>OX438879.1:40073125-41323125 GCA_949315895.1 Anania crocealis | reverse complement strand
CACAACGCAAACAGAATGATATTTAAAATTTATACTTCCCGATACGCGACCAATCTGAAAACGCTGGTCAGTGGCGATCTGGCGACCGTCGATTTTAAAGCCACGTATAATTAACTTTTGTGCGAGTACCTCCCAGTAGTCGGACAGCATTGAGCTTTCGCCTACTGACAGATAGCCCCAGGCGTCCGGCATATCGGTGGGATAGACGCGCAAATCTCTAAAAAGAGAGCAAATCACTGTTAACGCGAAAGCGGCAGGCTGCCGGCCAGTTCCTCCCCATGCACTGTCATTCTAATTTTCCGGCGTCGACTTTGTTCCACCAAAATATCGCTCCAGCGCTTTTAACTATATCATTTTGACTCCGGAATTCTCTAGACGCTTTTGGTCGTATTAACGCTAACAGTTACGGGCTGATTATAGATTACTTTTTTGAAGGCACTTTTCAAAATAGCACTATAATGCTTTAAATTTAATTAAATAAATGTGAATAACATCACACACATTGTTCTGATCCCAAAGTGAGTAACTATTTTAAGCACTCTTATTGTGTAAACCAGAAACAACGAAGGTAACACAGACACTCACACCCGAGAAAAAGTATAAAAACACTTTTTTACTACATCGAGATTTCTATTCTATATGTGGGTCGTTATTAATAATTCTGTCTCTGTCACGAGTACTCACGAGATATGTTGAAACTGTTTTTTGATCCACCATCTTAACTTCAAGAACTGTATTCATATACCTACACTAGGCATAGATGTGGGTTTTCTGTGGTGATCGAAGTTTGGCCAATAGTAGAGAAAAGACGACGTTGCCAGTCCTCAGAAGAATCTGGCACGTCTAATTTAGATGCCCGTAATATTCTATTTAAGATATGTGTCTAACAAGACAGGTATTGTACCGGTAAAGAGAAAATGGTACCGGCGAATAGCGAGATATAAGCCACCAATTATAATTCGGTGCTAAATAAGAAATTACCGACAATAATTAGGCACTCTTAATACTTATCTGTAAAAAGTTTTATAAGTATCTACGACTTAAAAAAACATTTAAGTCAACTACTAGTGCTTCAAGTAAATTTGTCTCTATTACAGTTTTTTTTGTTGTTGCCTGTATTCTATCAGCCATTCTATCTACACTGGTCTAATTCAATTTAAAAATAAAACTACACTCCTAACGAAACCCGTTTTTAAAATTATCTAAACTGACACTAGCTTTGGGCCTACACTGTACCTACTGTTGCAACACTTATGTGAATAAATATAACTTATATAGAAATTAGTTAAGAAATACAATTAATCAAGCAAAAAACTAACGAAAATCTTCATTCGCCTACTCTATATTTTATAGCACCAAATTTTACAGTATAGTCACATTATCAATAATAATAAATCGATATAACTTTGATTTGATTGCGCATTTACGTTAGCGATCGTGTTTTGTGACATCGAGCCGACAAACACAGATACAGTTCGATAATCAGATATAACAGTCATAATTATCTAATAAACCCATGTTTTGTAACCTTAACATTTTGCCGCTATCATTGTACATCAAGCGGAATCGAGTCCTACCTACATACGTACCGACAACAACACATCTGGTTAAACACTGGCATCTTATGCTATTGAAATAGGTGTGATTTTACAACAAAAATGTCTAGCACGATATGCAGTTAGATGTACATTATAGCTGATAAAGATAATAATTCTGTTGTTGATATGTCCTTAATAAGATCAATGAAGCCTTTACTATTTATAATTCATAATTACTATGTGTTCAACGTAAACATATAATATGACCTTATGATACATTAGGTTAATTCCTTAGCATTAATTTCAATTAGCTAAGTCCGATACATGTATTATTATAGTTGATTTAAATTATAATCGTAAACTAGTTCTTATCCAATTCTTCAACTTATAATGTATGTAAGACCGCTAATGAGTAATTAATTTGTACCTTTCTGTACCTAAGTATACGAATTAAGTAGTCGTATTCAATCCGATTTTTTCTGTTAGAGTAAATTAATGCAAAAGCGCCTAGGAGAGAAATGCTTCTTTGGTAGAACAAAGTACACAAGTTGTTCTTACGCCTTTTATTATTTATCATAGTTTATCTCATATGAACAAGTCACGAGTGTGTAGTCACAGACCACCTGTAATAGTTGCCTTGGAAACTTTGACACCAGACTATTGATAGAAAATTATACGAAAAGTAGATGCAATTTGACCCGTATACGCAGCTATGTCGATTACGTTTTTTATTCCATCAAACTGCATCTTACAAAGTAAACAGCAAATGTGAGGATACTAATGTTTGACGACCTCCGTGGCGGAGTGGCGTACACACCAAATTTCTACGTGTGTCGCCTGCTCCTAGGTTCCGGGGTCGATTCCTGAATGGGTTGACTGCGACTAGAATTTTCTAATATTTTTATACAGTTCCATATTGAGACACAAAACAATTACATACGATCTTCAATACGCAGCCGCATTCCTCTATATAGTAATTGGAAAATTATATTATCAGAAATCGGCCTTCTACAGTGTAAAGGTCTCCATCATCAAATTCAAGTTAACACAGCAATGATATCCGCGCTTACCAAATGCGGGTTGGTAATAGGGTTGGCACCCGTACTTTATAATAAAGTATCGTACGTTATTTCAGGTAATTGTACTCTATACTTTACGAGAACAATAAAGTACACGAAAATACTTTATTTCGCATGATTTGATATCTTTGTGATTTTGTGAAATTTAGGCGTATGTATCTTTTCGTTTAACAACGATGTCGCATTGAGCATGTTCGATACAATGTTTTTTTCTGTGATAACTAGCAAATAGCGAGACGAAAGAAACAGCGTCTCTAAATTTGATAAAAAAATAATTTACTTATTTACTTTAATTTCAAATATAGAATAAATATACTATGCAATAGTATAGTAGAGATACTAATTTGATACATAAATAGCAAAAATGCAAAAATATATTGTACTTTATTTTGATTTCCTGTACTTTTATTTTCTTACCTATACTAATCGATGTACTTTAACGGCTTTGAAAAAAGGTGGCAACTGGCAACCCTAGTGGTAATCACAAACCCGAGCAATACTCGAAAATTCGTAACTGTTGTTGCCTTACCTTGTTGCCTGATCTTATAGTTCATAAACTTTTATTTGCGAGTATTAAAGTATTAATTACCATATTTTGCATTGGCATGCTAGTTGTTTTTTTTTTCATCAACTCTACCTTCCGTTCTTTATAGAAAAAGCTGTAAACAAACGGACATCAAACGTTTTTCCTTATTATTCGATCGAAACCTTAAAAACTTTAACTTTGGTTATAATTATTTTTTATCAATCCTTGCTCCAAGCACAACAAAGTAGCGAAGAATGAAAATTGCGCCACATATTCGTCTTCAAGGTAAACGCAATGTATTTTACCTGATAAAAAGAGAGGCGGTTCTTTTTTTGTCACATATATAATAAAAGTATTTATAATCCTTGATGGATTATATTCTACGACCGGGTAGGTTTCGAATCGTTTTCGTTAACTTTAATTATAAACCTAAATGGTTCAAAATTGGCTCTTAATATTTTACATTTACATGTAAACAAAAAAAAACAACCCTAAAGAAAAATATCAGAGCTAACTGACAACCTTAAAAACAATTAAATAAAATTCACAAGAAAAATAACTGGAACGGCTTAAAACAAGCCACATTAAAAAATTACTGGCAATATTCTATACCGACTCAAAACTGGTAACTTATGTTTTAATACAGTTGCTCAAAAAGTGGCGTATAGCAGAGACGTATAGAGTTCGGGATGTGGGCTATTACATACTAGACATTTTTCTTTACCTTTTCCGAACTCGTGTGTTCTCTTTCCCAACTGTCAAAATAAGGTCTATTAAAAAGAAAAAACCAACCACTAAGTTTTTACAAAAAAAAACATAGAAGTTTTTATGATTCATGCAAATATTTCTAAAAAGAAGCTACTAATCTGTTTCAATATCAGAAATGATTTGATTCAATGAGTTAGATTAGGTTTCATTTCATTTCATCTCATTAAATTTCATTTTCATTTCATATCAATAAAAAAGCCTACTGAAGACTTGGCTGTAGGTATGAGCATGCCTACCCAGAATGGGTGAAGAAAACAAAAAAAACTCTGCTTATATTAGGGGTTAAAGTATGAAATTGTTTTGTATAGACGAAATCGAGAAAAGTCATTTTTCCATACTAACAATTTTTTTGTTTTTTTAAAATCGCCTGAAACGTTTTCGATGCAATTAAAGGTGAAAGTTAGATGGTTATAAAACTACGCATTATAGTATTTAAATTTCTGAAAATCAAAGTATCTGATACAAATATACTTAATTGAAGCAAGAAGGTCAGCTGACACATTGTAAGGGGTCTTTTCAACGACTTCCTTTGAAGTAATAGGCACTAGTATTGCATTTTTTTTTAGTCAAAAGTTACTTTATTTAGTTTTTGATACAATACAAAAAGAATTACGCAATAATATGACTATACTTAAGAGCTATAAACAAAATAAAAAGTGGGAAAATAATCGGCAATTTCATACTTTAACCCCTATTATTCTTTTACGGTTGGCGCCATTTATTGTGTTTTCATTATTTTATTAAATTGCTTCATTTTTTCGCAACTGTATTAAAAATAGTTGTTCAGTACACGTGCGGAGCCGTCATTGCAACTTGTTCCGACTGTCAACCCTCACCTTCGGCTGCGCCTCGGCTCGGGTAGACATTTGTCGGAACTCTTTGCAATGACGAGCTTTCCGCACTCGTAATGAAATATACTATTATCGCGATATTTTTTATGAGAAAAACTTTTTCACATAACAAAAACTAAATTAATCTTATAGAGGTTGTTACGTTCTCGTCGAGAAAGTAATAGATCACCGTTTCTCCGACTAGACGCAGCTAACGTCTTGATTTATATGTTTTTAATTGCATCGGAGCCGAGTATGCTGACTTACAATGGATATAGATTGTAAACTATCGGAATCACTGCCATTAGTTTGTTATCGCCGTATGAACCAAAATTATTCGAGATAAGTGATCCGAAGTTCAATTAACCAAATCATTTACGTATTCAACTTAGTCATTAATTCAATCAAAAGTTTTTTCAAATCATAAAGCGATTGTATTTTTTATCAAATTTGTTGTTTCTATCTTTTAAAGAAAACTGATTCCTTTTTATGTTTGGAACAGTATCTAAAATGACGTATGCGCTGATACACATATCAGATTAGCCTATGCCTAAAGATGATAGTATGATTTAGTTCAAAGTTCATTTGACTTGGCTTATAGGGATTAACTATTGCTGCTATAACTGCTTATTAATATATTGTTTGAAATTTGTTGCATAAATTCACTAAATTGACGAGTTGCAAAAATAAATCAGTGTCAGTTTAAAAATAACAAGCGTTAAATAACACAATTAAAATGTTGTAAAACGTCGAGGGGCGTCTTGGTACTAATAACGTCGTAATAGGAGGCTTCGGCACAGACAGACTGACCACCTGAGTAGTGATGTGCCGAAAACACAACTCGATGACGTTTGTATTCCAATGTAGGTATATCAAAATTGGTTTAAAAATATTTTATAGGTATAGTTTTCTTTCCCTAAGTAGTATCAGCGACCAAAAAAATCTTTTTTTTTTCTCTCCGTCTCCAAATATTTTTATAAAGCCGTAGTATTACAGTTGGTAGATTAGTAAAATGTATTTCTATATTATAGACAAATTTATTAAAATAACTAAATGTATGGTAATGTATTTTCTGCGTCCCGAAACTGCACATTCACGTTCTGAGTGATAGTAAGTACCTTATCTAATTTATAGAATACACCATGGAAGTTACCTTTAAATTTATTAAAGACTAGCTTTCGCCCGTTACTTTGTCTGCCTTCGGTATTGGGTTCAGAGAGAAACGTCATAATATTTGTCAAATAAAAATATATAATGCTGACCAACAGGCAGCGCAATCTACCATCTTGTCAGGTAACTTCTCACAAAATACAAATATTTTCCGAATCCTCGCATGAACTACACTAAAATCAGGGAAAAATAATAGTCTTTAAGGTATTGATGTTTAAGCTCCATCGAAATCTGTTCAGTCGTTTTAGCGTGAAAGAGTACCAATAGCCATACATACAAACTCTAGCGTTTATACTATTATGGATGACATAGAATCAATTACAAAGGCTCGCATCGACACTGACTCGGCACATCGCTAGCGGCAGGTGCGTCAGAGCAACGATCCCTGCGATGGATATCTCACACCTTAATCACTCACGTCGGCAACAATCCGTAATGATATTTACTAAATAAACACGAAAGTGGACCGTAATTAAGTGCAATTAACTATGTTACAGTGTGTTACTAAATTAAATATGCTTATTTAGATCGCGTTTCGTTTAGCGGTCGAACTCACAGCCCGTGACCTATCGGCTTCTTTAATGTCTCAAAGCTAAATAATTATTCTATTACGTTGGTATCGACTTGGGTGTGGACAAGGACAAAATCAAATCCGACAGGCCCTTTCACTAATTATACTATTTGTTATCTGACACTAACTGATGATAATAAATGCACAATAGTTAAAAGTAATAACCAAAGACAACTCCTGGCTTCTGCCGGTAACAGCATTCTATAGCAGAATATAGATACAATATTATAATAAATTGGGTTATTATTATCAATTTGCATAAATCCACTTAAAGTTCATAAGGTATTCCATTATTTGATGGTTTAAATGGTTTACTTCTTTTTTTCTATTCTTACTTCATTTACAAACAACAGAAAGCGGTTATGTAAACGGTGCTAAGTGTTCAAGAATTAGTATAAGTTTCTAAAGTTGGCATTCAAACAAAATTAAAAACACAAATTAAAGTAACAATAGAAACGTTTTCGGTCCGTGAGAAAACGTACAAAGTGACAACTTGAAACACAACAGATTATAATATTATGATAAAGTAATTCTCAAATCTTTTGTTGTTGCAACAATAACGAAGTGTTTGTCGGGAAGTTTTCACCAACAATTAGCCTCAGGGAAGGATTCGAGAATGAAGAGTGACACCGGGTTCGTCCTGAAATGACTCGTACAAACAAACCCTCTTTACGCCTTCCGGGCCCTCACCCTCTGGTCACTTTGCAGGTCAGAACACTACGAATATCCCATGGTTAATCATTCATCAGCTGTCACTTAAACGGTCAACTCGCTGCCTTATTTGACACTATATTAGCAAAGCATACAAACAAATTATTTATAAGTAAATTCTTGATAATGTCATCGATGATCCATTACCACTATTCTCAACAATTAAACGCGGTTTGATAACGATGTCGTAAATTTACAATTCATTATCAATATTAGTTCCTGCATTGCATTTTAGTGTTTTAGTTTTAGTGCTATTTTCCCTATATGCGATGAGGTTTTGAAACAAAATATTGTCGAATAAAAAGCACCTCCTTTATGAAATCGGTTAAAAAATAATCATAATTCTTGAAATGAAATTATTGAAGTCCCTTATGAGATAGTCGCGCCGGTATCCTTTGGAGGCGTGAGCCCGTTACTCGGCGGCGCGGTCGTCAGCCGTCCGAGTCGTGACTGGTGTAACAACCACTGAGACATTTCCGCTATTCACCAGCATAATTACTACGGAAAAATACATACTACACCATATAAATGTTAGTATACGAATATTGAAGAAACGAATGCCGAAAGAAAAGATGCCGCTCACGTACCAATCTATTTGGCTTCTGCCCGATATTGTGCACACAAAGTGACGATTACTCATGCCCGCCGAAGTTTATTTACGACAGGAAGAAATTGCGATTGTATTCTCAATGGTTATAACTTCCTAATATGACGGCTGGTGTACATAGCTTGAACAGTTTATAAACTGCGTTGGCTCTTTGTCGATAATTATAAAGTACTAGCGGACCCGACAGACGTTGCTCTGTCTTTACTATGAATATTGATTTCGAATTGGTATAATTAATTTAAAAAAAAAACCAAATACTAACTAAATTATTTATCGACATTGCAAATGCTAACCGCACTGGAACACGCATTCTGTCAATGTTATGTCAAACGCCATACATTAAAACAGTTTAAATCGTCAAAAACAATAAGGTTACAATACAAATAATTTAAAGGTTATATATTCTTAAATTTTCTAATTTTCCGCGCAATTTTCTAATTTTTTCTTTCATAAGAACCATCTCCTGACAATAACAAACAAAACTAAAAATGAATTAGCGAAATCAGTCCAGCCGTTCACGCGTGATGCGATGACCAAGCGCAATAGGGATTCATTTTTATATGTATAAATAAATAAATAAATAAATTTAGATACCTATAGATTACGTTAGGGGGGTCCACGACTTCGTACGCTCTCACATTAACCTAACCGTTTTTTCTTACGGTGCTATTGGAAAGCACCTTAATAAGGTTGAATCCTATAATCCATTTGCGTGCCTCATCTGGAACTTTTCAGCTGTTCTGGCGTGATTAAGTAATAACATTCATCCAAATCTTCACATTTATAATATTAGTAATGATTATATTTTGTTCCCGATTATCTACATCGCGCTCATATGAAGTGACCAGAAATTTTCTCAATCGCTATTTGTATTACTAAATGAAAAGTTATTGATAATCGATACAAATTTTAAGTTTTTTTAAGAATGATTCTGGAATATAAACTATTTAATATCCTGTCCCGGAACTCTATCTATCGCTATAAGTACCTATTTTCATTCAAGTACATACGAACAGAAACTTTCTTATTTATAAAATTACTATAGATCTTTGGGATAAATATAAATACGGATAAATTGCGGTGTAACAGTCTGTCCACGTAATCCAAAAAAATCTATTCGCTAAAAGCTCCAGGGAAAATGTGCAGTGTAGGGTCGATGGCGGTAAGGGTAAGACGGTTTCACGTTTACAATTTGTCAATCACTCTCTCGGGGGAAATGGTTTAGCGCTCTTTTTCCACCGATTGTCATGATAAATGCGCCTTCGACTGTGTTTGCGTTTGCGTTATAGAGTATTAGAAGCAACTGTGGAAAGATACATTTATGTGTATACCTATTAAATCATGCAAGCAATTTTTAAAATTTATAACAATTGTTGTAGGTACGAACACAAAGAGCTCCAATGGTGTAATTAGTCCCGCTTTATTTGACTGTTTGTCCTGCTATGTAAGAGCCGTATTTATGTTTTTGATTCATTATAGATAACCAATTAAAAAATTACGTTTGATAGTTTTCACAAAACATAGTCTGTCAACAACTTGAATCATAATTTGAAATGCTTTTTTATTGAAAAATGTTCTAAAATAAAACCTATTTGTTGTTCCAGTTTTAAGATCAACCTTTGTTCTAGATTTAAAGAAAGCGTTTTAACTGAGTTTAATAAATAATTGACATCATTTAGGAGGCAGAGGCGTGCTATTACCGATGTAAGGTTGCGTGGTTATCTGCATAAATATCTCGTTGGCACATATTAAACAGTTACGGAGTAATACATTATTTAACATTGATTAGTAATCCGTAAATTTAGAAGTAAAGTAGAGTTCATATGGCAACAAATATCAATACAATTGCAATGATTCCTACAATAGTCCTATTCCTACTAAGGTTAGGCCTGACCTGCAGGTAATCATTTGATTCTGGGATACTTATATGCTTGGTCTAGAACCTAGTTACTAGATATTGTTAATAGTTGGTCGGCGCCCGATTGAAGAGCTATGCGTCATCCACGGAACTGTTTGACTTGATATAGAGACGCAGCGAGACACGTACCGTCACGTTTTGTGTGGCCGGTCCACTCCGGACATGATGTCACCGTCACACTTGCGCAGGCGGCTTGTACTGACACGGGGCCCATGCTACCTATGGGCACAGCACACAGTTAATCGAGGATACGTGTACTTACAGCACAAAGTGGCAGTCCTCCGTGTATTACCAATCTATGGAACAATAAAGAGTGCGCGCGAGGGCATATAAATGAACGGTGCCGTATGCAGGGAACGCCGCGCGTGCCATTAGTAAGCTGTGCTGGGTTCCAAGTAATTGACCGACGAGCTAATTTCATTCTAGCCGCATTGGACGCTTCCTCTTTCCTTTTTCCTATCGGTCAGCCACGAGGCGGCGCGTGTGCCCGTAAAAATAAACTTACTTCACTTGATTTTAAGCTCTTGAGACCAACACTACACTTCGTAGGGTTGATTTTTTAATGATCGGGGCCAATTTATCTTTGGATAAAATCTAAGATGGCTTATTTGCAAAAGTCAGTCTTATAAAGTATCATAGTATAACTAATTGACTAATCAAAGCAGTCATCTTATGTTTAAACTATAAACCAATATTATAACTTCTATCTGACGACTAAAAACTCATTCCTCGTAAATCTAATTACTGAGAAATAATCATAGTTGCTATCCATATCGGTTAATTTGTACTTTCTGATTTAACACTTATATACAAAACTTCATCATTTCATCAAAATTAAAGCAGACCATTACCGACATGGGTCTTCCCCATTACGCTCAATTTTAAGTTTCTGCCTGCGACCTTTCGCAAATCGTTAGGGAGTCCTATTAGCCTAGTCGCGGTCTCCACTCAGTACTCGAGTTTGTTTGCCCCATAAAATTTCATACGAATTATAAATACAGTAAGTAGGTATGTAAATTGTATCCGTGCTGCTCCGCTGAGAAACTAAACACAACCTCATAAATTGGCGAAGTTATGTTGCTATAGAGTACCTTTGATCAAACATTCTACAACTTTGTATCAAGTAAAAATACCTAAAACAATCCAAAAAAAATCTTTAAAAAGCTGCGACAATGTCAGCGGAACTACATGACCAGATATGTAAATGTTTAACTCAATTGAACGACGAGTGATGAATGAAAGATTTCGTAAGGATTTATGACTAACAGTTACCTAACACAGACTATGTAAGTAGTAGTGTTTTGACAATCAAAGTGGAGGTTAGATGCATAGCGAAAACACGTCATTTTAAATTATAAGTACTTTCGAATGTTTCGATAATATACGTTGTCAAGTTCAAAAGAAAATATTTTAGTTCTACTTGCTCGAATGAAGTAAATTTGATGGTAGGTATATTTTATTTTTATTTTTATAGAAGAATGTAAACATGATTCATTAAATTGTAAGAATAGATCAGATAAATCTAACTATTTAAAAATAAAACCTAAGAAAAACCTAAAAAAATACACATTGCATTTAAAAACTAACACCGCAATAACGTAACGCATCAAGTCTAACTGATACTGATAACGGTCACTGGCACAATTTAATTTTACGACCTTTAAGATATTTTGTAACGATACCACCCTGCGTCTAATTCAATGTTCACATAGATATTAATAATATGTCAATAATAAAATGAGACAACATGACCTTAGATAAATGAACCGTTCCAGCGACACTTAATTTTCACTAGTTTATACGTTCTACATACGACTTCTTGTGAGGTCCGATAGTGATGTAACTATATTAGACTTGTCACTTGTCGTATCATAAGGTGACATAAATTCAAGAAAAGATAATAATCTCACACAAATCAAACCCTCAATCGTAAAGTTTTTGTTATAAAGCAAACTTTATGGGCCTTACAAATTTGGAATTTAGTGTTTTCATTTCCCATTTTTAAACATATAAACACTAATAAAATTACTCAACTTTAATAAAGCTTTGACCTCCGCTCCTGTTTTTCTCAACGAGCTTAAATTTAACTAAATAAATACTATACGAATATATTGTGTTTCGAAGTAGTTTTACTGAAATAACTACTTATTACGCGTAGTTGGTGCGATTGTGCGGCCCTTATTCGGACGCTTTCGACGGTTTATTTAAATGTAAGTTTGTTTTAATCTTAACAAGCCGACAAAATATATTATGCATATGAATATCAAATCAAATTTCTGACTTCACCATAGTATTTATATGATTTTGACTTGTTATACCATTTACCTAATACCCTATATATAAGTAATAGTTTTAAACAAATGCCTTTTTACAATAGTAACTTCCAAAAACACAAAAAATATGGATATGTCTAAAATTGACGCAACCTTATATCGTCTTGACAAATTTATATTGCAACATCATATGCTTGTTTTAAAGCGATAAATAAGTAAAAATCAACTCACATTCACAATAATATGTACACATCACAGAAACTCACCGGATATATTTATGCGAATAGGTAAACCTATTTTATTTTGTTAGTAAATATTAGTTGCTTTATCTGTAAAGCCTTCGTTGTAAGACTGTCAAATTAATTTCAATTTTACACACTCTTTAATTGTCTATTCATGCATTCCATTTATATTTTAAGTATAAAAAAAATCTTGTGTTTAGTAAAAATAAAATGCGGCGCATCCCTACGCGGTGTTGCTATCAGTGCCTGCGACGGCGCCACCGCAGCGGGTCCGGGGACTCAAACGTATTGCTCTGTTTCAATGCGCTGCCGTTGACTGACGTTTGATCGATCACTGCTGTTGACATCTCTTCCCAGTGATTGTAGACTTTTAATCGGTAAACAAATGAACGCGCACCAATCTTTGGGTGGTTTGTAATGAGCTATCATTGCTATAAAATAAAAAAAAGACGTGTAGCACTCGGAGACTGCCGCGGTAAAGCTATTGCATAGCATTTTTTATCAACTTATGCAATTATAAAACTAAAAAGTATCACCGCTGTGCCGGTCGGAGTGGGGGGTGTTAGGTTATTTTCGTTACGGAATTTCTGGATTCGGTCTCCACGCTCAAGGCCCGCGATAGAAGCTATGCAATAGCTTAATTTTATGTATTTTCTAATTTTGACTTTTGTAATTAAATCTTTCTGTTATTTTGGCAGATATGGTTACCATAGGCAACCATACTGTCAAAATCCTTATTTTCTTCTAAATTTCGGAAATTCAAAATTGTTCGATCGTGCCTCGCCCCGAGTGCCGTGTTAGGTTATTTTCGTTACGGAATTTCTGGATTCGGTCTCCACGCTCAAGGCCCGCGATAGAAGCTATGCAATAGCTTAAAAATAGTAACACAATTAGTGACAGACACAAGAAGTGCTTTTTGGTTAGAACGTTATCTAACCAAATGAGCACGCACTTGAAACATGTTGGTGCTCTTTCACCTTATGTAGGTACCTGCCCGGCGACTAAGTTCTTTTCTAAAAAAGTTATTGGCTTGTCGAAGTCCAATGTATCATCAATCCACTTCTGAAAACAAACCTGTCCAGAATTATGTGGCTGTGCATGACTCTGCAGCCCGTCTTCTTCTGACAGCGCTCCTTTAGTCGCCTCATACGACACCCATAGGAAAGGATGACGTGGTGCTAAGTATTTCTTATGTTTCCAAATTGCACGACACAATAATAATTAACGATTAATCCATAGATATTTTTTATATTCCATTCACTGATAGACTTTTTGACTGTAATACTTTGAGGTACACGAAATTAAAAAAAAACAAATTTAAAAATCAAATGTTATAAATAGCAGACACTTAAAACGGTTGAACAAAAGGTGCTAATGCAAAACTTAATCCAAATCGTTAAAACCACGTCCTCGAGATAATTTATACATGAATAGCACTGTTTAGCATAATAGTTTTAGTAGGTGCTAGATTAAAAAAAAAGCTATTTATATATCGTATTTCCGACACTGTAAGTTACTAGCAATAACATGGCATAATTATCACATGTTCGCAACCGATTTCAAATAAAAAAGTTGCATCAAAACAAGTGTTACGTTAATTTAAACTAATGTATACAAATTTATACTACTATACACTAGCTAATGCACTGATAAAGTGAAATCAACCCAGTTCGATTTGCTTAAATTCATCTTGCATGGTAAATAGAATCCAATACTTGCAAAACCGAACATACCATTATCTGCCAAATGGATGTTTATTTGTGTAGGTATACTAAACCAATCACAGCTTAATTCAATGTAAGCACGCAAGATAATTATACTGCTTCAAAAATAGTATAAAATTTGTGATAGGTATTGAGTTGTTAGTATAGAAAAGCCACAAGCTATAACAGAAGGTAATTGAGGATTCAAACCATATTCGCTCCTGATTTAGTAAATTACAAACGAAACAGCGTTGAACTTTGCTTTATTTTACTACCCAGAACAATAAATTAATTGTTCATATCGTAGTAGCGGTTTGCAGGAGTTTGGGAGGCTGTGGCTTAAATAACAGAGGACATTTGTGACATATGCGATATTTCTACAACTTAAATACATCAACACATAAAACAAGCAAACGCTTGTGTCCGCAGGTTCTTTTGTTGAGAGTATAAATGCTCATGGATCTTACTGTCACACGCTTATTTGGTTTACATTATACATATAGACGTATCGCCAATTTTACAATTTGTCGTCTGCCACTTCTGCCCCCAGTCTAGCCCATCAAGACATGATAGAGCAACTACCCGATATTTTGATTCGTAACTTCGAACCCAATTTATCCTTACTAATGATATTATGATAAATGCTTAAGTCACATTGCCTGTTTGCTACGCTTTCTAAAAGTTCATCCTCGACAACTGATTTTAATGAAATACGGTACACATGTACCTTTTTACATAGGCTATTATTTATCCCACAGTTGGGTACAGGTACTACGAGATATAACGTTACAGTTCACCAGCCAAAGCCACCGACAAAAAGCTAGTGGTAAAGTCAATAATAGGGGCAAACTGTGACCTACTGTACGGTCGCGGGGTCTGCCGCCTAACTACTTTCAAACGAAAATAGCTTGCAGTACCTACTAAACAAAAATGGACGTCATTTCAAACAAGAGACGACGCGAGCTGCAAGCACTTGGGAGATGTGATAGAATCTATAAGCTCACTAGCTCTGCCCGCGTGAACTATAGTTTATATTAAAATAGGCTACTATGTCCTTTTGCAGTCTTATTTATTTTTGTTAAAAAAGTACGAGCCAAATTCAAGGGGGTGGTTAAGAATCGAGTCTATAAATCAGGGAGAAAATAAAAAAAAAACATGAAAAAAAAAATTTTTTTTGGTGCAAACATTTTTTATTTGCGTGTAATTGTTATACAGAAAATTTAACAGTTAATCCATCCATAGTAATTAGTTTAGAAATAACTAAAGCGAAACCTCATCAATCTACACTTCTTGTAGCGCGCCTCGCTCTATCGTACGAAGGGCCACAGCCCGCACGGTTGCGTTGATCTCAATGAACCAATGCAATTCAGCAATTTGTCATCTACACAGGAGAAACATAACGTTGCTATTACAATTTAAACCAGAAAAGTAGTCCAGTTCCTGCCGTGAACATAACTTACCTACATAACTAAACTGAGGATGTTGAACCGTACGTGCTGTAGCCCTGCGTCAGATAGAGCGCGCTGCGAGTTTCGATTGACAATAATTATTTTGATAAGTTTTTTTTTATTTATAATTATAAAAAGACACTAATCATGCACCTATTAGGGATGGACAGTAGACTTTCCTGTAGTAAATAATATACTCATTTATTGGCAATTTTCTTTAAAGTTTTTATTTATATTTTTCCTGTATTCTTAACTCGATTTATAACTGTTAACTGTTTGTTTCCCTACAATAAATTTAAAAAAACATCCTCCCTCTTGAATTTGGCTCGCACTTTTTTTACAGCCTGTATAGGCGTGAAAGCGTAACAGGCAGACAACCAGGCAGACTGCAGACAGACAGAGTCACTTTCGCATTTATTAATATTATTAAGGATAAGGATAAGTAAATGTTAGTTCTGAGTATACTATACATATAATTGAATGGCCTATATTTATCTAACACCGAGAATAGCTACATTTTCGTTACTTTCATATCATTGCATAGCATTGAATTTAATGAAGATTTTAGTTTTATTCAATCAAAATAGATGGAAATAAATCTACAAAATGAGGACTTTGATGTACTATCTCTTCGACCGCGGCTCTACCAACGTGAACTCTACGTCATATCGCGAGGTCGGAAACCTGTGCCTAGCGATGGCATATAGAAAAATAGGTTAGGTAGGCTTAATACATTTGTGTCTGTGAAACCATTTAATACATTTACAAAATTTCTACCCGATCGGTCAAGCCGTTCAGTAGTTGACATACCGACAGCAAAAATAACCTATGTTCATCAAGGATAATGTCGGCTTATAATGGTAAAAGAATTTTTGAAATCGGTCTAGTAGTTTCGGAGCCTATTCAATACAAACAAACAATCAAATCTTTCCTCATTCTAATATTAGCGTAGATAAAAAGTTCTCGTTTTGGAAAATCCTGTATCCGACTGTGGGCTGATGTAGGATGATAATTTGTTAATTGATAATTATGTTTTCATTACTGCTCTTCAGTACCTTTTGTTTTCCACTATATGACTAAGGCATCTGCCAAGACTCTAGCCTATCTCTCCGACTGCCTGAGCGGTCAAGCAAGGTATTCCAACGTCATAATAATATTATGTAAATTGAAGATGCTCTTGTAATCTATATTATTTTGTGAATATGATCATAAAGTGGGTGATGATTTTGCATTGTCAAGTACACTACTTTAATAGCTGCTTGAACTAAGCTCTTTAAGGCGCCAAATACCTCGATAGTACTTTTAAACTTAATTTGTCAAAGAGTTAACCGTATTCCTAGGTATATTATTCATTGTACGTTAACTGTCATGTCATGAGGTCACCACACGAAGTTAACAACTGATTTTTATTTGCGTACAGTTTTTAAGCAGTTAAGGACCTAAGTAGCCACATCGACAACTTCAATAAACTTATTCTACTTGTACTTATACACCATATGAAAGGAAAGGGGTAGAGCTTTTCTATTTTGAACCAGCACAATAAGACAGATCGCCTTGCTCACCGCTATAAAACAGAATAACTTTTTGTTTTCTATGTCTTAAATATTCTTTGTTTATTCAATCTCAGTTATCTTATAAATTAAAAGTAATTTGTTTTAAAATACATACATCAACAACATTCTTATTGCACTTCAGTAGGTATTAACAACAAAGTGATGTGATTTCTGAGAATATTTACATTGTAATTGCTAAGCCAATCCGTTAATATTTATACACTTGATTGATAAATAAATGTATCTTTTGTAGAACATTTTGTTGCAAATCTAGAACAATTAAAATTTCAAGCTATTTAGCACACAACCAAACACAAACTAAAAAAATCATAGTATTTTTTTCTTTGTAAATGTGATATTCATACTATAACAATCTCGCATAATATAACCCTTGGGAAAGCTTTTATGTTGACTGATACGGTTTTTACTCCGATTGTTGACTAGGCAGATAATTATACTGAAATATAATGTTTTTAATCCTTGTGACTGAGAAACAAAGATTCAATAAACAAGATAGCAGAACGTTCAATTCATTGTCTGTAGACTTTATAGAGATCTAATTCTAGATAATAAACAACACCTATTAATTAAAGTTTCTCAATAAATAAACCTGCTTTTGTAACTTGATGATTACGTAAACGCATTAAATATAAATTGTTAGCCATTTGTGAATAATTGTTGACGTATCGTTTAAAAAAGTCTTTAGAAATGTTAGTATTTTAAAATATTTTATTTTATTTAGGGTTTAACTTATTTTCTAGTGGCTGGATATGAAACGCACAAAAATAATGTTTATTTATTTGTTAATAATAATATAGAAAATATATAAAAATACTTTTTTTCTACATTGACAAGTCCGTGAATCGAACCTCCACCACCTTGCAACACATCTTGGTGTGTACACCTCTCCAACGCAGAGGTCATAGTTTCGAAGAAATTACAGAATTTCGTGACATCGATATGATGTACTCGTTGATACATTTTTGGGACAATATCTTTACATAATACGTGTATACTTTAAACATAAGGAGCATATTAAATTAGCAATACTCGTATGTATATGTATATGTATATGTTCGGTCAAATAAGTACACTGCAGCTGATGTGCCATATTAGGTTCCCGGTTCCCACCCCAATGAGCTACATCCGGGGGCGTGAAACGAGAAAAAATATACTATAAAAATCCTGACCAGTTGTGGTTTTCGGTACATTTCGTTCTTGCGGCTTCATTAAAGTAAAACGCACATAATGTCAGTAGGTTCATATGTACTTGTCGCGACCGTCCTCTCCGACCGTATGACACAATAACATAATTACTTAAATTAATTAAAACTGTACGATGTTCGCGTTGTTATCTACTACGCAAACGACGGGTCGTGGCCCAAAGTTAACAGAAAAATAATTTGCCACTGATAACGAGGACAATTTATGTCTTGTTTTTGTTAAGAGTCTGTCTTTGTATATTTATAAAAATGATTTACTATAACGATTCCAACACAATGCTGGCATTGATTTTTCTGTATGTTACGTATTATTTTATTACTGTTAATAAGTAAGACAAAATAAATATTTCACAAGGTATAACACTTGTAGCTTTTCTGTGTATCGCGGTTGTGGCTTAATTATTTACCGAAACGTATTAAATACAAGTGAAAAGTTACCCCTTGGAATAAAAACAAAGATGGCGATGCGTACGAAGCACCGGTGGTATGTTAACGGTTCGTTTGTCACGTGACATGCGCCGCCCAAGCCTTCAGATAACACGCCCTTTAGGCCACCTTACTTAACGATTGGCCCTTTGTTTCAAAACGTGTCCACAACCGAAAAACTTTGTAACTCCTGTTGTGAATGTACTCACAACTCGTGATTATTTACGTTTTAGCCCGTAAAGCGGGCTACCCTTGCCACAGTTGTTTCTATTATGGGTTTTTATGCATGGAGCTGACCAATTAGTCGTCGGATAGCATGTTCGGTTGGCAGCTATCGGCTAACACGGACGCGTGCGGTTGGCCGTAATAGCGCGTTGCCGGGTGGTAATGTGTTTTTGGCGTGCCGCGCCCCCGGCCGCCCTATCTACCCGCCAATATTTAGAACCTGTATCCCTACATCGTACCTTTTTAAAACTTTGTCCATAACCCGAGATTGGTCGTTGCGTGCGTCCGTTACCATATTACGACGACGAATAATTAGCCTTATCTGATATCATTTTTATGAACATGGTAATTTACTTGTAGCATGGAAGGCGATGTTCGTGTTGAAAACTGATTGCTTTTATGTACGTATAAAAACATAGTTTATTGAGTTTTATACATTTTTACATGGTGAAAGGAATCTCGTACTTTTTTTCAATCAACATATCGATTTGTCTATTATTACAAAAAGCAAAGGTTTCAATATCAAGTTAATTTTTCAGTAATTTTATATTACTGAAAAATAACCAATTCATATTTTATAAAATTATTAAGAACAATAAAAATACATTTATTATGAGCTTCCGATATTTCGGCACTGTTGCAAACGCCATGATCACTGGAGAACATGGTATAAATCCCGAATCAAATAACTCTAGTGATAGTGACCATGAAAGTTTAAATTAGTAAACAAATTCATATTTAGGAATTCGGTAAAGTATAGAACTATTGGCAACAGCTTTTGGTTTAAAAAATCAAAGAAAATGCTAAAACTGTCATGCTATTACTCACAGTTTTATAAACATAGAAACGTTGAATTTATAATATAAGAAGAAGTAACTAATGAAAACCATCTACAATATACGAATTAGTCGGTTTGTAACTCTACATTTTATTTTAGGTAAAGGAGATCCTACAACTTACATTAGCGTACAATCAAAGTAATTTGAGCAAAATGAAAATGCACGTAAGTATCTACAGAAAAATCCGTTGAAACACAATGAATACGAATAATTTAAGCAAATAATCCAAAATGGCTGATGTACTGAGGCCAATGTTCGAAAACTTTCTTAAAAATGGTTCCGAAAAGGTTTTTATGAAATTATTTAGAATATAATTTTTCTGGATATACTCGGACAAGTATTGCAGTTTGTAGGTAATAAGGCTGTTTCATTAACAAAAAGAAGAAAGAAAGAAGATTCTAAAAAACAAAAGGTAAAACTAAATACCGAAACTCAAGATTAGTATAGCATTAATTGAGAAGACATTAAAAAGAAAATTAGTTTGAATGCAAATAAAAATCTTTTTTTTCCCATAACTATGCCATGCATTTAAAGCAAGTGAACTCAAGTGGTCAATACAAACAGCTAACAGCACCAGCGGTCCTGGCTGTGTTGCTTAAATGAAATGATTAAGACGACACGCAACCCGATACTTACGCCTCAAGAGACGAGCCCGTAGCATTTTTACACAAAACTGTCACCGAGTATTAACCTCTTGACAATTTCATAGGCTATGGTTTATCATGTCACTCGTTCAAGCATATGAAAAAAGTGTACATCTATTACCTTACAAAATATCGCACCATGTAATTTTATATGGGTGCAGAAGATGTCATTGGTATATTCAAACTGTGAGGAAACATTATATCTCTCTTCTACCTACGTCAAGCTGTGGCGGCATGATCACTCACACAAAAACGGTGTATAGTTACATACTTGTTCATTTCGTGTGTTCGTCTCGTTAGTCTGAAGTTGGCATCTGGGACTTTATTATTGAATATCACTCGAATATGAAAATCGTAAAGTTATCAGACGAAAATGTACTTTATTTTTGTCGCATTCAGTTCAGTATTCTATATCGATATTCACCCTTTCGTAGACGTATGATATTCATAATTATATCCCTGTGCGGACAGACAGTCATGGAGTCACTACGAATAGACTCCTAGCTGGATGTTATTTGAATACGTCAACTCATTTGATTAGGTATTACCACAGAGCAATATCGAAAAGGAAATTATTTTATATTCTTAGTAAATTTTCGTCACTAACATAAGCTTCGCAGGAATAGTATAATAATATCATTAATCCGTGACAAATCCGTGACGTGAAAAATGGCGATAATATTCTGAACGCGAGCGAATCGATCTATTAAAAATAAAATCGTACGTCTGAACTCTCGAATAGCTTCACAATTGGGCGGACATCTGCCAGGTGTAACCTGTGGGTTGCATCTCTCATCCCGTGTATCAGTGACAAGACCCCCCCTCTACCCGTTGCGGTCCATTATTTCACCTTTGTTTTATTATTATGATCTCGATTCGTCCCCGCCCAGTAATGATTGCTGTGACATTCACTTGAGAATTCATTTTTATGTATTTCTATTTGATAAAAAGTAGCTAAAGATAGTAGGTACGTCGTGTGGTGTGGAATCCTAGGATTGAAAAACTAGGGACACCAAGTGGCCTAAGGAATACTATCTGCTTGTATAACAAAAATATATTTATTAAGTTATTAAGTGATTTCAATTATCATTCATGTATACTTTCATTGCAAATTATAAATGTTCAAATTGGAACTCTTTGCATGTAACAAAAATGTAACTTCAATGCATTATTTATTTTTTTCTGTAAAATTTCACATCACTTTCTAGGCACTCTATACACAAGTAAGATATCTATTTTACGTTATAATAAATAGATATAAACCCAAATATACATTTTTTTAAATTAATTTTCAGTGGTCTAAAAATCATGTGGTCTCCCTAATATTTTCGACTGCATATGTTTCAGTTTAAAAACAAAGTGAAATAGTGTCGTGACTCTTATCAATATTAAAGTCATTCAAAGATAACCACTATAAGCCGTAATCACTGATCACCTATATAGGTACCTACCTATCATCATCATTACCATTATTTATCAGTCCATTGCTGTAGACAGGCTTATCCAAAAGGAGCGTTTGCCATAATCGCCACCCTTGGCTGGCGGGTAGGCGATCGCAATATGGCCAATAGAGGTGGGTAAACGGTACTGCTCATATCATTTAGTCGCCCTGGTACGACACCTAATAGGAATTGTGGGTAATAATAATCGTTTCATTAAAAAAAGTTAGCTAACTAAAAGACCTCTTGTCAGACCTGCCCATTAAAAAACATATTACAAGTGTATTAGATGAGTATAAAGATTAAACACTCAAGCAACGGTTTTACTTTACTCTCAAACTACCCTCGCAAGTTTCATTAACGTATTTTTTTTTGCAAGTTAATGGTAGTTTCCATACTTTATTTGATATTTTAGCAACTTAATTGCACTTATAATATCAGTATATAAACTTGAAAAATTTTGTCTCAGGCGGGACTCGAACCCGCATCTCCTCGCATGCCGGGCGGGCGCCATACCATTAGGCCACCGAGACACTGCGACACGGCGCGAATTTTTCAAGCATATTCTTACGCTGTGAGCCAGCGTTTCTTCATCAAATGTTAGGAGCTTGCACCCCCAACACCCGAAAGAAACATCTTTGCAGATGTTTGACAGTCAGTTAAGATGAAACAGCCATTTATATACTTTATTTGATATTTTAGCAACTTAATTGCACTTATAATATCAGTATATAAACTTGAAAAATTTTGTCTCAGGCGGGACTCGAACCCGCATCTCCTCGCATGCCGGGCGGGCGCCATACCATTAGGCCACCGAGACACTGCGACACGGCGCGAATTTTTCAAGCATATTCTTACGCTGTGAGCCAGCGTTTCTTCATCAAATGTTAGGAGCTTGCACCCCCAACACCCGAAAGAAACATCTTTGCAGATGTTTGACAGTCAGTTAAGATGAAACAGCCATTTATATACTTTATTTGATATTTTAGCAACTTAATTGCACTTATAATATCAGTATATAAACTTGAAAAATTTTGTCTCAGGCGGGACTCGAACCCGCATCTCCTCGCATGCCGGGCGGGCGCCATACCATTAGGCCACCGAGACACTGCGACACGGCGCGAATTTTTCAAGCATATTCTTACGCTGTGAGCCAGCGTTTCTTCATCAAATGTTAGGAGCTTGCATGTTAGGTGTTGGGGGGGGGGGGCCTAATGGTATGGCGCCCGCCCGGCATGCGAGGAGATGCGGGTTCGAGTCCCGCCTGAGACAAAATTTTTCAAGTTTATATACTGGTAGTTTCCATATCAAGTATAAAGTCTTTATGTTGGCTGCGTGATGCGTCCCGGGTATTTTATTTTATAAATCAAACAAGTAGTCTACAATGTCTACTAAGAGACAAGTTTGCATTAACAACTTTTATATTCAGTTAAAAATGTACGCGTATTTAGTCAATAAACAAATTTTGTATTGTTTAATTTTATTCTTTTTGGAACTTTAACCTTACGATATTAAATTAAAATATACTCGTAGAACCACCCTCTAGAGTAGTACAGTTGCCTGTGTGAACCGTTTCGATTAATACATCTATCTATAGTCTCATAAAAAATCAATGAAATAAACAATTAATTATGCCACAAAATAATTCCGCGACCAAATATATGTAACATAATATTCTTGTAATCCCAGTATATCTACCTAACTAAGATATTTTCCTACACTGGCTATCAGCTCGATTGCCCAGCACTGAAATTCTTATAATAAATGGTGTACCTACACAACATCGTTTCCACCGTCCATTGGACAAGCGGACTTCCGAGCCCTCGAGGCATCTTAAGGTCTACCAGCTCGGGCTTCTAGTGTGGTGCCAGGCTGTAGTCTAACCTGACTCGGAGTCCGGACACTAGCGGAACTTGGGGTAGGCGTAGTACGTGGGTAACACTGAAAATGTTTAGAACTGGCCAGAAACATTATGCAAAACTTTTTTTAATTTCAATTTTTCAGAACTCTTTGGTATCCTTATGTAGTATATTGTATTCATTTGTCATTTGTTTTTGTGAATTGGCGGCAAATCTAAAACTCTTGTTACATGTGAAAATGAACCAACCGCGACAAAATTATCGGTCAATGATTTATTGTGACTTTCGTTGTAGGCTTACTAAACAACAAAGCTATGACAGGCCGCGATTAGCATTTCTTAATGAAGACCCATCTCGTGCTATTATTACAATTATTTTAACGAGTTTAAGCATGGACGTAGCAATCTCAATGATGATCCGCGTGAGAGACGTCCTTTAACAGCGGCTACTGAAGATAACATCAGTGCTGTGCGACGCATGGTAGAGGTAGATAAGAGAGTGACCTATCAGCAGATGCGGGCAAGCCTAGGCATTGGTATGAGGCAACTTCAGTTAAGTTCAAAAAATATTACACGAACATTTAGGCGTCAGGAAGCTTTGTACCAGATGGATTCCCCATACTTTAACCGACGACCAGAAACATCTTCGTATGGACTGGTATCGCCAAATATTAGATAAGTTCAACGGCGGTGACTCAAATGCTGTATTTGACATCGTCACAGGTGATGAAAGCTGGATTTAATGCTACGAACCCGAAACCAAAAGACAATCAGCTCAGTGGGTGTTTCCTTTCAAGGATCGGCCAACTAAGGTAAAGAAAGACAGAAGTCAAGGAAAGAAGATGGAAGGACAGTTACTGCAGACTGGTATGTCCACGACCATTTGGATCAGCGGTAGTAAACGCTGCTTCTGAGCCATGGGTCGCGGGTTCGATCCCCGCACAGTACAAATATTTGTGTGCATGAACATGTCTGTTTGTACTGGTCTGGGTGTTTTTTATGTATTATAAGTATGTATTTACAAAAAAATAAAATTATATAAGTAAGTTTATCGGTTGTCTAGTACCCCATACGACAGGGTACTTAATAATAGCTTAATTTGGGACTAGATGGCTCTGTGTGGCCCAGTGAGGCATGTCTTATAATATTTATTTATTTATTTTCGTCAATCGCTGTTTGTCTGTTGTCTTGGAAAAAATTCGACAGCAGCGCCCTCGAAGCAGGATCCTCCTTCACAACGACAATGCTTCAGCGCACTCCGCAAAACGGACTGTTCAATATTTGACTATGGCAGGTGTCGAGATAATGAGTCATCCGCCATACAGTCCTGACCTGGCGCCCTTCGAATTTCATTTATTCCCAAGAACTAAAGATAAAATCCGAGGTATTCGCTTTACGAGCCCTGAAGATGCGGTGAAAGCGTACGAAAATGCCATAGAAAATTTCGTAGACACCCTTAAGGAAGAATGGGCCCACTGCTTATCTCAGTGATTCCATCGAATGCGACGATGTGTAGAGAGGATTACTTCGAAAAACAGTAAAAGTATTGGCAACTTTCTACAGTAAGCCGTTTTTCATTTTCTCAACAATTTCAATGTTACCTAGGTAGGTATAAGGCCTAACACTATTGAGGATTAAGGAGCCCATAAATACGTACCTACCTGTCTCTGTCACTACTCTAGGATGGTATGAGTAGGATATACAATTCGAGTCGAACATACATTGGTTGGCGAACTAAGATCCCTGAAGCCTCACATTCGGTCGCGTCGGGAAACCGCTAATGAGGCGGATCTGAGGGCCTTCGGCGCTCACCAATACTCAACCTAACAGAGTTGCATAGACTTAAACCTTGAAGGAAGGGACTAATAAAATGAAACATTTCACACTGCAAACACAAAATATAATATTTCTATAGTAATGAGCTCATTCAAATAAAATGGTTACGTAGCATGAAACGTGACAAAACTGACTGACTGAAATTCAAACTCACGGAGGAAATTGTAATTCCTAAGAAAAGCAAATAAACCACAAATTATCAGTAGAAAATTTATCACTGAAAGTTAACCTGTCAACAGAAATATAATAGCATCAGTTTCCGTTAAACGTATACATCGGAGTTTATGACGTTTACCTAGTATCCACAGTCCACAGTAAAAAAACCGGCCAAGTGCGAGTCGGATTCGCGCACGAAGGGTCCGTACCATTGAATAAGTAAAGCGAGCAAAAATAGGCAAAAAATGGCGTTTGTTGTACGGGAGCCCCCCCCCCCCTTTTTTGGTTTTAAAATTTGTTGTTATTGCGGCAACAGAAATACATAATTAGTGAAAACAGATTGCGAAGTCTTAATAATAGGGTTCCGTTTTTACTCTATGGGTACGGAACCTTAAAAAGAACCTAAGGCAGGTTGTTAATGAAATGGATTGAATCCGGTCTCGGCTTGGTCCTTATCAAAATCAGCTTAATCTCTTATAAAAATATATCAGTAACTGAATGATCAGTCTGAAGTGTCGTCTTTGTAACAGAAAGATTTCACAACTACCTACATAAATTTTAAAAATATATTGTTATACTGTAATTACCCAATGAAATTAAACAAAGTAAGCAAAAATATATATTAGGGGTAAGTATGAAATTGCCGTTTTGTATGGACGAAATCGAGAAAAGTCATTTTTCCATACTAACAAATTTTTTGTTTTTTTAAAAACGCCTGAACCGTTTTCGATGCAATTAAAGGTTAAAGTTAGATGGTTATAAAACTACGCATTATAGTATTTAAATTTCTGAAAATCAAAGTATCTGATACAAATATACTTAATTGAAGCAAGAAGGTCAGCTGACACATTGTAAGGGGTCTTTTCAACGACTTCCTTTGAAGTAATAGGCACTAGTATTGTTTTTTTTTAAGTCAAAGGCTACTTTATTTAGTTTTTGATGCAATACAAAAAGAATTACGCAATAATACGACTATACTTAAGAGCTATAATAAAAATAAAAAGTGGGAAAATAATCGGCAATTTCATACTTTAACCCCTATTATATGGTAAAAGACGAAACATGTTGATTTAACTAACAATGTGTCAAAGCCAAAATAAAATTATGACTGAGCTGTAGAATTTGCAGCACTATTAACCTGGTATTGTAACCTGCAACGACATTCTTGAGTTTAGCCAAATACATATTATGTTTAGACAATAATAATTAAATAAATTAAGCCTATCTTTTTGCTAAGGTTTTAAATCGATTCGATTTGATCGATCATTTTACAAGCCGGGCAAAAAAATTAGAAGCTTGAGTGAAGTGACAACTTTACTTCAGCTGCTATTTAAGTTTTCAAAATTATTTTATTTTACTATCTGATCATAAGGATTTTTTATGAGATAAATTAATGAATGAATTATTACATTTATTTTAACAAATAACAAAAAATTGTAAATATAGTATTTACAATCTCGACTTTTTGACTACTTACTTTTAAAATAAAATGTATGTTATCGAGTTTTATAACTAAATACTTTGAATGATTCATTTTTAGGGTGATTTAAGTTATTTAAAGTCGGAAACCTAAAAATATTTTTTGAAAATATTATTTTTTCTCATTTTTAAATAAGCTGTTTTCATTTTTAATGTTCACAATTCCTATTGGAAGACAGCCATTTCGTATTCATGTACTTATTCTTATTTAATCAGATTTTATTTCACAAATTCACCTTCTCCTGTAGTCTTATATCCTGTAAGTAATAACGTCATCAATTAAGTTTAGTCACGACCTGCAAACCCAAACATAATAATACAATTTAACCGAATGAATTAACCGTAGCAGTAACGGCTTACTTTAATAACAACGACAGCGGGTACGAGCAATATTTTTGTGTTTATCTCATTTTTATGAGTTTAAGTAGGAAGTATGAGGTGGCTTGCGAGATAGGGATTTAATTGACGGCGAGGTGGCTTTAGGGTGGCCAGCCGCAGCGGGGCCTTCGCGCCGGAGGAATAAAAAAAGCTACCAAGCGCGAGCTGGATTCGCACGTTAAGGGTTCAATTTTAACGCTGTTCAGCTAAATTCGGTTGTAAGAGAGGGAAAATGTTTTTATCGTATCGTATTGCGATTTGAACTTGCATACGATACAATCGTAGGACAATGCCCTTCTTATTTTTTTACTTTTTGCTTATTATAGCGATTGTCTGAATCGCAATTTTAGTTTCATTTGTAAAGCTGATTAATTCAGCTTGCTTGTAAGGATGGAACAAATTATTTTACCAATTGCTTTGAGATTTTGACATGAAAACGAAAGGCCTTATACCATCGTACAATATAAAGATATGCCCTTTTTAATTGATTATTTGTGTAAATTACACTACTTAATTTTTAAAACATCAAATCCTAGTATCTATTTGCCATCACAGCAGCTGTAGAAATTTCCGCAAAATGTGTGTTTGCGAATGTTTCAGCTCAACGTCTGTGGGGTTTCCTCTGAGAGCGTTTGCTTGACAGACGAACAAATGGACTCCGTAGGCTAATAGAGTCTCCTCTCTTATTGCGGAACCCTAAATGTGAGGCAACGCCATCCCCGCGAGCTCGGATACTGTGAAAGTGGCACGCCCTGAATAAATGACGTTTTTTGTTTGTGGAATACGCCTAAGCCTCGCGACGCTCCAGTTTCGTATTGTTGCTCGAATTCTATGGATGTTAGTTCATTCATAGAAACCGACGAACGTCATTAAAACGTCGCCTTTAAACGGTGTTTTATCCACAAATTATCATACGATTCCCGCTGCTTATTTAGTAACAAAGATATCATTTTCAACACACGGAAAAATGGGATGCTTCATAAATTAAGGAAGGTGTTTTTACTGATTGTTGTTCTTTGTTAGATTGAGTTGATTACGTGTAGTTGGTCCATTCAAATTTTAGGGAAGAAAATAGGATAGTTTAATATATATAAACTCGTAGCAAATACTTGAATCATAGAAGAGTTTACACAATACCTACTTATAAAAATTGTGAGTCGGCGCCAAAAAACGATAGTTATTATAATTTAGTAGATTGTAACACACATTATTTGATGAAAAATATATTTTTGTTTGTTTCATTAATGTCAACGATTTAAGATAAATACATGCAAACGCGAATTCAACTAATTTACGCTAATAGCGAATTAAGTATATCAACATTAAATTACTTACGATGATTTAATGAAAGCGATACTGTAATTGCTTATTAGAATCGGAAAGAAACACAAATGAATATTATTATTTATACACCGAACATTGAATAGGGGTGAACTGAATAAAGTCAACATCGTAGTTAACAATGGACAGACTGCATTTGTTTTGTTTCGAGGAAACATTTGATTTGTAACCGTAATAGCCAAGCCTAAGACTCAAAGTTGTTTGGGGTTTATCGTTAAGGGGTGCTTCGCGTCACTTCTGCGATTTAAGTGACAGTTTTATTAATTTCCCATACTACTCATCCCATTTTCCACCCTTCGTTTCTGACAATGCGTTGGCGTCACATGGTAGAACCGGCACTATGGCGTCGGATTTTCTAACGCGATAATTATGAATTTTAAAAACAAATTTGGTCTATATTTTTAAGAATATGTTTTTTTTTTAAGTTTTTTTTCCTAAATACATTATTACACTGCTAGTAGGTACACAAATATTGTTTAACGAATTTTTTTTTTGTAAGTACATAATTGTAACATTCCTTTAGTGTGGTTTTAAATTAGTAATTTTATTCCAAGAAGTCTGTTTTATCTTTACGTATGAAAATACTTTCACTGTAACATACATCTTTAGATATTTCCTATATCGTAACCGTTCCCACAATGTTCTGGCGTTGTTTATTATAGCGAGTTAGGAAACAAGGGTCGATAAAATAAAGTCATTTCGTAGCTTCACACCCAAACTTACTAAGTAAACCATTCACGAGGCTTAATAGAAATGCGATACGGGGACTGCATCCTAATAAAGATAGGACAATTCAAATAACGGCGCGCGTCCAACAAATGCTTATGTAGCTATGTCTCAGATAAGCTGCAGCTTAGCGCTCGCCAGCAGTCAATGGCTTATCTCGATTTCAATTATTATGCTGCCGCTTTCATTGGCTTTCATTGGAGGGCTACGGATTGGGGCGGTCTCGATCCGAGTTATCTGCAATCTCGCCCAAATCGGACTCCACAATTTACGTCTGATTGTACTTTTAAAAATTAAACCGTCTAGCTCAGAGCGGAACTGTCCCTTCAATTTTCCTGTGCCGAATTTTTGGGTGGAACATTTTCCGGAATGAGAAAATTACTAATTACATTGCATTGTAATCTGTTCTATAAAATAACTCTTAATGTTGTTTATTTACAACAGATACGGGATGGATCTCAACGGTGCTAGAAGAAAAAATGCCACACGTGAAACCACGAGCACGCTCAAGGCATGGCTGAACGAACACAAAAAGAATCCTTACCCAACAAAGGGAGAGAAGATAATGCTCGCAATCATCACCAAGATGACGCTGACGCAAGTGTCAACGTGGTTCGCAAACGCGCGTCGCCGCCTTAAGAAGGAAAACAAGATGACGTGGGAGCCAAGGAACAGAGTCGATGATGATGACAATAACAATGATGACGACGATCACAAAAGCAACGACGGAAAAGACGCTTTAGGTATGTATTATAAATAAGACATCCTTACTCCAATACAATATAGAATTCACATGAGTACACACGCACACATTCAACACACAGAGTAGTATGATTTCGTGACTTAAATTTTATTTCCCAATTTTATGTAATAATCTTTTGAATTACTTGCTTTTTGTTATTTGCACTATAGCTTATATTATAATGCCTACCAAAAATAAAAAAGTTCACAAACTTAATAATTATGCGGATATCAGCTCAGGCAGACATTAATTCTTTGTTTCTATTTAGATGGAAAAGACTCCGGCACTGGTTCCAGTGAAGATGGTGACAGACCTCAGCAAAGGCTAGACTTACTAGGGCAAAGAACTGAGTCAGAATGGTCTGAATCACGCGCAGACAGTGGCCCTGAATCACCAGAACCTTACGAGAGGCCGATCCACCCCGCTTACCAGCACTTACCGTCCCGGGCCCCACCGGGCAGTACGCCCGCTTCTGCCAAGCCAAGAATATGGTCTTTAGCGGATATGGCAAGCAAAGATGGTGAAACGCCTACCCCGCCGTCATCTGCTTCAGCTTTTTACCAATCAGCAGCGGCGGCGGCGGCAGCCGCTCGCCTTGCACATCCGTACGGCAGGCCTGAGCTGTACCGAGGTCTGTATCACCCTACTCACCCCGCAGATGTAGCTCTACTGGAGTACTCGCGATCTCTAGCACTGTCAGCGCCGGCCCCTGCCCCGCCAGCGCCCTCACCGTCCTCTTCTTCGACCTCATCCCTGGCCGAGCCGCCGCCACCGCCTCGTGCCTGACCGCCCGCTCCCCGCCCGCCGTTGGCGCATCGACAATAACTGCGATCTCACAATGAGTGCCGCGAGGGCCTTCTCACTTGTAAATAGTGATCAGTAGAGTAAAAATATAAATATGTATACATACCTACATATACGTGATAATTATTATGCACCGGTAGAAAAGCTTAGATTTGTGATAGTGGACACATGAGAGCGGTGCACGCTTGCTGGCGGTGCCGCCTGCCGTGAGGTTGACAACTCGCAAACGACGTCGGCGCTGTGCTGCGCCGGCCGACCGACAATACTAGGTGCTAATACAAGTTGGACCTTGCGACATGTTGCTGTAGTTATTATTGAAAGTGGTTAAATGAAGTGATTTAATTCAAAAATAGGTATTATTATGTGTTATGTTTCTAATAGAAAATCGACACTGTTTTAGATTATTTGTATGTAGAATGTAAATTATTATTTTGAAAATATCCTGTTTACATTTAGTGCCTATTTACGTCCAGTGTTTTAACTATTGTTTAATAGTTTTTTAAAAGTATCTTACATTCGAATTTTAATATTTATTCATACGAGGTCAGTAGCTGTAACAAGCTTGTATCGTAATAAGTTTTGTCTACAAATTATATCAATTTCAGATTTGTGGATGGATTAAACCTATATAGTTATTTTCTAGTCAGAAGACTATTTTGTCTGTGTTAAACATAACAATATAATGTTTCACATGTCATTAGGTCGTGTTACATCTTATTTTATATGCATTTTACTATTTTACCACAAAGCAAAAGGGCTGGTGTCGTTTTAAAACAATTTTATATAACATAATAATCCCAACAAGCTGGGCGCAAAATGCAAAACAATTAAACAATTCATTCTCACAGTTTCATTATTTTGCTAAATATTCATGTTAAATACTATTTCGAACCGCAAAAATAACTTGATAAATCGTATTTGAATATGCATTCAGTAGCAATTCTAATCATTACTTTTAGTAAAATACCGTATTTATTTGCACAAATCTAGAATGTATTTATAAGGGACCAACGTTGTGTGTATGGCCGTATAGACCATGTTCAAATCTGCGGTGATTTTAACTTAATAAAGTAACCACTTATCTACATGTGCAACAGTTTGCCTGTTTGTTAACTTATATTACCAATGTTAATTCACGTCACGGTTGTATTATTTTGTTTTATAACGACACCCTTTCTACCAATCTGATTATGAGGTCGTACCTCATTTTGACTTATCTCTCCGGAATGAATTAAATATACTTAAGTCTAAAATGGCCTTGTATAATTGTAAAAGTTGAATTAATGTAAATTTATATTCATGATTTGTTTTTTAAACACTGTAAAATATTTTTTTTAATATTGTAGAGACTGAAAGTCCAAAATTGAGTCTATAGTTTTGTACATATGTCACTGTTGTAAGTATATATTGTAATGATATCGTAAATATTATGAGAGGTGAATGCAATAATTTTTCTGTATTAGCAGTCTTTGATGTACATAAATTAAACGCGGATGGGAGACGTTAATCTTCAATGTAGTAATTGTAAACAACGAAAGCATGTCCAAATGAAAATAGCTGTCAGTACTTTTATTTTTTATTTTTATTTTATTTCTACACATAATACTTTAAATGTGACCATGTCTTAGAAATTGATATCTAACGTTAGGCGAAGTACCTATGTGTATAGACTTGCAAGAGTACTACTTATATTTGTTCATTTTGAAATAATGATTGGTGTTGTATCTGAATGTTTATTTTAGATTTCTTTTTATTATTTAACAGTAATATGTATGTTACTGGCCGTCTTAAACGTCTTTTGACCGTTCCCAGAAAGATGTGTGAATAGATGAAATAAAATTTAATACAGAAGTAATTTTTGTTTTTTATTAATTATAAAACAAACCTATTCTATAGAATCTCAGAAATTTAAAACGAATTTAGTTTAAATACGAATTTAGTATAAGGTTATAAAAGCAATGAAAATACTTAAGATTTATATGGAGTCATTCAACAAGAAATGTAAGCAGTTATACAGGGTGTTCGGTAAAGGGTATAAGAAGCTGAAACGAGTCTATGTTAACAGGTGCATATAAATAGTATAGTGAAGTCAGAAATTTGATATCAGTGTTTTATTTTTTCATTTTTATCCAAATCAATATTTTAGGTTTTCGATTTATGTTTTTTTTTTTAAATTGATGATATCAAATTTGTGACTTTACCATAGTATTTATATGCATACCTACGTTAACATAGTCTCGTTTCGGCTTCATAATAAACCATTTATAATGTGCACATCATAAATATTAACTGGAGTTGTGCTGGCATCATCAATTATGCACATTTGGAAAAATAAACTCATTAAAGTCGTCACTAATATCCTAACATCCTATTTAGTATTTTATATCAATCAAAACTTTTAGATATGTTATTATTAATGAATCTATCAATCAATCCAATCGTACACCTATAAATAGTTTGATTTTTCAATATTGAATAAATCTGCACTTCGGAATGTACGAATAAAGTGGTTCCAAATTAAAGTCCAATGTTAAGTTCCAAGTTTAATGTTCTTTAGCCCAGCAAGAGCCTTTTTGGACAGATTATCTAAAACCTAATAAAAACCAATCAGGTCAAATATTAGAGAGAAAGCTCAGTCTCGGCGATGCTGTATGGCCAATGATGGATAGAAGACGTAGCCTTTTTTCTGCTGGCAGTACTCATTTAGAGGCGTTTTACGAAATGTATAAGTATGAGAAGGTGTGGTGATATTATGTTGCAGGCCCGCCCCACTCATTCTGTCTGCCAAATACCTATACGAAATAGAATTTAGCAATACAAATTAGCTCAACTATCTCATAGTTTCATAAATTAGAACTCCTTTGGTAGATCTGCTGCTCAATTATTACTACTATCCATAATACGAGTAGTATCCATATAGATATCCATATGACCATAATAGTATGTTGCTGGACATTGGTCTCACCAAAGGACGGATATTTCATAATCGCCACGCTGGTTGATTAGCAATCGCATTTTGGTAAATTGTTGCTTTTCTTCTAGTCCCTACTCTCCTAGTCTCATAGTAGAACACGTACCAGGTGGACCAATTACGATGTTTTTTTGCTCGGCCATATACTCAAATTTGATCCATTTTAATTAGAAGTGCCGAAAAGCATAAAGATAGGATGGATCATGCCTTCCAAGAAAAAAAAGTTGTGCCACCAAAAATTCTGTCGGTCCAAACACATGAAATAAGCTAGCAATTGAAGACAACAAAATGAAACATTAAACGTATATGACTTTTAAAAAAAATTACCGACAATCATTATACAAAATGTCTCATCATCATCATCAAAATTGTTGCCTTCTTTTATGCTTTCGTTACGTGCTAATTTTTTGTTCCCCACATGAACGTCCGCCAGGCCACGCCCCTTAGCTGTTAGTTAGATAGTAACGGCAAAATATTTACATTATCTTAATTCTATAATGTTTTTGAGTGAAAAACTTTTACTTTAGATAATGTCCTACGTTTTTTCCGAAAACCCAGTTGAGCTACTAAATCTTAAAAAACTAGTCGTTATAGAACTCCTCGGTTACCCTAGTATCGAGTCAGTGTAATTACGACGACATGTTCAAACCAAGTACCTATATTTTATCTCAGACGTCATAATAAATCAATCAACGATTACAGGAGCGTGTTTAAATCTAGCCAATCTCACCGGTGCCTAATTATACATCAAAGTACTTCAGCAGTAAACGCTTTATTATGGGGGATACACAAAATTTTCTAGATCGTAATTGGGGCGAAGTCTAACAAAATACGATAAATCATGGAGTATGAGTGCTTTGATGTGACCGTGTCCGGGGTGACGTCATCACCGGGCTCATGATATGTCATACATTCATTATTTGCTCACGTATAGTAGATGAAAGGCGGCCACAACATAAATAAACAAGTCGTGTGAAGAACAGCCTATGACAACGTTGAAAGGACGCGTGACGATGTTATAATATTGGAATTCATGAGAACGGTTCATGCTTATCCATCCTGTGATTAGTATAACAATTTAATAAGTCACTTTCAACATTGTACATTTGTTATTTTACTTTAATCTTATCGTGTGATTATTTCGCAGGGATAATTTAATGCAGGCATTCGATGTTTTTACAATCTCCTTTTGCGACAGCAGCCGGGAACAACGACTTCAAGTGCTTTCCAAAACACAACTATAACACCCCACTTCTTCCAAACCTAAGCCAATTTAGAATTAATCTTTTCCTGTAGTGACCAAACCAGGATTTGAACAAATTTGCGTAAAAGGTGCAGGTAAACACCCAGAGCCGAAATAATAAAGAAAAGTATTTTCCTATTACAAGTGGACACGTCGTAAATCGAAGCCGATATTCAGAGTCGGGTAGTCCATTAGGTTAAAGATCAACCTCTGTTGCATCTTCCGATACATGATCGCTGATGGAGAACCGTTCTTCCCTATTGGTTGTGTTCTGGATGATATGGTACTCCCACCACTTCAAACTGGTAAACCGAAGAGCTATATCCATCATATATGTAATTTGCACATATCTATTTAACAAATAATCGCTAAGCATAGATCCTTTCATTGCCCATTGTTGTGCTGGAGTAACAACCAATGTTGTGGCAATTGTATATACAATGAAGCAGACGAATTCTGGAGTGGAGACCGGGTTCAGGCAAGCGCAGTGTAGGACGCCCTGCGACTCGATGTGCTGATGACATTAGGAGAACTGTTGGCAGCGGCTGAATGGGGAAAGCACAGGCTAGACAATTGTGGCGTGACTTGAAAAAGGCTTACGTCCATCAGTGGACGGACAATAATGGCTGTTAATTGATTGATTGTATATAAAGTTTGATCTGCAGATAAAACGCCGTAACGACTGAGCATCCTTTGTACACGCAAGTTAGTTCCATCAGCAGCCTACAAGAGTTCACTTCTAGGTAAGGTTTTGCCATTATTGCCAAGTTTGGTAAGCGGGTTGGCGATCGCAATTATGACAATGGTGGAGATAGGGCCCTGCTGTACCTGTATGAATTCTACTGGCAGTAATGCTTAAATCGCCTCGTATAATACCCATAGGAAGAAAAAGGATGGTATTATTCTATTTTTGTGCGGGCACCACACGGCAACACTGATCATTTAGGTACACCTAAGCTTTCATTGTATACATGGCATTTATTTGTAGGACTCGAGAGTTATAGCTACACGGTGGGTGAAATAATACACAGTATTGATTGTATTTACGCAAACAATGTACATTGAAATAAAAGGTTACGCAAACAATATACATTGGAATAAAATATACGAGTATTTGCGTTTTATTAAGTTTTCTTTATTGTTGCGTTCCAAACCCTTTACAGCGTTCCTGGTCATGGGTAAAACTATATTATTGAAATATAACTTTTCTACGGATTTACTCGCTTTTACTAGCACTTTACGAAGTTATTTTGATACTAGCTGTAGGCCAGTAGCCCGCGACTTCGTACGCGTCAATTTCTGTTATTATGATCGCAATTATTTTTGCAACATTTTTCACTGATGCTTCGCTTCTGTTGGACGCAGCATGATGTTATAATTAAGCCTTCCTCGATAAATGGACTATCCAACACAAAAATATTTTAAAATTCGAACCAGTGCTTCCTGTGATTAACGCGTACAAACAAATAAACAAATTCTTCAGCCTTATAATATTAGTATAGATTTATAAATTTTATTTGTGCAAGGAATAATACTTTAATAATACAGGTTGTCAAATCTTGAACAAGGTGTTATGACAGTTCTAAAAATGGCTATTAAGGCACAATCTTCTTCATGGAGATGCCCCTTTCCAGCTATAGACTGACATGGGCTGATGATGAATATGATGATGAATCAAGGGTTCTAGGAGTAGTACCCGTACTGAAAAACTTCCCTTCTTATAAATAATGGTCTAGCCAACTAGAATAAATATAGAGTGTTTAAAACAGGTTTGAACCTTTCATTGGTGTTAACCTAAGAGACCAAGTTACTTCCTAGTTCATAATGCTATGACTATTTTATTATTTTTATTAATTACCTACTTATCAACTATATTTTTCGAGTAGACATGTGTTAATTGATAAAATTATCTCAGCACTTCAAATGAATACATACCTGCACTTAAAAACTTCCATGTAGAGGCATGAAGATATAGAGATATCTTATGATTTAAAGAGACAAAAATCAGCATCAAATAAGTTATTACATAAAAACATGTTAAAACTGTATTTGCCTGTTTTCGTTTCATTTGGCATCTTCATTAGGGTCATCATTATTATTCACATTATGTCTATAACTGGGCACATGCCTTACCAAAAGATGTTTAAAAACGTCATGCTTTTTTTAGGTAATTTTTAAGTTAATTAGATTTAATTAGATTAGATTAGACGACCATTTGGATCAGCGGTAGTAAACGCTGCTTCTGAGCCATTGGTCGCGGGTTCGATCCCCGCACAGTACAAATATTTGTGTGCATGAACATGTCTTTTTGTACTGGTCTGGGTGTTTTCTATGTATTATAAGTATGTATTTACAAAAATATATATATGAAAGTAAGTTTATCGGTTGTCTAGTACCCCATACGACAGGGTACTTAATAGTACCTTAATTTGGGACTAGATGGCTCTGTGTGGCCCAGTGAGGCGTGTCTAAATATTTATTATTATTAAAAAAAAAATCTGAAGACACCTGGTAAGAGAAAAGGTAGGGCTATTGTTTTACTAGCACCATATAGAATATTAAATAGGTATCGAACTTAAAATACATTTTATTTTTGCATATTATTCGCGTGTGTAAACGCTTACATCTTGTATATATAACTCTCGAAATACTGACTGTCCCGAGCCTTTATATCTTGGTCCTTCTGACGAACTTTTCTAAGCACATTCAGGAGTATGAGACTGCGAGTGAAAGAACATACAGAGAGAGCACTAGAAGGAAAGACTTTTTAAATAGAATAAACCCCAAAGAGATTTGGTTAAGCATTCTTCGCACTACCAATCTGTCAAGCTCTTTAATAGGCTACCAACCGAGTTTAAATTGTTAATTTACAGAAGTAGTTTTTAGGAAAAACTGAAAACTTTTTTGTTGAAAGTTCCTTGCGTTGTGGCAGATTTTGTCTGTACAAATATTTAAAAGCGAGAAGAATAATAATTTATAGATGAATTTTGACACGATAATTTTTTATATCTGTAGGTAGTCATAGCATAATTTATATATTTTTATTTTGTTTTTATTTTATTTTTTATTTTTGATTATTTGTTATTGCTATTTTTAGATCATTTATTTTTTTGTAATTTTAAATGTATTATTTGACATGTGATTTCATTAATTAATTGTAATACTTGCGTTATTCGAATTGAATTGAATTGTATGCTATCACATTCAAACTGCCCGCTTGTTACAGCTCCTCACTTATAAATTCAAATAACTGATATCGCGACATAGCTACTGTGGCTTACACTTCCTATACTCTCATGAAAAATGATGTAATTGGCCTATGTTATCCAACAGGATCAATGTCAAAGATTAAGTTCAAAACCTTGAGAAATATTACTAAAAAACACTCTCACATAAAACGAAGCGAAAAATTACCGATTTTTAAAGTTCAACTAGTATTATAGAAATTTTGAATTGAAAATAAAATATTGCTACCAACTCTCCTTGAATTAAATTTATTCCAGGTCTTTAGGTTATGTCATACTTACTAATACTGTACGTACTTAATTTTGATTTATGTTTGTATAAATATATTGCGATAATATTTTAAATGATTACATTTAATAAGGCATGGCATATCATTCTTATTGTCATTTTCTGTATTTTAGTATTAAATCAACAAAACGGTTTCTCTTATAGTCAAAACTAAATAAGATTGGTTTCCATCCATTCGTCATACTTGAAATCGCGTTATTCGGGAAAAGGACGCTCCTCAAGCCAATCAACATTTTTAACTGGTGAGCCAAAGATAAACTATTTAACTACGTAATTCAACTACTAACTCTCACGCGGCAATCACGTGTCATTGTCACCTCAAGATGCTAGTATTGTTGCATCCACCAATCTATATCGCCGTCATTCAGTTTGTATAATAAAGCCATCAATGATTCATGTATTGAAAGCAAATTCTAACGTCGCGCTAAGTGACTAGAGGATTTCATTCAAAATCGTGAGATCGATATGTGCTGACCAACAAGAACGGTTGTAAAAAAAGCCTCGAGATATTTTTACAAAGGCTTTCTAAGGGCAGCGTGTTGTGTAAATAGTCCGACATGTTTCTACAACAAAGAAATCTTAATAGCCGATGACGGGCAAAAGTCAACATAACAATCTACGGGTTGATTGCTCTTAATTCCGTGTGTACACTCCGGTGTGGACCCTTGTAATAAAGGCTACTTCCACGGGACGAAACATTAACTTAACCGAGGCTCTCGAAAATTTGTAAGTTATGTTTCTGTTTATAGGATTAGCATAAAACATGGTTATCTATTGCATACCTGGTTACTAAAGCGTTGTTCGAACGTCCCGATACAGGCTCATTGTACAATCGAAAGTGCAGACCATTAAGAACTTTAACATTATTGATTTACAAGCGTTTTTTCATGTCGTGTTAAGAGGAAATCCTTGAACCAAGAATTCCGATTTCGTAGCGGCGACTGCTATGCCATCTAAAATATTGGACATCTCCATCTTGGTTGGTGTTTTGCTCTTTCTGTGGTCGCGAACAATGAGTCGGGATCGTCAAGGGAATGTATGCATACTTTACAATACGTTAAACTGTCCCCCACGTGGATATAATTTCATCTAAGCATCTATGTGTAAACTATGGATTAATATAATATTAATATTTTTTTCATCGCTTATGACCTAGACAGCACTATTTTCAATAAAACAGTACGGATACGTCTATCAAAATATCCTTAGTATCCTTAGAGCATTATAAGTTAGCATCATAAATAAGGATATAGCATGATATTTTTTTATCATAGTTTAATACAATAGATAAATAAATTAGGAACAGGTCTTCATATAAACATTTAACATAAAATGCTCTTTTGCTCGTGTCTGAATCGTGATTCCACTAAGGATGGCAAAACTGATATTTGGTTTGACTTCGAGATTAAGAAAAACTGCATTATTTTAATCGAAATACGTTTATTTTTTTTTTGTTTAAAGGTATTTTTAATGGTCATATCAATATTCATATCAAAATTTTGAGTTGATTATTGTTATACCAATTAATCACATTTAATTGAAGGTACATAACGCGATAAATGAATAACTAACAGTATCAAATGTATACCTTCTTCACCACACATCAAAGATTCATCCGATTATGGTGAATTCTTTGTGTGTTTATGAATTTAACTGAAGACTTCGCGATAGAAGTCATGGATCAGTGATAGTATACTTTACTTGTATTTAAAGCATCGTAAATGTTATGAGATTTTAAGTAGTGTTTATTAAGTTAAGTTATATTGTGTGTCATAAAATTTATCAAAATCAATCGAAATCAAAAAATTAAGATATGTTTTGGATTCTACGGACTACGGGACGGTCTCATTATTTAACAAATGAAGTACACCCATAACTTAAATAAAACGTTAAAAAGTTACCTCACAAACTATTAGTTTTTGAAGCAATACATTTTGTAGGGTTCCGATGACAGACCCGTATCGACTCAATTCATGAAGTTTCCTTAAGAAAACGCTGACACCACGTGTCGCTACGGAGGATTGAGTGATCACTAGTTGAACGCCAGAGGGGATTATATCGGAAGACGTAAAGCACCTTCTACGCACGTGAATAAACCAATGCCGTAAGAAAAAACACATTTATGGTTTAAATAAATTTGATTATTATCTTTATTATCAGGTAATGCAACTACGACAACCGGAGTCTTCTGATTATCTTCTTCTAATCGTGTGATTATTGTTCAGGGATAGTTCGGTTTAGGGAAAAATTTTAAAATTTGGTATTCGTTCGGAATTGTAAATTAATTACGACAATATACAAATCCCATTGTTATTAGTTTTTGGTATTAGAAAGAAATATATCTTTGGTGGCAGAGTTCTCCAAAACACCTACAAAAATGCACCGGAGTCTTCTGATTGTCTCCTTTTAATCGTGTGATTATTGTTCAGGGACAGTTTGGTGGCAGAGTTTCCAAGCCACCTACAGACATGCGCCGGTGTCTTCTGATTGACTGAGTGATTTGTTTTTACGACTTTCATCTTGCGTGCCTTGACGTGCCTTTCGAAGATCCACTCTGCCCATTCCTGGCCGGACAAAATTTTCTAATATTGACCCTTCGACGAGCCTGTCAGCAGAAGGACTGTAAGAATACGTGTTAAAAGTACCTTTTTTTCTTACGTTTGCTATAATGCATTCATTGTGAAGAAGAGCAGCAGTAAGATGACAATTTGTATGATGACAAGGAAATACCTTTAAAATAATGTGCAATGTTTAATTGTCATTTATGTTAAGAACACTTTGGTATTTACAAAAACCCGTCTTAAAGAGAAGTTATCACTAAATATGAAAGTTTACACTTTTTGAACTTAGCTTTTCGGACTAGTACCAACTTACTGATAAAAAAAATTGGACCCTTCTTTGCGAGTTCAACTTGCTTTACCAACAAAAGAGTTGTGACATTTCAAAATTGATAGACAGTGTAAATACAAAACACGGTTGCTCCAATTGAAAATTTCAAATGCTTCAGGTGACCCATAACATTTCGCTAACCGAGTGCAGCTGCTCTTTCTAATCGATCTACTTATATATAATTTGTATCTTAATATAACGAATTTAATCGAGTGCTTTCCGCTGTGTGATTTTTTCAATGTTTTTTTTTTCTCCAAAATATTTAACAAACTATACTTAATATACAATAAATCATGATTTGTATCGAAAGGCCATATTCAGATACTACTAAACTCTTCCATTAAACAAACAAAGAAAGAGTTGGAGTCGAGTATTAAAAATGTTAAGTGTGTGAAACAAGCCAGTCTAGTCGATATCGGTAAATAATCATTTGACGTGTGAATCATAAACAAAAAGTAAGTAACTGCAACCCTATCGAGAGCTATGCTCCCACCCAATTCTACGGGGCATCTGAATGATGGCTTGTATTATTTTTTGTAAGCATGCCATGTCATCGGAACGATTGTGGTCGGTTCCCTATGATTTATCGATGTCCATATTACAAATACGACACAACATTATGCGATTCTTTATTTCTTCTTTAAGCCATATTAGTATTCCACCAACAATCCTGTCCAGCATTGGTTTTGTCATACCGACTAAATGTTATTTTGTTGGAATTTCAAATAAACAATTGGTTAGTTTTTTCATATGATTTATTCAAAATATAATTAAATTCGGGGTTTCAATCAATGCAGACGAGGGCTCTCATTGAAATATTTAGAGCGCTCATGAATTAAAATGCTTACATTATGTTTTCTTTGTTGGGTACAAGTTAATTTGTACACAATAATTTAAACAATTAAGCGGGAATACATTGTCTGTTTATTAATTTATTGATGTCTTTCACATGTTGAATGAGTGAAAAAAACCGTCGAGTTAAAGTAAGAACATTAAGGATGACCAATCAATATGTTGGTGGGTGAATCCATATAAGTAAGTGGCTTTGATAAATCTTTTTCAGCACGCATGGGAATTAATTGCCAGCCAGCCACGTCGGAGCAGGGCAGTACGGAGTCTTTATGTGGTCGAGCGGTAATTGGCTGCAGCCCTGTTTGTGACCAAGTGTTGCTACTCTATGGTTCGAGTAGTTAAAGGGATCGAATTATGAGTTTCACTAGATCAACTGATACCATTCAAGTAATATAATATTCTCATATAGACTCATATTCGTAACTTTTTTTAAATATATAGGACCTTATGGACGCGCGGCGCGTAAATTACGACGTAAACATTTACTTTTATTGTCAGACATACTATATTTTGATAAATTTAAAGTAAATAAGATCCAGGTTGATATCACATTATTATACACAAAGTATGACTCGAGGTACTACTCCACAGCAAAAGAATAGTTGTATTCTTAATAAGGCAACGCTGGCAGTAAACAGTTTTATGTGTTTCTTTATAGTCTACTTGAATTAACTAAGCACTGTAACACATTATTAAAATTTTAAGTTCGTTAGTTACATTTTGGTCGTCACGAATTTTCAACCGTAATCATATGTTAATGTATGTTGGTATACTACGATAAACATATACATACAACAAAAGTGTTATAATCTCATAATTATGCTAAATCTTTAAACGGACCCGCACAGAATCAGGGCGTGAAGTTCCAATTTTCATTTAGCAGAGCACTTCGCGTTATTTGAAAGTGACCCTAAATCCCCGAGTCCTCTGTGCAGATAACGCTTAATTTGCATATTAACGAGAAACTTTGCATCGGCAATACCGAAAAATTCCGGAGGTCGAGTGTGAACGGACAGGTGGCGAGGCCGACTAATGCCGGAATATTTTTCAAAACCTCAGCGCTTTCGACGCTTGAAGCGTATATTGCAGCGCTTGCGCCCTCAGGATGACTTCGTAGTCAACCGAGCATTCTACTTACGCGATTACCCTGAGAAACGCACTCTAATAACCCAGCATGTTCACGCCAAAGAAATGAATAAAATAACCATTAGGTTCATTGAGCACCGCGCTCGTGCTTTGTAACAAGTGTTAGAACAAAATATAACAACCTCATTATTGGCATAGATTACAAACGACTCAATAAGTGCCACAGAAAAAAAGGTGCTAGTCAGGTTAATAGATACTGTGTGAGCTCGGGTATTCTTTCTTTCCCTTAAATGTTCAAAGTGCGAAGCTATTGCTCAGGGCGTGTGTATAGTAATTACGTGAACAAACAGGGAAACCATATGAGAACCACCATACGATATTAGAAACGGCTCATTAGGTCTTTAAGCTGAGATGACAGCTTTATAAATAGAAGACGTGCGCGCTCTAAGTGTATATTTTTTGTTTATTTTAAGTTAGTTGAGGCGAAAAGAATGTGTATATGTAGCGAGAAGGTGCGATGACAAAACATCTGTTCCGTGTGTGGGAGAGTCTTCAATCGCTATTCTGACTAAATCGTTTACCGCGTCTGCGGCTCTCCGTAAACGAGCTTAATGCGATCGCCGATGACAAATATAATCTTTGCTCTAAGGTTGACTTGATGCTGTTGTTATTCCGAGAAACGGAAAGATTTATTTTTACTCAAAGAGCTTAATATTCAGGTGAAAGATTTCAGTGAGGGTGTTGTTTGGTCGACTCGTTAAATCTGTCGACAGAGACGCGGCTTCGGTATAATCGCGCCAATGATACCTAAAAATCGGTCCGGATCTCATTGCTTTGATATTCGCTTTCAAAGAAGGAATAACATTTTATTAATATCCGTCAAATAAAAGTTAGTGCGCACATCTCATACTCAGAACAGAGGCGAGGTAGCCGTCATACGATTCAAATGTTTCCGAAATACCTATCTCGATGAACGCTAGACTGAATGAAATTATAACACGCCCCCTGGTGTGAGGATAGCTGTATTTCATACACGTTAACAGCTGCTGTAAAGCAATTAATATGACGTTCGCTCACTTAGTTGTACACATAAAGAAATCTCTATTTTTTATTATAACGATCTTGCTTACATTACTTCCTTATTATCACGTTTTAGACATTATATTTAATATACAGCGCTAATTATAAACGAGTTCTTTATTACAATGAGAGAAGGCCCCGTTCAGAAATATTTTGGAGGAGGTTAATCGCCATTGTTAGTTTTTTATTTCATTTTTAGGGATCTAATTCAAATGTACGTGTTTACTTGATGGAACTTCATACGCACCGCTTGTAGAACCTACAGTCAATATTAATAAGGTGACCCAAAATGTATTATAAATTTACTGCAAATATTATACTGTTTTCAAATGAACCAACTATAATGGTAATTCATTAGCCAGCCTATTTAAGTTTACCTACAGATAATAACGAAATGTGTATCTTAACATTATTTTGTTTATAATGTTAACATTCAGTAATGGTTTTATAAAATCAAACATAAGTACACAAGTAAACATAAATTTGAAAAGTGTGTACGGAACCGTTAAGCGTTATAATATTGTGTTGTTAAGCTTAAAACAGTTTAATTAGCATAAATTATGATGCTAAGTAAGTGTACATACTAAGACGTGTAATATTTTTTTTAGTTTAGGTTTAATGACGTGTGTACAGTGTCTTGTTAGTTATTATTTGCTATAACACCCGAAGACAATGCAACAGTTATGTTTTCTAGTTTTCCGTTTCCCGTAATAAGTTTCGTTAGCCAGTTATCTCGCCTCGTAAATTTTATTTACGTGCTAAAAATTTTGGGGTATTATTTTAATAAAGAGTAAATAGTTTCGCTGATTTTACAGTTAAGTATTATCAGAGGAGCTAAATAGGGTTACTGTAAGATCTTTTAGATTCATTATAAGAGTTACAACTGATTTTAAATTAATCAATAAATGTTTTTTTTAATCATAAAAGAAACTTACCTTAGCAACTACATAGTTTGTATGTTTATTTCGGTTAATCCATAATGTTTATTCCATAAATAAATAGATCTCTCTCGTACGATCCCAATCCCAACTCAAGACAATTGGTTAAACATAATTGCTTAAAAAACTAATTTAAATTTCCGATAAAAGCATTTGCATGTGGTGAAGAAACTTCTATACGTATCCTAGATTTTTGATTCTCAACTCGACTCATTTTTGTAGATTTTTTTAAGATTTATAAATTGGTAAATGAAAATTCGGAATACTTGCTTCATTCTATAATCAATCTTATTTCTTTTTTCTATATTCAGTCAGCCAGTGCTTGCTTGTTGTATTTTTCTTACCTGCAGCCTTTTGGCACAGATTAACAATTTGTACAACTGTGTTTTTTGTGCTTGTGTTAAAGATGAATTTCGTTTTTAAAAAGATAATTGTGATTTGAAACATTTACTTCAGAGTGCCTTCTGGCTTGCGAAGTAAAAAGTGATTATTTATTCGCTGCTTTCGTCGCTTATTATAACATTGGGGTATCCTTTTTCAAGTTAGGTTTAAAGTTTACTTTTGTTTGAACTATATCGATGAGATGAGTTATGTGGTCGATTGCGTGTGATATTTACTTAAACCTAACTTATTTGATACTTAGTTTTATTACTTCACAAATTATAATAAAAACTACGACCTAATACTGATTTTAAGAACCTTATTGAGTATTAGCTGTTGCCCGCGACTTCATCCGAGTTAATTTCTGTTATTATGAACGCGGTCATTTTTGCAACGTTTTTCACTGATGCTTCCCTCCTATTGGTCACAGCGTGATGTTATATAGCCTAAAGCCTTCCTCGATAAATGGACTATCCAACACAAAAATATTTTTTCAGTTCGAACCAGTACTTCCTGAGATTAGCGCGTTCAAACAAACAAACAAACAAACAAACAAACTCTTCAGCTTTATAATATTAGTATAGATTTCATTAGAAACAACATTTTCATTAAATGGATTTAACTCTATATTTACTTAGACTAAGACTAAGTGTCCAGACTAAGCTATACTATAAATAATGAAGAGTTAGTCTAGAGCGAAAAAAGATAAACAAAACATAAAAAAAAAACTTAAATTAAGTAGGTACTGCAAAGACTAAAATCAGCTAACATTGTTTATTGGCCAAAGTGGATAAACTAACCATAACCAAGCGATGTGATCATAATCACAAATTTAAATGTACAACTCGTTCATTTTTGACGGAGCCAAACGTATCTCATGGAAAACAGAAACAATTTTACATTATTCCGGTTGCATGCTTAATTACTATTAAAATTCCGGGTGCTTCGAGCGGTTCGCTTATAACGACATAAGCTAATTTATTCCGACATAGCCTAAACAATACGAGCTTTAATAAAATGCGTATTAAAACATATCTTGGAATGAAGTTGAGGTCGTTCACACCGCTTCGGTTCATACAAAACGTGGTGTGTGACCGTGACCGTTTGCGCTCCCTCAGCCATTTTTAACATATTTCTGTGTTAAGTATTCGAACGAAATGTCGCAGCATCTTTAACTCTTCGACCGCTGCCATTTAATCGCTAAATACTTTTTAATGTTTATTTAGCTTTCGCGCACGCAAACGACATCGTTAGCTAATACAATGCCTTTTCAAAGGAAACTTAAAACGTCAAAATCGAGTTACTCAACTGAAGCGGTGACATTAACCGCCTAACGGCTTGTCCCAGTGAAAAAATGTCTCCGTAAGTAGGTAGTTAAGAATCCGCTGTACCATTTATTTACAAGAGTGAATCCGTCTTAGAAAAACTAGCGTTCAAAATTATTAATGGTTTGTTTGAATGGTGCGTCACTCGGTTCATTGTTGGCTCGCACACCGTCCGGATGCGCGCGCTGACACTAATTATTCTCATAGTGCTTGAATGATAGATTACTCTGGACAAATCACTTCTAGCTTCACTCCTATAAAAAACGTATGTGATTAGTTTTCCAAGACGGCCCACCAATAGTCGGGGAACGTGGGCCGTTTGTCTAAAAAGGCAATATGTTTCTGTAGAAACATCAACTTGTCCACGATACAATCTCGCTTAGACTTCTGTCAGATTAGCTTAATCCGATTCAAAATTGTTCTTATCATAAGTTTTAAGTTAAGACTACCGTTGTTTTTTAATTCTCTATATGTCTATGTTTGTTGTTTATCCACCATGAATAAAGTATAAGGCACTTCTGTTGATGCGCTGATCAGTTAGCGAAGTGTTTAGTAGAAGCAGTCGGCCTTCTAATTACGAAATTGCTAACTGGAGTGTTGGTTAATTATATACGTACGCGGGGTGCTTGTTTTGTAAAAGCAACTAAAAACATATTAGTTTTGAAGCAAATAAAATGTTATTTTTAATATAAGTAGCATCAGCTTTTTATTAAACGATGTTCCTCAGTAGATAATAAAGTGACTATGCCTATGACAATGTACATGAAAGACAAATTACCTACCTATCAAGTCATCTACATAATCGCATTTAAATGCACATTAGAGGGTTTAAATAATATTGTAATTATAAATATATGTTTCATTGTATGATATATTATATCATACAATGAAACACAAACCAACTGATGACAACTGAGATAATAGTATGGAAATTCTGGAATAGTACATAGACCACTTTTTATCCCGCAGAAAACACCTACATTCAGGAAATAAAGATGTTTGTTTTAATGGTGACAGGAATAGACATGATATTAAGCATATTGTTAGTCTAGGGGTCAGAGGTACAAGGGCTACATTCGATACGCTAAAGAAGTCCCGGGCGACAGCTGGTATTTATATACATGGCATAAACATTTTTAAGACACACATTTATTTAATGTAATACAAATTTCCGCCATCCTTCTCTACCATTTTAGGTATCTCCTCTTTCATCCTTATTTGGCGGCATTAGAATACGTAGATTACATGAAAGTTAACCTACCAACCACAAAATAACTGAGATAAGTAACAAATCGCTTCGGCATCTGTGATACCTATAGTTAGTAACGATAGCGTCCACAGCCGTGGCCGCACCGCGCCCAGTGAAACATTATCTACCATTGACTTACGACGCACTTGCCTCTCGACTAAGCATAATGACATTTTAGTATTACAAAATTTTATCTACACGAGACGAAAAGTTCCAAGATAAGTTAAACGCCAACTCGTATATTGTTTCAGAAAGTTGACAGCCGATGTAATTTGTTAATGTCAGACGGCGTTTGCCGCGGCCGCGACAGAACGTCGTATCTTCCACCGGCCGAACGGACTGACGTAACCTAAAAATACTAGCAGCTCCTCGCCTATCTTTTGTACTGATTTAAATAATGAGATTTATCATTCTTGTGCATACAAATGTATAAAAACCAGTATCGCTCTATCATTTACATTATTTGTCACAGCTACTGGCTAAACGGACAGTTATTTAGGACTTGTCCTATATCGTTCATTTAGAAGCAATTTGTTTAAGAGATTGCCATTAAAATCATCTAAAATCTCAGACGGATATTAATATTAGATGATACGCTTAACGCTGACTTTAATATTTTTACGCCCCCGCTTTTATATCTCTAAAGAAGAACAGAACTTTGTTATGCATCTTTAGGAAGCAAATAAGTATATTTACATTACTCAAACAAAATTTATTTTTAAATCTAAGTATTTAAGAACTGAATTAAAAACATTCGAAAACATTAAGGGTACGATAAATTAAGGGATGAAGTGTTTTTTCGTATGTTTTGTTCATTACTCTACCATAATAATACGAGTAAGTACCTATACTCCAACGCCTCCACCTGCCAAGTTTACATTGAAATTTTACACATAAAACTAAACGTCGACAACTATAAATTGATCTTTACTAGTTTGGATAAGCTTTTACGATTTTTATGTTAATTTTACTAACTGTTAAATAATTTAAAGAATTTAAACTATCCTTGAAGTTGGTCAAATATTTTATATTCAGTCGTAAAATATTTGTTAAAATGATTCATACGGATTTTAAAATCTTAAAAATTTAAAAACTGATTTTTAATGAAGGAGCCTAGAAAATTTGCCCGGTTATCGAAAGTTATAATATGTTTACTAACTCAATAATTAGAAAAATGAAAAACAGTTGACTGATGGTTGTGCCGTGTTAAAAATATCAACACCCTACTGTTAGTATGGGTGTCGCGGTCGTAAGATGCGACTGAATGAGTACATACTACCAAAAGAAGACAGACAGCAGCAGCAGCGTCTTCTTTCCGCGGTTTGCAAACTGCGAACCCAAGCAACCAAGACCATTAAGCAAAAATCCTCATTTTGGAGAAGCCTTCAATCAGTAGTGGATGATGAGAACCTAAAATATAACTGATTTTACAGAAGTGAATTATTTAGAATTGTTTGATTGAAAACGATTTTTCATTTCATTCCACAATGGACTTAACTAGTCACCCACGTATTTATATGAAAATGTATTCGTAAAAAGACAATCCAGATGATCCTCTAAATGCCCGAGGGGCTCGCCCTGATAACTGTATCGTTGTGCTCTCGTTTTCAAATAAGTAAATTAACGTGGAATTGAATTAAGTTTCGTCCCAAGTTGAGATTATGGCGATTTAGTGAGATTATCTGAATGTGTTAGACGTCACTGTCGGGTTGTAATGGAAGGGCGCGGGTCACAACCATTGTTTAATTATAGATAGTGCTCAAACATTAAAGCCACATAGTGGTGAGGTTACACCGTAAAACTTACGTTTATTAGGCATGGCGTTCTGAAATTTAACTCGATTAAAATCGAATAATTGGTTTCCTATTTCATATCGTTGCATATTTTAGGAATCGAACGAGTGGGTTGATTATTTTAAAAGTATCATAAAAATATTAAGTCCCGCTTTAGTTGAATGTGAATAAAATAACAGTGTTTACTTATACTCTTCCTAAATAAAAAAAAGAAACATAATTGTATGATGTATTATTAAGTTTGGTTTTTTTTCCCAATAATAAAATTTATATTTACAGATATGACTCAAAAAGCAAACCTCTAAACTACAGATTTCACAGAGTTCTAATACAGTAGGTGGTTTGAATTTGTTTGTGAATCGATAAAACATAGTTCTATTCGAATCCAAATAAAACTCGATATTTTCCCAAAACAGTCGCCATCACTATAATGTTTATGCTCAGAATTAATTTTATGACCATAAGAGTTCTGAACGGTTGGTGAGTTTTGTAAGTAATATATCATTTTGATAACCCTTGAGTTATATTTGCTTAGGAAAATTTTCTGTTTAAGTAAAAATAATTAAACTGACGATTCTGTGTGAACACGTAAGAGGTACGTTTAATGAGCAAGCAAAGTTCTAGAAGGATTACCAAACATAACTGAAATGTTTGATTTGCTAGAATAGCGTTTTTGTATCGGATTCGAATAAATAAATATTAATCAATTCCACTGTTTTTTTGATAGGTACCTAATTAAACGTAGTGCTAGTCCATTGTACCGACTTTTCTGTCGGACGACAGACGACTAAAAAAGTAATGCAAGAATACGTTTTATCATTTTCGGTATAATATATACATAAATATTTCCTTCACAGAAAGAGAAACAAGTGGATCAGAGAAAAGACTAAAGTCGTAGACGTCGTGTAAGAAATAGAACGCCGGAAATGTTGATGGGCGGGACACATTGCTAGACTAGACTACAGTCGGTGGACTCGAAGAGTGCTTGTGTGGAGACCACGAGCAAACACCAGAGGCAGAGGAAGTCCACCAAAACGATGGATCGACGATATTCGGGGACGAGCGGGAATAAACTGGATGGCAATGGCACGGGATCGGGAGAAATGGAAATTGGGAGAGGAGGCCTACGTCCGAAGGCGGACAACCTAGAGGCTGCGATGATGATGATGATGATGATATATATAAATATATATATATATATATATATGTGGACAACATCACATACATTGTTCTGACCCCAATTTAAATAACTATTTAAAGCATTCGTATTTTGGAAACCAGAAACAGCGAAGGTACCAAAAACACCCAGACCCGAGGAAATGTAGAAAAACACTTTTTTCTACATTGACCCGTCCGGGAATCGAACCCGGGACCTCGGAGCAGGCGATACCTTGAAAACCGGTGTGTACGCCAGTCCGCCACGGAGGTCGCCAAGAAGAAGTCGTCTCTATCATTGGGTAATATGAAAACTCGCCTGCTAAGCTTGGTGATGGCAAAGATCTCCTTCTGGAAACGCCCAGCGTGTATGATGTGATGATATGATGAAATGCAAAAGTAATTGTTAAGCCAATGATATAGAATTTTGAAATTTTGTTCTTTTTTTTCATAAATCTGACAAAAACATTTTTTTCTTTTGAGGCCAGTGCTAGGCCAAATAATCAGCTCTTAGCTAAATCTATGAGATAAATGAACACATTAAAAGTTCATAATACTTTATGAAAACCATTTTCCTTCCATACTATATAGGTAATTTACTAAATGCTTCTGTGCTAGATTTTTTAAGAATTGATTTTGTTTAGAAGTAATCAATTAAAGAAGAAGTAATCAATAATTTTTATTTTTTTTATAGCTCTTTAGTATAGTCATATTATTGCGTAATTCTTTTTGTATTGTATAAAAAACTAAACAAAGTAACTTTTGACTAAAAAAAAATTGCAATACTAGTGCCTATTACTTCAAACGAAGTCGTTGAAAAGACCCCTTACAATGTGTCAGCTGACCTTCTTGCTTCAATTAAGTATATTTGTATTATATACTTTGATTTTCAGAAATTTAAATACTATAATGCGTAGCTTTATAACCATCTAACTTTCACCTTTAATTGCATCGAAAACGGTACAGGCGTTTTTAAAAAAACAAAAAAATTGTTAGTATGGAATAATGACTATTCTCAATTTCGACCATACAAAACGGCAATTTCATACTTTAACCCCTAATATTTATTTCCCCGTGTAAGTATAAAGATCTAAATAAAATACTTAATCCAGTAAAGAAGCATGGCAGCAGTGAAATAAATAAAATATTTATAAAAAGATAATAAAATAGTAGTACCTATTAGTATTTAAAAAAACAAAGGCTTTCGGAGCCTACTTAGGTAAATACAAAAATGACATCATAAATCAGTAAAGAAATTAAATTAACTAAGCAACAGTTTTTATATAACGGGTGTCAAAAAACCAAACGCAGATCCATAAACCACGTGCTGTCCCCATCACTAGGATTTTTTTTTTCTTTGAAACCATACCTGGGAAGCAACTGGTTCCGAAGATATTGAGGGTCAAAGTCACAATTTTGTTTTCCATTTTATTACAAAAACTGTTGCCAAAGGTTACTTAAAAACTTTTCTTCTCACAAACATAGTGTTTTTTTTTACTATTTCGTTATACTCGTAATAAGGCTTTTTTAATTACAATACGCAATGTACGGCTCAGCGCGGACGAATTTTGAACTTAGCAGCCATTTTCATCCAGCGCAGTGGCCCACGCTCCGGCTGATGTACACACAGCGGCACATCAGACTATACATGTTGACCTTGAGACCGCCTTTATGCCCTACGTAATAAAAGCTGTTATCGCAGTTCAACTGTTTAACTTGATGTGCTGTCGAGTGTACATTGCACGCTATGAATTTTAATATTTATGCGACTCCCAAAAAAAAAATAATTTCCCAGCTATAACATTTTGTAATATGACTTGGTTTGCATTTCAGATTGCATAGCTTCAGGGTCTGCGTTTAGTTTTTTTACACCCTGTATACAATATAAAAGTGGGCAATAATTTATTATTTTCTGGCTAGTATAAACTCTGTAATAGAATAATAACAAATCCAACAAGTACTTCTTCAATTTTATGTGAAACTCTGTATCTTTTTTTCAATACCTATATCCTATTATGAGTGATGTCGTCAGCTCTAAGGTTCTAGGTTTGATTACCAGACGTGTGCTCAGTGGGACGGTCACTATAATGTCTTGAATATGTGTGTTTGTGCTAACTGTGTCGAACTAATGGGGGCTATCGCTAGTGAATTTGCCACTAGAGGCGCTAGTGTCGCGTGAGGTCCAATATCATTCACTCTGTACTGGTTTTAGCGGAATTTGTTGCATAAATTATAATTTCTTAAATTTACCTGCTGGAAAGTGATCTCCTTCGTAAACTATCGCAAATATGGATTATTTGGCGATTAATGTGAACGCTTTAAAAGCGGAATTAAGAAAAAGCGCAAAAATAGGCGGCCTCAAGAGCAACTATTTCAGAAGTTAGTTTGTTGATATCAAGATAGTTGTTTATAAACAATATAACCTTAATTAGATTCAAGATATAACACTTTGTTTCGGCGCCAATCGCCTTTGACAGCTATACCTCCGGACCTCAGTCTACAGTGGCGCCAACTGGTGAGCAAAGAAACGGTAGTCCCCATTGCACAAAACAAGCAAAGTAGCTACTTTCTTTGGGATCATGGCCATGTGTATGATGTGGTATATATATGTATTTATTATGGAGCGAAACGTGTTTTGTCTACTCATAAAGTGTTAAGTTTTTCCCCTTTTGCAACCTAACACCTAGGCTTGTATCTTTGTGCTTCGTTGGCATTTTGCGCACATTGTTTGCTGTGGATCAGGTGTCTAGCGGGAACAAAAAAATAAAAATGTTCTTAAAAGAAAAACTACATTATTAATAACAACTTATTTTATAGGTGAAAATTTTATCTTCACTTTTAGTATCAAATCAAGTTTTAACGAAGGGACATTGCAGCCGACGGACTTTCTACTCAAATCTGTCAGTGCCAATTTTTGTCAGATTTTCGGACTATGTTGAGGGAATGTTATGCTAAGAATACTTACCGTGTAAGGAATTGAATTAAAACTTTCAGGTCTAGAGTCAAGCCGTTCACTGAGGTTGGTTGATTAAGATGATAAAACAAGGCAAAACATAAAAAAAAAACGAAAATAATTAAAGGTAGGCGCCGGCTAAAAACCTTAACTTCTTAACATAAAAAATTTACATCAAAAATAACAATATAACAGTATTTGTTTTAGAAATGAAGAAATCATCTTTTCTTTTCATATATAAATTGTTTGTGTGTGTTTGAAATATTTTATGATCCGTGGCAAAACAAGTCCTTCTGTGCAAACATTATTTAATATTTAACATTTTTGTAAAGACAAGCGGAAGGATGCCGAGTTCGTAATTAATTTGCATGGTAATTTGGTTTAAAATCTTGTTCACACAAGTTGCTACCGATTTTAGGATTTGATATGAATACTCGTATCTGTTGCTTTAAAGTTTAGTTAGCTTGTGATGTTAGTGAACTATGTTTTCATACTAACTATTATTTTAAACGCGAAAGTAACTATAGTCTGTCCGTCTGACTGTTATAATTTAACGCTTACTGTGATGAGCCGCTTTAGAAAAAAATCTTACGAAGATAGTTTGACACTTGAAGTAGTAGGGTATTTTTAAACGGAAATGGTCCATAAAGGATTTATAATAATCACTTAAAGATCTTTATCACTAGAGTAAAAGTCTCAAAAATTTTAGCTTAATTTTTTTTTTCGCATAAAAAAAAACAATTTTAAGACCTGCCCGTTCAGCAGTTTGAGTCAGTCAATCAGTCAATCAGTTAGGTACTCGATCAACACTGGCTCTACATCTTTTTTTAAATTAATCAAGCAACAATATTTTTACATCACTTTAAAAAGTTTGACGTGCCTAGCCTCCTTTACGGCATAGACACTATCACACTACCGCTATACCCTATACCTAGTAAGTAGAATAAATACTCAGTTTTTTTAATAACTAATTTTCATAAACGTGTAAAATTCAAATATAGAACTTATTAAACTTCAAAATCAACTGAAGTTTGGGGTTATTGGATTCATTGAAGGGTCGAATGGCGAATCGCAAGGACACCTTTTTACTTTTATTATAGCCTGGTATTGGCGTGTTGGAGGCTCGGTAGCTATCGTAAGCCCGCGTAGAGATCGGAGCTGATAATTGAAAAAACGTTACGACTGCTGAATCTTAACACCGATTTTAAACTGCGACGGATAAATTAAAAGAATTCCGAGGGCAATTGTTTATCTTTCCGTTTCTTAGCTCCCGATCGGGTGATAAGCGTGTTCAGAGCGCACTTTATGTTCCGATTGCACGTGTTTTACTTTGTGTAGGTGGCGCTATGTCGCGGAGTTTTAATGACTTCGGTTAATTAAATACACTATGAGTTTAAAGGACATGTTTTTGATTCTTATTTAACTATGTGCTTATTAGATTCGAGTGATTTATATAATGATTTTGAAGGTAGAAAATTAGTTTTGAAAATTCATTTTGTATCATCATCGACCTCTGGCGGACGACAGCTGGATGTAGGCCTCTCCATTGGGACAATAACGCGTATTGACGCGTTATTGTTCCACGTCTGAGGTTTTTCACATACTATGCTACTGCTTGGAACCTTTTGCAAATCGTCACTCAATCTAATTCTGTCACGTCCTACTCTGAGCTTCGCAATCGCAAGCAATTTAATTAGGTCTGGGTTCCGATCTTAAGCGCATATTTTTTTATATTATAAGCATAATATTTCATTTTTAAAACGTTTGTAAGCATTTTCAACTATAGTCAAGTAAATGTAATAAGTAGGTACCTACCCATTTGTAATAAATAGGAAGCTTTAACATTTTTACTATATTATTAAATTTACAGATTAGAAGAATACAGCTAATTAGTAAAATAGAATAGAAGTATCTTAGAAAAATATTAAATATTGATTCAACTATTCACTTTGAAACACGCTGTGACGCACGCGTACGAATCTGTGTAAGGTTCATAGATCCAAAATACCGAAGAAGGCCGAAGCAAAATAATACGCCCGTGCGTTTTACAGCATGATTCAAAATGTCTTATTTTTTACATTTTTCCAAGACTATTTTATTTATTAAAAAATATAAATCTGATATGATTTATATTTTTTTATCAAACATGGTTCCTAACGGGATGTGAATTTTCTCAAGAGTTTATGTGCTATTCTATAATTCTATCTAGATTTGATCAGTTCTTTCGGCGGAGTAACAAACATCCGTGCAAACATTTTCCTGTATAATAATAGTAAGATATCGCTTTAACCAGGAATAAGTAATTATAAAATGTTAATCTTAACGGCGTATCACGCTGAATAGTCAAAAATCGGAATAAGCTTGTAATAAAAGGCGAGGGAGTGCGAACGGAACAATAATTCACAAAAATTGTGAGCAGTTAATGTCCTCCAAGGCCTGGGCGCGACATAATCATCCGCAAAACTAAATTTAATGCTAATAGCACTTTTAAAATAAAACCACGGCCGGGTCGCCCGCTTAGTGGCATTATTTAAAGTGATTTTAATTATGTTGAAAGCAGATGACACCCGGTTCCCTCCTCTTCATTGTCCGCGGCCGACCGGCGGTTACCAAATCCACCTTCTATAGGGACTTGTTGACATTTTTAGGTAATACAATATAATTGAGGTTGGGTTATTTCAGTACATTATAATACATGGTTTTACCCAGCTTTGGGTTAAAAATCTCTATATAAATGAAAGATACCTTGCTAATGTTCAAATCCTTGATTAATATAAAATAAAACCTAGGGTCAGAGATGAGTAACTAAAATATTGCCTCAGAAGTAAGTATGTAAATCTGAAGGAAGGCCTGCTATTTCAACTGAAAATGTACTTATAAACACCAAATAAGACTGCCATATACTGTTTTATGTATATAGTTTAGTGACACAATTGATTTGACATCTTCGATGTTAATGCACTGCACAATCAATACAGCAATTTAGTTATTAATTTCAAAGTTCAAGATCGCTTGCAAACTTAAACTTCAGCTTTAAGCCAATCAGGCTTTCCGTCGCGATGCGTTGCGTAGGCGCACTGCAACTTTGGTCCTTTCGACAGTTTGACAAACAAAACACTGCGCTGTCACCCTGAATGAAGTTGAAACTCATTGTGTGGCATGGCATGTCATTGTGATCTTCAATGTAAATAAAAATCAATTGCCGAATTTACGATACATGTGTGCGTGCATCATAGAATGGCATATGTTGTTGTGTTTTTTTATTATATGGACACAGGAATAAATGAAACATATTAGTAAATCTATAAAAAAAAAACAAATATAACAAAACCCATTTAAAGATAAGTGAATAAATGATAGTTTAAAACCAGTTGGTCTCATCTTATGCAGTTAGTTTATCCTGATTCTATAACGATGCAGCAGCGTTTTATTATTTCCTTATATTCTGTAAGCCAATATCAATTTGGTTCAAGCATTCAGCAATGAACCCTTGAACGAGATCGAAAGGAAAACATATGTACACATTCAAAGCCTTTGTTATATTTTTTCGTAATAAATATGGGAACCGTTGCTTTCTTATATTAAATATTTATATTAAACACTACACTGTTGTTACGACGTCTCATCGCATCGCAATGCATTGTGTGGTACATCGTTGCGTACCATAATAATTGCTACAGAATCAATAATCGTTAAGCTTGTATCGTAAACAAAAACGCTGCACCATCAAATGAAAGTATCTCACTAGATCAAACAACACGAAATCGACGTGTTTCATTGTGAAAAATCGTTTGTTGTGAACTGGGGAAATGCCGTCCATTAGTTACATTATAGAAGCGTGCGTCCATGATTATTGGGGTTTGATTATCAACTCTTGATGGGGCCTGATCCAATATTGCAAGGGTGGGGGTGTTCCTAATAGCAGCACGTAACGCAACACCGCATCGTCGCGTAGTCCCTTCGTGTCTGTAAATCCGACGAAGCCAATAAATCACACGAAGGCAAACATTACGTACGAGGGCTTTCTATGTATACTGTTACGCGTACTGCCATGCGTTTGAATGTTTGTGCTCGGTTAGTCGTTACAAAAGCAGAGTGATTCACAAACACGATGGAAACAGACCGCGTTCGCGGTAAATGCATATCCATGTCCAGTTGTGCCATTGTGGGAATGACGCTGGTGGATAATAGCAGTTACTATTCGAAAGTTGATCTTATAATCGATTGTACTAAATAGAATGCTGTAAAAGTTATTTTAAAATCTAAAAGCATAAGATAAGCTACCAGTTTGGAGCGGCGAGCACAACGGTTTTCAAGGTGTCACCGAAGTCCCAGGTTCAATTCCAGTAGAAAAAAAATATTTTTCTATATTATTTCGGGTCCAAGAGTTTGTGATACCTTTGTTGTTTCTGATTTCTACAAAGCAAGTACTATTAATAGTTACTTACTTTGGGGGTCAAAACAATGTTTGTAATGATGTCCAAATTTATTGATTTATCGTTAAAAAAGAGGGGGTTCTCAATGGGGGCTATCGCTAGTGAATTTGCCACTAGAGGCGCTAGTGTCGCGTGAGGTCCAATATCATTCACTTTGTACTGGTTTTAGCGGAATTTGTTGCATAAATTATAATTTATTTAATTTACCTGCTGGAAAGTGATCTCCTTCGTAAAATATCGCAAATATGGATTATTTGGCGATTAATGTGAACGCTTTAAAAGCGGAATTAAGAAAAAGCGCAAAAATAGGTGGCCTCAAGAGCAACTATTTCAGAAGTTAATTTGTTGATATCAAGATAGTTATTTATAAACAATATATCCTTAATTAGATTCAAGATATAACACTTTGTTTCGGCGCCAATCGCCTTTGATAGCTATATCTCCGGACCTCAGTCTACAGTGGCGCCAACTGGTGAGCAAAGAAACGGTAGTCCCCATTCAATGTAGGGATTAATTTTTTTTCGTATGAACCTACCACCATGAACACATTTTTTCGGGAATGACCCTAAAGTCCACTCCTCAACTTTGTAAAGAAGAAAAGGTTAAGAGCCAATGAAAAATATTTTTATTAAATAATAAGAAAAGTTATGTCGGTGCGTACCAAGAAATAATCGACAGTCATTATTTAATATTATACACCAACTCAAAATTGGTGGCATATTAAGTAGGTAAAATTTAGTCAAAAAACCTAATTCATCTACAAAATTTACCCCAAGCAATGGAAATTGTTCGATTAAGTCGAGGGAACAACAAATTGATTCAGATCGTAACAAATAACATATGTTATTCGAAACAATTAAGCTCCCAGGATCGGAGTTTAGAGTCGGATCGTTTGAAGTAGTTATTTTTTTGTTGTTGAGTAAATATTTCGTAGCATAGGTACTCAAATTAAAGATTATACTTGAAGTAAGTCTGGTGTTCAATAGGGCTGATACCTTAGTTCTAGTTATTTAGAGACTAACTGCGTTAGAATGGAGGATTATGAAAGGTTTTTATCCAATGAAATCAATGCAATGTCTGGCAAATTACACTAATTAGAAATCTAAAGGTAAATGGTGTGTGGCATTGTCATACAAAGATAATACATAATATCTACCGTCAACATTAAAGTAAGTAAAAGCCTATAATCATCCCACTGCAGAGAAAAGGCCTCCATCATTGAATTCAAGCTAACACAGCTATGATGGGTGCTGGCATAATCACCACGATTGCCAATTGCAGGTTGGTGTCGTCCGAGCAATGTTCGAAAATTTTTGTTAGCCGACCCAGGGATAGAATCCAGGACCCCGAGATCTTGGCCCGGTATTTAAACCACTAGACCAACGGGGCAACATTATCTAGAGACAAATTGATTTGTTGGTTCTAGAACATCATAATTATAAATTAAAACTTCAAGAAGAAAGCCTTATGTAGGTATAAGATTTCTTCTAGATACTGCAACTTTATAAAAACACTGAGATCAAAAGTAAGCGAGTTCCTACTATTGATATTGTATCTTATGTTGTGTAGTGCCGGCACAATACAAGAATAACGCTAACTCTTCTCTTCCTATGGATGTGATAACAGGTGACTATGGGAGTGTACCGCTAGAATAATACTCTTTGGCCTAATTGTAATGGCCGTGCCAAGCGTGGCGAGAAAGGCAAAATGAGGCGAGAGAGGCCTATCTCCAGTAGTGGAAGTTTTTTGGGCTGATGATCATGATGTTGACGATATCTTAAACACTTTCCAGTAAACGATGACCGTCTCGACTGGTGGTGTGCAACATTGGCTACAAATTCAGCGGTTGTGAGTTCGAATCTCGCATAAGGCAAATGTATAAATGACGGACTACCAATACACTAACTAGCATGCTTCAATCATGTATGTTTAAGCACGTTTAACCATTATCTAGTCTCAGAAAGACCTTTTCTTAGTTTGAAGAAAAAATCAATGATATTTAAAAAGTATAGATAGGTTATGCCCTTACAAAACTATCGAAATATCTGTGCCGCTTGCGAACAACTGCACACATGCGTAATTCTTATTTTGTCCTTGTCATACTCGTGAAAAGAACAATTACTTTCTCTTTCATGGATTTGAAAAGACGTCACAATTGTGACGTTTTAGAGACCCATATTGAGAGCGCATGTAACATATCTATTACTTTTTAAATATCATTGGAAAAAATACATTAAACTAAGCAAAAATATTGCTTACAAACCCACATAAATATTGAAAGACTTACCCAGCGACAATTCACAGCATGGAATAAACGAATGTCATAACAACTTTACATGATTTCTCGCATGATCATATTATTATACTACATCGTATGCTTAATTATCTAAAAAATGAATTGGTTCATTAAGGAGGGGACCATGTCACCTTTGAGGTTGAGTAAGAAAGGGAACAAGTCAATGACTTTAAATTAATTATTACGTAAACTACACAGTATTAAAGTACCAAAAAAACGTTGTAAATTATGTATTTTACTGTAAATTATCTAAAATAGTAAAAATTCAAAGCAATTTCATAATATAATTTTCAGAATATTATTTCTTGTGTCTCCTAAAAAATTTACATGGCCATGACATGTTCTTCTTAATGAACTGATTTAAATGTGGACAACATTACATACATAGTTTGAATCCGAAAGTAACTATTTAAAGGAAATCAGAAACAACGAAGGGGTACCAAACACCCAGACCCTTGAAAAAAACACTTTTTTCTACTTTAACCCGTCCGGCAATCGAACCTGGGACCGCGGAGCTGGCGACACCTTGAAAACCGGTGTGTGCCTACGTCTCTCCGCCACGGAGGTCATCAGGAGGTATAAACATGCAAAATTTTAGCTTTTAGCACTAAGCTTATCTGACCTAAAGCGACACAGCGAAACTATCATGGTTTGTTGTTGGACACCGAACCCCAATAACAGTGATATTACAGCAAATTTGCTATAACATTAGGTGACCTTCATTTTTCTCTGAGTTGATCCCGCAACGTTGATAAATCACACGAATGCAAACACTGTCCCTATTTGAGACCCGGTGAGTCCCCTAACAAATTCTAAAACGTGCCTCTTACGGCATATGCTTATTTACCTGACAATAGGTACATCAAAACAATGTTGACATAAATATGTTTTTTAAACTTTTTTATGCAATCAAATTGCTAGTGTAAATTTAACATTAATTATCTTGTAAGAATATCGACTGCCTCATGTGGGACTCGAACCTTAAGCTTGCAGCTCTAACATGCTATAACTAATTGTTTATGTCGACGATTTTATTCAAGGTTTTACGCGAAATTCAGCGAAATTTCATCAAATCTTTCGGCTATGTATGTACCTACAACATTCAAAATAAATAATTTAGCAAATATTTAATAATCGGTTAAGATGAAGCAGCTTTTAATAATGAAATTGCTAGTTTACACTGAAAATACAATACCTAAAATTATTTTTGATTCACCTTCGTGACGTTTGATACACAAAGCAACAAAATACGTTCAAAAAAGCGTCCTAATTCTTCTAGATAAGCAGGTGATTATTTTTTTTCTGATAATAAAATTAATTTTCATGAGCTAATCATCACAACCACGGCGTCTCCCACTAAGATCTGGACGTAAAATTGAACGTCAAACAATGACAAAGCTGTATTATAATATAAACGTCTGAATCTGTACAGAAATAATAAAACTGCTAAAGGTTACTGTTTTGTGATATACAATACAATACAATACAAATTTATTCATTCAGTTTACAGTGATCCAATTTGGGTTAGTAACAATAATATTTAAAGGTATGATTATTTACATGAAACATAATAATATAACGAAAAATACATAAACAGAAAATAAAAGTAATAATAAAAACCTATTTTATAGCCCCAATTACTAAACTCACAAGATAAGACTGAATCGGACAATCAAACTTATCCGAAATAGTTCTCAGGATAATGCTGCTGCTACCCCGTACTCTGCGCAATAGTGAAGCAATGCGTTTGCGCCTTTAATCGCGTAAAAATCATCTGTATGGGCATCAGCAAACATCGCTGATGCGCTACAGAAGCGTGGCAACCGCAACATCATCCTGAAAACTTTATTATATTGAACGCGTAGGGCGTCGTATGCCCTGCGAGTTTAGTTCACCCACAGGCAGCACGTGTAAAAAGATTGACAATATGACTTAAAAAGTGTAATTTTGACTTCTGTCGAGCAGCGAGCAAACCTGCGAGTCAACATGTTGCCCCGGACAGCCAGTGCCCTATGTTCGCGTTCAATATCAGTATTATCTTTAAGATCATCGGTGACAATGTGACCTAAATATTTGAACAGTTTAACCCTATTTAGTGGCGACCCATCGAGCATAATTTCAGTCTTTATCACTTAAACAAAAAGCATAAAATCACTATTTTTGGTATTGTATTTAAGACCATGACTTTCAGCATATCTCTCACAGACACTCAATAAGGTACGAAGGCCAGCCACTGACTCAGCAGCACCATATCATCGGCATAGCTTAAGTTGTTGATTGCAACAGCCGGCATGCATGCTGCTGAGTTCAGCTATCAGACTGTCCATATGTTATATATTAAATAGTGCGGGCGAAGAGACACCCCCTTGCCTCACCCCACGCTCCAACCCATACGCATCCGTAAGACTGTCAGCCCATTTGACAACATTGACTTGATTAGCATACCAGTACCTACTCGAATATTTCCACTAGTTCTGAAGGTACACCACGCTTTCTAAGTTTATCCCATAGGATATCATAAGACACTAAGTCGAAAGTTTTGGACAAATCCCAAAAACAAGCGTAGACCGGCGGTTTTTGATCTAAATAATACCTAACTGTATGCTTCATACTGAAAATAGCACTCTCAGTGGAGAAGCCTGGTCTAAAACCAAATTGTCCTGGTTGCAGCTTAAGATTTTTCACAAGGTGTGCATTGAGCAAGGTGTCAAACACCTTGGCCAGAATTGTAGCCAGCGAAATAGGACGATACTTTGTTTTGTCGCTGATATCACCAGTTTTACTCTTAATTATAGGCACAACAACAGTTCTCATGAGGTCTTTCGGAAGATACCTATGACTTAAGCACAAAGAGTAGAACAAAGCTAGTACTCTGGGTAAATGGTTACCCGCATAACGTAAATGTTCCACACTTAGGCTGTCATGCCTAATAATAATAATTACGTTACAACCTTCTACAGGATTCAGAATTTGTACGTTCCGATGTCACTTGTTGGGTGATTGGAGAGCTAAATTGTAAGTCTTTGATAGTTGTCAGAAATAAAAATAGCAGTTGAAATTTGACATTAAACAGTAATTGACTATTCACTACAACACGGCCGGTTATCTTCAGCTTGGATTTTCATATCTAGCTCTTCAGCAAGTTATATAAAAAACAAGTGGACCCTGCGAACTTCGTATCGCCCAGTATTGCCTCAGAAAGTAACACGACTGTCTTTTATATAGATAGATTTGACAAAAGGGAAAAACCCATTAGCAGCCACTAACTAAGAGTCGCAGGCGCATGATGACTGCAATGGTGTTGATTGTTTTAGGGAGTTGTTGAGTTGGAGGCTTGCTACCATTGATGTCGATGCTTGCTGTTCATGTTTTTTTTTTGTGATAGTTATTATAGAATATTATATCTTATCGTTCGATTTATCTTTCGGGAATTATTTGGTGTCAGAGTTTTCTAAGCCGCCGTTAACAGGCCTCTAACTTGACTTGATCCTACGACTTCCATTTTGGGACAAAAGCCGAAACCAAACAGGTTAAAGCGACTTCCGAAGCACGACTTTAGGTCCCCACCCCCACTCAATCCAAACCCATACTAATTTAGAAAAGACAGTTTTAAATAGGCATGACAGGGAAATGAGCCCGAGTCCCTAGCGTAGAAGACGAAACACCGAGCCACTACACCAACCGGATCTTTAAAAAAAATTTATATGATGTAACGTTTGTTGATAGTGTGTAATTAAACATTTTATAAACTAGGGAAGATAATGGAAAAACCACTTGAATTGAGATACCACTCTTCATAGTTTGATAAATTTTTGCTTTTTCATAGTATTTACAAACACACAAAAAATAACTCACACTTCAAACAAAGCATACCCGATTACCGTAGCTGAAAAAATATTTTTTTAATATTTTCGAAGCAGCAGTCTTAATGGTTAGCTGCTCATTCTGCTCATTATCGCGGTGACAATGGAGTTCGGCGCAGTTAGGCATTAGAAAGGCCGAGCGTTCGCTAATGACATCCCGTCGTTTGTCGACATACCACAATTTTTACCAAATAAGTCTTTGTTCAGCAAAAACGTTCAATTCACCCTTTAATACAACGTTTTGTGAAATTTATGAATAGCACAATCAAGAAGAATCTATTTAGGAGATTTGGCTAGCTATTTACTTTAAGTTTTCGAAAAAACTAATTTTAGATGAATCATTAATTGCAAAATGCGAGCAGAAATTTTAATATATTTAATATTGTAATATATTATGTACAAAGAAAATAATGTTTTTTTAATACATCGGTAGGTACAGATACAAGACAGATACTAAAAGTAACAATATTTTTAAATCAGTGTGATGGACACATCTCGTTTTTTATTAACGTTTTAAATAAAGCCTTATATAGTCTACCAGCGCTTCAAAGACTTTGTATTTCTAGGAACTAAGTAGCACAAATAGATCCATTTAAACAAAAGCATCTATAATATTAGATTGAATAAAATCATTTAATGATTGTTTGAATAACAACTACATAGCTGTCCAGTTAAATTACCTAGTGTACAAATTTAGTCTATGTGATGTTCGATTGTTTGCCTTAAAAACACGTAAATGTAGGTCTCTTCAGAGCTGTCTTTCCGACGCTCCGACTTGCTTAATATTAACGTCTAAACTAATTAATATATATATAAGTAAAAACCAAGCCTTTGTTACATATGTAACATATTATTTACAAAACAATTATGAGCGATAACGGTTAGATTCAATTTATTTATTTACATTCTAGTCCTCATATTATACGGATTCGCGATTATCCAACCTAACCGCATGCAAACATTATTGTAATCCTCTAGTGCTATTAGCCTGAATTATACGTAGAATAAAGACTTATCATTGAATAAAGATATAAATATTTTCTTACAAAAATGGCTCCGACGGGAATAATGCAAAATATTTAAATCATCCAAATTTAAGTCGGTACATAATTATTGTCGATGAATTCTTGTTTGGCATTGGTAATTTATGATACCTACTTTACGTGGCTAATTTTTTGTAAAAAATCATTTTTTATATCTTGAAAAGCCTATTTTTCTACCCTAAGGGTTGAAATACTTGTTTCGAATTTAAATAAAACCAACAGACTTATTAAAGCAAAAAGAAAGTCTCGTGATCATCGCGTAATACAACCCTGAAAAAATTATATTTAAAATCTTTACTTGTTTCATCAGTTATAAAGTCCATTCAGTCCAGTCCAAAATATGGCAAACCTACGAAAAAAAACGAAACTCGGCAAAATTAGCTTATGCGCGGGATCGCTCGTCTTGCAGATCCATATGGGAGGCGTAGGTATATGCGTATAAGCGGACGTCTTTTGGCTACTATGATTGCGTGGAGATGCGGGTTCGAGTCCCGCCTGAGACAAAATTTTTCAAGTTTATATACTGATATTATAAGTGCAATTCAGTTGCTTAAATATCAAATAAAGTATACTATGATTGATATTAAGTATTGAGTATGAGCAACTCTTAATTCGCTTACATTTATTATCATCCGATTATCCAGATTTTAATATGTGTTCTACTTATTTAAGACTTCACAAAGAATTATAATTTAAAACAACATACATTACACAAACTTGTTAATCAAATGTTAATGATAAAATAATCGTGAATACTCGTGAATGATCAGGCAGGTAAGCTGTTGCGGAGCGCGACCCCGCATTTGTCCAAATGAACAGTAAGTGCACACCGCGCAACGCCATCTATCGAGGCATAAGCACACCACAACTACTCAACATTAAACCTTCTGCCACGGCGCGATGCAGCGGTGGGAAGTGTTAAATGCAACGGCCGACAAACCCGCTTCGTGTCAACATTGACACAAAATCCCATAATTTCGACCGCCATGCACACAATAGATTTATAAGATAAACACAGAGTAAAATGTCTGTAAATAGGATTGACAACATTTTAATATATTATGGTCTTGTGTTTGCTTTGGGATGGCTCGTCTCTGTGTTATGCCTACATGCGTTAATGCTGTACCGTGAAATTATTGTTTTTTGTAGACGCTCTGGAGATTAAATATGAATAAAAGGACAAAGCAATGTGAACATATTGTGGTTTTTTTCAGCGGTGACTTAGTAAGCCAGTAGGATTTTAGCACTGCCGCGTTCCATGCCTCGTTAAATGTGTTTAATGGGTGGGAATTCAAATAAAGGTTTATTTAATCTGCATGATATTTACATCTACGTACCAAGTGTACAAATGTTATCCGACTCTATAGGTTACGTTTTCGTAAAATACCAGGGTAAAAAGTAAAATAAAGTATTAAACATTTTTAAATCAAAAATTTTTGCCACAGTTATTGGACATTTTCTGATGACAATCATCTGAAAGGACACATACTTATTTCGCATCTCCAATCATCCAATGACGGCGTAAAAAAAACAACGAGATATAACGTTGAAGAGGCTTACGTCTGTCGTGGTTTGTCAAAGTGTGCACCTGAGCAAACTCGACCATCGCACCGTCAAAGAGCGGATTTTAACAGTTTGTGTTTACAGATTACCCTATTGACAAACAAAAGTTCTAAGCAGGTAATGCTAAACGGGATAGCAATGCTGTTTAAAAATATATCTACCGGATGTATGCTGCGATTGACGTTTTCTCCCCTTTAGATCATTTAGTGTGTCTACGATGATTACTTGTGAAATCATGTGTCGACAATTTTTCTTTTCATTTAATTCGATTTATTAATAATTATATCCCTTTTCATCAAATGTCACGTCAATCATTTGACATTTCTATGATCTACTCGTATTTGTTGTAGGTACTCGTATTGTAATTTTTTTTAAGAGATTGAAGAATATCCTCGAACGAGTAATGTGTTGTGTACTGCTTCAGTGGTTTTCTCTAGCAATAAGTGCAGTTTTATTGAAAACAAGCTGATGCCTGCGATTTCATTCAGGTGTTCATAATTTATCATCAGAAACCCAAATTGGCATAGAAATTTTACAAGTAACAACAAAATTGTCATTACAATCTGACTAGTGGTTTACGAGTTCTATAATGCAAATATCATATTTTATTTATACGCTAGCAGTTAGTTATTATGATATGTGTCCTGTATAGAAAAATTATACAGGATACATATCATATTACAGATGTTGAAATTCGATTAAATACTACAGGTTATAAACACGATTTAAAACTAAATAATAACTGTTTTATTAGCAACCGCAACCTTCTAGGACCCTTACCAGCGAAGCATTAACAACAGCACCGAAGGACCCATTAAGTTCATATTCTGTCGCTGATTAATGACAACAACTGAAAGAGATAAAAGAACCAGTAACGATAATTCATGTCACTATGTTTGTACACGTCCAATGTACAACAATGCAAGAACGGAGGCAAAGGGGTGATATTTAACTCAAAATCAATGCCAACTCCATTGTATGCACACCACGTTTCACTAAAGAGGGGGAACTTTATGTCTTTTGCTTATACTAATAACACCACCCCAAAAGGGTGGTTCCTTTCCAACCGGAGCATCTAAACTTTGTATGTTAATATAAACACTCGTGTAGGCTTCGCAGCGAACAACGCAATATTCAATGTACCAAAAGCATTATTATTACATAGCGAACCCTACCCTGAACCAGAATGATTTGTTAAGGGCCATGCTGAGACATTTTGGAAACGGGGCTTAATAAACACGTACAACTTACCACTGTTGCTTTGGAATAGCATTGTGGTATTCGGGTATAATTGTACCCTTAGTTAGGCTAAGAGGTATTTAATCTATTTGAACCACAGATTTAGGAGGTTACTTTACTAATATGGAATTAAGTAGCATTACGGGCAATTTAGTAGTCCTAAAAAGAGATTTTTGTCATCTGCTTACCGATTCAAGTAATTCTTAGGCACTAGTTGAGTTTCTGATATAATCATTAAGGCCGGCTTCACTTCTTCCTTTGTGCTTTAAGACGTTTCTCGCTGTCCAGTGTTACTGTTCTAGGTCGACTGGAATCTTTGCAGTTTTTATGAAATTCTCGGATTATTTTTTCATTGAGTTAGCAGCTTGGTTATTTCAAGTGTAGGCACTTAGTGACCTGATTTTAATCAAATAATTCTACAAAAACCTCCTGATGGACTAATGCCGTATTGGTTGGCATAAATGTGTATTTGCAAGTAAATGGACGTATCTGTTCCTAAGGGTGTCTTAAGAAGCGACTATAGGAGTACTACCAGAAGAAGCCCAACAGCGTATTTTCTTTACCATTGACCACCAAAATTATAGCAAAGACATATTTATCACTCGTGCGGCCAGTGCCCAGCTGTGGACATATAGCTGGTAGACTGGTTATGATTATGAAGTGCATAAGGAAATAATTTCACACATACTAATACTCATTTTACAGCCAGGGAGTTAATTTGTTTCGCTTTTTCAAACCGTTTTAATTTTTGCGGGCTATGATAATATTGTATCATATATCAAATTTGAATTAAAACTTTTAGCTTTTGATTTAAAAACGTAACGTAAATTAGCTAATTATTAAAAAACATATATAAAATTTGCAGTGCTATGTTATTAATTTACCTAAACCGGAACATAGGTATGACTTTACCTACACACACAGAGAAATTATTTAAACGTTAGTTAGTACAACGAATTACTTGTATGTAGTACATGTAAAGTAATGCAATTTAAAATAAACCCCAACACACTCGCCAAGATTAAATCCATCGAATATCTATCTACTTACAATAATTTACTTGTAACACTAGATAGCGGAAACGGGAGTTCGTCTACACCGAATACGAAAATCTCTCTCCTCATGTAAATATGGTGCGGAACAAAGTTTCAACGAGGCCGAATTCGTAGTGCTCGTAGGAGAGCGTAGCAAGCGTCAGTGTTCACTTACACGTGTATAGGGGGGAAGGGGGGAGTCGCGACGTTGGGCGGACACATCAGACACATGTCGCCTGAACCCTCCTCTTCTTGCTCTTATCATAAGGATGTGCTACGAGTCGTCAGTCTGCGACTACCCACCCGCACCCACTCAAATTTGTATGCACATTATACATGAAGCTAACGTGTCGACCGATCATCTTTATATTGCTGCCACTCCGGCCCGACACTGTAAACACAGTTAAATCATATGGTCGTGTTGCGATCCGTATACGCTTTATATACTCTCAATGCTGTAGTTTAAACTAATTCGTTTAAATGCCGTTAATAATTGAAATCTACCTCTTTAAATGCACACAAACGGCAGAATCTAAAACCGTTCCAGTATAATAGTCTCCTACCTTACCTTACCTTATCTCTCCGCCAGACGACGCCCACCGCTGGGCATAGATCTGTCTTTGATGTTTTTCTGATTTTTTCTCTTGTTTCTGTCTTTATTTATTTGGTTTTTTTTTAGTAATTTGTATGTTTCTTGTGAAGTTAAATTATTGTCTGTTATATTTGTTATATTATGTACTTTTTTTTTCTTAATCTCTTTTTATGTTTATATCTTTTTATTTTATTTTTTTTATTTAAATTCTAGGCTCCCGCAGAATACGAGTATCAGCGTCGTGGCACGCCTTAATAAGCAGCCATGACATATGCTGAGCGGGAGTCCTATTTGACACCTTTTTATTCGTAATGTTTCAGTGTAATTGTTTATCAAATGTTTCTTTTTTTTATTTTTTATTTGTGAGTTCGTGATTTCATCATCATTGATTGAGCCTCCAAAAGAAGCATTTTGTCATAAATACCTCGCTTTACAGGAGTAGGCCGTCGCTGTTTGGTCAATGGTGAAGGGAAAACGCTAATGCCCGACTTCTCCTGACACTTATTAAGAGGAGTGGTGGTGTTATTCTATTCATAAGTCGTCCAATAGGCAAGAAAAAAAAATTCACGATCAGTGACATTAAAACGTCTTCGCTAAAGAGCAATCACTTAAACATTCGGGTGCTCTTGTAAATTCCTCTTTTATTCATGCAAGTACCTAAGGTTGAATAGTACCTACCAGTTAAATACTTCCATCCAATCATTGACATTTTGTTCTGTCTCTTTTGTATACAATACATATTATGTCTGGGAGCTTAATAATTAATTTAAAAAAAAGCTTCGTGTATTTTCGCCATTCGCGAATCGTGTGGCTCGGAACAAAACACTGCTGTCGCCATATGCCAAAAGAAGAAAATGTGTGTATCTAGTTACTATTGTTATTTAAACACCCACACGATAATATCAAGACAATGTATCGCGTCATTACACGTACAATATCGAATCACAAATCGGGAGCAAACAATTGGGTATTCTATCCGACCTGTCGGTATCAAATGAACGCTATCTGTCACGGGAGAGGTCATAATTGGGAGTCTGTGGGATGTCCACTCCCTTCATAACTATTATCAAGTAGCAAGTTAGGCCCTCGACACATGTAGAGTTGGCGCGAAGTTAAGTGCAGAGCCGTGTAACTCCGTTAGCCCGACAGGCTGACGGATGGCGAAGGGGCCCGCGTCTTGTGAGGCCCGAAGTCCAAACATTCAACTAAGAACGTAGGTCTGTGTCTGTGCTAACGCCTTCACTACGAGATCAAATTACATTGTGATTAGACCATTAGATATTTGGGTTTAAAAGAACAATGGCAGTACGCGTACTGCCAAGTTCTGCCAGAACATTGCTGTGATGAAAAGCATGGCATAAGCCACTAATTTTGTGTCGTAGCAATGATATTGTCTTGTTTAGAACATTAGAACCGCCTCAGTTGGTGACCTGCTCATTTCACGATTTTTGTCGTACCGTTTATTTTTAATTCTGACAATCCTATTTTTATCACAAGGTGGATTTTCTTTTTTTTTTCAAATAAGGTCTAGCTTAAATAAGGTTAAATAGCTTTGATTTTATACTGTATTTAACAGACTTCGTATTTCAATTTTTATTTTCAATGAGCACTGATTATAAAAAATACTAAAGAACTGTCAATTTATTTATAAGTTATTTATTGATTGCAATTTTCTAATATAATTAAATACCTTTCAGTACTTAGCAAGACAGATGTTGATACTCGTAAATATCAAGTATTCTAGGACATTGAAAGTTATAAAAGAACAGTGTAAAGCTTTCTATAAAGCTCTCTAGAGTAGGTTGTAATATTCTTTCTTCATAATCATCATTAATTTGTTCTATTAAGATTGCAAAAACGGAACTATCGCATTGATATTTTTCTTTTTCAAAATATTGACAACTTTTTAAATAATATAACGTTTATTTTACCATCACGAATAAATATGGAAAGGAATTTTTTTCAATTTTTATTTTTAAGCCCTCAAAAACTGGAACTAAAGTTTATTAGGGTGTACCAAAATAGAAATGACGGTAGCACAATAAACCATCTTCGATCCACTTCAATATCATATTGTTAGGTATCAGTAAGACCGTAATTTGTCATATCCGAAACAGATGTGCTCATGGACCGTCGGATATATCCGTAATATACGGATCAGTTCACGGTCCCCTGCTCTTAACGTGGTGCAATGTGTGACAGTGCCGTGATGTGTTGAAGGCTGATGCCCTCTTCGGTGCATAATCTAAGGTGTGCTGGCCGGCTCAAGGATGCAGGGATTGAAGCATGAAATTATTTATTACATAATATCGCCCATCTAATTTTATCAGCAAAAGATACCGAGTCGATAAAACGATGAAATGTTATTGAGTAAATTAGTTGTTTAATAAAATATTGTGTCAGGTGAAGATCTAAAATCCAAGTTTACATTTACAAATGTATTACTTTTTTGTTACTTTATACCAGTAATATGAATGATTAAACTAGATTATAGAAATCTGACTTCTATGATGAACGGGATACACCATAAGTGGCAGAATAAGGAGCTCACTAAATTAGTGGTCTTAATGAGCATTTAAGTGCTCGTTTACTTTAGTTGCATTATCTCTAAGTAGTTATTAACGTAAGGTTGAATTTGCATTACGGTAGGTAGGACATATGACAGCAATATTTTATCGATAATTTATGGTATATCTATATTGTATAAAAATCCATAAAACTTGAGAACGGATACAATCTGGGTGTTTTTTTCTTAAATATTGTATTATAAGTATGTATTTACAAAAAAAAAGTTTATCGTTTGTCTAGTACCCCATACGACAGGGTACTTAATAGTAGCTTAATTTGGGACTAGATGGCTCTGTGTGAGGCATGTCTTAAATATTATTAAAAACATTTTTTTCTTGATTTTGGTTTTGAAAAGTTTGTCGTAGTCCATGGAAGGCTTATACAGTAAGAAAATATGGAAATATAGAAAAAAAAACATACAAACTGTTCTATGCAGGGAGAGTTTTAATGTCGTTAGGATAGGTGATACGAAGTTCAGCGGGTCATCTAGTACTTTCTAAAATTAATATTGTCAGTATTTCTTGCATATTAATAGTACAGTTTCAGACTACTGACTGACGCTTTGAGAGGCTTATTTTAAGGTTTCATAGTCAACAAGAAGCTTTGCACTGGATGGAGCTTTTGCCTGCAACTTTGTACATTTTAGAATCCTAAAATTTAACCGACATTTTCAAATAGATATGACCTACCTACATTTCGTTGCATTATATTTTTATTCAATGAAGAATATTTTATTATGCACTTCCAATTTAATCATTAAAAAAATTTAAAAACCTAAAGCAACATACCTAATAAAATATTTTTTGCGTGATAAATCTACAAACATAGACGCAGATTGACAGAAAAAAATCCTAAAATGGTGTCCTAGCTACTGTTACTTCAATAAAGTCACCCAAAATTTTAGTTTTCTTTAAATATATCTTTAGATATTGAAAGATAAAATTGTCATATGCCGATATCTTTGTATAATTGCATTAGTACCTCTTTCTTAAATATCTATAAGGTAAAGACGTTAAGTTACGAATTTGTCATCCCACCTATAGATATGTATCTAATAGGTAGAGATAGTAACTGTATCTTATTACAGTGTCTGTCTTTTGAATACAATATCTATAAATATACCTTCAATGTACGTTGCTGTCATCTAAGTGATTTGATACGTGATAGAAATGTCGCAGTGAACTAGTTTAATAAGAAATTTAGTTAACAGCCTAGGCCGTTAATTAAATGCCGGCATCCAATTAAATAGCTGAACAACAACTAGCCAATTAATTGACCGCAACGTATAAGCCGATGACTAAACGTTGTGTAGTCATTTAGTTAAAATAGGTTTTCTTTGAGTTCCCTAAATTAATGACACTAGTTTACTATGCGTAATTTTGACAATAACGCGAAACAAAGTAAACGTTAATGAAAAGCATAATTTAATTAATAATTACAGTACCTAAACCAACCTTGACGTTAAAGTTCATATTCCGTAAATTTCAACTTAAATTTCTAGTGAAAACTCGTATTAATTTCCACCTCCATGTTTTATAAATGAATTCACAATATATTACGTTTTTCATCTAAAAATACAGCGTAAACGAAACATAATACACTTTTCAGTGCTACAGTAAAAATTGAACTAAATTTGAATCACTTGGCTGAGTCTTGGTCAGTCATATCCAAAAGGCTTACTTTCAGTACGTCAAGTTTTGAAACGTTGAGTGATTCAAGTTCAATTAACCATCAGCCTATTGACTTAATTGAATGCCAGCGTTTAATGAACGGCCTAGGCGTAAAATTGGCTGGCTAATTTAACTAGATGGCTGCGACATTAATACGATCTTAAGCTAAGAACAATACGCTCTGTGGGTGTACAAACATAAGTCTATAATGTACTCATACGAGTATTTTCGCACTTTATAAGTAATGAACTCTCTGTTGCCCGCGACTTCGTTCACGTTGCATTGAGACTATCATACGGTAACCGTAATTTTACTCGGAATAAGAAGTAGCTTATGCTATCAGCCTTTAAACTATTTCCGTGCGTTTAGCGGTTTGGGCGTGATTGAGTAACAATAAACATCCATCCAAAAATTCACATATAAAATATTTGTTAGTTTTAAGTGTCGGCCGTTAGTTACTTTATTATATTTATCTTCATGTGTCAGTCTGGTTGTCTAACACTCTTATTTATAAACAAGAAAAAGTAATTACTTGAGTTAAAGTCATTACTTACGTAACAATTTTTATTCCTTAATAAAGTAATAACCAGAAGTTACAACTATCAAAAGTTAGCATTCTTACCCAAATAAATGACTATTAACGGTGATCCATTTCCTTCACTCAAGGACTAGGCATTAACACCTAAAGTTATGACTTTTCTGAGCAATAAGTAATTACTTCTTTATAAATACGGCTGTAAGATCCGAGTTCACCAATTCTTAAACAGCCGGTAAACATAGATTGACGATTAATTTGACACAATTCCCATTCAAAATATGTGAAATAATATTTTAAACGCTGTTTAAAACTTAAACGTCTGTTGGTGAACTCTACCCTAAGCTGCCAGTCATTTGTTATGTTGTATTGACGACCATTTGGATCAGTGGTAGTAAACGCTGCTTCTAAGCCATGGGTCGCGGGTTCGATCCCCGCACAGTACAAATATTTGTGTGCATGAACATGTCTGTTTGTACTGGTCTGGGTATTTTCTATGTATTAAAAGTATAAACATATTTACAAAAAAAAATATTTAAGTATGTTTATCGGTTGTCTAGTAGCCAATACGACAAGCTTCGTAGTAGTTGCTTAGTTTGGGACTAGATGGCTCTGTGTGGCCCAGTGTGGCATGTCTGAAAATATTTATTATTTATTTATTTAATGTGTTAGAAGGCTGGCCGCCGCATCTTGTGTTTTATGTTTTTAATCAAAATTCGAGGTCGTGTGTTTGTTGGAGCTAGTCTTATTATGAGGCCATCTAAAATTTATCGTAACTCTGTTTGCTGAGCAATCACTCAGGGTTGTCGCACGCTCGACGTATTGACGGCTATATCTGAGAGCAGGCGATGCATGCGCGGTCTGCAAACACCTATCGCCCCATCCCCGAGCAAACGCGTGCCAAAATTTGATAAAGTCCTCGGTTCATGTTTAATCATACGACATTAAAGGCGAATGTACACAGTCACAGCGCGTCGAGTGCGCGATCACATGCATTACCATTTTCCATTAGCCCGCCAAACGCGGGATGTTGATCGACTGTTCAAACGTTTGTTTATCCTTCGCGTGGCCTGGCCCCTAATTCCGCTAATTTACAAATGGCTCAATAGAATCGCAATTGCATCGCAACTGTATATTTTGACACATTTAATATGGTAGTAATGTCAAAATATACGATTGCGATGCCATTGCGATTCTATTGAGCCATTTGTAAATTAGCAGAATTGGAGCCCTGTCTGTTTTAGAACTGCCCAATTTATATGATACTAGCTGGTACCCGTGGCTTCGATCGCATGAATATCATCTGATAAAAAATAACTCTATCAAACGGGATATCCTCTCAAAGGCTCTTTTGCATTTTTGCATTGGCAGACGGGTTTGCGACCGCAGAAAGTTGAGAACGATTGAAAGAAGACTCTGTTGACCATCTTCTTGTGACTGTACTCCTTTAGTCGACTTCTATGACACTAATGGGACGTCAAGTGTTGGTGATATTCTATTTAAGGCAGGCACCGATTTATTCAAATCACTGACATGTCTAGATACTTCTACTGCTCAATTAGGTGTTGGAAAACGCGCAGGGTTCCGTCTGGTTCCGTCCGTAATCTATATATATATAAATGAATCCCTATTTCTCTTGGTCATCGCATCACGCGTGAACGGCTGGACCAATTTCGCTAATTCTTTTTTGTTTTGTTTCTTATTGTCAAGAAAATGTTCTTAAGAAAGAAAAAACTAAGAAAATTCCGCGGTAAATTAAAAAATTTAAGAAAACTTAATCACCATACTAAATTATTTGTAATGTAACCTTAGCGCTTTTGACTATTTAAACCTTTTTTAATGTATGGCATTTGACATAACATTGACAAAATGCGTGCTGCAAATATCGTCAAATAGGGGGTTAAAATCATAAACGTCTATATTATCTATGGTTAAAACTGAATTTTGCACATGGCCAGTAATGTCGTCAGTTACCGTGTCGGAATACCAACATAGTTTATTTATATACCCACCAGAAAAAAAAAACAAAGAATGTTGTGTATCATGAAGCATAATAATAATGAACTATTGGTAACATGTTTTTTTTATCAATATTTCGTTACCAATATTTATAGTTTACAGGACAACGTCTGTCGGGTCCGCTAGCTTTGAATAAACAGAATCGGAAAATTGCGATTCCCAAGTGTTGATGTGTTTGTCTAACAAACTTTTTAAATTGCATGCCTTGCGTGGAGGTCTTAAAACTCCTGACTTACGGGGTGATCGCCATACCATCTTCAGTTAAACATATTTTAAATGAAGCTCTTTGATCGTTTCGCACTTAGAAAGGTTTCGCACCTTTTATTTTTTTTTATAAATAAACGAAATTTGCATTAAACCATAAGTAGTACATTTAATTTTATCAGATCTTAACATTAAAAGTGAACATGCATGTTTTATCGATTTATCGATATGCACACATTTCAATGTCATGCAATATTAACTACATATTAGATATTAGGCATCGGGAACAATAAAATAATGGAAAAGTATTTATGTCAACCATTAAAATTAGTAGCATTAAGAATTTATACCCAATAAAATAAAATAAAAATATATCAATAAAATGTCTGAAATTACTGTTCCATGTCAAGTTGAAAATAAATAAATAGATAACATGTCGGTTAATATTAACCATTTTATTAAATATAAATATCGTCACCTTCAGGGTATCCGACAATATGGAGGCTCCCATGATTTTTCATACATTTTTTGAACGCGTTTTGAATTTCCAAACTAAGTAGCCATCTCTTTTTATCAGTACCTACCTAGTTTTATAGCAGAAAAAGAATTCGTCATTTTTACAGCTGTTTGAGGTCGAAGCAAAATTATCTTAAAATCATAAAATGTTAAAATATGATTTTATTCAAATATATGTTTAAGAGCACGTAGGTTATATTCACCTATTCAGTTTTTAACGAGAATATGATGCATATTTTATAACTTATAACCCAATTAAAAGTAGACTTTCGTGCTGATAACGAATGTAAAATTTTTGGGTATTGGGGCGTTTCGCATTACGAGTACCTATTTCGGACTGCGGTGCTTATCGCTCATGTCTGTTTATGAATGGACTCATTCGCACCGCAAATGGTTCGGTGGTGCGAATAGCCCAAGGTACCTTTTGAAATGGGTCTATTTGCACATTGGGAAAAATATTCAATACTGATTCTGTTTCAAAAATAAGGATTTTAATTGTACCTATAAGACCACAGAAAAGTGTTTTGTGAAAAAAACGCTATTTTAATAGATATATAATTCAGTTTGTAAAACATCTGTATATTTTTGATTAGCATTAATACAACTGATAATAAAAGAGTACCAAACGTCAATCCCATCTTACACATTTATAATAGGTATTAGGGGTTAAAATATGAAATTGTCGTTTTGTATGGACGAAATCGAGAAAAGTCATTTTTCTGTACTATAATTTTTTTTGTTTTTTTAAAAACGCCTGAACCGTTTTCGATGCAATTAAAGGTGAAAGTTAGATGGTTATAAAGCTACGCATTATAGTATTTAAATTTCTGAAAATCAAATTATATAATACAAAAATACTTAATTGAATCAAGAAGGTCAGCTGACACATTGTAAGGGGTTTTTTCAACGACTTCCTTTGAAGTAATAGGCACTAGTATTGCATTTTTTTTTAGTCAAAAGTTACTTTATTTAGTTTTTGATACAATACAAAAAGGATTACGCAATAATATGACTATACTAAAGAGCTATAAACAAAATAAAAAGTGGGAAAATAATCGGCAATTTCATACTTTAACCCCTATTATTAGTTAGAAGTAAGACCTACCAACTAACGTGATCTTACCTAACTTTCGAGTATTTTCTAAATATTAAGTAGCAATGCAATGGATGTAATTTCGTTGTTAAAGTTATGTCCCACAGGTGTTACAGTTTTTTTCTATAACGTCGTAACATCGAAATTATCAAATTACTGTGCCAAATGTGACTGAGCATAAATTTGGCGTTGTCACCCCTTCTTAACACCCTTACGGTGCCAAAATTAAAAACTAAACCATTCTGAACCGCTTTAAAAATGAACAGAAGTGCGTTGTCGAGGCAATTAGAAACAGACTACAAAATATTAAAAGTTCCCCTTGCATTGAAAATGTCCGCAACAACGTTATGCCATTCGTCACGAGTTCACGACCGATGCGATGTTCTGACAATCATACGCACGCTCCACGACGCAATTTAAATTATAACCAAGTTTAATTTAGTTTTATTTTATTTACTGCTGTAACTAAGCAAATTAGGTGACAAACGCGAACCTTAGAATTACCAAAACTATCAACAGATGGCGCTGTTGGCTATTACATCGCGTTTTGATTTTCCGTTCAACTTAAATAGTTAAGATAATCGCAATGATTTGTACAAAAAAAAATATTGTGTAATTAATAATAATTATTATTGAACGGATGAATTACTCAAATTATGAAATTATTTATATAGGATGACTTTTTCATCACCTTCCAATTTTTTTACAGGACTTTTTAGTATCGTACTGAATGAATAAGATGCGCATCGCGTATAAAAGTGTTGCCATACTCCATAACATATAGCTTGATTAGAATGACACCTGTCAAACTGAGGATACTAGTGCTGGGACTGACTCGACTGATCATACGAAAAAAAAACAGTTAAGGCGAATAAAATGAAACAAAAATTAGGTAAATAAAGGTTTAACAGTGGTAAGTATCGTGATTATCATCAGAATCACTGGAACAATCGTAAACCTCAACTGTCAATTCATCATTGCATATGGATTTGAAAAATCAGAACTTTTTTCGTAAACAAGTATTTATTGAAAATTGATGTTCTTAGCATTTACCAATGCTTATTAATATATTTTTAACATGAGTATTACATTACTTCGATTCTGAATCATGACAATAGTCGGTCGATTTAGATTTCTAGATTTTACCTCATAACTAGTAATAGTTAATGATATGGCCGTATCATCAAATTTAAGATTTTTGGCGGACATTTTCTAAGTGCTTTATCTTGTCATTTTTTGTATTGGGCTATACCAAAAGAAAAATAAGTCATTTATTTTTTGTCTTGTAGATTTTTGTAATTAAAATTTGTAAGCTGATTATGAATTTCATAATCTTAACTTTGAATGCAATCAGGACCTTTTTGATAAAATCTGTTTGTCTGTTAAAATTTGTCTGTTAGATATCTATAGCACGCATTGCACGCTTATAATTCGTCGGTTTCCGTTTACTACTTCATTATACGAGTATTTTAAACGACAAAGATTAATACTTTCTGAAGTTTAAGCAAGAATTGAGATCAAGGAAAGCTCCTGTTAGTGGCGAACAGATCTTATCAAAAGGGCAGTTTTAATTGCTTTAAAATTCAAGATTTTGGGTTATGCTTTATATGAAACAGAGTTTATGGTTATTGTGTTTAAATGTTTCTTTGGTTAAGATGGTAATCTCATGATTGTCAAGAATATCTGAACTGAAAATCTAACTGAATAAAACAGTGGACTCTTGAAGGCTGCATAATACAGCGTTCAAGAGCTATTTTTTAAAAGTAATTAGCCTATTAATATAAACACTAAACTGTTGACAGAGTTATTACATTTTCACTGTATCTAAAATTAGGTTATGTAACCCAAGTAAACCCTAAAAGCTGTGTTATAATGTATATAACTTAAGTTAATACAATAGAATCTTGATACCACTTGGTGTGTTAGTTAAAAAGCAGTAGTACAAGTAGATAGGCATTTTTATGAACATTGTCTCAACTCTAAAGCAATCTTCAGGCGTCAGGCTTGCCGTCTGCAGGCATGACAATAGTCTAGTCAATTCATCGGCACAAATACCTAGTCCATTCATCTTAGTGGAAAAAGTAAGAATCTCGGACTTTGGACTAAATGAGGTTCCAAATCTAAATAATAGATGGCAATTGCTCGATTTGATTTCTCGTTTATTATTAGAAAATTAAATTAGATATTTCCTATTAATTTAACAACATATTTTACAATTGCAATAAATATTTTTAAATTTCAATTTTAACCTTAAATTTCTAGATTGCTTTCGCTTCGATTCCTTTATCTATCACTCTATGGTAATGTAGGTACTTTCCTCTCCATTTCATCGATTCTTAAAATGGCGCTTTACTTCTTCTGTTTTTAAAAATTAATGAACAGTTATTGCGTGAGTAAGATTGTGCGAGTGATTAAGGGCGTCATTATATTTGTGTATAATAAATAAGTGTTTGGGTGTGTACTGTGTATTTTTTAAAGTAACTTTTCTCACATGTTAGTTTACAGATCCTTCGCAATTAGTCGAAATTTTAATTTGAACAAAAAAGCGTGAGTATATATTTAACAAGCAGATTACATTTATTTCCAATAAAATATAGTTACATCCCTTTTTAAATTTAAATACGGACCACGATTACATTGACGGTACCGCGATACCGCTAGAAATTCAAAGTGCTAAATCCGTTAGATCGGTTAGCTCTCGCGCATAATTTGTAGGTAGGTACGTGGGATCTAGTTAATAAACGATTATGGTACAACAAATTTCTTCTTTTACGATTGATAAGTACTGGAGCATACTTATGACCTAGAACATTTTAATAATATCTGCCAACTTGTTTGCAATGTTATGCTTGAGCATCTTAATTTAAATAAGAGGAGTCAAAGAAAATTTAGCCAAAGAATACAGGCCGCAACATCTTATATCTCCGCATAATAAGCGTGGCTTTATAAAAAAAATCCTTATAGTATAAACCTTTTTTTTGTGTTTATATCGTCTTGGCCTAGTTTGTATGAGTGAAAATGTTTTTAAAATTGTTTGGGAAAGTCGACATAGTGTGGTATGTAGATACCTTTTAACATATGTAAATACCTTACCATTTGTTTCTGGTTCATCTCATTAAATACATTCTCTTATTTTCATCATATAACTTATAATTTCTTGTAATTTTATTTGTTTACCAATTTTGACATTAATATTAAAATTTTCTTGTTATTTTGACAGACATCGTTACCACTGGCAACCACCTTGTCAAATGATATATATTTTTTAATTATGTAAATTTCATCTAAATTTCGGTTAGGAGATATTGTATTTTGGCCAATTTTATATTAAACTTACCTTCTTTATGTAATTTTTATAACTGCTTATGTAAATATAGCTATAATTTTGAAATGTTTAAAAATAAATTATGGTTCCATCAATTTTGATATAAATAGACGTTTTTATGTCAAGAAAGGATGACTTCTTCTTATTCTATTGTTGCGAACTAAATATTATTATTGGGAGAATTATCTTGGACACTATTTATTCATTACTCCTGGACCCTGGTACGGTCACGTAGACCGCCGGGCCTTCTCCATCTAGTGCTGTTGGATCCTGGCGGTCACGTAGACCGCCGGGCCATCTCCATCATTTCGGCTTGATCAGGCAGATCGCCGGACTACCTCACCTCCGCTGCGCAGTTGGATCCTGGCGTGGTCGACCGCCGGGCCACCTCTATTTATCAAACCACTAATTGGACTTACACGTGTAAATTTAAGTTACGTATATATATTTTATCATACTTTTAATTTTAATATATTTAATTTATATCTTGTCTTGTATTTTATTTAACTCTTAGGGAATAATTATAGGGAGGTAGGTTCCCATTAACTTCTCTCTTTCCAAATTTTCTTTTGTAGCGTAGCAGAACCTAGGTTTCTGAGGGTATTCCTCTTCAAGGGTACCCCAGATATTCTGTTACGTTATAAAGTGGCGCCCCTCTTTTTCGAACCTCACCCTCCTTTTTCAAAATTCTAAAAGATCATCTGTGATCCTCTTGAATATGTGGTATGTAGATACCTTTTAACATATGTAAATACCTTACCATTTGTTTCTGGTTCATCTCATTAAATACATTCTCTTATTTTCATCATATAACTTATAATTTCTTGTAATTTTATTTGTTTACCAATTTTGACATTAATATTAAAATTTTCTTGTTATTTTGACAGACATCGTTACCACTGGCAACCACCTTGTCAAATGATATATATTTTTTAATTATGTAAATTTCATCTAAATTTCGGTTAGGAGATATTGTATTTTGGCCAATTTTATATTAAACTTACCTTCTTTATGTAATTTTTATAACTGCTTATGTAAATATAGCTATAATTTTGAAATGTTTAAAAATAAATTATGGTTCCATCAATTTTGATATAAATAGACGTTTTTATGTCAAGAAAGGATGACTTCTTCTTATTCTATTGTTGCGAACTAAATATTATTATTGGGAGAATTATCTTGGACACTATTTATTCATTACTCCTGGACCCTGGTACGGTCACGTAGACCGCCGGGCCTTCTCCATCTAGTGCTGTTGGATCCTGGCGGTCACGTAGACCGCCGGGCCATCTCCATCATTTCGGCTTGATCAGGCAGATCGCCGGACTACCTCACCTCCGCTGCGCAGTTGGATCCTGGCGTGGTCGACCGCCGGGCCACCTCTATTTATCAAACCACTAATTGGACTTACACGTGTACATTTAAGTTACGTATATATATTTTATCATACTTTTAATTTTAATATATTTAATTTATATCTTGTCTTGTATTTTATTTAACTCTTAGGGAATAATTATAGGGAGGTAGGTTCCCATTAACTTCTCTCTTTCCAAATTTTCTTTTGTAGCGTAGCAGAACCTAGGTTTCTGAGGGTATTCCTCTTCAAGGGTACCCCAGATATTCTGTTACGTTATAATAGACACAAAAGTTATATTTTTCTTCTTAAGTACTCCTTCAGCAGACAGTTAGTATTGCCGATAAATTAAGATAACTAAATGTAAATTAATAAGTACCTAATACCTACTAAACCAGAAAAACTTTCGACGCTCAAATATCAGGTCGATCAATATTTAATACGTGGACTTAAATAAATCGAGGAATTTCATCGTTCGATTCGAGTCATTACTCGAACAATGCGTTCATTTGAGGTGTTTGTTTTGTATTCGCCGTCAGCAACCACGCAATGTATTTGCGACACAATCCTACCAAAGCGTAGCATGGCGACCGCGATACAGGCTTTGCAGTACTAGTACCTATTATTAATAAAAATAAATAATGAGACCAAGGTATGAACGTTTTTTTGTACTGAATAAAGTGGGGATAACACCAATCGTGTTGCTGGAGTAGATAACAAAATTGTGATCAATACCTACTGAGGATCCATAAATAATGCACAACTGGGCATCTACTATGAAAACGTGACACCACTATACATTATTTAGATATTTGCCTTTTTTCATTCATTATTCTATTTTTAAACAGGATGACTGAATCAATTGAATTTTGCTTTTACTTGTTCCATTATTCGAAACTATGGTTCGAAATTCAAAATAGAAATTGTCTGGTCAATAGACTAACAAAAAATAGAAAATATTTTTTTCAAAGCGTAATTCTAATCAAAAAGAGATCTTTTATTTTTATTTTTGTTATGACCGTTTATGGTATGACACGACACGATACGCGATATTTTCTGAATTCCTTTTCGACCAGTATATTGCCAGCGATGACTTTAACAACTGAAGTGTGGTCCCTGAATAGATTTCAAGAAGGCTCAGAATGGGGCTATCGCTAGTAAATTTGCCACTAGAGGCGCTTGTGTCGCGTGAGGTCCAATATATATATAATTAAAATAATATAAATTATATTTTTTTTAAATTTACCTGCCGGAAAGTGATCTCCATCGTAAAATATAGCAAATATGGATTATTTGGCGATTAATGTGAACGCTTTAAAAGCGGAATTAAGAAAAAGCGCAAAAATAGGCGACCTCAAGAGCAACTATTTCAGAAGTTAGTTTGTTGATATCAAGATAGTTATTTATAAACAATATAACCTTAATTAGATTCAAGATGTAACAGTTTGTTTCGGCGCCAATCGCCTTTGACAGCTATACCTCCGGACCTCAGTCTACAGTGGCGCCAACTGGTGAGCAAAGAAACGGTAGTCCCCATTGGGCAAATTTTTGATCTTTCACTGCACTAAGGGGAGAATTATGATAACCGACATAGCTCAAAAAGTTGTTAACCTTAAGTGGCAGGTATGCCCAGCAAGTGGCGTGTTTGTCTGTTTGGCTAAAGTGATGATTATAATTATATTTTGTTGCTGACTCAAACCCCTGACTTACTCACTAGAACAAAATCAAAGTAAACTCTCAATTTGTCGTTCAATTCGTCCGAGTCAATCTTAACAATAATTACTAATCAAATGAACGCGACCGTATTATAAATTAGACAAACATAATGAATAGGGAGGGAGAGACGTTCATTAGTAGCCAAGCACCAAAGCAACACTCGTAAAAATGAAAAAAGGAAGAAACGGATTTCACAAAGCCGAGCCCAATTTGGGTTCAATGAGCCGCGAATCGGTAATGCTCAACGCTCCAAGAGGGCTTAGATGTCTAAATGCATGAATAACTACCTACTGGGTACATGTTTGAGCGTGTCCATTGATATATACTTTATTTTGAAACATTGTATGATGTGTACCTATATATTGTTATGTAGGTACTCAAATTAATAAATGAAGTGTGGTATGAACCCAGAAGAGCACCGCCTTTTCAGATCCTATGTGTCGTAAGAGGCGACTAAGTAAAAGTGTACCGCCAGCAGAAGACGGAAAGCAGCATAATCTCTCCGCCATCGGCTATACGGCTATACTGATACCGCCACCCCCTGGTAGGCTTCAACTTCTTCCGTGATCATGCAACAGTGCCGGAATATCGGAAACTCATAAAAAAGGTACCAACATGCAAGAAATCTCGAAACTAATTCATAATAATATTAGCTATCAAAATCAGAACTCTTTAGTTTTATAAGAAATCATTCGAAAAACAAACACATAAATATGAAACTACGAGCACCATTATTAAGTAATAGTCAATAAATTATTAATATTTAGTGATGACCATGTATGTGCTTGATCCTACTTACACCACCATCGATGTTAATTTATACTATAATTATCAACACAACAATTTTGTGTGTAGGTATTTATCTGACTAATCAAAGCTGTTGTGGTTATAATAAGGTATCAACAAAGCGGTCTCTGATTGTAGACTTAAATTTTAAATTGGCATGTAAAAAACACAAAATAATCTTAGAACTGTCAAAATAGGTGACTTTAATCTTATATCAGTCGCGGCGGTTGCTTTCCAGGACTAAGCCCAATTGCAAAACTTTCTCAATTATCCAGATTGAACCAACACTTCTTTCTCATTTTAAAATTGTCACATTATTACCTACTTGACATCCAGGTTTGGATTGCTTATATCTAGGTTTGAATCTTCGAAATTTTCTACTAAGTATAGAATGGCATAAATGCTTTCGTTGCACTATGTGTGGAAATTATATTATATTCTCTTTGTTTTCTGACATTACTCATTTTGATTTAACTTATGGCGTTTTCTTATTTTTAAACGGACGAAAAAATCAGGATGCTGTTAATTTTTAAACTTACTTTCGTTCGTTTTTTTGCAACTTATTAAGAAGTATATATTTTTTTGTTTCGCAACGGGGTTAAAAATATATTTACTTCATTTAATTTAACCTTTTTGCCCTCGAGTGTAGAATAATATCTACAAAAAAGAGAAATGCCAAATAATACGATGGTGGAACTGATCAAAAGCATGAGACTTAACGAAACCATGAACTGCATTTTATATGTTATTTTAATCAACAAAAAAATTTGAAGGTTAGAGGTAGTTTTTTTTTCAATCTGGTACCTACATTTGGCGGCCGATTTAGCAATTAAACACTAACCACAGACGACTTAAAAATAATTTGCCATGGCGATGATGACAGAATGCCCTGTGTATCGCCATGATATAAGAGTCTTTTTTTGTCGTATTCTGCTTTTGCTGCATGGTCAAAACGGTTATAAATCATGAAACTTTTTCGTAAGAAATCTACCTATATACGAGTAATTATACGGCGTTAATTATAAAACACCATATGATAGCAATGCCTTTTTCGCCGATCTTGGTTTCCGTACTGAGAAGTTTCAGGACTCTCTTTGTAATGGGTATCTTAGATTAAACCATTTAATCTAAGGTAGGTATTCGATAAAATATTGCCATACATTATAATACATTAATCATCACTACATAGTATAAAACAAAGTCGCTTTCTCTGTCCCTATGTCCCTTTGTATGCTTAAATCTTTGAAACTACGCAACGGATTTTGATGCGGTTTTTTTTAATAGATAGAGTGATTCAAGAGGAAGGTTTATATGTATAATAATATCCATTAAATAGTGGAGAAGTACTGTTATTTTTGAGGTTTCTAATGTGATGTCGTAAATAATTAAATTTTTTCCGCTTACATTGCAAACGCAGGCTGAACCCTACGAGTTTTATCAAAATAATGTACTAAGTATTGTACACATTGAAAAGGTCTACAGAAAAGCCCGTGATGGTATATGTCTATCTCTTATGGATAACCCACAATAACTTTTTTTGTCATTTACTTTTTACGACAAATAATGGCTAATTTTCGAAGCGATTTTAACCAATACAGCATTATTCCTTAACCAATTAAATAGCTTGAATACATTGTTCATTTAATATAGATCTATATGGCCCTTTACACCGTATGATTAGATAGCAGGAAATCTTCATGGTATAGGGAAAGAGGGATTGTTTTACTCCAAATTTAACGCGTGCGGGCCACGGGCAGTAATGAATAAATCAAAACTACTGAATCGATTTTAATCACATAGGCTATATATTTTATACCCGTGCGAAGCCGGAGCGGGCCACTATGTTTTTATATACAACGTTCACAGTTTTTCGGTAGTGTATTTAGTATCAGCATTGCACCCGTGCGAAGCCGGGGCGGGTCGCTAGTATAATAATAATCTTTAATTGTAATAACTGTTTTTTACATAAACTTGACATAAATTTACGTTAACAACTAGGTCATTAGTCAAAGACTGTATGTATAGCAGTTATTTATTAGCGCCCACCACAAACATACATCAATATATTACAATAAAGACATAAGAATTATCCGGATGACAATAAAAAAACTCAAAAATAATACCTAATTGAAAATTACAAATACTAACTTGTGTGTGTGTTGTGGTGTGTGTGTGTGTGCGCGTGAGTGCGTGCGTGCATTTAGATTATTAGAAAGTGTGTGTTTTGTTGTTGTGAGCAAACAACGCACTTTCTTACTGATAAGTAGCCTTGTGAAATACGTCAGAGTTGTTAAAAAGACGATACCTGACTTTATAAATTGTTTTTTTTTTAATAATAACTAGAGATGGGCCGACTATTACTTTGGCCGACTAGCCGACTAGTCGGCCAAACCGATTATTGCTTTAGGTTATAATAATTAGAGTAACATGCTCTAATCACACTGTAATGCCATTTTTTATGATAAGTGCCTACTTTTATCAGATTTTCATCTTAATTCTTCGTTTGTAGTGTAGTAGAATTTTTAGTTATTTTTACTTTCTGTTGTCACATTAAGAAGTTTTTTATAAATTTTTATATCTGGTAATATACATTTTTATATTTATAAGTTCTAATTCATTATTATTAGGTCAAGGAGTAGTATTCCAATATGTAAGTTGTAAGCTTAATTACAGCCAATTTTGTGAGTTGCTTTTTTTTTGTTACTTGTTTAATGTCTGGATCTAAGCCCAATTAGTTAATGTATCGAACAAATGGTTCCTAATTTCCTAACATGTTCTAAATTGCACTGTAAGTACATTGTAAAATAGATTTCGTATTTCAAATAAAAAATAATAACAGTTAAGATTTCAATTTCATCAATTTTTAGGTATACCTAGGTAACACTGAAATTGTTTAGAAAATGAAAAACGGCTGAATTTAGAAAGTTGCCAATACTTTTGTTTTTCGAAGTAATCTCCGTTCCTCTCTACACATCGTCGCATTCGATGGAACCACTGAGAAAAGCAGTGGGCCCATTTTTCCTTAGGGGTCCCTTCTATGGCATTTTCGTAGGCTCACACCGCATCTTTAGGGCTCGTAAATAAAGCAAATACCTTGAATTTTATCTTTAGTTCTTGGGAATAAATTAAAGTCGCAGGGCGCCAGGTCAATATTCAACAGTCCGTTTTGCGGAGTGCGCTTAAGCATTGTCGTGGTGAAGGAGAATCCTGCTTCGAGGGCGCTGCTGTCGAATTTTTTCCAAGACAACAGGCAAACAGCGATTGACATACCAGTCTGCAGTAACTGTCCTTCCATCTTCTAGCACAACTGTCGCGAAATGACCTTTCCGACCAAAGAATGAGGCAATCATCTTTTTTCCTTGACTTTTTCCTTTCTTTACCTTAGTTGGCCGATCCTCGAAAGGAAACACCCACTGAGCTGATTGTCTATTGGTTTCGGGTTCGTAGCAATATATCCAGCTTTCATCACCTGTGACGATGTCAAATACAGCATTTTAGTCACCGCCGTTGAACTTATCTAACATTTGGCGACACCAGTCCATGCGAAGGTGTTTCTGGTCGTCGGTTAAAGTATGGATACAAAGCTTCCTGACGCCTAAATGTTCATGTAATATTTTTTGAACTTGACTCATACCAATGCCTAGGCTTACCGTATCTGCTGATAGGTCACTCTCTTATCTTCCTCTATCATGCGTCGCACAGCACTGATGTTATCTTTAGTAGTCGCTGTTAAAGCACATGAATATATTTACTCATGTGGTTAAAGGACGTCCCTCACGCGGATCATCATTGAGATTGCTACGTCCACGCTTAAACTCGTTTAACCAATTGTAAATAGTGGCATGAGATGGGGCTTTATTAAGAAATGCTAATCGCAGCCTATCATAGCTTTGTTGTTGAGTAAGCCCACAACGAAAGTTACTCGTATAATAAATCATTAATAAATCACCGAAAATTTTCTCGCGTTAGGTTCATTTTCACGTGTAACAAGAGTTATAGATTTGATTAGTTAGGTTACCAAAGAGTTCTAAAATTGAAATTCAAAAAAAGTTTTCATTAGCAATGTTTCTAACTGGCCAGTTGTAAACATTTTCAGTGTTACCCACGTATTAATACGAGAAAAGAACAGGCCGACTAGTCGGCCGTTTCAGCCGACTAGTCGCCGACTAGTCGCCGACTACAAATATGGCCGACTAGTCGGCTTTACCGACTAGTCGGCGACTAGTCAGTACAACCCTAATAATAACAAACTATAACGGGTGTTAAAAAACCAAACGCAGATCCGAAAACCACGTACTGTCCCCATCACTAGGATCATTTTTTTCTTTAGAACCATACCTGGGAAACAGCTGGTTCCGAAGATATTGAGGGTCAAAGTCACAATTTTGTTTTCCATTTTATTACAAAAACTGTTGCCAAAGGTTACCTAAAAACTTTCTTCTTACAAACATAGTGTTTTTTTTTATTATTTTATTCATAATAAGGCTTTTTTAATTACAACACGCAATGTACGGCTCAGCGCAGACGAATTTTGAACTTAGCAGCCATCTCCAGCGCAGCGGCTCACGCTCCGGCTGCTATACATTGCGTGCTATGAATTATAATATGTTTTTGACTCCCAAAAATAAAAATCATTTCCCAGCTATAATATTTTGAAATATGACTTGGTTTGCTTTTCAGATTGCGTAGCTTCAGGGTGTGCGTTTAGTTTTTTTACACCCTGTATACTTAACCGTTTATAAATAATAAATTTGCATAATTTTTTTTGTTTCTTTGCACCAAATTAAAAAAGTGTCGTGTGGTGCTGGCATATTAAAAGATTAGCCATGGAAAAATCTAACTATTCGGGAGGCCTTTATCCGTGTTAGAGATGTAAAGAACTCGAGTCTTTGAGTCCTAATTCTATAGACTCAGCTCAATTTTACACGACTCAGTGAACTAACTAAACTCGGAGTCTTGAGTCGAACCATAGGGAAAGAAATCTTTCTTTCCCTATGGTCGAACCGAGCTTCAGTCTTTTCACAAAGACTCGAGCGCTAAAAAGAGCTCGAGTCTTACATAGAGCTCGATTCTTAAAAAAGCTCGAGTCTTAAAAGAGCTTGAGTCTTATGCCTTGAGCGTATTAAGGTTTAATAATGTTAATAGTTGCAAAATATTCTGGCCTTTATACATAGGTACTTATATGTGCGTCATCAGATCAATTTTGATTGCTTGTAAGTAATTGTATTTAACTTAATATGTATTTTCTTATGCGGCTTACCTATTTTTGGAATAAAAATAATAGAAACAACAAAATATAATATAAATATGGCTATTGTGTGTATTAATGATTAAAATAATTTTTCATGATGATGAACATGATTTTTCCTATATATTAACGCTTTTATTTTTTCAATATAGACTTCTTATTACGAATATATCTCACAAAAGTAGGTAATATTTTATTACTTGATTTAAAAAGGAACTCCAAACGGAAAAATGCCTCGAACGCGACTCGCCCCGTAAAAACGACTCGAGCGCTAAAAAAGACACGAGTTGCGCTCAAGAGCTCTCCTCTAGTCATAGGCGTCTTATTGTAATCAGTCGAGTCGTGCAATTTGTTAGTCGAGCTCAAAATTTAGGACTCTAAAGACTCGAGTTCTTTACATCTCTAGTCCGTGTAGTGGTTATGGACTTTAGATTATTTCAAATGTACAGAAGGTCGTTACTTAATTCAGTTCCAATAAACATTACTTTTTATCATTTATTATTTGTAAAAAACATAATGGACTCAAGACGATGACTTAAAAAAAATATTTAAAGGCACACACACGAAAAATGCATCTTTCACAATATTTGCAGCGCCATCTCTCACCAGGGCCAGGTACTTACTTCTAGCGCTTTGTTCCATTCTTGGTTGGGGTAGTTACATTAAGCTAAGATGCGAGCAAGATGAGACGAGTTCATATCTACAGTTTTGGTTTATGTCAATGGGTCTCTGGATGGTATGAAAACACAATAGAAACCGCTAGGTGTCGCTGCTTTTCCAGGTAGAATAACGAAGTCTACGCCGACTAGTCAAATTGCTTTCCACTGCTGCACTGGCTGGAAACAGGCTTCTCCAAAAAAATATCGGCATAATCGCTACGTTTGAACGCTGCTGCTAGTTTTCTTCTAGAAGTTCTCCTTTGTCCTAATACACCCGTAGGAAGAGAAAAGGTGGTGTCATTTTTATATGACGGCACCACACGACTTCGTCGCGAGATTATCGTAACCTTTATTATAAATATCATATAATAATGTATGGCATTCAATTTATGAAGAAAACAAACGAAACAATATTATTAACAACAGGTTTTATTTATTATAGCAAAATGGTTGAAACAATATAATATGTTAATAACTTGTAAAAATAATTATTATTACTTTCTTTAAGAAATACTTAACTACATCTATACATTTATTTTGTATAACATATTAATTATCGTTGTAAATATAACGTCTTTTATTTTTATGATATTAATTATTGAAGTTCCCACTTATTTTACTATTATTAAATGACATTCAAAATCTGACAATGGTAACGACAGATGTAAAACCACATCTAGCTAAACATAACCATAAAAACCATATCTAGTTGGAATAGGTATGATAGTGAAATTAAAATAAATAAACTGATTTAACTGTCATGGTCACAAACATACGAGTTAGTTGCTTCGAGATTTCTATCATAATATGTAATGATTTTAAGTTTCATGATCACTTTTACAAAAGTGAATAATTCTTATTTTCTTTGAGTTTCCGATATTTCGATCATGGCGCTTGCAACCGTGACGAAATATCGCGAACTCATAAAACAATGTGGGTACTCTCCAGGCTGTTAGGCAAATTGACAAACAACCTGTACTCAGTATACACTACATTCACTATAGTAACAGCCTATAATCATCCCACTGCAGGGCGAAGGGCCTCCATCATTGAATTCAAGTTACAACAGCAATGATGGGTACAGGCATAACCACCACGCTTGCCAAATGCGGGTTGGTGATCACAAACCCGAGCGATGTTCGAAAATTCGAAACCAGTGATTGAACCCGGGACCCCGAGATTTAAGCCCGGTATTTAAACCACTTTCGATAGGGCTTAAGTAACCCGCATTTACAGAACCTCGTGGTGGAAATATCAAACAACTAAAATACAAAAATGTATAATAGTCTGATCAGTTACTAAGCTGTTTTAGAATACTAATAATAAACTATTTAACAAGCATAATAGCACCTTCACAACAGTACGTTATTGTAGTACTACATCAAGTAAACATTTCGGAGAAACTAATATGCCACACACTTATTTGTTACTAAATGATCATATTGTTAACCCGGGTCGGGCAACAAAAAAGTTTAGAATTTTCGAACGTTGCTCGGGTTTGTGATCACTAACCCGCATTTGGCAAGCGTGGTGATTATGCCAGTACACCCATCATTGCTGTGGTAACTTGAATTCAATGATAGAGGCCTTTTGCCTGCAGTGGGATGATTATAGGCTGTTACTTTTCTTTTTTACTTTTTTACATTTCCAATTAAATCAGTAATAAAAATCTCATACACGTGTGATATATTTTAACGTATTTATATCTACAAGAACTTCAATATATAAATAAGTAATTTAGCTTGGCACAAAATCAATAAATGAGATAGTCACCTTTCACATACAAATAATCATTTAAAGGTTCCGTATCACGCCTATAAACTAATAGGTTTTTTTTATTGAATATATATTTAATTATCACTGCAATTAATTAAGTTTGTTTGAAGCTACTTAAAGTGATAACAAAATAACTATTATTAAGGTTTATAAAAACTGTGTCATTATATTTTGGACGCTGCCGTTACTAATAAATTGGCAATTATAAGCAATCCTTAGCAATCCTTAGCAAACATTTATTTAATTTTAATTACATATTTTAATTACACCCCATACACTTTAACGATTTCATTTTACTTAGATCAAAACAGATGTAGGCTCAGATAATCCAAACTTTGGTGTTTACTTGACATTATTTATTACAGCCCATATATACTTAGTAAAATTACATCAATTTGGTCTGGTTATATCATAGTCACTTAATATGCACTAGATATACAGTCTTTAAATACAAGAAGGACACTTTCTTTATGATTATAAGCAAATTTAGGCATATTTTATACCAACCCCAATATAAATTCAACCTTACTAAAATGACAAAGTTGAATTCAACAAAGTAAAAAAGAGAACCTAATCATTTAGGTACCCATTTGGTGCAATCCATTTACTGTCACTGATTGTGTGATGTATGTAAATTTGATTTGATTTTATTTTAGAACTTTGAGTAATTTTATCATATTTAAAAGTTACCAAAATTATTTTGAATGACATGAGTTTTGATTTAAGTATCAGATAATTTAGGATATTTGAAGACTAATGTAGCTATTCGCTTGTTTTAGGTAGTTTAAATAATTTATTTACCTATATCTACTTTTTTTACTAATTTTTAAAACTGTTTTTTGTGCAATGACATGTTGAGCGCTCGGTGGTTATTATCAGTGACCGACAAACTTTTTTTTTGTTTTGTTTCTTATTACTTGGCGTTATTAAAGGTTATATTATTATGACCTAATTATTTTTATTAGATTACATATATACACCAATGTTTTTAAGCAATCAAATTCGTAACGAAAAACAGTAAACAGAACTTACGTTAGAATAATCATACAACTGATGCACGCACGATTGACATAAGCGGAAAAAAGGAAATTATATGAAACTGAATCAAATCCCTCGACTGAAAATAGCTGTACATGTCTTCGAGTTCGACTTAAAATCCCAACACTTATAGATCATTATCAGTAAATTTTACTTAGAGCCGATTTTTTAACTAGTCTTTTAAAAAGCTTGATACACAATCGAAAGGTTATAATTTTTTTTCGCTATAGAATAGCATGGTTGTGTTACTATATTTCTCTTATCACTAAATAAAATTAATAAACATAATTCTATTATGACGATAACAATTAAATTAATTTATTATAAATGTAAATTCGTACAATATTATGGAAAATAACAAATGATTTGCACTTATCTGTACAATACAAATCCTGAGTTTGGTGTCATGATGTAAAAGAGTCCTACACACTGAATAAGCAGCGAAGCATGATTTATTATGAGAGATGATTTATTATTTATATAGAATGAAATTTTAACCACGTTCCAAATTTCACATTCTACGAGAAGAAAAAAATGACATATTTTTTGTTTTGGGATAGCACAGTACAAAAATGACAAGATAAAGCACTTAGAAAATGACCACCAAATATCTAAAATGTTTGCCTCCTAGCAACACTCTATACGCTATCTTTTTTTTTTTCGTATTTAGTTTATACAGGGTGTAAAAAAACTAAACGCAATTCCTCCTGAAGCTACGCAATCTGTTAGGCAAACCAAGTCATGTTACAAAATATTATAGCTGGGAAATGACATAGCGCGCAATGTATAGCAGCCGGAGCGTGGACCGCTGCGCTGGAGATGGCTGCTAAGCTAAGTTCAAAATTCGTCCGTGCTGCAATGAGCCGTACATTGCGTATTGTAATTAAAACAGCCTTATTATGAACGAAATAAAAAAAAACACTATGTTTGTAAGAAGAAAAGTTTTTAAGTAACCTTTGGCAACAGTTTTTGTAATAAAATGAAAAACAAAATTGTGACATTGACCCTTAATATCTTCGGAACCAGCTGTTTCCCAGGTATGGTCCTGAAGAAAAACATGATGCTAGTGATGGGGACAATACGTGGTTTTCGGATCTGCGTTTGAATTTTTTACACCCGTTATAAGTTACAGTTATAATTATCTACATATCATCATAATTTTATATATACTTTGTAACCTACAAATCATGTGTAAGTGGTGAAACTCTGTAATTGGCTGTATTTGATTGATAGTTTAACCATTACATGTATACTGTAATAAAAAGCTGTTGAGTTTCAAAAATAAAAAAAAATATAATGCACATATCATTCATTAACTACGATACTATTCATAAGTTTTTGTTTTAAACAAAACATGCTCTTAGAGCCGTAAAAATTTAAGAATATGTTGCGAAAAATATTTTCGGGTGAAAACTTGAATCACATTTTTTACTTCATAAATGGGCTCTGAATACAATACTGAACGACTATAAAAAACTTTGAAGATGATGAAAAAGTCATCCATTAGAGTAAATTCGTACGGAATTAAACTTTCGCAAACTTGACCATACATGACATTGCATTTCGATGCAGATTCAGCCGTTCGATAAGTTTGATCAAGTAACACTTGGAAATGAACCAAATTAATGAAATCTTTATATATTAATTTATGCGTTCACTTGTCTTTACTTGGAATGAATAAAATGGAATGAGTAAAAAAATGGAGGAATTATGATTACACAGGATTTCATCAGTTGAATGTCTTTTTGTATGTGAGACATTGGTTCTAGCACATAAATAAAAATAATTGTAGGCAGATTATTATTGCATAGATTACTATTAACACTTTATAGCTATAATATATTATAATGTACAGTCAATAGCTAATTACCTTCCCATAATTGATGATACTCACATATTTGAAACAACCTAAGCATTTAAATAAATTTTATCCTTATCTTATTTTTATATTTTTTTTGTCTGAATGCAGTTTTTCTTACGTTCTATCGCTATCCGGGCAACTGGATAGACATAAATAATATAATAATTTTGCAGTAGTTGCAGAGCACTTGCCCGGTGAGCGAAAAACGTTTTTTTAATGGATAATATTAAAGGTGCAAACGCATTGCCTGACTGTTACACAGAGAATGGGGTGGAAGGAACATCATTTGAGAACTAAATCGGATAAATATGGCTGCCAGTTCAGTCAGACTTATGATTGGGGCAATAGAAACGAATTTCTTATAATATATTAAAAAGCAGAAAGTCGATTAAATAGAATGTTTTAAGATAGTTCGATTAATCTATTGACTGTAGGTACATACAGTTACATAACTGATAAGGATTTTTGTTTTGCTTATTATTATTGTACTTATAAAATTTGATAAATTATGTTTTACGTTACTTAACATTTAATACATAGATTTGAACGGTAGGGTTGTCAACAAAAAAAACTCCAACACAGCTCTTAATTATTAAAAATAACAAATTCGTTTTTAAATCATTATAGTAAAAATACGGCAAGATGTAAGTCATGATTGTTATTGTCATACAGTCTATGGAAGCTTCATGTTAAGCTGATAAAAAACATGCCGAATTACTTGTGTCAACCTATTGTCATTTAAAATATATTTTTGTACAATAAGTAGACTGATCCAGTGTTACCACAAACAAAAAAACAAATTATTATTAGTCTCATGATAAGACGGCATATATGAACAGAACTTCTTCATGATTATCGACAGTATATACATTTTAATTGGCCCTCATATAATTAAACCTTTCCTTTAATTCTATTACAAAATTTTAACAGTGTTAGAAAAATTTTGTCAATAATCCTCATCATGAAGATTTACAAAAAATCACTGGCTGGAATGGTCCACAAAATAAATGAATCTACTATTATTGAATTACTACAAACGAATATGTACATAACAAAAAAAATGTTAAGACTTATAAATGTTTTACTGTTGTCATTTTGAAACAAATAGTGGCTTTTGAACATAGATTTAATTAAATCTATGCTTTTGAATATCGAATTATCTTTTATACTTACGAGATCAACTGTCAAAAATCTGTTATTGCACTTCGTTCACAATTTCTTTGTCGTAACACTAATCGCCTGTACACTATCACATTTTAATTCTGGTCCCAACCTAAAGACCTGTCTACGGCCATTTTCCATTGCTTGTACCTCATGTCCCGTTCGTCGTCAGAGATGCCCGGGACGTAGGTTGTACCCGATGTCATCGGTATACGAACTACCTGGGCGTCTCGGTTCATGCCCCAGTATGCGACCAGAGCAGCCCCTAGAGCAGTGCTCTCAGTAAATCCAGCCCTTATCACGTTTATGCCAACTAAATCAGCTTGCATTTGCATTAACAGCGCATTGGAAGTCATGCCACCGTCAACCTGGAAATTAAATGCCTTCTTAGAACCCTTTAAAAAGCTACATGGAAGCTAACACATAATTTCAGATTCCAAATTTAAAACCATTGTTCCTAGTTGCCTAGTACGATCACGTTCTTATTTTACACATGACTACATAGTTGTTGCCCGCGACATCGTCCGCGTCAATTTCTAATATGATTGAGACTATTTTTGCAACATTTTCACTGATGCTTCGTTCCTATTGGTCGCAGCGTGATGTAATATAGACTAAAGCCTTCCTCGATAAATGGACTATCCAACACAAAAATATTTTTCTATTCGAACCAGTACATCCTGAGATAAGCGCGTTCAAACAAACAAACAAACTCTCGAGCTTAATAATATTAGTATATATGTTGATTATGAAGTGTTTTCCTTACCTGCTGTCTGTCTAAAGTCTGCTTTGGGTAATGTAATGCAGAATATAATGCAGAAAAATCTTATTCATATTTTTAAGTAACAAACATTATATACCCATATGCAAGAATTATTACACAAAACACATAAACATACACACTTTTGCAAATATTTTACATAAAAACATATAGTACCTTGAGAAACTGGAGCGGTATACCACAATCTTGATTCATAGCATCCAGAATATCTCTAACTTGGAAACATACTGCTTCAAGCGCTGCTTTAATGATGTGGTTAGAATTGGTGTCCTCAGTTATGCCGCATATGACTCTGAAATACGAATGCATCGTCATCATAAGCCGACATCAGTTTACTACACAAACACCTCTCCTAATTGTATCTCCTATTCTCCTTATAAGTATGTATTTACCTAAAAAAGTATATAAGTAAGTTTATCGGTTGTCTAGTACCCCATACGACAGGATACTTAATAGTAGCTTAATTTGGGACTAGATGGCTCTGTGTGGCCCAGTGAGGTATGTCATAAATATTTAATTATTCTGTTGAATGTATGCCATAGCTGCAACTTGTTTGAAGAGGAACTACACGCAAAATACCTTAAGATAAATCGTTCTACAGCCGAAAGAAGAAAACCTACTCGTCTTAGAAGACATACTAAGAACATAACGAACACATTTAAGTATATCAACTTTGTGGCGTAGTGTCGGCATTAAACGGAATAGTACCTCCACCACACAATTCTCTAACTATAGGTGTCGTAAGAGGGAAAATAATGGAGTACCGACTACCGACAATAGAAGGCTGACTGCAGCGTCTTGTCTACCTTATTCAGCTATTTCGATTCCAGTTCGATCGTGGTTGAATTGGGCGATTTTGACATTTAGCCCATACTAGAACTGTCAAAAGCCTGCAATTCAATTACGATTGTGATACGATTTGGTTCGCTGAATTAGGGGCCTGGTCTATACTATTGGTCAAACGCGATCGCCATCCTGCCTCAAAAGCAAAAGGAAATTCAAATATTTCTCGTATTTAAGAAGATAATAGTTAGTATAGTGTGCATATCAAATAGAAAACGTACAGTAATAAATGTATAAATAAATAAATGAATAAATAAATGTAAATAATTTGTCACATACATTGTTCTGACCCCAATTTGAATAACTATTTAAAGCACTCGTATTTTGGAAACCAGAACCAACGAAGATACCACAAACACTCAGACCCGAGAAAATGTAGAAAAACACATTTTTTCCGGGAATCGTACCCGGGACCTCAGAGCAGGCGACACCTTCAAACCGGTGTGTACCACTCCGCCACGGAGGTCGTCACATCTATTGGACATATTATGACCAAGTTGGTCAAACGCGATCGCCATCTTGGCTCAAGAGCAAAAGGAAATTCAAAGTTTTCTCGTATTTAGATAATAGTTAGTATAGGGTGCACATCAAATAGAAAACATACTGTAATAAATGTATGTGTGGAAATACATTATTAACTACTCTCCTTGACATAGTGATCTCCTACGGGGCGAGGCGAGTCATTATTTCATTGTGTACCGACAGAAGAAGATGGGCAGAGGCAACTTTTCTCTACCATTGGTCAAAGTGTAAATCACCAACCCGCTTGACAAGACTTGCGATTATAACTAAATACTCCGTTGAAGAGAGGCCTCCAGAAGGGACTCGTGTCCAGAGAAGTGGACTGACGTAGACTATAATGGTAGAAATAAAAGGAATTTTTCTCCTATGTTGCTCCTATCCCTTTATGTCGACTAAAATTATTTTTTTAATTCCAACAATCTAACTGCTATTCTAAAACCTAGCTACAGAGTAGATAATAGTGCTCTAGATTTCGAATTTAAAATATAGACAGTTATTTACTTGGTTTTACAAAATTTTGCGTCTAAGCATCTTTATTTTACAAATTGCCAACCCGCTATCCGAATACCCACATTTATAGCAGGTAAAATCCCCATTATGGAGTGGCTAGTGGAGGGTTTCTCCTAGCTGATAGTGACTTTTTCAGGAGCACTCTTTGGTAAAATAAATTTTACTATTGGTGGCATAGGCGCCACTCCAATATTTGGGTGCGGGTGAATATAAGTAATGTTTTCGACAATCTCTAGGCTAGGTTATATGAGTGGACTGTATTTAGGTGGTTTAACAAATATAATAAAAATGGCAGCACTTGCAAAATACCTTCTTCAAAGATGGACGACGAAATTAGGTCAAGGCACTGAGGAAATTGGCAGGAAAACGTGCACACTTACCTTAGCCCCCAACCACGTTCATCAATCGTCCTGTTTCCTTGGTACTTCACAAGTAGCTGGTAGTAGATCACGAATAGTAGCACAAAATCACACGAGCGTCCGTCTCAGCGAAGACACAAAAGCAGAAGCGAAAAAGTTTTTGACTGCACCGTTTAGCGGCCGATGCAGTGAGATGGCACTATATAAAAGTGTACATGTCGGAAAGGGATCGGAGAAGATAGGATAAGGCATTTTGCTAAGTGCGTAGACTACCCTATTTATAGTTAATAAATATCGTTAAGTTAAGTATGTAAGAGCTAATGAGTTCATGCTTACCCTCTAGCATCTTGACGCCAATATGGCGCATACAATCCACTGAAGGCTGGTACGAACACGACACTACCATTTTCGGTTGCTTTTTCTGCAATAGTTTGAGAGTCCTTAGCACTTTCCAAAAGTCCTAAGTTGTCTTTCAACCAACCTAATGCAGCTCCAGCGATGGCCACCTAGAAAAAATTTTAATATTTATTTTTCAATAAAACTCATAACTTTGGGTAAAGTACTGGCTGACCAGATGTACAGACAACAGCAGGTGAACCTACCTAAAAAGTTAAAGGTCATTGAATTGATTTTCAACTTTAAGGCCCGTATTCCAGAACGTCGCTTAAGCGCAGTTTGAACTCAAATCACCCAATCATTGCTTGATTGAAGAATCAACACTCAAGTACGTTACTTATTCCAGAACGCATTTGAAATTAGTATCAGTTAAATCGAGTTTCAAACTAGATATAGGGAGAGAATCCGATTTGTCTATGATACAAGTCTGTTTCGTGTACGATTTATTTTTTCCTGCAGTTTGTTTCGTTACATGCAGTTAATAACTATTTGTTGCTTATGACAAATAAGGACAAATCTTCGTTTGCGATTATCGTAAATCACAATACATACAAAATGCGTCGTTTTTGTAAAAAAAAAAAAGGTTTTATAAGTGACGGCCTTTAAGTCGAGTGTTTTATCTTTTTTTGTGATCATTAATCCACACTTGTATCATCATTAAATTTAATGTGACAATAGATAATTATATATTATTTGTGCATCATCCTGTTACTTAAGTATCCTTGTTTCCGGTATTATACGATCGTAATGATCAATATCCTCGAATACCGCATGGATCCATTGCAAAAACAGTCAAATTTAAGTAAAATCTCTACTCAAGCGTAGTGAGGAGGTCTCTTGAGTAAACACAGGTCATTGAGTGACGTTTTAGAATAAGCATAATCTGTGATCAGCGAATCTATGCTCAAGTTCAATTTTATAATAAAATCTCGTCTTAAATCTAGTTTAAGTCATGATTTATGCTTGAGCGATGTTCTAGAATACGGGCCAAGTAGAGATCACTATCAATTGAGAAAGGAGATGTCCCAAATTGTATGGAGGCTAGGCCCACAACCTGTACACATTGCCAAAAGTTAGAGCAATATACTCGTACCTAGAACACTTTGTTATTATCCAAATTATTTAAAATGGCTTCGTTTAATGGCTTAAACAAAAATAAACTTAATAAAATAGCAATACTAAACAACAAAAACTATCATGGCGGAAGATGACACTTTGATGACATCTGTCAGTTTCGACAATTTCAAAATCGCTTAACTCGATTCCAAAATTCGAACCCAAACAAACAACAACAACAACAAGTGATATTGTTTGCTTACTTGTGCTTGTGCTAAGGAAATCTGACAGCTACTGACATTTAGAGTTTATGGTTTAGGTTTTTTTTCGTCAAACGCCATCTTGTATGTCTAATTGAGAGGGATATTTATTTTATTGATTGTATTTTATTTTTGAGCCGTAAATTATACGTTATATTCAGTTTTTTGTATTTTCCCAAAACTCAGTAGTTTTTTCTTGATTTTTAAGAATACTGTACAATGTCTGGGCCTGTTATGGGACATCTCTTTTGACTTTTTGTGGTAGGTTGACGTGCTGTTGCCTGTACATTGAAAAAAATAATTCAAGTCACTATAGCAATCATGGCTACTAGCCTTATCACTACGCTTGCCAAATCGATCGCAAACCCGAGCAATGTTCGAAAATTCGAAACTTTTTGCTGCCCAACCCGATCTTGGGCTGGTATTTAAGCCACCAGACCAACGGGGCATTACCATGTCATATTTCTCATGTAATGTAATACCTTTTTAGGTGAATGATTTTACTATATCACATGTTTGGCAAGTAAGATCAGTTTGGTAGGTAAAACAAAAATGTTGTTGACATTGCTTTCCTCGCAATTGTTGAATACTTTCCCACCATTCTGACTTTCTCTAGTCTACTAGAAATATTTCAAAACCAAAGATTGCAGAATCGGTATTCTTATTCATGTTTCCATACTACTGACCATATTAAAATTATGAATGACATGGGGAGGCATAATAATAAACTCTTTCGAAAGTGAGGTCACAAGTATAATCAGAAGAATTCAGTTGGGTTAAGCAGCATTTGGGAAACTACGTCGAGTCTTCTCATGCCTCAAGACGAAAGTCTTCAATCAGTGCGTCCTACCCATCATCATGACATACGGAGCCGAAACGTGGACGGACAGTAGGGAAGGAGTAGGGAAGGGTTTAGGCCTGGGGGTAGGGTTGGGGTTGGGTAGGAGTAGGGTAGGAGTAGGTTAGGAGTAGGGTAGGAGTAGGGTAGGAGTATGGTAGGAGTAGGGTAGGAGTAGGATAGGAGTAGGATAGGAGTAGGGTAGGAATAGGGTAGGGGTAGGGTAGGGGTGGGGTAGGGTAGGGTAGGGCAGGGGTAGGCTAGGGATAGGGTAATTAATATTTTAATTTTTGGTCAAAATTTTTTTGTTTTTATAATTCTATAATGTGGCATTAAAAAATACATACAACCCTAAATTTTTACCCTTTTATTACCAAAAATTTTTTAATAGCTATTTTAGTAATTTAATCATTTTTATGGCAAAACAACGTTTGCCGGGTCAGCTAGTCAGAAATATAATATTCATATTTAAATGGTGTTGATTTTGATTTGAAAACGTTATCCAAAAATAAAACCTCTTTTTTAATGAACACTTACAGATCCCTCCAAAGCATATTGTGGTGGATTCTTACTTCCCAACTGATATGCAACTGTTGTCAGCAATCCTCTACTAGAGTTTACTCTAATATCACCGGTATTGTAAAGCACAAAACAACCAGTGCCATAGGTTGCCTTTGCTTGACCCTGTTGTAGGCACATCTGCCCAACTAGTGCGGCCTGCTGATCACCTAAGCATCCAGAGATGGGGATATTCTTTAAAGGTCCATCCGATATGTAGCCATATACCTGTAATTTCAGTTTATAGTATAATTACATCAACTTTTATTTGAGCACTCAGATACAAACATAATTATTATTTCATACCATCTTACAATAATGCATATACCAAATACATATTATTATGTATTTAGTACGGATCAGTAATAGATAGCAGACATTACTAAAGCACACAAAAATGTAGTTTAGAGTTTTACAATGTTTTCTCAAAGCCATTCAAATAAACTTTTGTGTATAGGCAGTAAGCAATCACCTCTGAACTAGATTTGATTTCAGGCAAAATCGATTTAGGCACTTCAAAGAACTTCAACAATAGTGGATCCCAATTTAAGTTTTCTATGTTCATTAACATAGTTCTCGATGCATTAGTAACATCTGTAACATGATTTCCTCCGTTGGGGCCACCTGCAATTATACAAAAAAAAACTTAGCTTTGTATTTTAAATAATATCAATCACTTATAAAATAAGCATAAAATGTAAGTTAAATTTTACCTGTCAAATTCCAAATAATCCAAGTATCAACGGTTCCAAAACAACATGTACCCTTTTTCATTGCATTTTTGACTGCATCTACATTATCACTTAGCCATCTTAATTTTACAGCGCTGAAATATGGGGACAATGGCAATCCACATAGGGGCTGTAAACAAAATTATTGTTCATCGTTCTTTAGTTCTAATATAATTCATGCAGATAATTTCTGAAAGTCTACAAAATTCCACTAACCAAATTTTCAAATTTTATTTGGCTTGTGGGTTAACTTGCCTTTTAAAACAGTGTAAATATGATGCCTTGAATTACTAAGATACATTTAAACTACTTTATGTCCAAACTTAGGCCCATACCATATTCATCAGATATCTCATAACATGTCAAGCTAAGCTATTGAGATAATTCAGACCAATATAATGGATATGTCCATGTTTAAGATAAACACATTAAATTCAGAGTGGGTAAGGCCTATATTTATTTTATAAAATTAACTTGGCATCTATAAAAAGCCATTTTCAAAAGCCAAATGACATCATGACATAGATTTTCTGAAATAAATTATTCAGAAATATAACTAACTTAATTTAATATACCTAGTTCCAACTGTATCACATCTAATTGCATCATAAGTTAGTGCTGATAAATTTAATCCAGGTTATTAAGAGATAATTTTACTTCGGTATTATCCTCATTTCATGAGTGGCAAGTTAACAAACAGATAAGATGTATCTAATAAAATTTACAACTACAAGCTATTGACAAGCTCTTATTTGTCATGTTTTTTTACAAAGGTTATTATGATCAAAAATATACATGGAAAGAATTAATTAACTAATTAAATGCTTATGGAATGACTTACAGTCAGATAATTCTTGTTTCTGGTCTTATTTGGCACAGTTTCGAGAAGTTTGTCAATAGTTGATTTAGTTCTCATATCCAGCCAAACAATGGCATTATGTAATGGTGCACCTGTATTTCTGTCCCATACTATTGTTGTTTCTCGTTGATTTGTCACACCCACTGCTATTATGTCCTACAGAAATAGTTAATTTTAATCTTGTATTGCAGATTCATAAATCAATGTATTAATTTAATAATATTGAATCTTATATTAACAATTAATCCCTCGATTGTGAGTTATTCCAGACACAATTAAAATCAATTGTTATCGCGACAACCGGTTGTCGCTTGGGGTCGTTTGGGGTTTGAAGCGTTAAATTAAATTTTAGGCAAAATGACAGAATTCATTTTAATGGTTCAGAGATTGGTTTGAAGAAGAAGATATAAATTTTGAGCTATTTATAATAGTAGCCATGTCACTGATATAGTTTAAAACTTGGACCAGAGTTCTGGGATTCTGCAATTTTGTTGCTGAATGGTAGTTACTTTTTTTTTAATTTCGCACCCCCTGACTTCACTAGTGGGTCGTCACCACCAGCAAACATATATAGTTATCAAAAAATTAGTCTTATTTTAAATCAATGTTCTTATCTAAGGTTATTATGTAACTGAATACAAAATTCATTCAATTTGCTTTAGAAAACCTAAGAATTTTGTTCATTTCATATGTGTACCCTTGAGTTCTTGACTTATTAAATTTATATTATCAAAGTACCTGTGCCTTTCCGCCAAGATTTTCTAATTGTTCGACGGCTCTTGATATACATGTCGTGACAACTTCCAAGATGCTGTATGGATCCTGTTCAACCCAACCTTCTTGAGGAAAAATCTGTTCTAGTTCCTTTTGATATGATGCAATGACTTCAGAGGAATTAGCTTTAAAAATAATAAATCTTGCACTTGAAGTGCCCTCGTCAATGGCGCCAACCAGAGGCCCATATTTTCCAAACTCAGACATCACTACAGACCTTTGATAAATTTCTCAAGTGACTATGTAATTAATTTATTTATTAGATAGGTACTACAACAACTCATTGGGCACAAAATCTCAAAATGTCAATGAACAAAAGTAAGTAAATAATCATTCAAATAGTTAGAGAACGGCCACAGAGAAACTATTGTTTAAATTCGTTGTAGGGATGCCGATCTCATATCGATTAGTCGAAGAATCGAAATTTTGGGCCAATTTCAAAAAATCAATTTTTAAATTGGTATACTGACTCGATTCAGTGGATCGATCATTTACTCTAGGAAATCGCCATTCGATTTTTTTGTGTTTTTAAAAACTAAAAACCATAAATTGATTTGTCAGTTAAAGAGATTGGCTGTCATGTATGCCTAGTTTTGTTAGCTTTTTTTTAAATGTTTTATAGAAGCAAACTGACGTTTTATTATACTGTAGTAAGCGAAATAAATAAATACCTTTAATGCGTGGGATCATCAGTTCCTTACGAGCGTCTTTTTTCTGCTACCGGCAACATAGCAAGTGATGAGTGGAACCACTTGGATCCCAGTGGACTGGACAGGTTATTGTTTTAAAAGTGTAGACAAAGAGCATTGGTAACCTTAACAATTTGATGTAATAAATACATTTTGAAAATAAATGTATCCTTTTCCACCTAAGATCTGACTTTGATCTGTACAGATGAATAACATTAAAGTGTCTGTTTGTAATTATTTAGTTGATATTTAACCAGGGACTAAAAATAACTGATACGAAATGTATTGTTAAGGGTTTTTTTTCGTAAAACAGATATATATTTACATTATAAACAAAACTTGAAAAGAACGATTTCTTTTTATTAATTGGAAATCGGTCCTTTTAGCATGGATTTTTTTGTGCATCGGTTTTTAAGTTTCGATTCAAATCGATTCAAAAGTCGATATTTTTTGGAAAGAAACGCCATCCCTAATTCGTTGATTGGATTGATAACGAAAAGTAAAGTGACGTTTAGTGACCTTAGTGATGGGCGAATGTGAAATGATTCGTCTACCGATCAATCGAACTGGCACGTATTCTAACCGATTCTGACGATGATCTTGCAGTCCTCTTTCTATATGAACTACAAGCATGAACATTAGATGATTAGATTCGTAGAAGTAATTTTCAATTACAATAACTATTATACATGAAATCCGAGGTTTCCAGTAGGACTAAGAGGCGAAACCACGATAAATATGTCGCTAGACATGAGAAAATGAGATGTCCCAAATTGTATGGAGGAGCAACCTGTACACATTGCCAAAAGATAGGGCAATATACCTACAACACGTTACTATCCAAATTCTTTAAAATGGCTTTGTTTAATGGCTTTAAGAAAAATAAACTTATTATAATAGCAACTAAATCAAAAATTATCATGGCGGAAGATGCCACTTTGATGACATCTGTCAGTTTCGACAATTTCAAAATGGATTCGAAGAAGTGATATTTTTTGCGTAATAAAATTGTACTTGTTGTATTAACAACAATCAAAACAAAGAGTTTTAACTAATGTAATGACTAAAGGATATTTGCGATTATTTCAATTAGCTTTTAATCCACGTGAGAGTACGACGAGTGGCAAAAACTTGAAAAGAAAGATTATTAAAACGTAGTGATTACTTGCTCAGTGAGTTTATTGCAAATAATGATTGAGGAAAGCTAATAGCTACTGACATTTAGGTTTATGGTTTTTTTTTTTCGTCAAACGCCATGTTTTATGCCTGATTGAGAGTGATATTTCTTAGAATGTTCTTATTTTTGAACCGCTAAATTATACGTCATCATATCAGCCGAACGACGCCCACTGCTGGGTAAATGCCTCCCCCAAGGATCTCCACATCGATCGGTCCTGTGCTGTCCACATCCAGCGGCTTCCCGCGACCTTGACCAGATTGTCGGTTCACTTTATAGGGGGCCTGCCCACGGAACGTCGTCTGGTACGCGGTCGCCATTCCAGAACCTTTCCGCCCCAACGGCCATCGGTTCTCCGTGCTATGTGTCGAGCTATGTCGGTTGTTTTAGTTCTCCTGCGGATATACCAAGCATCGCTCTTTCCATTGCTCGCTGATTGATCTTGAGCCTTCTTATGAGACCCAAAGTAAACGACCACGTCTCACTCCCATATGTCATTACTGGCAACACACACTGGTGAAAGACTTTCGTCTTGAGACACTAAGGTATATCGGTCGCGAATATATTCCCGAACGCTGCCCATCCAAGCTGGATTCGACGAGAGATCTCTTTCTTGAAGTTGGACTTACCTAACTGGACTATCTGTCCCAGGTAAACATAGTGGTCAACAACTTCGAGTGCAATGTTCCCAACGTTAACTGGAGCGGGTGCAACATGGGAATTTAACATGATTTTCGTCTTGTCCATGTTCATCCTAAGACCCACTCTTTGAGAATCATTATCGAGATCTTCGAGTTCAGGTCTTCCAAGGTCTTAGCCATAAGAACTACATCAACGGCAAATCGCAGGTGTGTTAGGTATTCGTCATTGATGTTGATGCCGCGTCTTTTCCAGTCCAGAAGCTTAAAAATATCCTCCAAAGTAGCAGATGTGAACAGTTTCGGAGAAATAATGTTTCCCTGTCTCATGCCTCGCTGCAGTTGGATCGGATTAGAGCTCTGGTTCTGTAATCGGACTGACAAGGTGGAGTTTTAGTATAAGTACTTTAGCACCTCGATGTACCTGTTGTCTATTTGGCAGACTGCAGAACTGCCCAAGTCTCAATCGAATCAAAGGCTTTCTCATAGTCCACGAACGCTAAGCAAAGTCGCAAGTTATACTCTTCGGTCTTCTGTATTAACTTGCCGCAGCGTATGAATGTGGTCTATGGTACTATAACCTTTTCGAAACCCGGCTTGTTCGGGCATAGAGCATTAATGCTCTAAGCTTAGTTAATAAACTTAGAAATTCTAAGATTTTAACTAACTAATATTTAAGTCTTATTTCGTAAGGCTGAACGTTTTAACACTTAATAAATATTAAAAATTGCATGGATTTTATTATTTAATAAATACCTAAGTGTTACTTTAAAAGTAAGTTGGAACCTGAATTTTTAAGCATATTTTGAACAAGCAAAAATTTGCCAATAATTTGATAATAATATTGAAAAATTCCTATTCTAATTTAAGATAAATACTACGGCAGATAAATACCCGTACATAAATACAAGTTTTTTTTATTTACAACCATTTGAAGTAGGTAGTAGATGAAAAAATGATGACGGACAGAGTGTCAGTTCGTATTTAAATGCTTTGTTCTAAAAAAATTTATATCCTAGCGAAAAGATTAATGTTTTAAAGTAAAACTTTATCACTTACACAGTAAATTTTGTATATTATTTTATGTGCGATATATGTGACTTTATATGATACGAGTATTTAAGCAATTTAATTGCAATTATAATATCAGTATTTAAACTTAAAAAATTATGTCTCAGGCGGGACTCGAACCGGTATGCATCACCTCACATAAGACATCGGCGTGTCATGAACAATAATTATTATTAGTTTACGTAATAAATACGTGATACGGCTACAGAATCTGTGCACTATCGGGTTTTTGCACAGAACAGATAATCTACTTTGTCGGTTCTGTGAGTTTTTGCTAAGAAGTCACATCTGTGAGTTTACGCATGTTTATGGTTAAGGGAATATAGAAAATATCTACTAGAGTGCCTATCAAAATGTGGACGCTAGTATTTTTAATCAAATAATCAACTTGAAAAAGTATTAATCGACAGTTCTAGAGATATCCTGTAATGAAATCGTATCGATTTTTCTGAGTATCGAAGTTAACCAAATGAAATCGTTTCAACTACTTAATCTAACAAAAGTTTAAATATTATTTAATCAGTTATGTAATATATAATATAAAAACTTTATTGTTCATAAAGGCATTAGACGGTTAAGTGGTAAAATAAACCAGAATTAAAAATACTAAATTGTTTATTCAGTTTCTGAAGTCATCAGCATTGTTAGAATCACTTGAAAAGTCATCACCAACATAATATTATATTATTATAGTCCTTAAAATATAGCTTGATTAGAGTGAAAGTTCACACTGAAACAAACGACGTAACTTTGTACCAGCGTCACACAAGTGAAACACATTTGCACACGAAAAAATATTAGTAACTGGTATGTTAAGAATATTTTTTTTATACTTTGCTGTACATATTAATCAATTTAATTATATAAAATTGATATTTAAAGTTAGAAACATTAAAATAATCCAGTCACAAAAATTACACTTAACTTTAAAAGACGTCTTTTCATTATGATCAAGATAGTGACTTACTGTTAAATCTTAATACATCTGATTTTCGTTTTATTTTATTCGCCATAACTGTTTTTTTTTGTTTGATCAGTTGAGTCAGTCCATCACTAGTCACATCAGTTTGACAGGTGTAATTCTAATCAAGCTTCTAGAGACTATAGTGGTCTTTCAATCGGTATATAATTCATCCCAGTCTTCTATTAAAGTTTTTTTTATCTTTGTTTACACACTGTTCCATTACACGAATTGCATGATTAAAAAATAAAAATGATTTTAATTTTGTATTTTACTAAATTAAACTTATCAATCTGTTTCTGTTTTTATGGTACCTATTTTGTGTATTATTTTACAAACATAGGTATAATGCGTGATTCGGGAAACGGTGAAGTGTCACATAATTCATAGAAAAGAGGAGGGGTTTTTGGCGGGAGTTTGTGAGATACGTTTGGAGTCCGTTTATTTTATCGAAGTTTTATTGTTAAAAGTGATTTTTGGGTCGTAAAAGTGATGTTATTTTGCGAAACAAAGTATCGTGCGAGTAAACAGTATACAGTTCGGTGAAATAAAATGGTGTATGGGTCGTAACCAAGAAAAGTGGACCGTGAATTTTGCGCGGAAACGCGAACAGTTCACCTCTTTCTTGGGGACTTCTCTACATTCCTTCAATCTTTCGACTGTCTCCTAAAACTCCATCGAAGCATTAAAAAGTCTAAATCAACGTTTTAATGCAAAAAATAAAGACAATATTACTAAAGAATTGGCTGTATGGACATGTATCCGAGGCCGTTACACTTACTAAAGAAAGGAAAAGAGGAGTTATGTTTGCGCGGGAAAAGAAAGGAGAAAGATGGACTTTGTTTTGTTTCGTAATAGGCTATTTGACTGGTTTTTGAAATCCATTTTATATTATTAAGTAGAGGTGGAAGAACCCAGTAAAGGTAGTTTTTTTTTAATTCTGGTACATATTTGCTGAAAAATATCAAAATGAAAATTGAAAATTAAAATAGTACGCCAAAACGCTATTTTGACAATATGGCGCTGCAATGGGGTCGGTGACATCACCTGCCTGTCTTGTGATTTGTAGCACATAATTTGTTGCAAACAAATAACGAAAGTGCGATTGGATCTATATTTTAACAGTGACTTATGTAACAAAATGAGTTTCAAATGGCATGCAGTTCCAAAATGTTTAGATACTTCTATAAAAACTTCGGAAAACTATTTAGAGTTCAAAAGAAAGTCTAAGTGTGCCGAAAGTGGTTGCAATATTTCGGAGGGATCATAATAACATAGCGAATAGTACAAATATTTTCTTCTGTGAGGACCATTTCGATGTAAGGAAACATAATATTTATAATTTTTAATAATTAGGAATGTAAATATTTTGTTATTCGTTTGAGGTTATAATTTTATTTTTTTATTTTTATTAATTAGGTTTTTAACAGAATGCCTCTTGCAACGCACTTCAAATGTTTCCGATGTTTTCATAATATTAGCTAAAATTGTAGCTACAGTCTTATGATTTCAATAAACATTTACAGTTAAAGATCCCGACTAACTAGTTTGTTTGTTACAGATTTTAAATGATTACTGCTTTCTGCTTTTCAAAATCGCTGTCCATGGTAAAAGTAATTGACAGAATTTGTAAAATAACAGAAATAAATCACACAAAAACAATGTATACTATTATTAATATTATTATAGGAAAATATTATCAAAACATTTTGAAAAGCTGTTGAAACACAAGTAGGCAAACGAAGTTATCAAGCAATTGACGTCATCATAAACCCGACCAATCAGGAGCGTTTCGTGTCACGTGACAAACGTTTAAATAAATACATTTTTATTTCTGGATTTATAAATAAATCGTTTATTATTTTCAACTTCCGTCACTAAATAATAACCATTTATAAACTCAGAATATATGCTGATAATAGTAATTTGCACTTTATTTTTCGCATTGTCAAATAGCCTTTTATAAATTGTCATTATAACTAAAGACTAGGCTGTATGGACTCGTCCAAAGCCGTAAATTTTTTATGGAAAAAGAAAATGGTTAGTAAAAAACAACTTTAAGAGTGAGCACAAGTGAGCACTGACTGAGCGAGCAGTCAGAGCAGCATCTTAGTAGTCTGTGCAGAGCAGCAACCACTGAGCAAGTAATCGTAGCTCAACTAAGCGAAGCAACACTAGCAACTATCATGCAAATGTGCTCGATCAATTGATTTTAAAGAATTTTGAAGTGTTTTTATTATTATGGATCTAATAGTAAAAACGACGAACCGATAAATCAAACTAATTAATCTTATAGGTAATTTATACTCTAGTGTAACAACTATCTAGGTACACTATTTATTGATATGATAAGTAGCTAGCTTTTAAGGCAATTTGCACGTCTGTTCACAGACTGAATACGATGTCTAGTTAAATACACCCAACACCATCAATCTCAAATGTATTCTTGCAAATAAATGTTATTCTATTCTATTCTATTCTATTCGATTCTGTAAAAAATGATTTGATTTCTTTTAGGAGGCGGTCCACCATTAGATAGAAGTTTGAGTCCGCTTCAAGAGAAGCTTTATTCATTTTTAACCCCTGCCAGGAGTTCGTCATAGCCCAATAACCGTAAGTTTCCTTCCTATCACTGAACTAAAAGGATTCACTCGCCAACATGTGTAAATAATGTAAAATGCTAAGTTATGCTTATTTGATTTCAAACTTTATTTAGCTTTTGCACATTTATTTCTTTATTGCACTGCATGTTTCTTTATCATTAAACTAGAGACTCCTATACCTAAATTAAGCACACTAAGTTTTTAATAATTTGGTTTTGCAGTAGGTACCTACACAAAGGAATAAACCAATTTTTTCTCGCATGTTTAACAGGCGCAATAGGAATAAACCAAGTGGGCGTGGCCAAGCCGTCCACTGCGTGTAAATGAGAGTTGAATCCAGATTTTCCTTTCTACTTTATGGGCTTTGGACCGTCGAAAATACCTGATAATAATTATGGTTTCAATATCATAATAAATAATTAATACCATAGGTCATAATAACATTATTCATTTTACAAATTATTTAGGTATTTTTGGCGTAGTTAAAAAGCTCAAATCATCTTACATATTTACAATTAATTAGTTATTTACCCTGCTTACAAAGTTTACGTACTATAACCGTAATTTCGCTTTAGTTTTTGCAACACATAGGTAAACGTTTTGTCTCACTGTCTCGAACGCTGAAACAATCCTTTCGCGTAAGACGTTTACACTATCTATAATCTCCTCTGCGTACCTATACCAGTCATCTGGGTATAACATTTCTTTCTACCGCTTGACGCAAAGTCGCAAACTGTTGCCACTTTTCGGGTAAACAATAATAATAAACATCATTGGCGTTTAAGCGCACCATTTCCACCAAACCAACTCGTTGTTCGAATACGCTTCAGTCATGCACGGCACGCGATCACACGGTGCAAGCAGCATGATCACGTACGTCGTACGTGTATGCAGGCTATATGCGTTCGACGACTGAGACGAGCGGGACGAGTGACCGGGTCAAGCACGAGCCGGCGCGGGCGGCGATTTTGATGTTAGAAAGAGAGCACAAGAGTCGCGGCTCTTTTGTGCCGATAAACAGACAACAGTGATGTGTATGCGCTATGATAATTAATGTTGTGCTTAAAAGATTATCGATAAAATTAAATAATAAAGATCAAAGAACGAAATTTTCGTTCATTAATTTTTTACTGATTTGCGTTTGGTGTCAGTAATATGGTTCCTACCTCTGTAAATATGGCAAGGATGCAAAGTAACATCGTGTAAAATTGATTTATATTTCAACAGCCGAGACAACATAGAAAATTTTCTTAATTAAATATCAATAATTTAAAAAAAATATTCATATTTATGTATAAAATATAATTAATAATTTTTGCAACATGGTATTATTTCAGCTTAGATTTGAATCGCACATGCCAGACGAACTTCATAATATGAATAGCGAGGAAATTGAAGAGCAGCCCTCTGGAGAATGGGAACTTCCCGCTCACAATACGGCAGAGGAAACTGTTGCGCAGGTCTCACATTCAGAGCGCACGAGGCAGCCTGCCCCGCGGCGACGTCGTCGCCGTCGACGTGAAATCACTGGTAAGTTTGTACTACTACATCAATTATTTGCTAATAGGCATTATGCTCACCATATTTACAATTTATGTGACATTGCTTCAATTAAGTTTCTTTTTTCCAAATAACAGAAAATGCTGAAAATGCCTCTATGCGCAGGGCCTCCGAGAGGATAGAGGCTTTGGAGGCTCAAAGTGCGCAAGCAACAAGAGAGCATGCACATGCTATAAATAAATTAGCGGAAGCTATAGAAGCTTTAGGGGAAAGGCTCAAAGAGCCCATAAAAATACGAGTAGTTAAAGAAAGTTCTTCCCAAGAGGTAAAAAATATATTATAGGCGTATAAGTTTTTAATTCTTTGTTATTTATTGGCATCTTAGTAATTACGCTTTTTTTTTCTTTTTCAGGTTAAAAGATGCAGAAAAAGGTCAAGAGTTATTGACTCTGATAGTGATTAATATATTATTAGTTTTAGTGATATAAAAAAAATATTAGGGGTTAAAATATGAAATTGCCGTTTTATTGTAATAGTTTTTTTGAATTGACATAGAATCTTCATGGTTTGAGATTTTCGAATGAAACTTTTTTCACATGGTTTCTATGATGTTCTTCTTTTAAAAAAAGTGAAACATTTGAATATCGACTTTCAATTGTTTTTGTTATATAACTTAGACAAGAAAGATGGATACTGCGAAAATTCGAGTGATTTTTGAATACGAGTTCCGACGCGGCAGAAACAGCCCGCAATATCAATGTTGCGTTTGGAGAGAGATCTGCTAATGAACGCACCGTGCGATTTTGGTTTAAACGCTTTCTTGATGGAAACTTCGACTTGAAGAACGAGCCACGAGGAAGACCGCCCACACAGGTGATTAACGATGAATTAAGAGAGATGGTGGAAGCGGATCCTAGTCAAACTACCCAGGAATTAGCGGCATGGTTTAACGTAACCTTACCCACAATATTGACTCATTTGCGTCAAATCAATAAAATAAAAAAATACGAATAATGGGTGCCTCATGATTTGACTGATGTGCAGAAAGAAACGCGTGTTGAAACTTGTGTTGCCTTGCTGGTACAAAATGTACAAAAATGAAGGAATATTAAATCGAATTGTGACATGTGATGAAAAGTGGATTCTTTATGATAACCGTAAAAGAAAAATGCAATGGCTGACCCCAGGTCAAACGCCACAACAGTGTCCTAAAGCAAAACTTACCAATAAAAAGGAAATGGTAACTGTTTGGTGGTTTCAGCATGGTTTATTCACTATAGTTTTCTCCGATCTGGTCAATCAATAACGGCAGATGTCTATTGTGCCGAACTCCGGACAATGTTGGCAAAACTAGCAGTAAAACAGCCCCGACTCATGAATCGATCTTCACCATAATTGCTCCATGACAATGCGAGACCTCATACAGCACGAGAAACCGTTTTAACCCTTCAGGAACTGCAATTAGAAACCATTCGACATCCTCCGTATTCGCCAGACCTTGCTCCAACGGACTACCATTTTTTTCGTGATTTGGACAATTATCTACGTGACAAGAAGTTTTCTTCCCAGGAGGCAGTACAAAATGCTTTCACACAGTTTGTGCAGTCAAGATCCTCAGAGTTCTATCACAAAGGCATAAATGACCTTCCTATTAGATGGCAGCAATGTATAGATAATAATGGTAACTATTTTGATTAAATAAATTTGTTAAAAATAAAAAAATAAACAATTTTGATTTTCAGTACAAATCGGCAATTTCATACTTTAACCCCTATTATGTACGAGTATTATGATCCGTCCATAATCTCTCAATGAGAGCTCAATGAGACGACCATTTGGATCAGCGGTAGTTAACGCTGCTTCTGAGCCATGGGTCGCGGGTTCGATCCCCGCACAGTACAAATATTTGTGTGCATGAACATGTCTGTACTGGTCTGGGTGTTTTCTATGTATTATAAGTATGTATTTACAAAAAAAAAAGTATATAAGTAAGATTATCGGTTGTCTAGTACCCCATACGACAGGGTACTTAATACTACCTTAATTTGGGACTAGATGGCTCTGTGTGGCCCAGTGAGGCATGTCTTAAAATTTTTTTTTTTTTTTTCTTTGCAGCGCTCTTCCTCTATGCAGGTCAGATTTATTACACAATCTAATCGTACATTCGCAGCTCCCTGAGCTGATACTGCGCTCATTTCTCTTTTGGCCTGTAATAATTTTCACATTAATCATTGTTTATAATGTGAAAATTATTAATTCTGTATTCTGTGTATCGTAATGCAATTCTCTCGCTGCCAGAAAGCATCTAAAATATAACATTACATTTTATGACTGTACAAATCATTATATAAGCTACTTTAATTATTATAATTAATATAATACAAAACTTGAAATGTGCTTTTAATACCCCAATGCAGCGCTCAACTGTTACGTCAGTAACATAAAGTTGATAAAAATGATGATCAGGCGTCCTTTCTGAAGTATTTAATACTGGGGTCATCATTGTCATCCGCAATATCACCATAAATAACAAAAATTACAAATATTTCCGTAATACTTTTAAAATCAGTTTATTACATTTAACAATCAGTATGTTTTTTTTTGTGGACACTGACGGTACAGCTAGTCCACAAGTTCAAAGTCGCTCAGCGGGCTATGGAAAGAGCTATGCTTAGAGTTTCTCTTAGGGATAAAATCAGAAATGAGGTGATCCGACAGAGAACTAAAGTTACCGACATAGCCCATCGGATTAGGAAGCTGAAGTGGCAGTGGGCTGGCCATATTAGCCACAGAACCGACAACCGCTGGGGTAAACGAAATCTTGAGTGGAGACTGCGTCTCGGCAAACGTAGTGTAGGACGCCCTCAGGCCAGGTGGAGTGATGATCGGCGCAAGGTAGGAGCTGGATGCGAGAAGCCGAGGATACACCTAAGTGGCGTGCAATTGGAGAGGCCTATGTCCAGCTGTGGACTGTCATAGGCTGATGATGATGATGATGTTTTTTTTTCAATGTTGATGGATTGTCCCACTCTCTCTAGCTTTACTCTTAATAAAAAAGGAAAGAAAAACCACACTAAAGATGGGAAGACGACATTGCGATGCTGGCCGGGAAGACTTGGTCAAGGCTAGCTCTACTGGATAAAGAAGTCATTGGATGGAATTGGAGGGGGCCAAAGGGCACACAGAAACAACTGCATGACCAAATCTGTATTATGTAATTAAGTGTTTCAGATTGTTAAGGCTATAAAATAAATAAATGTGCTCTCCAGCATTCTTCTGTTCTCTCCTCAACTCTACACTCCACTCAATTCTCCTGTTTGCTCCTAATCTTATCTATTTAAAAAAAAGTGAATCCCTATTTCCATCGGTCATCGCATCACGCGTGAACGGCTGGGCCGATTTCGGTAATTCTTTTTTTGTTCTATTTGTTATTGTCAGGAGAATGTTCTCATAAAAGAAAGAAATAAGATATTTGCGCAGAAAATTAGATAATCTGAATCACCATACTAAATTATTTGTAATGTAATCTTATCGCTTTTGACAATTTAAACTTTTTAAATGTATGCCGTTTTTTGACATAGCATTAACAGAGACCAAGGAATTTTCATATTACATAATTGAAAAAGGCACTTAGTAATGTACATTGTAGAAAAATCAACTTTAATTATGAGACGTAAAGTCGATAATACATTGTGAACGGGAACAGTTTAAAAAAAATAAAAAAACGCTCTTATAAATAAACCAAACTAAAAAGTAGAAAATAAATAATAGTTTGAAAAAACACGCTTTATATAGAAAACCAAACTAAAAAATAGAAAATAAATTTTAATAATTTTGAATTTAGAATAGTGTAAAAAATTCTAATAAATTATAACTATTAATTGACCCATGCACCCCACGCTTTTAATAAAAATATTTTTTTTCTTATTTACTCTATTATTAATTTATATTTATTAGAATTTTTTACACTATTCTTAATTCAAAATTATTAAAATTTATTTTTTATTTTTTACTTTGGTTTTCTATATAAAGCGTGTTTTTTAGTTGTTTTTAACTATTCTTTATTTTATACTTTTTAGTTAGGTTTATTTCTAAGAGCGTTTGATCTAATCTACTATGTTATGCATATGCTAAGCTGAGTGCCCGATCAGAGTATCTCTGGAAATGCACGCATGCGTAGTTCGCGCACTAGCGCTATCTCTGTTACTCTTATGCAAAGGATGCGGAAAGAAATTGATGAAACCTGGCGAATCTAATCAGGATAATCGGATATTTTAATCGAGTTATTGCATTGTCGTCGGTCTTTGAAAGGTGTGCAAAATTTGAATGAAATCTGAACGTTTAAAGTGGGTCAAAATAGCGTCCAAAGGAGTCGGTTACATACAAACATATAAACATACAAATGAAGCTAATATAAAGCGTGTAAAAAGATGTTAACAGATATTTCCTTTTGCCACATTAGGCTTCTTGACTCTTTTTTGAAGTAGATCTTAATACTCGTATATGATGAATTATAAATAAACGCCCCGTTGGTCTACTGGTTTTGAAAACCCAGCCAAGATCTCGGGGTCCCGGGTTCGATCCCCGGGTCGGGCAACCACAAGTTTCAAATGTTCGAACATTGCCCGGGTTTGTGATCACCAACCCGCATTTGGCAAGCGTGGTGATTATGCCAGTACCCATGATTGCTGTGGTAACTTGAATTCAATGATGGAGGCCTTTTCCCTGCAATGGGATGAATATTATAGGCTGTTACTTTACTTTACTTGTTTTTATAAATATATCTACACCGTGAAATTTTAGTGGTTGTTTTCCCGCAACAGAACGATTAACCTTGAGTAGCACCATCGAATGGTGCGAGTTAATTTTTGGAAATAAAGATATCGTTGTTCTCAATTAATAAAAAAAAAATCATCAACTCACAAGCGTGAGATACGATAGTATCTTTACAAAATGTGATGTGTTTGGGTACTGCTTGCCGCACGAAATCAATGTTCAAAGCAAAAAAAGCTCTACGCACTAAGTAATACAGCATAAACTGCACCGCGCGAGGGGCAATGACCCCGGCCGGTGACCGGCTGCGGCGCGGCTAGTACCATTGGTTCGAGGTTGCTTTCGAGTTTCGTTTATCACAATCGTGAAACTGCTATTTTTTATTTGAATAAAAAAAAACTGCACAAATCTATTGTACTACTAAGATAGAATCATTTTACTGCGGGAAAACAACCACTAAAATTTCACGGTGTATACAAAAAATATCCCCCTATTTTTAGTACCTAAGTGATAGTACCAAGTTAGATCCGCCATTAAGTTTCCTAACTAGAGTGCTCATCCAACCACAGTTGCGAGTAATTTATATGTTATGCGGTCGTACCAACAAAAACAATAAAACCGGCCAAGTGCGAAACGGACTCGCGCACTGAGGTTTCCGTACCAAGTTAAACAAAAATACCACAATATTTTGATGACTGCAAAAATAACTTTAGATTACTTTGTTTTTTATAGTGTTTGTATGGAGGACAAAGTTATGTTTGCTGTTGTTGAAAATGTGCTAGATTTTCAAAACTTCTAGTTCGATCTCGTTCGAACCAATTTTCTTTGAAAGTATTTGTTAAGATCTACATCTCATCCAAATGTTAGACTTTTGAAAAAAATGGTTTTAGGAACCTCTATGTCATTCTAGAAGACCTATCTATAGATACCCCATATGTATAGGTTTGAAAAAAAAAAATGTTTTAGTTCTATGTAAGTATGGGAGAGAGTTTTTGTGTGAGAATCGTTAAGCGGTTAACAGGATACACCTACCTACCAAGTTTTAACTGTGTCATGCTAATACTTTCAGAATAAAGTGGCTGTGACATACGGACGGACAGACAGACAGACAGACTTGACGAATCTATAAGGGTTCCGTTTTTTGACTTTTGGCAACGGAAACCTAAAAACAAAAAGACCTCCAGTGATTAGATTCCTACATCAACAAACAGTTCAAAATTAAAATAAAAGGACAATAAGATTATAGAATTGAAAATGCAGCTTTTGTTAGCTGAAATCAATAAATATTGGTTTTTAAAGTGAAATGACAGAAACCATTCATTTATTGCGTCAAATAGAATATGATGCGAGTCAAGTAGCCTATTAATTATTGGCTGAACTCATCGATAGTGAAATATCGATGGTGTCTAACACTATCATTCTATAAGTTACACATCCCTAGTGTCTAACACTATCATTTCATATAGTTTGTACACTGATAGGCAGGTCCTTGTGTGTTTACACATGTGTGCGTATAGTTTGTGTTTAACAATTTCTTTGTATGCGTGTGTAACAACATGATCGAAAATGCATTTGTGTGTAATTGCAGTTTTAGTGTGCATTCCTCGCTCTCCGCGCGGAAAGTGGCAGAATTATTTGCATCGATATTAGTACTAATGTCCTCTCCCGTTGGTTAAATGATCTGAGACAGTGTTTCCCAAAACATTGTTCTGCCATGGCCTGGTAATTTTCACATTTCCCGTTTGTGACCCACTTTATACGTTTAAACCCAAGCTTAGGTAACATAATACATTAATATACACTATTTAGTCACTAAATTTGAGTGCGAAGCATGGAGCTGCTGCTTATTTTTTACTCTGATCTAAAAATTATTTTTTTTGACCTACTTTATTTACCTATAATATTTTTATAAAAGGTAAAAAAATATTATACTTTGATACTGAAGTTGAAATCTACGTTTAGCTTTTATTTGAAAATAAATGTTTATTTTATCTATTTGTTTATTTTTATACTATTTTACGCTACATAAATTACACTAGTCGACAAAATTTAACTTTTTAATTTCACACAATCTACTTATTGTTTTTTTTACTAAACAATATCAGCAGAAAATGAATTAGATACTGGAGTCTATAAATTAGGTCTAATTTACTTGTGAGCACACAAAAATATGCCATTAGAGCATTGTTTACGAATTTATTTCAGACATTCAAAGCCATCGATTACTAAAGATAGGTAGGTACCTATATCGATTACTATTCAAAAGTTTTACTAAAGTATTTCATGCGTTTTAAAAATATATCTTACAGCTTTTCAATGCAAAGATATTCATAACTAAGTTTCCCTACATTTTTTTCATTACCCCCCAATAAAACCCTTTACATAAACTTTTTCTTTATGTGATTCAAATGCAAATATTTTTTCGCCACATCAATATAGAAACAATAACATAAGTGTTATTTGGAATTCATTCTTATTACTTACAAAACCAGTAAGTAATTAAGAAAAAAACTAAAGAATTTACGAGTTTATTTATTCATTTTGAAAAAGGGTCTGAAAGCCATTTACACTAACTTTGTTCTCTTACCTAGGTAGGTAGGTAGGTACATTTCTAAAATGAGACCTAATAGATTTTGGATAGTTGAATCAAACCCAGAATGTGTTGAAATTAATAAAAAAGACACTTATTTTTGTGTGGCAAAATCTTTGTTGACCAGTGTTATTATCTTTTGCTTGTTAAACGCGTTATAATTAGATTTTATAGATTACAATTAAAATTTGTGGCACAATGTTTAAAATCTTTCTACTTGCGACTATGATGCCACCTAGCCCCTTTTGACGGATACTTTTTGATAGTCCTCCTTTCTAACTTAGATATGCCAGACAGTTGTTAACTAATTAAAGCCATCTATGTGTTTAGTGTAAAAACAAGAGAGACCTTGCTTTTTGTAATGTTTTACTTAGTTCATTAAGATAATTGAAGGTGGCGCTTTGCAGCAACATAAATGATGATGACAAACGCCTGCATTGTAAGTTGTACCTAATTACTTACAAATGAACAACACGAAGTTATATTAAGTGTACAGTAGCTCTACATAGATTTCCAATATTGTACCTGGTCCCATAAACAAGGTTAAATAACATAGTTAAAATTTTGCCATGCCATCTAGATAATATTAATGGAACTTAAGAAGTAATCTAACAAGTGTACAGATGGCGTTATGAGCCAACATCAAACCTTTTTATTACCTAGGTACCTTCGATAAATTTATTGTTGAGCGATCCAATCGAAGCCGATTACGCCAAAACCAAAAGAAAGGTTCTGAACTTGTGATTTTTTAAATTTAATTTGTAAATATAGTATGTATAAGTCACCGTGCTTAATGTGATATTTAAGTTTCTTGAATTGCAATTTATTATAATGCAGTGGTGGTGGCATTTAAATAATATGTTTTGTTACATAAAAACTTTGGGGCTTTTTAATTACAAATAATATGTAACTATTACCTACCTACAATTAATTTGCTCAAAAATATGTTATGAATAGTCGGCTCTGTTAATTAAATGCTAGAGGTAATTTGCTAAAATGATCTAGTTTTTTGATAATTGATTTATTTAGAAATAATATAATTAAATCAATTGGGGGCAGCACATAGCTCTAGTAGTGCTGTAAACCTTGTTAATATTAATATATATTTTATAATTGGATTAACTACTGCCAGCGCCGCCATCTAAAATGATATAAAGAAGTTTGCTAGTGTTTCAACAAAGAGTACACAGATGGCAATATGAGTAGCGGATATCCATATATTCTACGTTTATGCGGATATCAATGAGGGAGACTAGTTAGATTATAATATTTCAGTGGTGCTTAAATTTGTGTTTGTGATATCATTGTTATTATAAAGCTATCAACCTCAATATTAGCCAAAATATCTGAACGAATATTTACTAGGTTCTTCTTCTAAATATTTTGCAAATTTATCAAAGGTCAGCAGAGATTTAAATCCCTGGAAGCCAGCCCTCATAGGTTCCTTACTAAACTTTATATTTATGCTCAGTATTTTTAATGTTGTGACAGGATTTCTCATTCATCTAAATAAAACTCACTAAACAAGTATTTATTTAATACATTCCGATGATCAATGTTACAAACCTTATTTTGATTATTTTTGGTTTGTATTCCTTTTTTGATTTATATTTAAAAAGTACTGTTTTGGTTTAGTTTTTGGTTTGTCATTGTTAATATCGTTGCACTATGTGTTAGAAACCCTGATTTTGTGTCACGTCACTTTTTTTCAAAAATCTTATTAACGTTACCACCACAAACACATAAGTGAACGTCCCGCATTGATACGACTTCTACTTTTTTTTTTTTAAAATGACAAAGTTTGCCTATATCCAGGTCATGAATTTCAAAAAATAATGTTTAAAAAAAAACGGAAGGTAGATAATGGAATTTTGAATTTACGTTACTATTCTACTTATGAATAGATATCGCCCTACAAATTTTTGTGCTTGTCCTATGTTTGTTAATGGATATTTTTAATGTTTTCTCATTTTTTATTTGTATTTTTTTGTTCCAACATAATTGCGTATTAGCAAATGATATAAACATTAAACGACACGTAAAATTGCCCTTTATCACCAGTATTTAAATCATGTGCTAATTCAGGGTTACAAAAAAGTTATAAGCAACAGAAGTTTTATCCGGTTATTTTGGGGCTAGGGTTGTCATTTTCTCAATATCCGGTATCCAAAATGCTTACAAATAATATAACTGCAAAAGTAACTCACTGTTTGTCGGTCTGTTAAGCCTTTACTCCTAAACCATTGAACCGATTATTTTGTTGTTAAAATGTCAAACTATGTTTGTAAATACTCGTATGTATGTTTGTTCGAGTTGAATCTTATAAGTGTAATTTGATCTTCTTCCCAGTGTCCGATTAATATGAAATTTTGTACAAATATTTGGTTTGATTGAAATGAAATTATATGGTACCATGGCGCTGGTCTGATGATGCAGTCGGAAGGTGACCATAGGAACTTGTAAACTATACAAGATGAACTCATCGAGTTTGCGCTCATTTGACTTGCCTTTACAAATACTGTAATTTGTGTTCATGTTAAATGAAAATATGTTAAAAAATTTTTGAAAAACCAAAATATGTGAGTATTTTTTTAAGTTATAATGAGATACTTAATGTGACATGGGAAGGAGTCCACCCTCGATAGGCGAAAGCTAAAACCCCATGTCCAACACATTAAGTATTAAGTAACCGGGGAAAAGTCGGAACAAATGCTGGAGAAATGACAGAGAATTCCATGCTCGTAAATACAGTCGACAAGCAGCAATGTTCGACTTATTTCACAGGGCATTGGTTAAGTCTGACTGGATATGGGCTGCAAAGCAGAAAGAATAAAATTAAAAAAAATCCCATACCGGCAGAAGCAGTGTCCCTTTTAAAATCTGCCGATGCAGCCCCGCAATTTACAAGCGACTTTGACGATTTAGAAAATTTAATTTTATGCAACGAAACATAAATTAATGAACTTATGTTTCGTTGCATAAAATTAAATTTTACAATTACTTATACATACTCTCGAAAAACATAACTCTTCTTCCGGCGCAGTCGGGTAAAAATGAAAAGTACGAGTATCAATACAGTTATCCTTTCATTAAATTTAAGTTTTGTTTTTATTTCAGTTTAAATAATTTACAGCATCCGGATATTAAGTGACAACCCTGAACAAAAATACCAATTCGTTAATAACTTTTTTGTAACCCTGAATTAGCACATGATTTAAATACTGGTGATAAAGGGCAATTTTACGTGTCGATTAATGTATTCATCATTTGCTAATACGCGATTATGTTGGAACAAAAAAATAAAAAAAAATAATGAGAAAACATTAAAAATATCCATTAACAAACATAGGACAAGCACGAAAATTTGTAGGGCGATATCTATTCATAAGTAGAATAGTAACGTAAATTCAAAATTCCATTATCTACCTTCCTTTTATTTTTAAAACATTATTTTTTGAAATTCATGACCCGGATATAGGCAAATTTAGGCATTTTTAAAAAAAAAAAAAAGAAGTCGTATCAATGCGGGACCTTCACTCAGGTGTTTGTGATGGTAAGGTTAATAAGATTTTTGAAAAAAAGTGACGTGACACAAAATCAGGGTTTCTAACACATAGTGCGTTGTGTTACTGTCACTATATTTCTCTTGTACTCTCCTTTTCATAATATATTATTTACATTTACATTCACGCCTATCATTTTATCACCACAAAATACAGTCCACTCCTTTTCAATCAATTCAAAACAACAATGCAATTTCCTTCTTATAGCTAAGGTGTTTTAGGGTTCCGCGCCTAAAGGGTAAAAACGGGACTCTATTATTACTAAGACTTCGCTGTCTGTCCGTCTGTAGCAAGGCAATCGCAGTCCGCAATAACCACAAATACTAAAAAAAAAAAGTTAAGGGTGACTTCCATACAACAAACCCGATTTTTTGGCCTTTTTGGTACGGAACCCTTTATGCGCGAGTCCGACTCGCACTTGGCCGGTTTTTTTAATGAGTTTTTTACCAGAGACTGCGGCAATGCCAAGATGAAGGGTTATGATTTTAGCAGTCCGTGTACCTATCTATGTTTGTGGGTATTTATGTGAGTCTCACATTTAAACGTCTGCCGTCTACTAACATTTATATTGCTGTGCCCGAACAGGGTCTATAATGAATCTTTATTTAATACTTGTAACACCTTTATAACATTATGGAATGCAATAAATTATTTGAATTGAATCGAATCGAATTAAATTTGCGCCTTAACTACTATGTCGATTTTGGTGAATGAGGTAGGTAAAAAGTTTGAAGTCAGATAAGACAAAATTCTGATTACAAAAATGTTCAAACAATACCTACAGCAAATATAAAGTGTAGGTAAAGGTATTGCAAGCCTAAAACTAGCCTATGTTCAAATATATTAGGGGTTAAAGTATGAAATTGCCGTTTGGTATGGACGAAATCGAGAAAAGTCATTTTCCATACTAACAATTTTTAATTTTTTTTAAAAACTCCTGAACCGTTTTCCCTGCAATTAAAGGTGAAAGTTAGATGGTTTTAAAGCTACGCATTATAGTATTTAAATTTCTGAAAATCACAGTATATAATACAAATATACTTAATTGAAGCAAGACGGTCAGCTGACACATTGTAAGGTCTTTTCAACGACTTCCTTTGAAGTAATAGGCACTAGTATTGCATTTTTTTTAGTCAAAAGTTACTTTATTTAATTTTTGATACAATACATAAAGAATTACGCAATAATATTACCATACTTAAGAGCTATAAACAAAATAAAAAGTGGGAAGATAATCGGCAATTTCATACTTTAACCCCTATTATAAATGCATTATAAATACTATGTGTAGTAAAGTCAGGACTTTGATATCATCATAATTATTTGAATAAAATATTTACATACAAATCAGAATCTTAAAATTTTAGTTTGGTTGAAAAGAACTAAATTAAGGCTGGTTTCGTCTTTTTATACCATTTACCTAACACGCCATATATTTACCGACATGAAACTATAAATAAAACCGGCCAAGTGCGAGTCGGACTCGCGCACGAAGAGTTCCGTACCATTGACTAGGTAAAAGAACAGAAGGTACACAAATATCGAGCAAAAAAGGGCAAAAAATCGCGTTTGTTGTATGGGAGCCCCCCTCAAATATTTATTTTATTTTATTTTTAGTATTTGTTGTTATAGCGGTAACAGAACTTCATAATTTGTGAAAAATTCAACATTCCAGCTATAGCGGTTCTTGAGATACAGCCTGGTGACAGAGCGACGGACAGACGTACAGACAGCGAAGTCTTAGTAATAGGGTTTGGCGAATAAGATTCCAAAAAGTTCGTTATTAAGGCAGGATAGCATACATTTCGGCAAAGATTACTACGAAAATCCGAATAACTTTCGAATTCGAGTTCCGATGCGTTATAACGAGTTTGGAGATCACACAGCTAATGGACTTACCGTGAATTTGTGGTATAAAATAGTTCGTAACGGAAACTTCATCTTGAAGAACGAACGTGGATGACATTTTTAAGTACAAATCGGCTTTTTCATACTTTAACGTAGAATATAATTTGCGTAAGTTATTTTTAGTTAGCACAGTCGTAGAGCAAGAGACCATACCAGTCAGACCACCGTCATTTTATATGTTAAAAATGTCTCATCGCATACTTCGAACTTAGTTAGGAATGATGGCGAACTATGAAGCTTTAAGCATGTTAGTTTTATCAGATACCAAGTTCTTTCGTCATTTAAGAAATTTTCTTTTTTAGTAAACGACTTTTTATATTTTCTCTATGTTTCGTCATCTATTGCCGGACACTTATCATAGTGGCAAACATCTTTAAACCTCTCCAATATTGCTTGTTATTTGTTATTGTGCCTATAGCATCATCCAAATACAGATTTTTTACTTATTTCATAGATGTAAAATGAAAACTAGATACGCCGACGAGAATCCTCTGTCTGAACTGAAAGTCCTCACTATAACCACAACCCTAGAACGTTGGCTCGTTCTTGTCGATTCATATTCAAAGTAATTTTCTAATCACGGTGCATTATAATTTACCTGTAAAGCAAAGCCCACGTTATGTGACCATTATGTATAACATCATGGCAGTGTTATTTAATAGGTACTGACTAAAATATTTTTATTGCAGTCAATACAAATATTTTTTGAAAATATACATATTATTATCTGTACTAATATTATAAAGCTGAAAAGTTTGTTTGTTTGTTTGAATGCGATATTCTCAGGAAGTACTGGTCCGATTTGTTTTTTTTTTTGTGTTGGATAGTCCATTTATCGAGGAAGGCTTTAGGCTATATAACATCACGCTGCGACCAATAGGAGCGAAGCATGAGTGAAAAATGTTGCAAAAATAATCGCGATCATAATAACGGAAATTGACGCGGACGTAGTCGCGGGGAACAGCTAGTATTAAATATTTATTTAGAATTTCAATTTTGTAACACGCCTTAACGCGCACAGACGTATTATTTTGCTTGCTGCAGCGGGGTCCCGAAAAAAAAAAGATAAAAATCTGAAAATAACACTGGGTGTTTTCTATGTATTATAAGTACCTACATATTTTCAAAAAAAAAGTAAATTTATCGGTTGTCTAGTACCCCATACGACAGGGTACTTAATAGTAGCTTAATTTGGGACTAGATGGCTCTGTGTGGCCCAGTGAGGCAAGTCTTAAATTGTTTTTTTTTTTTTAAAACACTGCCTAGATGTTATACATATGGTAACATAACGTGGGCTTCGTTGTATAGATAGTTGAAATTGCACCATGTATTCATGAAAATCATGATCATCATTAACAATCTATAGAGATCAGTCTACTGCTGGGCCATGGAATTCTAGCCAATGGTGGAGCGAAGACGCTGCTGCCAGCCGTCATCTAGCAGTACTCTTTTAGAGACACCCATAGGAAGAGAAGGGGTGGAACTTCTTTATCTAACTGATTTCTTGATTTACGCGAACACTATACATTGAAATGAAAGATAAGTTTACGGATTTAGAGCGCGTTTATTTTTGATTTAACCCGACGTTTCGAACCCTTAACATTGTTCATGGTCACGGGTAGACTAAGGTGTTATTCGTCTTCATGATGGTTATTTGAAAAAATGTTTAACTACCGCCTCTAATTTGTATCGTCAGTTATGTTCCTTTTCACACAAAATGAGCTAACTGTGTCCGGAGTCTTCGCAGTGTTGCCATGGTTTGTGGACTTCAATGATGATAAGACAGGGTCCCAAGGAGCTTGTAAATTCCAACCATCTTCTCTATTGAAATTAGGATGTGTTTTAATTTCTATTGCTTCGCGTATCATTCTAGGTACATATCGGTTTTCCTAGGCAAGAACTTTAGGTTTATCAAATCTAATGAAATGGTGGGGCTTACTACGCATGACCACAGACTGCAGATTTCGTTATACGCATGTTTTTCATATCGGCTATGTGTTCTTTTACCCGAGTACCCGAGTTACCCGAGTACTTTTTTCTTTATCTAAGCCAGCACCACATGGCCATAGCTGCGTAAGACATTTAATAAGATTTCTTAAATAAAAATATAAAATATTGGTTAAAAAGTAATTATAAGTTTATTCATTACAAACATACACACACAAAAATACAAATCTTTTCTCTTCATAATATTAGTGTAGATGTAGAAAACGCCTAAAACGTCTGTAGTCTACACTCTAAAGAGTAGGTTGCGACGGACAGAAAGACGGACTGGAAGAAATTTTATGGGCTCCGACTTTTGGCACATGACTCCGGGTCCTAAAATGGGCAAATATATTCAGGGAAAGCACTAAAGTTTCCGGCAACGTTCCACAATAACAGTGTAGTCTTTTAATCTTGATGAAGGTGCAGCAAATTGTTCTAGAAAGTATTTCTGTTAATATTTTGTAATTATTTTAGTCATAATTAAATATCACCGTACTACATCGTTATATATAGACGTGACTATGTAATAGATAGAAAATACGAAATGGTGTATGAAATTTTGAATCATGCGAACTCTGTACAATGATATGAAATATTTATTAACCTATTTCTCCCAGAAAGGTATATGCGTGACCACGGACCAATAGTTGTTAAAATTCTAGTTAAAGCGAGTTTAATCCTCAAACAAATCTTTTTTTTTCAGGAAAACTTTAAAAAAAGTATTTATAAAGACCAAGATCACGGGGTCCGTGGTTTGATCCCAGGGTCGGGCAACAAGACCTTTGAAATTTCGAACATTTCTCGGGTTTGTGATCACCAACCTGCTTGTGGCAATAGTGGTGATTATGCCTATAAGTACTCCTTTATTGCTGTGGTAACTTAAATTCAATGATGGAGGCCTTAGCCCTGCAGTAGGCTGATTATAGGCCGTTACTTTTTCCTTTCACTTATAACTATAGAGTTGAAATTATTTAATAAAAATAAAGAAATTCCTTAATTGCTACCTTAACATTCTCACAATACTTAAATAATAAGGGTTAAAGTATAAATAAATAATATATAATATATGTGGACAACATCACATACATTGTTCTGATCCCAATTTGAATAACTATTTAAAGCATTCGTATTTTGGAAACCAGAAACAACGACGGTACCACAAACACACAGACCCAAGAAAATGTAGAAAAACACTTTTTTTCTACATTGACCCGTCCGGGAATCGAACCCGGGACCTCGGAGCAGGCGACACCTTGAAAACCGGTGTGTACGCCACTCCGCCACGGAGGTCGTCGAATGAAATTGCCGATTATTTTCCCACTTTTTATTTTGTTTATAGCTCTTAAGTATAGTCATTTTATTGCGTAATTCTTTTTGTATTGTATCAAAAACTAAATAAAGTAACTTTTAACTAAAATTATTACTTCAAAGGAAGTCGTTGAAAAGACCCCTTACAATGTGTCAGCTGACCTTCTTGCTTCAATTAAGTATATTTGTAAGTATTATATACTTTGATTTTCAGAAATTTAAATACTATAATGCCTAGCTTTATAACCATCTAACTTTCACCTTTAATTGCATCGAAAACGGTTCAGGCGTTTTAAAAAAAATTAAAAAAATGTTAGTATGGAAAAATGACTTTTCTCGATTTCGTCCATACAAAACGGCAATTTCATACTTTAACCCCTAATATTTTAAACAACAATATTATAAGTACTCAATTATTCAAATCAGATAAATGTTTAGCCAATCAACTTAGTATTATAAACATTCGCGTAGGAAACCTACTTCAATCATAGAGTCGCATGTAAAACTACGTTTCGGAACCAAACCAATTGGACAACAGCTCACTTTCAAGAGCGCTTCAAAACCAAAACACAATAGGAATAAAAAATTCGTTCTATTATCTCACACAGTCTCGCGCCGGTGGCCGAGTAGAGTAGCGCTGTATCCCACAAACGCCGACGCGTGCGCCGATCACAAGTAGAACGATATAATAATACTATTATGTTAATTATAATCATCACTGTACTGCTACTTGTTACTATCGGATATCTAATTAAATCAGTAACCAAACCACGGAAATATCCACCAGGTATGTAAGCTGTTATGTAAGTTTAAAACAATAAATTAAATTAAAAATATAATTTTAACATTGAAAATATGTTTAGTGATGTGATCGCTTGTGATTTTGTCATGTAACAATGTTCAAAGTTCACAAGTCAGTGTCATGAGACCGTATTTATTTTTATAATTACCAAAGCGATCATAACCTCTACAAAAGTGGCCGTCTGTGAGCGATTTCTGAGTATTAGTGAATGGTTTGAAGCACGTGCGCGACTTGCAATGTATGTAATAATCATAATATAGTATGTACAAGTACCTATCAATTATAACTAACGACATATCACTCTACATATTATTATACAGTGTAGGTACCTACATTAAGACGAGTATGTACACCTACTGTACTTAATTAAACCAGTCACTCATAGTACCTACTGTGTTAATTCATCGTCTAGGCCACTTATAAAGGACTTTGTTACTTAATTACTGACAACTTTTTACATGGGTACAATGGAGATAAAAAAAGGCTTAACAAAAGTGTATTTTGTCAAATATCATTATAAGTCCTATATTAAATTTGGTCAAACTCTTACGCAGAATGCTTATTAAATGTTTGTCGACCTTGTACTTTTTTCCTGGTATGTATACACACTTAGTCACTTTCATTTACTGAGTGATAATTTAGGCAGTCTCTATTTAAGGATATTAGCAATTTCAATTTCTATCCTGCTTCGAAACGTATGTGTTTGTACGATAAATTAATTGGTAAATTATTAGTACCTACGTTCCCTTTCATAGAGTAACTTTATGATTTAACTTTCACAATTAGTATAGTATAAATTCTAAGTAACGTTTTGTTATTAACTTAAAGACGTTATGATATTTTGTGGCGTGTATATTTTTTTGTCTTTGACCACTGAAAAATATAATTTACGAAGTATGCACCACGTTTGCGCACCCTGCAAGAACTTAACATCACTAAATTGTGTGTATCTTATTTTCAATAAAATTATTAAAGGATCATCACATGAAAAAATTACATTTACTATAAAACTAGTAGGAAGTTAGTAGTGCTATACAATTTGGTTTTGAGGAAATAAGAAAACAGCGAACCACAGACACCCAAACCTAAGGCAATATAGAGAACTGTGGTTTTCTACAAGGTGGACCGACGATCTGGTCAAGGTCGCGCGAAGCTGCTGGATGCAGACAGCACAGGACCGATCGTTGTGGAGATCCTTGGGGGAGGCCTATGCCCAGCAGTGGGCGTCGTTCGGCTGATATGATGTGGTTTTCTACATTGCATTTTACGACCGAACCCTGGAACTCATAGTTGGCGACTGAAAAAATCGGTGTGTAAGCCACTCAAACACGAAAGTCGTTAATAAGATTTAAAAAAGAATCTTCATACCTTAATTAGACAAATTTAAATGACTCAACGAAAAGTAATGTAGTCATTGTTTTGCGATTATCGGTTCTGAGGGTAGGTTAGCGTAGTTGCTATTGATTTTATAACAATAGGACTTTATCATTATCTTCATGACAAACTTTGTCATTTCAGTTGGATAACAAAACAAAGGATGATATGAAAAGAATTAGCTAAGATATGTAAGAATACAGCTAGTACAGGTCTCCGTAGTATTTAAGTTATTGGATAAAAAGTATGACTTCCTGATTGGAAAAAAATACTTAAATTAAGAAAAACTGTCATACTAAATTAGCAGTACTAAATGGGGTTCCTTCTAGTAAGTTACAATGTTGATAAGTCACTCGTGAAACCGGCTAAATTGTTTTTTTGTTTAACCATGTACGTACCTATTATTAAAATAGATCTTTAGCAGAACGTTGGAACGGATACAAAAAGAAAACATGGTTGAAACTACTTACAAGATAATATTTTATAGAATCCCTTATTATGTTATCCTTAGAAGTAACGCAAATAATCAACTTCATACAGAACTTAAAAAGCTCATGTCCCGTCTATGTTATATTATATTACTGTAGGAAAACAATTTCAGTAAAACTTAGCACTACATGGAATTTAAAGCAATTAAAGGTTAATTAGTATTTACATTTCCGACGTTTCGACACAATTGCACGATGTTTGCAGACAGAAAATACTATTTTACTTGTGAATTATTGTATTAAACCCATTATAGTGTTCAATTCTATGTCTTACAATAACAATTCAGAGAGAAAGTTAAAAAAATACATTTTAGTCAGTAAATACAGTTTATTTACTGCTAATAATAGGGGTTAAAGTATGAAATTGCCGATTATTTTCCCACTTTTTATTTTGTTTATAGCTCTTAAGTATAGTCATATTATTGCGTAATTCTTTTTGTATTGTATCAAAAACTAAATAAAGTAACTTTTGACTAAAAATAATGCAATACTAGTGCCTATTACTTCAAAGGATGTCGTTGAAAAGACCCCTTACAATGTGTCAGCTGACCTTCTTGCTTCAATTAAGTATATTTGTATTATATACTTTGATTTTTAGAAATTTAAATACTATAATGCGTAGCTTTATAACCATCTAACTTTCACCTTTAATTGCATCGAAAACGGTTCAGGCGTTTTTAAAAAAACTAAAAAAAATGTAGTATGGAAAAATGACTTTTCTCGATGTCGTCCATATAAAACGGCAATTTCATACTTTAACCCCTAATACATAAAACAACGGAAAGGATCCTCTGCACTGTTAAGCGAATTTATAGCAAGTTTTGTATTGTTTAATTCATCGTTCCTCGAAATTGCTATGCGATTGTACTTTGCGATGTTACTGGAAACATGTTGGTATGGTATTGGTTATGTTTGTAGTTATTACTTATATAGTGTACGTAAATACTTTATATGATATTTTAAGCAACTAAATTGCAATTTTAAATACTGATAATGTAGGTAAGTTGCCACCAGGTAAATGTCCGTGATTTCTTACCTAAACATTTTTCTTTAGCTTCATGTTACGTTCCCACTCAAAATGAGATAGGGACTGTCTATTCTTTATTTTAATATTTGTATCTTTGCTAACGCGGTTGTGAACAAATGTGCGTTCTACTGTTAAATACGTTTTGATGAATTTTAAATAATTACATTTCGGTATAACCAAGCTTTTTAATAATAGGGGTTAAAGTATGAAATTGCCGATTATTTTCCCACTTTTTATTTTGTTTATAGCTCTTTAAGTATAGTCACATTATTGCGTAATTCTTTTTGTATTGTATCAAAAACTAAATAAAGTAACTTTTGACTAAAAAAAAAATGCAATACTAGTGCCTATTACTTCAAAGGAAGTCGTTGAAAAGACCCCTTACAATGTGTCAGCTGACCTTCTTGCTTCAATTAAGTATATTTGTATTATATACTTTGATTTTCAGAAATTTAAATACTATAATGCGTAGCTTTATAACCATCTGACTTTCACCTTTAATATGAAAGTTCATTTTTAAAAAAACTAAAAAATTGTTAGTATGGAAAAATGACTTTTCTCGATTTCGTCCATACAAAACAGCAATTTCATACTTTAACCCCTAATATACATTTAAAAATTATGCAGGCTATTGTAACAATTACTTGACTACGGAAAAGCCAACAAGAAGGGTTATGATTTTAGCAATCTTTGTAGTATGTGAGTGTTTATGTGAGTTCCACATTTGCGGTTAAACTATTTAGCCTATTATGGTGAATCAACGGGGTACCAATCGATTAACACTTTTTAATTGAAGCCAAGTAAATATATTAATAAGAAAAAAAGGTAAAGGCTTTCTTAGGTTATGAACGTGCGCTGCATAACAAGAATTGATTAGTAAAGATTGCTGCCATCCGTAGCTTTGGAATGATTGTTATCTACTTTAATGCCTGCCTTGTTCTCCACAGGGTTCATTACCCGAGTCAAAGTTTCGACTCGGAATATAAGGCTAAGAGTTTCGAATCGGTGCGTGAGTTTGGAAACATTAATTCACCCTTTTTGTCGGTTATTCTTTTGCTGAAAAACGTTTCTTCCTTTTTTTACCTTAGTTTTATTTCAAATTAGGTGGGACTAATGTCTACATAAAAAAAAAGGTTTACCTGGTCAAAAGTTATATGTAAGTACTCATAAATAACACGAAATTTGCGTCGAATTAAAAGCCATCTCTTTTCTTCGTCGGTTACAAATACACAGTGCCTTCGTCAGTCGGGTCCTTTCGAAATTTTGCTTAGTTCAATGTCTCTGATGGTGTTTAATCTACGAGAAATGTCTTAGAGCTCTATCCGAAATCGTAACAGCAGATTGCAGTTCTAATAAAGTCCACTCCCCTAGAACTGGTTTAATATTCATCTTATCTGCAAGTCTCTGAGCCTAAAGGGTGTCGTTTTTGGCTGTAAATTCCCAAATTACCTACCAATGGTACAGGCAGATACTTCCTCGAGGTAATAGGTATCCGACCTAACTCGTATCTCAAAGGAGTATCTTTGTGTTGTATCCATAGACTTAGTAAATGTTCCTGTATTTATTTATTGTTTATTGGTACCAGAAAAGAGGAAAAGAATCATATGTAAACATTCTTACGAATACCTTCTATGAGGACCGACCTAAGTGCCGCTTCTGTGGAAGATATACACATTAATCCAGTAATCTATTTCGTCGCAAAAGTACGATGACTTGATAACTACATTACCTTAACTTAAATAAATATATTTTGCTAAAAGAAAAACGAATGTAAATAAAAATTTTAAAACACGTTATAAGTATTATTATTTTTCAATCCTCTAAATCTAAACTCTAACTCTAAATTCTACTTAATAAATAGAATAACAGTATAGGTATATTCGGAGTTTATGCCATGTCTAGGTACCTTATTTTTTATGAGTTTCTCATATTTCGGCACTGACTGTTGCAAGCGTCATGACCAGGGATAAAACTTAAAGTAGTAACTAAAACGATGGTAATTTTGTTTATATGTTAAAAAGTTTATGAAATTAACGTTCCAATGTTCCTTTTTGAAATCAATGTTTTCTACAAATTAATATCCTTGATGTTCCATTATCCACGGGTGACACGATTGATATTGATGCCTCTCGGTTAATTGGCTTGGCCGTTGCGTTGTGACTCGCTGTGTTCACAATGTTTAATACCTGAAAGTAGTAAATTGTTTATATAAGAAATTTATTTCACTAATTTATACTTACCATCTTTTTCTCATCGTATGACTGACTAGCCTTGAAGGACAGTCTGGCGATAGAAGTTTCCAAACCGCCTTTTTCGCTTTCATACAGTTTTATCAGTTTTCGTCGAGTTCTCCATTATATTTCTTCTGATGCAATCCATCCATCTCTTTTTAGGTCGTCCTCTACCTGTCATATTCATCATTATTCTTGTTACATGCCCTTCGTCTCTTCACATCACATATCCATTCTAAGGTTTCCTTTCTGTACTACTGTCTTTACTGTTAGTATTCACACTGTTGGTTTTACTATGCAAAAGAAATCGCAAGCATAGGTGCATAACCCACATTATTATCATCATCAGCCTATTGGAGAGAAGAAACTCTGCTCCTTTTCTTCTGGCATAACTTCTTAGGCATCTCGAGTAAAGTGACCTTTTTTTTTTTTTTTTTTTTTCTCTTTATTGTTTTAAGGACTTTGGTCGTTACATAGACATGTCAGTCCTATCGTAACTTAATCTATTACATTGACAACAAATATTCTTGACATAAGATAGGAAGTTACACAATTAAAATCAATAAAATCAAAATACAAATTTATCTACAATTAATCATGTCACATATCATTCTTGCCGGTTTGGACAGAGGTTCTCCCAAAATACTTTGGAAGATGCCTACGTCGAATCGGTTCAAATGAAATGCAATCATGAGTGCCTGACGCTGGCTTTCGTTTCTCTTACACTCCATCAACACATGTTGGACATCTTCGATCGTTCCACATACCTCACAATTAGGTGACACGACTTTCTTCATAAGATACCCGAACTTATTTAATGGGTATTGACCAGATCTTAGTCGATGAAGTGTAACAACAACGCGTCTGCTAATTTTGTGATTAAAGAACCAAGGGAATCGAAGAGACTCACATTGGATAGTTCTGTACCAAATGCCCTTACTTTTAGACCGCTCATTGAAATATTCTTTCCACTTATCAATGCATAGTTTTCTGTACTTTTGAAGATTTTCGGAATAATATGGTACAGTATTGTATTCTCTTCCCTCAGTTATAGCAACTTTAGCTAACCGATCAGCCTCTTCGTTCCCTGTTAAACCAACGTGGGATGGGACCCACTGAAGTCTAAGGCAAAAACCGCTATTCTGAAGCTCGTGAAGCTTTGCAAGTATTTTGTAAGCTATCGATAAGCCTCTGATGCCAGAGGCGCATCGAGCTATATGTTGCAATGCGCTTTTGCTATCCGATAAAATAACAATTTTCCGATCCTCTACCTCTACTGCATAAAGAATAGCTTCGTAAATAGCAATCAATTCAATGTTCATTATGAAGAATTAAATAAAAAATATTGCGGTTGGCACAGAATTTATACGGATGGCTCGAAATCAAACAATGGAAGAGGTGCAGCGTTTTTCAGTCCTAATCAATTCCATAGAGCCTGTTTCAAAATTAATGCTAAGGTAAGATACCTTAGCATTAATTTTGAAACGCTGCACCTCTTCCATTGTTTGATTTCGAGCCATCCGTATAAATTCTGTGCCAACCGCAATATTTTTTATTTAATTCTTCTACGATACTATATTTCAGAGAATGTTTGTCTTGTGAATTTTTAGGTCCCTTAACACTTTCCAAATCTGTTTTTATAAATTTAAATACATTGATAGATGTTACCCATACATTTAACTGAAACATGAGCAGGGGATATGATGAGCAAATGGTACTTTCTTTTGTTAGATTGAAGGCCAAAATTAAAAGAGGTTTCTTTTGATTTGTCCAATAGCTACCTGAACAGAGTTCACTCAATCGTTGAAGTAGCTCTACAGTGACATTCATAGCCCATGATTGTGATTTAAGACAATATTTAATTGCCAAAAATTGGCGTCGCACGTTTAAAGGAGGAATTGCAATCTCACTCTCCATTACATGGATGGGAGAGCTCCTAATAAATCCGCCAACAATTCTTAGAGCCTGATTCTGTAATTTATCTAGCTTTAAAAGGTGAGTCTTGGCACTATTATCATACAGGAAACATCCATAATCGAGTCTACTTCTCACTAGGGAAATATATAAATTTCTCAAGTATTTAAGGTGGACACCTCATCCCGACCCAGCTAGAACTTTTAAAATATTTAAATATTTTTGCGCTTTTTCATTAATTTGCTTTCTCCACAATAATGATCTATCTAACCAAATTCCTAAGTATTTAATACAATTTGATGCCAAAATAGGATCACCTTGAATGTTAAGTTTTAATTTTTGTCTATTACGCCCCCTACTGAACAAGCAAAATTTTGATTTATCAGGCGATAACTTTAAACCAATTTCTTCTAGTAACTCCACCATAGAATTTAGACTATTTTGTACATTCTCTTCACAGACGGTTATGTGTTTGTGGCTAATGTAGAATATAAAATCATCTGCATACTGACTAACAACTACATTCTTAATCTCTTGGCATATTTTATATGTGACGATGTTAAATAGCAAAGGAGAAATTGGGTCCCCCTGAGCTAAGCCTTGGCTAGTACATCTCATCATATCCTGTACTTTTAAGCACCTATGGCTTAGAAAGGCCCAAAGATATTTACAAATTAAGGAGCCAACTTGTAATTCATCAAGAGTTTTAACAACTTTACTGACTAAAACATTATTGTACGCATTCTCTACATCTAAAAAACACGCTAATGTTGGCATATTTTTAGAAAAACCAATTTGAATATAAGTAATGAGACGTACCAAAGAATCCATGCAACACTGAGCTTTTCTAAAACCCGTGGAGAAAACGGAAACAATATTTTTACTCTCTACATACCATTCCAGGCGCCTTGCAATCATAGTATGAAATATCTTACAAAGGCAGGAAATCAAAGAAATAGGTCTCAATTTAGGCTCTGAACTATTGTTAGTTCCCGGCTTAGGGATAGGGATGATTTTTATATTTTGCCATTGTCTAGGTACTACCCCGGTGTAAAAAATTTCGTTATATAGGTTTAATAATATGGTTAATCCCGTTTCCGGTAAATGAAAAATCATGGAGTATGTTATATCATCCGCACCCGGGGCTGAATCTTTCCTTTTTATACAATGTTTAAGTTCCTGTAACGTAAATTCTGATTCTAATTTTGTGTTGTGCGACATAAATAGAGGTGAATTTTCTACTACTGTATCAGGCGCGAGAGAACACAGTAGTTCTTCTAACTTTTCTTCAGATGGATGATGTTTGGGCTGTCGATAACCTTTAACCCATCGCATCTTTCGCCACATTTCCGATACAGAAGTTGTCCCGTCTATCGCCGTACAAAACTTTTGCCACGAATCAGATTTCGCTTTTCGAATCATGTACTGAGCTTCTTTTGTTTTATTATTTAATTTAGCAAGATTTTGTAGAGTAGGATTTCGTCGAAACTCTTTTAAGGCTAATCTGCGTTGTGCCACAATATGGGATAAAGACGGATTCCAAAAACTTTTGGGCTTAAACTTCCGTAGTGGGCAAGAACATATCTTATAAAAAGGGATATTTTTCTCTGCGGCTTGATTAACATTATTTTCAAAAAAGTCATATTTATCTTGTATATTCGTGTAATTATGATAATGAGAGTCAGAAAAAGCTAATTGTAAGTCCTCTCTGTAACCTAACCAGTTAGCCGATTTAAAATTTCTCTTTTTAACAAAGTTACAGTAATCTGAATAATTAGTCGATATTTTTATGATGAGATGGTCACTGCCAAAATTTTCATTGCTCGGTTGCCAGTTAAATTCAGTGACTACATCGGACGATATGAACGTAATGTCCGGAGAAGATTCCTGCATTATCTGGTTTACTAATTTTATTCTCGTAGGTCGGCCATCATTAAGGTATATATAACCATTTTCCATAGCAGAATCTAGCAACTGATACCCCCTTTGATCATTTTTATAAGACCAATTCGTGTGATGGGCGTTAAAATCGCCAGCTATTAAGGTTTTCCTTTCAAAGATAGAGAATAAATGATTCCAGTCAGCCTGAGATGTGCGAACCGATGACGGACAATACACCGACACTATTTGATTAATATTCTTGCAGTTAATTATCTTTACACAAATCAATTCTATACCGGGATTAGGGCTCGAAACAGGTACAACTCGTGTTTGAAGAGACTTATGTACCCCGACTCCCCCGTAAGCATCATATCTATCTTTTCTGAATACGTTATAATCACTTATATTTAATGTAGACTCTTCCTCTAACCAAGTCTCACTAATCAAAGCTAAATGAATTTTTTCGTGAATCAGAAACGGGCTAAGAGAAGCTAATTTTGGCCTTAAACTTTGTGAGTTCCACTGAATTATATTTATATCGAAATATTTATAAGATTTAGGATCCATACAAAAAATTTAGAATAGGTTGAACAATTTCCGCGCCAGTAATGATGTTTAAAACGAAAGACTTGAGTTCTTCATTCAGAGTTTGAAAGATTGATGATACCTTTTTATCGAAATCCATATTAGCTACAATAATTTCTTTAAGCTTCTTTAGTAGACTCTGTAGGTCAAATTTTCTTTGTTTTTTACTCATGCAGGTCTGCTCACTTTCTCTTTCTTCTTCTATCTTTTTCATTATTTCTTCACTGTTTTGTAATTCTTCCTGGATTCCACGCTGAAATTCCTTTCTTTTTTCCCTCGACTTTGTAACGTTTGATTTTTGTTCCCTTCTATTCTTTGACTGTAATAATATTTCTTCTTCAGAGTTATCGACTGTGTCTGTGTCTTCTCTATGAATAATAGCTTTAGCGACCCTTGTAGAAACCACGCTACTATATGAGCGAGTGATCGGAGATTGAGATGTTGGCAAGATAATAGACTGGTTATCCATGTTCTCGAAATTAATGGCGTCGGAATTCAATCTTTCTTGATCTTTAGTAGAAATAATTTGGAGAGCATTTCGGTACGTAGTGTTTTGTTCACTCATTATTTTTCGAATATTCTTTTCTTTAAGAAAAAGTGGACACGACTTATCAAGCACAAAATGACTTCCTTTACAATTTAAACATTTTAATTGTTTTGTCTCACAGTTCTCGTGTTTTCCTCCACATTTTGGACATTTTGACGTTTTAATTGGACAATATTTCATTAAGTGTCCAAATTTCCAGCACCTGGAGCATTGAGTTACTGGAAACACATACCGATCTACTTTAAATCTACAGCCGTATGCATATATGAAGTGTGGTAATGTGGGGCTGTCAAAACAAATTCGGACAGTTTCACTATTTACCCATTTTCCTTCGCTATTCAGCCGTTTCAAGCGGATTATAGAGACAATTTTAGAACGAGACTGAAATGTATCCAACAGTTCTTTTTCTTCCATTTCCAGGTCAATGCCTTTAACTACTCCATATGATAAGTTCGATGATTCTAATGTCATTTGACATCTACACCCTAGTTCAATAAGCTTAGGGCATTTGAGTAATATTTCAACTTGTTCCGTATCCGCTAAACGAATAAGTACTTTATAAGGGCTTTTGTATTTTATACGTAGGATATTTGTAATTTTTTCAGCTTCTAATAACTTGGCCAGTGCCATCTGCTTAGGCAATATCTTTAGTGATGTAATACACACCTCTGTTTCCTTTCCCGAATTAATATCCGTATTGTGGATTGGAATATTATTCGAATCGCTTCTATGTAGCCTCTTAGGTTTTCTTCGCGTTACTTGAATGAACTCTTCTTCGCTTTCATCACGAATTCTTTTCTCCACATACTTATTACTTGTCTGCTGTTGCTCGATAGTTTCAGTGTCCAGGTTATCCCATTCCAGCATCTCGTGCATTTGCCTTTCACATTCTTCTACTACTTCAGATTCACTTAAATTACTCATATTTACATTGTTTTCGTCCTCATCGCCACTATTGTTCTCGTCCATTTTAAAACTCAATGGAGGGTAGTTTTACACAATTTGACACAATCACTTAGGTAAGAAATGTGACTAATACGCGTGCGCTTGCTACGGCGTTTCGCACGCAACTGAATGCAAGTGAAAAAAAAAGTGACCTTAAGCCTACTTAAGAGGCTATCAGTCAAGAACCACGTTTCCCATAGATATTGTTTTAATATATAAAAATAGACTCATTTCGATGCGGATATTTTTTTGTTTGTATGTCCTTTTACGCATAACTTTTTACGTTTTAATTACTTTAAAAATATAATGAACATCCTTCTAAAATAAAAATAAACTATCAAGAAATTTTACCTACAAAATCTCTATTTTTGCCACAAATTTCGATCGGTCCTGACTAGAAATCGCTGAAAGCTACAACGTCAAAATTGTTATCTTTAAAATAATTTGTTAGTTCAAAATTATTAGTTCCATTGGTTCCATCCAAGTATTAGTCTTTTTGCTATAATAGGAGATTATATAGAGGCGTCTTCTTATATACACTCCAACATTTATTTATAACAATATACATATTATTTTACATGGACAGAAATCCCGATCAGGTTATTTATACCCTGCAGGCGCTAAAGGCGAGTGTCCGGCAGATTTCCTGGTCCTTTAAAAGGAAATCGCAAATAGGCCGAGGTAGCCGACGTCCCGAACTATTGTCAGCTAGTTGCAATACTTTAGTTAACCAATCAATTTAACAGAGCTTTGTGATCAGCATTGCTGGCCTCTATTTTATAAGGCCAAAAGTTTGTATGATTTTGATATTAACTGACTATAAATGGTCTTCCACCTCAAGAAGACGAACTTCAGAGCCTTTTTTACTCACCATCGGATAATCTGTGATCGCCAACCATCCGCCCAAAATAGGCTAGTTGACAAGGGTCAGCAACCCTATTTTCTCTGAAAAGATTTTTTTATAATTTTTAAATAATTATTTAGTGTACCTATTATGATCTATCAAAATATGTCACCCTACTTTTTTACCTAGCAAAATACTCTATTTTAATAGTTTAGTTTTAAATTATCGATAATGTTGTCAGCCATATTGGTTTATAAATAATCTGTGCTGTGACGTCATACGGATCAAATCACTCGGAATAGGGCCTTATCTAAATATTAAAACGATTACGATCACAAAAACTATTTCAAAGTTCACTGACTCCAATCACTTGTTGCATTAAATTTAAAATTTTCAGGAATTTTGCCGAATTTCACTCATTAAATCCGTCATGAAGTTTGCTTAGATCCCTACGATGTCATAATGTGGCAGAGGCAATTTTAGAGTTAAAATAAAAATACATATATTAAAAAATGTTAACTATCTTCACTTTTATTAACCGAAGTTTATGAATTTTGATTTCTTAAGAGTCACTGGTTTCATTCAGGCATGATGACAAATAGGTACAAGATTTTGTAGATATTTAAGAACTAAGAAAGAAAGAAAGAAAGAAATAAAATTTATTGTTTAGGGGCATCACTACAACACATAACACGAAAATAAAGTAATATATAAACAAACAAAAAAAACATTGAACTACACACAAATTATAATTAACAAAATAATAAGATGGAGCACAAGACACCACCCATCGGTATAAATTGGCGTTTATCTTTAACTAAACGATTTAGTTATGGATTAATTTCGCTGACTATACGAAGCGCAAGCATTGTATTAAATATCGAATGCATACCAAGTATCCCGAGCATCAAAGGATGTCTTATAAATTAATCTGTTGAACTCTCTGACACTGGCTTACAATTTCTCGGTATCTCCGATAGTTTATTCTTCCTTCTCGAGTACCTACCGTATACTTGCTGATACGGAATTACGGAATATAAATGGAATTTTACCAATGAGGCTTAGGTACTTCGTGTTTTTCAACCTTGTAGTTTCTCCATATCCGCCGCTGCTTGTCTCTGTCTGTGCTCCCGAGGCTAATCAAGACACTTTTGGTACTAAAAGCCTGGATTTGGTATGGATATGTATCAAATACAAGCCAATATTTATGATGTAGTAATTTTTCTTTATCGGGGTACAGCCTATACTACATTTAATTATACCTGTACCCTTCATTGCTGTGAAAACTTGAATTCAATGATAAAGGCTTTTGTCTTGTAGCGGAATATTATTGGCCGTTACTTATTTTTTACTGAACCCGTTGGTCTAGTGGTTTAAATACCGGGCCAAGATCTCGGGGTCCCAGGTTCGAATCCCGGGTCGGGCAACAAAAGTATCGAATTTTCGAACGTTGCTCGGGTTTATGATCACCAACCCGCATTTGGCAAGAGTGGTGATTATGCCAGTACACTCATCATTGTTGTGGTAACTTGAATTCAATGATGGAGGCCTTTTCCCTGCAGTGGGATGATTATAGGCTGTTCATATTTATTTTACATTTGGAGTTGGATGATTTTTTCTCATCCATGCTATTTATTAGTTTGGGTTGGTAAGGACTTTAAAATCCTGTCGGTCAGAAAGTGAACTCTGTTTTTCGATACATTGTGTCACGTTATTCGTATTAGGTTTTAAAGTGCTAATATTCATCTGCTATCTAAACAGTTGGTGAAAAAGTTTTCTGTAGTAGCATACTTAACGAAGATAATAGGAAAAAACAAACAATGAAAGTTTATAAGTTTGAAAAACAATTAGTTAACTAAAGTTTTAAAGCGTAATTAAATGTAATGTAAATGTGTTACAAAAGAAAGCTATTCTATAAATATATTTTGTAGGTATCCCTCTTTGGTACACTTGATTTGACTGCTTCTATCCATTATTTAATAACTTTATTCCTGCTTTTTTCCTTCCATTTCACTCTAATATTCTCTTTGTTGAAGAGTGTGTTTTAAAAAAAAAAAAGTTATTTTGAAGATCGAATAATGTAAACAAATTACATAAATTACTTTTCAAAGAAACTATGGACCGAAACCACACACTATGGGATATATGACAAAAAACAATTATTCATTTCTATTTTTCATGTAGGCGAAATACAGTAGCCTGCGCATCAGTTTATTATATATACAACGTGTTCCTTTTGATATCCCATAACTCTAGGGTATTAAACAGACCATGGGAAAGAATCAAATTGCATATAAATTATTTTTCAATTATACTTTTTTTTTGTTAAATTTTTTCATAAACTATTTTTCTAAAAAGTCACGACTGTTTATGTAAAACACTCTTACCTTGTTATGAATGAACTTTTGAATGAAAACGATTTACTCGTACCTACTTATCAATGAAACACCCACACACGTCAATGTTTTTTACAAGTTACGCTCTCCCGCGACTTTACTACTACACTTTAGTGTAAGTTTGCCAACGTTTCGTAAAACTAAGGATTCGCCATACTGGTTACATTTTTTTAACAAATTTAACTAAAATTCATGTTATATTCGAAACTATTCATTTTTGAACCACATGTTCTAGGGCGTTTTATATTATTTATACCTATAAAACATAACCTTAGAATTATGGGATATCAAAAGGAACACGTTGTATACGCCGTTGTCGAAAAATCACCCATTTTGCAAGTTTTGCAACTGCCTGCCTTGTCTGATTTGATGTCGTATGTACCATAATGAATGTTTTTTTTCATCCAAAATTTCCAGACCCTTAAAAATTACAGCCTTCTGCATTGATGTAATGGCTTTTCAATACTCTCTGAGATAAGCTGCAGAGGGACTGGCAAACAGACAGACGGACGAAAATATACACGGAGGAACAATACCCTGACTTTACTACGAAATTATAAAAGCAAAGTGTTCTGTTCAAAGCGTACACTATTATTTTGTGCTAATACCAAACATGCAGTGTATCAATTTTCAGTTTCGATTACCTTTTACGAGTACCAAGAAAGCTTCAAAGACAACAACCTCCATCGTAATAACATTCTGGTTATCAAAGATATCCAATAGCTTATAAATCGAACATTCGAGATGTATTGACATTCATCAACCGAATAAGATTTACATTGAAACCAACGGCTTTCCGCTAGGCTTGCTAGAAATTAGTGGCCAATTTTTAAAATTTTCTCCAGTGAATAGCAAGAATCAAAGTAAGAATTGTGGGTCGTGGACGACGATTGTCAGTGATTTTAATCGATACAACTTTATTAATATTATTTTTAGGTTGTCAATCTTTTTTTTAAATTTAAGTGGTACAAAATTATTGAAAAATCACACCGGTGAAGGACTAGTTTTTCTTATGAAATCGTTTCTCTCGCCAGACATTTAGTGAATAGCCAAAATTGAAATTTTGGTTTAGCTGTAACTATCGCCAAAGAAAGGAGTTTTATACTTGAAGGTGCCAAGAGTAAATCTTTAGTATGATTGGATGAGATTTGTTTAATGTAAAGTATGATAGGCTAGACAGCAGTTGGACAATGACGATCCGGTCGGTACTGTCTACCTACAGTGATTAGCCTACAACGCAACGTTTCGGACCGATTTCGATTTCTGGTTAGGGTTAATTTAATAAATGATCTTTTTAGGGTTCTGTACCCATAGGGTAAAAACGGGACCCTATTACAAAGACTTCGCTGTATGTCCGTCTGTCCGTCTGCCTGTAACCAGGCTGTATCTCAAAAACCGCAGTAGGTAGACAGTTGAAATTTTACAAATTATGTATTTCTGTTGCCACAATAACAACAAATACTAAAAACAAAACTAAAATAGATATTTAGGGGTATAAACAAAAACCGCTATTTGTTTCGTTTTTTTTTCTCGATATCAATAAATGGTAATAGGCACTTGAAACATTCACAAAACATCCAGTTATATTTTTACTTTATTAATAAAATTACAATAAAACAAATATTTAAGGCTCCCATACAAAAAACGCTATTTTTTGGCTAATTTTGCACGATATCAGTATAATATGAGGCACAGGCAGGCAGTAGGCACTACATCAACGAAATTTATGTACGGAACCCTTCGTGCGCGAGTCCGACTCGCACTTGGCCGGTTTTTTGAATTTGCTTGGGTCTGTAAGGGGCAGGTACTAACGCGTTAAGTTGTTGGTTCTGTTTTTCCTTACAAGTTAGAAGTCGTTTAAAGAAGGCAAGATGGCGACTGGTCATTGGAATCTTTCTTAAAGATTATTCTTTATTCTTAAAAGATATCCCAGAAGAAGAAGCTGAAATGTGCTATGATTAGAATCTTGCATCACAGCAAAAATATATAAAAAACAAAACTTTAAAATTGATTAACATGTTTTGCTGAGTCTTCCCAGTAATCATAGACACTCGTATTGGGAATAAACTCGCTACTTACTAATTATTCTATTTGTATTTCGAGGAATCTTAAATGTTAGTAAGTTTAAACAAAAAGAAGCTGAAATGTGCAAGTGATTAGAATCTTGCATTTCTGGAAAAAAAATATAAATTAATTTTTAAAGTTAATTAAAATGTTTTACTGAGTCCTTCCGGTGGGTAATCAATCATAGACACTCGTTTTGGAAATGAACTCGCTACTTCCTTTAGCTTAGTTCTATTTGTATTTCGAGGAATCTTAAAAGTAAGTTTAAACAAAATAAAAGTATTAAGCAGGTAGATAAACCACTAACATTTTCCATGCACTAACAATCAAGTAATCAAGCTAAGTAAAATGGTGGGCTGTTTTATTGATCCAGGTTTGGGATTGCGTGTTCTCGATTTCGTGTCGGGCAACAAACCGTTCTTGATGCAAGCGTTAAGAACCAAACTTTTGTAGTTTAGGTATGCTACAAACAAAAACTAGCATTGGCCTACACTAATAAATTTGGATCGCATTAAATTACGATCTAGATTTTGCTTAATTTGACCTGCATTTTGAAACAACAAATTCTGTTTTTCTTTAAAAAATAAAACATACTGCACGTAGTGCTTACCTTTTGTAAACATTTATTCAAAAAGAGGCTGACAATAGTGACCGAGTTCCTTGCGCTGCTTCTTTACGGCACTAGCCCAGACTTTTCCTGAAGCAGTGGTAGGTTTAAATATTGGGACGTGTAAAAGTGAGGGGCCTAGATTTTCAGAAATAAAACTGGTTTTACTGTTTTTACCAATTAGTACGTTTCATTTTGACCAAGGAAAAATAGGACAATAGAGTCAAAAATAAACTATATATTGAAATGAAAGATAAGTTTACGGATTTAAAACGCGTTTATTTTTGATTTTACTCAACGTCTACTAGTGACCATGAACTCTGTAAAGGGTTCGAAACGTCGGGTTAAATAAAAAATTAACGCGTCTTAAATCCGTAAACTTATCTTTCATTTCGATGTATAGTGTTCGCGTAAACTCAAGATAACAGTATTAAATGTTCTTGAACAACCAAAAAGATGGTAAAAATAAACACGTTTTCATGTTGTTTATACTGTTGTTATATTTAGTAGATAGTTAGAAAAAACAATTATTATTGACGTCACCAAATAAACAATTTTTCTTTTAACAAGTTTCCATGAAATACAAGATTTTCACGTAAAATTAATCGCAGTGTTTATTCAGTTTTTGTTTTTAAGAATAGTATTTATCTACAAATTCACTTCAGCATAATATTAATCCAAATATTGAGAATTTTCTCGAAATATTGTACGAAACTCGAAACGTTGTTTCCACTTTTTGTTTTAAGTAGGTAGGTTATTAAATATTGTATACGTCCACTGGTATAATGATCACCGATGGTAGGTCACCAAAATAAACAATAGGTTTACTGTAAATCAAAGTCCTTAAATAAAATTTAATAAAAGTATTTTCAGTTTATACTAGCTATTTAATTGTTTAAAACTACGAGTATAACCCGACTAGAAATATGCAATGATTTCCAATGACCTGTATGTTTGCTGTATTGTCTTAACATTTATGTACTCAGAATTTTGTCTTTTTTCATTAAATTTGATACACTCGTTATGACTGCAAACTTTTTTTTTTCAAGGTACCACCCCAACATATTGTTGTGACATTTTCCATATAGGTTTTTTTTTTAACAAAAGGTAGCTTGACTATGTATTGGTATTGGCAACGGGCTCCCTTTTCCGCATTTAGGCTCCACTTGGCCCATTATGCGTAGGTGGGATTGGGGTGGTTAGTCCAACCATCCCAACTTCCAGAAGCACAGAAGTCTTTTAGGACATTCGCAGGCTTCTAAAAGGGAACTGGGTATGCCGAGGATAGATGCCCGATAGGTAGCTACTTCTGTGCATTCTAAAAATCACATAGGCAGCCGATTCTGCCTGTTCTAGGCATTGACTATATTATTATATAACAAGGAATCGATTGATATCACATTCAAGTTACCACTGCAATGATGGGAACTGGCATAATCACCACGCTTGTCAAATGCGGGTTGGTGATCACAAACCCGAGCAACGTTCGAAAATTCGTAACTTTTTGTTGCCCGACCCGGGGATCGAACCTGGGACCCTGAGATCTTGGCCGGGTATTTAAAACACTAGCTAGACCAACGGGGCGTTTTTAATGATTAAACTATTTTTATTATTTCCAGGACCAAAATGGTATCCACTCCTTGGGTGTAGCGGAGTTGTCCAAAGCATGACTACAAAGTACGGATCCCAATGGAAAGGTCTATCTGAATTAGCAAAAGAGTATTCCACACAAGTACTGGGACTGAAACTATGCAGCGAACTGGTAGTTGTGGTGTATGGCGTGAAGAATATAAGACAAGTTTTCACTGAGAAAGAGTTTGAAGGAAGACCAAACAGTTTCTTTATAAAACTACGATGCCTTGGCAAGAGAATGGGTAATTTTTTTTTAACATCCTTATACAACTTAATCGGTGCGCTACCCTTGCTGAGACGTGATCACTGCGGTGCAGTGGGGGTAATCCGTATACATAGTTTTAAAAAAATATATACTCGGCTCCACTCTACTTTGATTGGAAATTGAAAATTGAATTTATTCTATTTCGGTTATATCTTTTAGGCCGGTTTTGGCCTAGTGACGCTTCTAGAGAATTTACTGTAGCAAAATAACTGGTATATAACGGTAAAAGTATTATCGTAATACAATAAAAAAGCTTTCATGCTCAAAGAGATATCCATATTCGTTTCGTTTCCACTCTTCAATGGAACAACTTTTCATTGGAGTAATCCAATCTTTTACAAAGTAGTTTGCAAGGTAAAGGAGCAAAAGATTTATTTTCAAAGCATTAGGATTCCTACACCCCGTATGACACAAGAGATTGTTGGAATCGTGTACAATTTTCTAAGAGACATTCTAATTCTAACGATAAAGCTCCAAGAAATGTGATCGAAGTTAGTCCGTAGCAAAATATCGTAGAATATTTTAGTATCTAGAATGCTGTTTACGGTCAGGAAATTGTTTAAATACAAAAATAACTTATAGTACCTAACTACTACCGACTTTAGAACACGTCATCTCAATTAGCTTAAATCAGTTTTCTGGGGGGTCTTTCTAAAAGAAATATATTGCCATAATCGCATCGCATGACATACAGCACTTTAAAGTAAAATCTCTTAGAATAAATTATTCTAAGGAATAATATTATTCTAAGTAAAATCCTTAGAATAATAATAACGCTTAGAACCCTAGTAGGCCCTAGCGTATTGATGCATTTTTAAGTCGGCCTTTTAAAGCTTAGTACGTTTGACGTCGTGTCAGTCGTCATTATGAAGTCTCACTATCAACAGCTCTCGTAATTTAATTTAAAAAGTGCATACTGCACAGTGAAAGGCTGTCACAAGGCGTCTCACAATAACTATAAGGATACAAAGATCACATTTCACCCGTAACTACTGTTTTGCAACTTATAATTCTGAGTTAAACATTCTTCAAAACTAGAAAGTAAAATGTAAACAAAACAGCCGCCATTGCAATCAAAATGTTGCCAGGTATAGGAAAAAAATCCCAGATTTTTCATTTTTGTTTTCTTTACATTTTTGTGTGACATTAATTATGTACGATTTAATAAGTAAGTAGGTAATATTACGTACTGATAGTTTCAGTTCTGCTATTAAATATTTCTAATTTAATTCGTACTTGTTTCTACTTACATATACCATCCATGAAAACCTCTACCTATTGGCAGGTGATATAGTGTAGTGAAATATTATAAGAAAAGGAGCTGTCCCGTCGTGGCTACGCCCACTGCACTTTTTCGTCGTGGGATAAAAAAACAGGAATAAAAGATAAATCATTAACGATTCTTAGACCTACCCGATAGGCACACAAAATTTCATGAAAACCGGTCCAACCGTTTCGGAGTAGTTTGGTAACAAACACCGCGGCACGAAAATTTTATATATTAGATTTTGAATCAGTCGATATACGAGTAATAACGACGAGAATAATAACGCTTAGAACGATAGTTTCTTACATAATTTCTCTAAAAATTGAAGCCACTTACTTGTCTTTGTGTGCGCAAATATCACGTAATTACGTCATTTGGCACACACACAAGCGTTGATATAATGTTGCAAGTAAAATGACATTTCCCTAAAAAGCGGGGAAATTGTTACAGTGTTCCAATTTTGTCCCACTGGCCTAAAATGAGTCGCTTACTTCACGCTGCATTCGATTTCATACAAAAGTCATGTTTGTGCTACATGGCGACGCAAAATGAGTTTTCTGCGGCTCAGAATATCTTTTGACCAAAAATCACAACTCAAAATACGGTCAAATCAATCAAATGACGGTTTGGCCTCAGCTTTATGCAAATTGTTTTCAAGATGTGTCGTGAAATAAATCGTCAAAAAATAGCATTGTAAATTAATTATCAATATTGACTCATTCAAAATCTAATATATAAAATTCTCGTGTCGCGGTGTTTCTTACCAAACTACTCCGAAACGGCAGGACCGGTTTTCATGAAATTTTGTGTGCCTATCGGGCAGACCAGGTCTAAGAATCGTTAATGATTTATCTTTTATTTCTGTTTATTTTATCCCACGACGAAAAAGTGCAGTGGGCGTAGCCACGACGGGACAGCTCCTTTTCTTATAATATTTCACTACACTATATCACCTGCCAATAGGTAGAGGTTTTCATGGATAGTATATGTAAGTAGAAACAAGTACGAATTAAATTAGAAATATTTAATAACAGAACTGAAACTATCAGTACGTAATATTACCTACTTACTTATTAAATCGTACATATTTATTGCCACACAAAAATGTAAAGAAAACAAAAATGAAAAATCTGGGATTTTTTTCCTATAACTGGCAACATTTTCATTGCAATGGCGGCTGTTTTGTTTACATTTTACTTTCTAGTTTTGACGAATGGCTAACTCAGAATTATAAGTTGCAAAACAGTAGTTACGGGTGAAATGTGATCTTCGTATCCTTATAGTTATTGTGAGACGCGTTGTGACATCCTTTCACTGTGCAGTATGCACTTTTTAAATTAAATTACGAGAGCTGTTGATAGTGAGACTTTATAATGACGACTGAGGCGACATCAAACGTACTAAGCCTTAAAAGGCCGACTTGAAAATGCATCAATACGCTAGGGCCTACTAGGGTTCTAAGCGTTATTATTCTAAGCTCTAGGCGATAGGAAGTTCGCGGGGTCCGCTCTTTGATTATTTCTAAGGGTCCGCTGGTATACTTTAAAAATCGGATTCGCACTCAAAGGGATCCATAATATTTAAATTATGAAGTATATCAACTAACGGTGCCTGTTGACGGTATTCGTGTGTAAGTGCCATTCATAATAACTTACTTTCAGGCACAATATCACTTAGTTCCAGTGACGTTCCTAGAAAAATAATGAAAAAAAGAACTGTGAAAATCCGCTGTTAATTTAATTTAGTAAATTGTCGACATCGACGGTCTACAAATTCTTCTCACACATCAATGTCCAAAAAATCTATGTATAGTTATATAAAAAGACTAGCTGTTGCCCGCAACTTCGTATGCGTGGATTTTTGAATTTAAAACTGTGTATTACAATTATGCCACGGAAACCGTACCTTTTCCCGGGATAAAAAGTAGCCTATGTTATGGCTTATTTAATATTTTAATTGAATATTTTTTTATTTCATTATCCTAATTTATCTGTCATGCATCCATGTATTTTTCATATTTAATAATTTACTATATTCCTATCCAATACAATCTTTGACACCGAAATGCGCATAATAATACAATTTAAAGAAAATATATTTATTTATTTATCTTTCGAATATTTTTTTTTTTGGTAATATCAATATTGCTGTTGTTCTGGATTACTGTAAGTGTCCACGCCGTCAAACATGGCAAAAGCTGAAAACCCGTGTTCTTTTTGCATCGGCACACATAACTTAGAATAAGTAATTGTTATTTTTTTTTAAAATTTGATGAGTGTTGTTATTATTTGTAATTTACTGCATGTACAGTGTGCTTTTATTCTCTTGATGTGTGCCTTATTGCCATGCAAATAAGGATTTTATCTTTCTATCTATCTATCTACCTATATGTAATTTCAGCGAATAAACTGACCACGTGCCTTTTATTTAGATCCGTTGAGTAGTATTAGCGTGAAAGAGTTACAAACATCCAGACATTCTAACAAACTTTCGCGTTTATAATAAACTAGCTGTTCCCCGCGACTTCGTCCGCGTCAACTTCCGTTATTATGATCGCCATTATTTTTGCTACATTTTTACTGATGCTTCGCTCCTATTGGTCGCAGCGTGATGTTATATAGCCTAAAGCCTTCCTCAATAAATGAACTATCCAACACAAAAATATTTTTTCAAATCGAACCTGTACTTCCTGAGATTAGCGCGTTCAAACAAACAAACAAACAAACTCTTCAGCTTTATAATATTAGTATAGATTAGTATAGATAGGATAGGATATTTTTACCTAACGTTCATTATGAACTTTTAGATTTTTACTAGAAGCAATTTACTGGTCGACACACGGTTATAATCACAGGCGATATTCCAAGAAATAGTTCTGCCTAATGGATTAATCAAAATACGAACCACTTTGACCTGTACTCTAACATTTTTGTTAGAACCATCGAAATCGGTCAACCCGGTACCTAAAAAGTCACGCGTCATAAATATACATAAAACCGAGTCAAATTGAGAACCTGCTCTTTTTTCGTTGGCTAAAAATGTTATAATCTACTGACACGCAAGCGTAGGTATAGAGTATAACTGCTGGCTCGGTAGGCCGAATAACACGGTAGTTAATATGGTTACAAAGACCCTGTCATGTATACTCCATTCAATTTCAAAGGCAGTGCAATCAGCAATGTCGTACGTAGGTTAAGATTTATTGTGTTGAATGCAAGCTACTGGGATCATCAATTTAGTGATTAATAATGCATTATTTATTATATAGACGCGACAATGCGTATGCCGTTAGCGTGCAATATTCAACTACATTATCTGTAGATACAGGTACATTAGGTAATAATTATTTATTTAACAGTGAATCTATGTTATTCACTTTGCGAGAACGAGATTAACAACACCTTACTCTTTAGATAAATGGTTAGTACCACAGGTTAGTACCATGCTATATTCCCAAAACCCTATATGAGTCGAAAACAACGTAAACATGCATATAAATACTATGGAAAACAGGTATAAATCTGCTATTTGAAAATGTAATAGTCGAATCATTTTACATGAATATATATCACACACACATCAAAAAAGTCTAAGCAACAAGCATTATTTGCAGGATATTTTTTTATTAATTGATACTTAATATTTTATTAACAAAGGAGAATCGTATACTACCTTTTTTGCTCTCGGATACATACTGGCTGATTTTAGGAATAAAAAATAAGATAGTGTATTGTTTTCATTAAAATAAGAGCTATTAATTCTATCCCGGATTTAATGTGGTGTTGCTTCATAAATTTAATATTTATCGCAATTTTAATCACTTTGGTGTTGACAGTTTTTGTAACAAAATTACTAGTGAGAAATTTTGTAGTCATAGAGCGACGCCATTTGACTGTTGGTGAAATGCAGAGAGCTGCAAGAATGACGACCATTTGGATCAGCGGTAGTTAACGCTGCTTCTGAGCCATGGGTCGCGGGTTCGATCCCCGCACAGTACAAATATTTGTGTGCATGAACATGTCTGTTTGTACTGGTCTGGGTGTTTTCTATGTATTATAAGTATGTATTTACAAAAAAAAAAGTATATAAGTAAGTTTATCGGTTGTCTAGTACCCCATACGACAGGGTACTTAATAGTACCTTAATTTGGGACTAGATGGCTCAGTGTGGCCCGGTGAGGCATGTCTTAAATATTAAAAAAAAAAAAAAAAAAAAGCCTAGAAGCGGGAAGAACTCAGTCCCAGGTATCTTAGAATGTTGGTGTTAATAGGAGCCTAATTTATCGTCTTTGGCAGCGTTATGTTAATACAGAGGACCCTGCTAAGCAGCATCCAGGATACTTCCGCTCGACAGGATAGATATACATATATATACCTAACTGACTTCAAGACGTCAGCCCATATTAACCGCCAGGAAGATAGGTTTAAAGCTAAAATTCTCAAGCGGTGTTATTTTTATCCCCCAAACCGTGAGAATAAGGCTGCATGAATACGGCCTACAAGCACGACTCCCAATTAGGTGCCCACCTATACACCATGGGAATCGCGCTCGTCGAAACGAATGGTGTAGAGAACACTTAAAATGGGCCCAGGACCAATGGGATAAAATTTTATTTTGCGATGAGTCCCAGTTTGGTTTTAGGTCTGATACGAGAAGAATAAAAGTATATCGTCGTCCTGGAAATGCTCAAAGTCTGAGATGCGTCCAGGAAGTGCACTCTTACAGTGGCTATACAGTGAAGGTATGGGTATAAATGGGTATTATGAATAATAGACGAATTGAGCTCGTTTTCGTAGATGCCAATATGAACGCTGATAGTTACGCTGAACATGTCCTCTTGTATAATGCTCTTCACACAGCTTGGTGGCCAAAGAGTACTTGGCGGTGGAAAACATCCGGGTATTGCCGTGGCCTGCACAATCGTCAGACACCAACCCCATCGAGCACGCATGGGACATACTCCAGAGACGTGTTCTAGAGGATCTGGACGGAGTAACGACAACCCAACAACTGAAAGACTCTCCATTGAGACTGGTTGCCGCAGGATCAGATAAAAAATCTTATAAAATCAATGAAAAATCGTTGCAGTCAAGATATAAACAATAGAGGCGGTCACGTTTTGTATTAAATGACCAAATAGTAAAAACTGTAATTTAACTTTATTTCACCCTACGTATGTTACTGTGCACATACTGTTAATTACTGTGATTAAATGAACAATTGAATGAAGGATTTTGTTGCTTTAGTCACTATTGCAGCAAAAAAACGCTTAGTATTATTTATAAAAGAAATATAAATAAATTACAATAGTTAAAATATCACAAAAGTTCCAATGATGCGTGTTGCTTAGACTTTTTTTGATGTGTGTATTTTCAAAATAATAATAATATCCTATTTCTTAATTCCTTTTTTCACTTGCATTTGCCATAAATTTAATTGAATTACCGGAGTCTGTTTCTATCGTGTAATACCATTACCCTAACACTATAAATAATTGGTTTTGTGTTTCCTGGAATCCTGGCATCAATACAATCTAATCCACACAATCGTATAAAGCCTGGGAGATGTTTTTCCTTTTTCTATTAAAATTGCAATTGCATTTTATGAAATATTAATTTGGTGTAGCTTTTTATTACTATTTAGCATAGAATTAGCTTTATTTTTAAATAAGACGGACGAGACAGACCGAGTGTATATCCACGTTCCAAATATGTGCTGTTTCTATGTAATTGTACAATAATAATAAGGACACTTACACCTTTAAAATATTGCCTCGTAACTGAGACGGAAATATGATTAACAGCTCAGATTGGCCACTTACGAGTACCTAGTAAGTGCGTCTAGAATGTTCTAACACCTCTTGTTAAGTTTGATATTGAGACACGAATCACGATGCAACAAAATACGCTTTAGAGAAATGCGGCCGCTTTTTTAAATCTTATGTTTGTTTGCTACTCATATATAGCCACACTTAAGGTATTAGGAAACTCTAGATGCACCTACCAAGGAGCCATCTGAGCCGTTATTCATAATTCCGTCTCAGATACGAGATAATGTTTTTTGTAGGAGAAGAGCTTGAGTATCAGTCCCTTCCCCACTTAAGGGCTACGGAGGTTTGATAGCAATCTATCAATTGTTTCAAATGTATCTACTAGGCAGACTTGCTTCGGTCTGTTCGCTGAGATCTCGGCACTGGACTCCAAGTGTTTAAAATTAACATACGATACGATTAGATATTTTAGAAATTTGTCCCCAAAATGTCGGCACAAGTTTAGACCACGCCTTTTTAGTTAGGTGAGGTAAAGCTAAAAGGACTTATATCTCATACAAAAAAAAACATCGGCATTAAAAGTGGAAAAAATAAAGTAAAAAGAAACAATAAATTAAACTTATCACTTTGAAGGCATTAGTAATGCTAGTTACTATATTTGTTTTAATTTGTCGTCAGTTAACTTATCTACGGTTTTGTGGGGGAAGAGTATTTCCTATTACACGGGAATAAACCAGCACGACGAATTGCTGTAATTCCTTAATCCTCTTAACTGCGAGTCAGCTATTTACGCGTCTGTATCCGATTTTTACACCTATAAAAATGTTCAGACTATTTATTGTATTGAATTTTCTGATTTTTAAACGGAATTTGATTTTTAAACTGAAAATATAATCGTTTTTTATGCAAAACTGTCTATTGGTATTTATGCCTAATCAGATTATATTTTTTTTATTTAAATATATCTGAATGTCATGCCATGTCATCTAGCGAATGTGTGTGAATAAATAGTATTCAAGTATATAAACTACAAAGCATTAAGAGGAAATACAAGGGCCGTTTTTCCATACAAACGTAGTCCCCTGCTTTTTTGTTGTTTTTTCATAAATAAATTAATAAAAAAGATATGAGCCCTAAAAATCGAAAAAATTCGCCAGATTTTCCGCTGTGTTCAAACATACAGAAAACAAATTTGGCTAAATTTTAGAAAAAAAGGAAAACATACGAACATGGCCAAAGCTTTTCTTTAATTTTTAATAAAAAAAGTATTTAAATCGGTCTAGTTTTGGAGAAGTAATCCGGGTACTACGAAACGTTGATTTGGTGTGTTTTTAGTAGGTATTTTCGGTCCAAGAAGCAGTTGTCTCTATCACACTGTGCGGTGCCACGCTCGGGTGAGTGGTCGTAGGGCAGGTGTGAATGTGATGTGGCGGGGACGATTGTAACCTAAACATGAATGTATCAACTTTATTAAATAAATAAATAAATTAAATACACACATGACATGGGTACACATTGAAACATTTGTGCTTTTGTACAGATGTACCTCAACTAAAAAACAACCTCCTTATTAAAGTTTTATACGAGTATAACTAGCGGACTCCGCGAACTTCGTATCGTCTCAGAATATTATTTGATTTTGTCGTCTTTACTGTCATCAAATATGGCGTGATAGGATAGGATACAATTTAAAAAAACAAAATTCATAAATTTTTGAAACGTTAACTTTTCAACGTTTTCAATACTTATTATCCTAATTCTGACGAAGACAAATCCAAAAACACCAGAATCATAAAAATCGTTTTAGCCGTTCTCGAGTTATAAGTGGTGTAACTAACACGACTTTCTTTTACATACACAACTTTGATTCGGACTATTAGAGCCATCTTACGAGATACTCAAAATAAATACATAAACAAAAAATCTGTCTGTTTTAATTTATGCATACTAAATAATTTAACAAGTGCTATTGCTAATCGGGACGTTCCGGAACGCTCCGGGCTCACACAAAACCTATGCTCAAAACATGTTCAGGTTTTTTACAATCGTAAACTTATTAAGAGCAGTTTTGCTATGGAGGTATTTTGACACGTCCTCTAGCACCTTTCACTACAGTGGATGTTTAACTTACAGTTCAGTAAATCACGCCATTATACTCGTATTAGGGGTTAAAGTTTGAAATTGCCGTTTTCTATGGACGAAATCGAGAAAAGTCATTTTTCCATACTAACAATTTTTTAGTTTTTTTAAAAACGCCTGAACCGTTTTCGATGCAATTGAAGGTGAAAGTTAGAAGGTTATAAAGCTACGCATTATAGTATTTAAATTTCTGAAAATCAAAGTATATAATACAAATATACTTAATTGAAGCAAGAAGGTCAGCTGACACATTGTAAGGGGTCTTTTCAACGACTTCCTTTGAAGTAATAGGCACTAGTATTGCATTTTTTTTTAGTCAAAAGTTACTTTATTTAATTTTTGATACAATACAAAAAGAATTACGCAATAATATGACTATACTTAAGAGCTATAAACAAAATAAAAAGTGGGAAAATAATCGGCAATTTCATACTTTAACCCCCTATTACCAGTTGTACATCGTCGAGAGTCCCCGACGCTGAAGAACGGCTTTTAATTCAGTCAGAAAATTTACAATGGAATTTCATCTCATTAACGAATTGTTTTAATTTTAAAATCGAAAATAATTTATATATTTTTAATTTTGCAGGCATTACTTTTGCTGACGGGACACTATGGCGAGAACACAGACAGTTCACAGTGAAGCATTTGCGAAATATTGGCTTTGGAAAAACTGGAATGGAGAGAGACATACAGAACGAACTATTGAGTATATTGGATTACATTGATAAAAATAATGAAAAGGCAATAAATCCAAAAAGTATATTGCCCGCGGCGGTCATGAATATTCTGTGGAAGTACGTTGCGGGTAAATATTGAATAGTAATTATTCAGCGCATTCAAGTCCCGTGGGCGAATGCCGTGGCAGGGTTATTTTGCGTGTCAGCCCCCTGGCGTAAATTGTTTAGAGGCGAGCTTTGTCCAATTTGCTCCGATTGGCAGGGTCTGCAGGTTGCGCATGTGAAATTTCAACAGGTCAGGTTTTTTGTATTCCAAAAAGATATTATTTTTAAATTTGAAAAAAAAAAACAAATTTAAACAAAAAATATAGATACCTAAATATGTTTGAGTAAACGAAAAACTGAAAATCGACGACGTTTGTCTGTGCAAACTCAGTAATAGTTTCTTACTTTTACAACTTAGTTTTATGTTTTTATGTGTAAAAAAAATATATAAAAATTTTAGTTTACAAGTTTTTTAAGCTTGACAGAATGATCCCTGAACTATACCGATAAAGTTGGTGTTTCAGAACTAACTCAAACTTTTCATTTACGCTCCTGTCGAATGCAGTACTTAGCTATTTAACACGTACACTGCGAATCACCCACAATCGACCTGATGCTGTACCAAATCAATGTGCGCACAGAAAAAACCAGTCTTTCTCGCTTGTGCGGAACAGGTTTTCAGGTCATTTTTACGAGTACGACAGAGACAAATATAGGTTTAGATTTGTGACTAGATATGTAGAAATATAGGCAGTTTACTTACGCGGCAGGCCATTTTTGACCTCCGCCGCATAGGACTAAAAAGTTATCTCAGTGCGGGAGCGGGCCTGTTTCGGTGGATGACCGGTGGCGACCTGTTGACGCACTGTGCAGATGCGTACGCGTTGAGCCGTTTGATAGTGTTGTGCGTGCAGTCACGGAAGGACGAAATAAATACAATCAAATATTTCAAAAAGAAAAAACTAAGCCAAAGAAAAAAATATGACAATCCTGATTTTATAGAAGAATTACATCAGTCCCAGTGGGACACAACTTCATGTTATGAAATCTGCCCCATCTAACACGTTTTACATTCAAATGTGTATTTAGATTTTAATTAAATATTAGTATTTATGTTTGAAAGAATTTAAGTTTGGGTGGTTGAGAGAGAGAGAGAGATAGAGGTCTATATTGTGTGTATTCTTTGATTTATTAATTTAAATTATTAAGTAACTGGTATAATGATTGAAAAACTTATTCTTCTTTCTTTCAAATATTTTTTTCATGCAAATACCTAATATGTGTAAATAACAAATAATGAATTAGATTGTTTTTAATTTGCTATGTTTGATAATACTTATCACATTTAAATATACTTACCTCTAATTTATGACTCGATATTTGATATTCTTTCACTATCCCATTACTAAAAAAATTATACTTTGGTGCTGCATCAGGCCTTGTCGACCTGACATTTTCGATTGCTAATTTCTCATTTTCTGTTTGAAAAATCCAGGGGCGGGGTCAATGTATTGACAAGTAATTCCTGAAGATATGAAAACTATAAAAAATATAAATATACTATATGGGTTGGCTAAGATAATAAAGCTTTAATGCTACTCGGAAGTGTCGGGTCGAAAGGGCCTACGCACAATAAGAAAGTCAAGTGGGTGCATTTTTGGACTGCCACCGCACCATATTGTATATCTTTGTAGTATCGGCATAGTTACTATGCAAAAGCATGCATGCATTTCAACTTTCAAACACGAACGTTTCTATTTAAAAGGAATATTTTGCAGTCGGGTGAGGGTTGCCATATACAGTTTGGCTATAGTAAAGAAAGAGTAGACGCTGCTGTCTGTCTTTTTCTGCTTGTATTCGTTTGGTTGCCTTTTACGACAACCTTAAGTAGACTTAAAAATATAAAAATATAGGTATATATTGGTCCGTGATGATTAATAAAATAAATGATGAATAATAATTGTAATACTTAGTGCGTCTCTCTTTATCCATACACCTATATTATTCCTTGCATTTAATATATCTTTTTAAAAAAAATTCAAGTCGAGAAGGTATCTCTTCTATAAATATTTAAACCGTGATTTTTGAAACTACCTGGAAAACGAAGCCCTCGTTATTGAACCATTATGTATAACATCATGGCAGTGTTATTATTTTTTTTAAGTACAAAATATTTTTTGAAAAATATTAAATTATGATACAGACTTTTAATTTTGTTACACGCTGTAACGCACTCAGACGTACAATTTTGCTGTAGTGGGGTCTCGGTTGAATGGATCTTTCTTACACAGCTATATCTGTGCGCGTCACAGAGTGTTTCAAAAGAAATAAGTGAACCAAAATTTTAAATTTTAATAAAAAAAATTTTGGTGAAAAAATTTAAATAACACTGCTAAGATGTTATACATAATAGTAACATAACGTGCGCTTCGATTTACAGGTGGTTAAAAATGCACCGTGTATAAAAATGAATCCCTATTTCCCTTGGTCATCGCATCACGCGTGAACGGCTTGGCCGATTTCGCTATTTCTTTTTTTGTTTTGTTTGTTATTGTCAGTAGAATATTCTTATGAAATAAAAAAAAATGAAAGTTGCGCAAAAAATAAGAAAATTTATTAATCATCATACTAAGTTATTTGTTATGTAACCTTATCGCTTTTGACAATTGAAACTTTTTTAATTTATGGCGTTTTACATTACATTGACAGAATGTGTGCTGAAAAAATCGAAAAAAAATACTAAATTTTGCACATGGCCAGTATGTCTGTCGTCTGTTTCCGTGTCGGTATACCAACAAAACTATAATTTATATACCCGCTAAAAAAAAATATTGTGTATCATCATCAATATTCATAGTTAGGACAGGACAACGTCCGTCGGGTCCGATAGTTTATGTATAAAATGCTCGTGACACAGTACTTATATACTCGTATATTACTCGTTTGTTCCGATACTTATTAAATCTTTTAAGTATATTATATAATAGATCTGATTTTTTTAAGTACTCGTATTAAAATAAAAACAACCCTCAATTTACACCCTTGTACTACCAACCCCTATTTTTTAATAGCGATATGAAGTTCGCCGGGTTGGCTAGTCAAACACTTTTGGTCAAACGGAGGTTTTTTCATCAGAGAAATTGAAGCAGGTCGTATGCGATCGCCTTTTAGTACATTTGTTTACTTTCCTATCAGTTCATGTAGAGTTTTCCTTTTCCCAGGCGAACGGATAAAAGACGAGCGATTAAAATTTTTATTGGACTTATTAAACGCCCGTTCGAAAGCTTTCTCGATGGCCGGAGGCTGGTTGAATCAAGTGCCTTGGTGTAGATTTTTATTTCCTGAACTAAGTGGATATTCGCTGATTGCCAAGATGAATCAGCAGTTATCTGAGATTATTGAGGTAAGCGTTTCAAACTAGCTAGACCCTTTTCTGTGACGTATAAATGTTACAGTAAAACTTGTAATTGTATTTCTCTTAAATAGGGATGTTACCCTATTTAAGAGTACTTATCTATCATAACAAAAACAATCCGATAGTTGGGGCCGTATCTAAATAGACACAATTAATTTAAGTAATTAAATAAAACAAGAAAAGAAATAAATGTGTTTTATTTTTAAAAACATTTATATATATATATACTATACTATACTGAGTTTTTGATTGTTATACATGAATGTTTTAACAATAATGACCCAGATAAAGCCTTTGAAGTTTCACGTTAAATGATAAGATTTTTATAGGCGAATATCTTATATAATATCGTATTATAATAAGCCTATTATTTGATTCCAGGGAGCAATTCTCAAACACAAGACCAATACGTTACCACAAAATGATTTCATTTATTCATTTTTAATGGAGATGAGTGAGAATAGAAGCTCTTTTACAGGTGAGTTTTATACACACATCGGAAAAGGTAAGGTTTTTAGTTTGATAAACTTGTGACGAAAATATAATAGCAGAACCCTATCTCTTCCTATGGTGACTAAATTATTACCAGTTACGAGTACCATCACTGAACATGGAAAAAAGTGCGCCACAGAGGTCATGAGCAAATGCTTGTAAGTGAGCACTGTGATTGGTTTCTTTCAACCAATAGGCTCGCGCGACGTCAAAAGAATTCGCTTGATTGGCGTTCTTTGAATTCGTTCATGTAGTGGGGCGCAACCGGCGACATCGGTTGTCAACGTCATTTGTATGACATTGAAAACTTGTCAATGTCATACAAATGACGCATGACAACCTTTCTAACCTTTTTCCATGTTTTGTGATTACCACCCATGAACAAGAATAAAGAACTATAGCATAGTAGTTTTCCCATATAAAAATGACTCTTCCAAATATCCACGAATCAACGTAGCTATTGTCATCTTTCATACCGGTCATAATGTAAAATCAACCTTAAACACATGAAATTAGGTTAGTAAGATGAAAAAGCATTGCAATGTTCTAGTTGCCCTCATTTGGTGCGAACCTATTTCGGTTACTGATTCTGTATCCAGTTTTTCATTTTAAATTTATGGTCACGTCCGAAGAAGCTGACAGCATCTTCTCTTCACCGTTGGATAACTGCTATCGCCAATCCGCCTGCCAAGCGTGGTGATTTTGGCGAAACCCGTAACCTGTGTTCTTCAGTGGACTGATGTAGGTTGATGACGGTAATGGTATACTTTTGATTTTTAAATAAAGTACAAGGTAATCATATTAGTTTTTTTTTAATTATTTTCCGTTTGTCCGACAGGCAGACTATAAAATGATGATGATAAGGGTTCCGTGTATTCCTTATTATGAGGTACGGAAACCTAAAAACAGAACCTAAATGAACATTGATATCATTAACAACCTAAAATAATACCAAACACAATTGTATTTTGTGAAGCCATCAACAATATATTTTGTTTTCGAATATCATAAATTTACGCAATTATGCGAAGGGTATATTTGATTTCATTTTAATGTTGTAATCCAAAAATATTATTGTACAGTTTAAGAGGTTCGTGTTTCATCAATCTATTAACTAAGTGTTAATTTTAATACATTAATAAGTGAAAATGAAAATGAAAATATTATCTACTGCTGCTCTCGTATAAGGTATATGTATGTGTGTGTGGGTTTGTTTATGTGTGTAGTGCCAGATTTTAGCCAGTAGATTAAGTTTTCTAACCTTCAAATCGCATCTGGGATGTTTTTCTTCATGTACATAATATTATGTTATCCAAGACTGAGATTATTGTTTCTAAACATGTTTGCGTACGTAAACATCAAACATATAATTTTAACGTCCTTGCCTATCTTTAGTCATAATACTTCGAATCGAATCATTAAACATGTCTAGACGGTCGCTATGTTGATTGACTATTCTGCATTTACTACTATTCCCGCAACTTCTTACGCGTGGACATATAAAATTGATTGTATTCTATTATCTTAAAAATGTACAGTACACATTTTTCCGGAATACAAAGTCAAGTAACAAAAATTCATCACAACTTTCGCATTCATAATTTTGTAAGGTAAAATAAGGTAAGATAATATTAGTAAGATTTGCCTTTGACGTCTTGAGACTATTTTGTCAATGGATGGAGTTTTGCAAGACCAGCGTACGCTTCATTCTACTCCTATGAAGTAGGTAATGTAATTGAGTGAAATCCCAAAGGAGACGCGGGATTTTCTGAAAAATGTAAACACGAGCATTAAAATACTCTTGAATTACTTCAGTGAGATGCACAGCGGATGATGAAATGTGATTTGGTATATATTTCTAATGTTCGACTAGTGCGCTGCCTATAATGTACGAGTATGTGTGGCTTTGGCAGGTAACAGGAGAAGAGTTGATTCATTTGTTACTTAAATGGGTTTTTAGGTTTATTTTATTAGACATTGTCCGCGTTAACTTCGGTATTGGGTGTGGCGTTAAACGAATGATGCTTGCTTCAAAAAATGGTTGCTAACTAGCGTCGTTACACGTGACTTGACACAAAACATCGTTTTTCAAAATTAATATTATGTATATTTTAGATTTTTACTGTTAAAATTTAATTAACATTGCCATGATGTTATGGTAACATAACATGGGCTTCCTTTTGTCAGACGGTTAAAATTGCACGGGTATAGTCAGACAATTTCGATAGTAGTTTTTATTTCAAGAGAACTAAAAATATAAACTGTTGCGGTTTCCTATACACTTTTAGCTAAAACGGTAGTAGGTAGGTATTGTTCGCTAAAATATTTAAAACTTTCCCTGCTTCGACCCTCGATTTTTATACATATTGTTCATTTTATCAAAGTTCTCGTTTTTTTATCAGGTGTTTCTTTTACAACTGGCAGGAAATGGTATTTTATTTTTGAAATGCCTTAAGAAGGCTTAACCTATGCCGAAGAGAGCAAAAATAGACATTAACACTTTTTAAAAATAACTTTGGTGCATAATAATGTAGAAATTTCATAGAAAAATCCTGTGCTGGTGGTTCTAGGATGAAGAGAGATTAAACTCCCACGGCCTCTTTAGAATCACCCTTGTAGGACCTACGTATCTGCTATAAATATATTCATATGTGTATTATACTAAAGTACTAGCATAACACTATAATAATTTACGCAAACATGTTTGTCTGTCCCTACACGTAAAAACTTCTACATGTAATGAAATGCAGCTTTCAGTGATGTTTCGCTAGAAATAATAGTTTAAGGGCTGAAAGGTTCTATTAAGGCGACGATCTGTGGGTAGCCCATGTGGTCTGACGATCTGGCAAAAGGTGCAGGACGGAAATATTGACAGGATCGAATATTGTGGAATTCTTTATGCGACTACAATGGCTCGCGTGCATAAAATGATGATGACAGATCCACAGACAAAATCCAGTTTGCAACATTTTTTGACGGATACTGAACTGTACATTGAAAATCAAGATTTTTTTAATATTTCCAAACGAAAGCCTTAAAATGATACATAGTATAATCATAAGCTCAGCCGTTCGCCATCATCTAACCATAGACCTAACCTAAAGATATCCATGATGCGACGTCCATAATATATCTAACTGTATCCAATCGCGACCTTCAGCAGATCGTCACGTTCGTTCCATCGGGTTTGGTTTACCTACACATACAGTATTTAATACCTACTAAATTAAAATAAGTACCATTTTATAGACTTCAGTTTCTATCAATATTTTGCACACGTTCGCAGATGAAATAAATGCCGAAATAATTATCCCAAAAAATTAAATAAATGATTAAGAACAACTTCGCATACATTGCTTGTTTCCCAAAGTATCATGTCGTCGTCTACGAGACAATGTAGAAAACTTATTTTTGATCTATACTCCGTAGCTGGACACCTAGAAAACCGATAAGTCAATCGTCTAGAGGTCGCCGATTAACTTTTGTAATAATCATCCTTATTGCCAGCCTATTTCAGTCCACTGCTGGACACAGTCCTCTCCAAAATGAGGATTTTACTACACATAAACGAGTTTAAAGAACGCCAATCAAGCGAATTCTTTTGACGTCGCGCGATCCTAATGGTCAAAAGAAACCAATCACAGCGCTCACGTTCAGACAGAAGAATAACATTTGCTCATACCCTCTGTGGCGCGCCCGCCCCGCCTAGATCGCCTTTCTAACTTTTTTCCATGTTATGTGCTACTGCCTGTCTTATTTTGGCAGTATATCTTTAATTGCCAGTTAAGGCACCCGTAGGAACAGAAGGGCTGGAGTAATTCCTTAAGACCCGAGTTCACCAATTCTTAAACAGCCGGTAAACATAGATTGACGATTAATTTGACACAATTCCCATACAAAATATGTCAAATAATATTTTAAAAGCTGTTTAAAACTTAAACGTCTGTTGGTGAACTCGGGTCCTAATGGGCCTGCACTACACGGCTGACTTTTATAATTGTGACCGAGATAATTCTAATAATGTACATTCTTTTTTACAGAGGAGCAATTGAAAACTATATGCCTGGACCTTTTGATAGCTGGATCGCAAACAACAAGCAACGTCATTGAATTTGCATTTCTAGTCGTACTGAGAAATCGAGCATTGCAAGAAAAGATATTTCAGGAAATTAATAAAGTCTTAGGTAATAAACAGCCATCTTGGGACGACAGTTATAGGTAAGTGTATTTCATTTAACTAAGCTGAGAAGGCGGCCGACTGCATTTAATAAATGTTAGGATTTATCAAGTAATAAAACGGTAAGGTACAACTTATTAGGTTTTAAAAAATCGTAAAAAAGCAAAAAAGGACTGATCCTTTTTAACGTAGATTGAAGTTAAAATCTGGATTTTAACTTCAATCTACATTACACAACTTTTTAAATTTTAATGACCACTTAGTGTATATTAGAGTTTGGAAAATTTATGTTGGCTAGTCATTGGTCGTTTTCACCTCCTAAAAACGACGCTACGAAAATTTATCATGAATGAAAAAATGAAACTTTATAAATGTTTTATAAACGAAAAATATTAATTAATATAGTTAAGTTAACCTCTTCTGTGCGGTAATTTAACAGCACAAGTAAATCCTTTTTACCTCCCTTGTACTACGTGATGCAATGAATACATTGAATTGAAATTTGTCATACGGGCCAGATCTGTCCCTAAGCAAAAGGCAGGTTAGTAGTACAAATATTTTTTTTGCGATTTTAAACTAAGCAGAAAACAGAATGTATCAGGTCATCTTATTAAATACTTCTTAAATTGTCTTCATCAACAGCCGACATAGTCTACCGCTGGAGGAAGAACTCTCCAAAAGAAGGTTTTCTGCCATATTCATATTATTTGTACACCTGTAAAAAGAAGCCCACGTTATGTAACCACTTTGTATAACATCTTGGCACACTGCCATGTTCATATTTTCATGTTTTTACCAATATTTTTTTCATAAAAATATTAAAAATACTTTTTTTCAAATTATATAGCAGAACCAGCTATATAATTTGAAACACGCTGTGACACGCACAGATGTAGCTGTGTAAGGTCCATTCGACCGAGACTCCACCGCAGCAAAACAATACGTCTGTGCGCGTCACAGCGTGTTACAAATTTAAAAGTCTGAGTCAAAATTTAAAATTTTCCAAAAATATTTTTGATCAGAAAATAAATAACACTGCCACGATGTACTTAATGGTCCAATTACGTAACCTTCGTTTTCCAGGTGGTTCAAAAAACACGGTGTATATTATAATTTCAATGCTGGGCTGGCGGGTTGGCGTGAAGAAAAGACGCTGATATACGCCCTTCTTGCATTACTTTTACTTATGTACTCGTCTCTTTCGACACCTACTGAAAGTTTGCTATTTACTTAGTTCAGCGCTGGCACTACACAGCCGTCATCTAATCCGAGCAAACAATCAGATATTAATTTTCTCGATTTGCTCTGTGTATTAGGGTTTAGCCTAGAAATGACAAAATTATAGCTGAACAAAGACAAATTACTTGTTTGGTAAATAATATCTCAATCACATATTTACTCGTACTATCGCAAATACAATTATGGCTGAAAAAAGTATTAGTCATATCCAATCATAGTATCCAATAATCCAATGATGTTACATAAAAATATCATTGTTCATATTAACAGATATTTTTTTAGTGCCGCACAGAAGGAATAGGTGGCGGTAGCACTACAGTCCAAAAGTCAGACTCGCGTTTTGATCATTTATGTTTCTCACTAAGAAGTAAAACTTATAAAAAAACTAATTAGAGAAGTTGAATGATAGCAAATTGATCAACATTTTTGATTTATGTCCAAATACTTTAATCTACGCCTATCTTCTCCTTCAAGCTAAGCGTGGATTAATGCTGGGAAGAAGCAGCTTAAGAAACTCGGTCACCATTGTCAGCCTTTATTGAAATGAATAGTATTACAAAAAATATTTAAGTAGGTTTCAGGTACATCGGAGTGAACAAGGACAATTTAATACCACACATTTTAATCATTTACATGAACAATAATAAATACATCTTTATTTCCTCTCTCACACAGAAAATGATAGTGACAACAGATATTCATATTATCTAGGTAACAGTTTAGTAAATAAAAATCTAGTCTATGTGAGAGACTGGTCTCTGTACTAAGAGACCTGTATGACAGACTACCAGTCTCTCCACATCCGAACCAAAAGGTGCGATAGCTTTTTGTTAGCACAGTGAGCATTAAACAGATTGTTTAATACAATAAGAAGCAGCACAATATTATTAGAGAAAACTACGAGTACATTGTATTACGATGATGAGGAGTGAGAGTGAATTTGTGTGTGTGTGTGTGTGTGTGTGTGTGTGTGTGTGTGTGTGTGTGTGTGTGTGTGTGTGTAATTTGATGTTATAGGAAAAATGTTAACTCATGAAGGTATGGCTAGTAATTTTTCCGTTGATTCATAGTCGAGAGAATTAAGCCAAGTAACTAATGTTTTCTTGCATTGGCATTTAGTGAGTGGATAAAGTGGATAAATTCAAATACATATTTATTTTGTTGTATAAATAGGGACCTAAAAACCCAGAGAATCTTTTTGAAAAGGTAGTGGACCACCGAGTTTTTGACACGCTGACGTTGTATTTCAATCTTTCGCAAATAATGTAATAAACAATAATAGCGTATTACCCTTTATTCATTAAAATTAATGAAACATCGGTACTATGTTTTGAGCGCAAGCTCAAGCAATGAGTAGTCCCGCAACAGACCCATGAACGTATTTTCAACTATGTATATGGACTTGTTATTATTGCTTAATAAACGTGAAATTGTTTAGGTCACGTTTTTTAAGAAATAATTAAAGGTACGTTTTTAAAAAAAAAAAAAATGTATAAAATAAAAATTGTTTAATAAACTGTAACCCGAATGCGAAAATGCAATGATTTTAAAGTCACTCTGTACTCAGAATTTTGTCTTCTTTCATTTGATTCCCCACTCGTTATGATGACGGCACTCTTTTTTTTCAAAGTACCCCATTATTTTGTGTAGCATACGCCATGTAGCTTTATTTAACAAGAGGTATACAGTTACCAGAACTATAATAAGGTATCGATTGATAAGATTCATACACCAAAATCGGCTCAGTAGTTCAGCCGCAAATGTGGAACGCTCATAATTAACCACATACATAATCTATACTAATATTATAAAGCTGAAGAGTTTTTTTGTTTGTTTGAACGCGCTTATCTCAGGAAGTACTGGATCGAATTGAAAAAATATTGTTGTGTTGGATACTCCATTTATCTTTCCTTTTTTTTTTTTTTTTGACGGACCTATCACTGAAACCCCATATGGGAGGCTTTAATCAGTTAAACCGGGCAGAGTGTGGCGAGCGCTGAAGGCGCTCAGCCTAGGTCCGCCACGCTAGCGGTACTCCGGTGCTGCCGAGGGTGAGGCTTCGCCAAGCGAAGCCTCAGGCTCGCTCGCACCGGGGCCCATACTAGCGGGCGTGATCGGGTCAGTGTGGGGTGCTAAGGGCACCCTACCAAATGGCGAACCCACCAGTGGTGGCGCCGCCGGAACCGGAGATGCCGGATCACGGTCGGGCTCCATTCTGGCGGGCCCGATCTGGGAGGGGGGATCGGACAGCGACACTCCATTTATTGAGAAAGGCTTTAGGTTATTATAAAACATCACGCTGCGACCAATAAGAGCGAAGCATCAGTGAAAAATGTTGCAAAAATAATCGCGATCATAATAATAGAAATCGACGGGTACAAAGTCGCGGGCAACAGCTAGTCATTTATAAAATATATGAAGTTTTATGTATACATTATGCAACCTAAAGTTTAAAGTCCTACTTAGGTACAAATGGATAAATATTATTCATTTAATCTATACAGGATGACTTTATCATCACCTTCAAAATTTTTATAGGAGTTAGGTATAATGTTTAGAGCCCATTTATGAAGTAAAAAATTTAGTTTTCAACCGAAAATATTTTTCACAACATAGTTTTAAATATATAATAGATTGCCAAAATCATAACCCTTCCTGTTTGCCGTAGTCGGGTAAAAACTAACCAATAATTGATTCTTGCTGCCTTAAGGTGCTCTTAACACTCAAGTCGCTGCGTTCAATATTATTTCGACATTGTTATTTAAGAAACCATATTGGTTCCAAAAATTATTTATAAAGCAAGTTATATCAAAATATTGAACATTATATTATCAGCAATGTAACAATCGACTCTGTAACGTTATACAGGCGAATGTTCCAAATGAAAGAAAACATTTCATGACTCATGACATTTGTCAATCCGATTTTTGCAAGCATTCATCAAAGTCAATATTTTAATTAGATTTTAATGTCTATGATAAAAGCTTGATAAAAGTTCAATCTCGGAAAATGAAAGGTAATTTTATAGCGACCTTTTCCGGCTCACAAACTTAGTTTCCGAGTTTTCTAGGTAAACGTTGAAGTCAATTGCTTTGCGTTCACCGCAATAAAATTAACTTTCAAAGGACGCTTGCTCTTTTTATCGCAACTAAATTTTGCTGACAACGTTAATTTTAACGTTGCAACGTAACATCACAATACAAATGTTTGTTTGACAATTAATATATTTTTTATGTCGACTGCGAATCTGCTTTTGTAATTATGGCCAGTCTGACATTCGCGTTGTATTATCGGTTGAGCGCAAGTCTTTGCGTGTGCAGCGGACCATATCTACACCAAAAATATGAAAGTGGAGTTCTATTGCTAGGAAACATTGCGATTGCGCTACCTTTTACCGCTTGGGATTTTCACCACAATCGCAGAAAAGCTAGCATTTTTAAATACTTGCAACGGCTAAACGACGGTTTCGTTGAGATACTATTTAGGTACCTCCGAAACTTTCCCAGGTTGGTTTTAATAATGCATAAAAAATTAAGTAGCCAGTAGAGCCGTAGAGGAAACCCTGTTACTTTAAACGAGTTAAAATTAGAGGTTGATTAATCCTCTATCGCAGTGGTTCCCAAAGTTGTCTGGGCCACGACCCCTCTAATACAAGTTTATAAACTCAAGACCCTTCTCTATTGAGCCGTTATCAATATGAATTATTAAAAAGGACTTTTCAAATAACGAACAAATTGGGTCATTCTAAAGGCAGGGCCCAATCAATATTCGCTCGCGACCAACAAGTGGGCCCCATGGTTTGGGAGCCTCTGCTCTATCGTAAACGCAATCGTTGATTAATGAGATAAGAAGCTACATCTCGATTTCCGATTACCTTTGCTATCTTCTGTTTAAAGGATTTCTAATTTAAATCGATTAAGTCCCACTCAAAAAGCTATTAAGTTGATAGCTGTACTACTAAATACATTATTTAAAGGCAGTATAAGCCCATGGCCGCGAGCTCAGTGAAAACAAAACGAAACGTCGAGAAGGTACATTACTATTCATCTATACTAATATTATAAAGCTGAAGAGTTTGTTTGTTTGTTTGAACGCGCTAATCTCAGAAAGTACTGGTTCGAATTAAAAAATATTTTTGTGTTGGATAGTCCATTTATTGAGGAAGGCTTTAGGTTATATAACATCGTGCTGTGACCAATAGGAGCGAAGCATCAGTGAAAAATGTAAAAAAAATAATCGCGATCATAATAACAGAAATCGACGGGTACGAAGTCGCGGGCAACAGCTAGTCATTTATAAAATAAATAAAGTTTTTTGTGTACATTATGCAACCTAAAGTTTAAAATCCTACGTAGGTGCAAATGGATAAATATTATTCATTTAATCTATACAGGATGACTTTATCATCACCTTCAAAATTTTTATAGGAGTTAGGTATAATGTTTAGAGCCCATTTATGAAGTAAAAAATCTAAGTAAAAATTTTCACCCGAAAATATTTTTCACAACATAGTTTTCAATTTTTACGGTCCTAAGCCTGTGAAGGACTGAAGGTGTGAAGAGAAAATCAACAACTTATGAATAGTATCGTAATGAATGAATAAGATAATAATTTAATAATTATTATTTATTTATTGTAAAAATCGATGCGCATCGCGTAAAAAAAGTGTTGCTAGGAGGCCGTATCAAACATTTTAGATTTTTGGCGGACATTTTAATTGCTTTATTGTTATTTTTGTGAACTTTTATAACGACTATTTGGATCAGTGGTAGTAAACGCTGCTTCTGAGCCATGGGTCGCGGGTTCGATCCCCGCATAGTAAATCATTAATTCATTATAAATAATAATAAATCATTTATTTGCAACCCAAAAATACACAAAACTTAGACATAAATTATTTCTAGGGTTTTACATAGTACGTGATACAAAACAAAAATTTCCCTGATCCGAAAACTAGTTGAAGAAACTGTAAAAATATTTGTGCATGAACATATGTCTGTTTGAACTGGTCTGGGGGTTTTCTATGTATTATAAGTATTTATTTACAAAATATATATTATGTATATATAATTTTATCGGTTGTCTAGTTGCCAATACGACAAGCTTCGTAGTAGTAGCTTAGTTTGGGACTAGATGGCTCTGTGTGGCCCAGTGTCATGTCATGTCATGCCAGAGGCATGTCTGATAATATTTATTTATTCTTGGACTGGGGCTATACCAAAAGAAAAATACGTCATATCTTTTTTGTCTCGTAGATTGTTGTATTAAAATTTGGAAGGTGGTTAAAATTTCATCCTGTATGTGCAAACGCCCCGTGGTCTAGTTGTTTAAGTGCCGGGTCAAGAATCAAGATCTCAGGGTCGGGCAGCAAGTGTTTCGAATTTTCGAACATGTTAGGGTTTGTGATTACTAGCCCGCGTGGTAATTATGCCCGTACCTATCATTGTGTTGGTTACTTTAATTTAATGATGTAGGCCTTTGCCTCGCATTGTGATGATTAAAGGCCGCTACTTTTTAGGGTTCCGTACCCAAAGGGTAAAAACGGGACCCTATTACTAAGACTACGCTGTCTGTCCGTCTGTCCATCTGCTGTCACCAGGCTGTATCTCAAGAGCCGCGATAGCTAGACAGTTGAAATTTTCACAAATTGTGTATTTCTGTTGCCGCAATAACAAAAAATACTAAAAACCAAATAATTTAAATATTTAAGGGGGGCTCCTATACAATAAACCCGTTTTTTTGGTCTTTTTGGTACGGAATCCTTCGTGGGCGATACCGACTCGCACTTGACCGGTTTTGTTTCTATATGTGCCAGATTTTATAGCTACAGACAACAGCACGTCAACCTAACACAAAACGTCAAACTTTGTCAATTGATATTGATCTCTACTAGTTGAAATTAAAGTTGAAAATCAATTTAATGACCTTTAACTTTTTGGGTAGGTTGACCTTGTATGTACAAACCGTTGTCACGTTGTTAAAATTCGAAATAGAATTCCTGAAATAGATGTTTTTGTCATATAAATGTAATAAAATAGCACCAATTTTTTACATTCCAGATTGGCGTACACGTCTGCATTCCTATTAGAAGTGCAGAGATACTATACAATCGTCCCGTTGGCTGGACCGCGACGTTTGCTCGACGACGCTATAATCGATGGGTATTTAATTCCAAAAGAGACAACCGTACTGATATCAGTTGGCGATCTTCATTTCGATCCAGAAATATGGGAAGATCCACACGAGTTTAAGCCCGAGAGATTTATTGACGAGAGTGGGGCTTTGAAAAATTCAGAGCACATGTATCCATTCGGTTTAGGTACGTTTTCAACAATCGCGTTGTTAGTGACTGATAAATGTATTCTAGTTTCAATAACCATCGACTTTTCAACAATATTTTTTCTTCTTTTTAACTTTGTGTTTTGTTCTTAACTACGTGTTTGTGAGCCGTGGCTATTTTAATTTTAAGTTTCTTCTATAACTCTATGGGGACTAGAGTTAATGGATTTGGGGTTTATATCTTGTTTTCTTCTGTGTTCTTGCAACAGTGCCCAAATATCGAAAACTTTTAGAAAACAAGTACCGTAGTATACCTTAGCACCGAATGATTGTAGTGATAGCGATCATGATAGTTTATTAATATGATTACTTGTACTGTGTAATATCAGTTAATTATTAATTTATTACCCTTTATTTGCTTTATAGTTCAGGATAGGCTGAAATATTTAGCAAATACGGCTGATAGATTCCACACGAACCGACGAATCTGTAATCTGTAACCATATTGATGTTCGTGTTTTCATCAATATAATTTGAGGACGCAATATAATCATCGGATTAACATTATGAAAACCCAATCGCGTGGGTGAACCACAGCAATAGCGCTGGAAATGCTCGTGTAGGTATTTATAATAAGTTTATTTCACGACTCACTAAATCAACATCATGTCAATGCTATCTACGGTAGCAATATGATTTGTTAGAGCTGAGGGATATTTATTAATGAAACTTTAATATATTCTATAGTTGTTGCGTAGGAGTGCCTATTCCAGTCTCCAGAGGTTTCGAGTATTTGATTTATATTTTACTCTTAAACGACGGCTCTCAGCCTTACGTAGTTTCGGTGGAAACAGTATTACACAATGGTTGTCCAAAGAATATTTTTAATTTTGACTGTATTCGGTAGCTTACTTAACTACATATAAACCCTTTGATTTCTCTTGTAATAATACTAATATCAGTACACTGTTCAAAAACATGTTAAAGATGATCAACGATGTAATAAAAGGTAGTAAAATAAGGCTTATCTAAAAAATTACACGGTATGGACCATACCGGCCGATTGGTATTTATGTGCTGTAAGATGAGTGACTTGATTCACTGCCAGATGACATAAAGCAATACTAAACATTTTGATTAAGATATTGAGCGTTTCCAAAACTGTAAGGTGTCAAACAAATGAGACGCTTATGATAAATATCTCTCCATCTGTTCATAATGCTCGCCCATCTACCGACAGCTGATTGGTAGTTGATAAAGTGCCTTGCCTTTTGCCGTTATAAGTAGTTATAACCTAACAACTAATAGCGTATATTTTCCCATTTACTTCCAGGCCGCAGGCGTTGCCCAGGCGATTCTCTTGCGAAATCGTTTATATTTATCGTTTTTGTCGGTGTTCTTCAGAAATACAGGATTGAACATTGCAATGGAGTTTTGCCGTCTGGTGAACCTATTATTGGATTGATATCCACGCCTCGACCGTATACTGCAGATTTTATACCAAGACATAAGAACTGAATGCTAGATAAATCGTGCATTGTAGCGTTAGCTGTTTTGTAGTATTATTAACATATGAAAATAAATAATATATTACAGTTTCATTACGAATTCATGATGTTTTATTGCCCTATTAAGACATAATTATTTAATGTAGTTATGATATTATAAAATAATAGGGGTTAAAGTATGAAATTGCCGATTATGTTCCCAATTTTTATTTTGTTTATAGCTCTTAAGTATAGTCACATTAATGCGTAATACTTTTTGTATTGTATCAAAAACTAAATAAAGTAACTTTTGATTAAAAAAATGCAATACTAGTGCCTATTACTTCAAAGGAATTCGTTAAAAAGACCCTTTATAATATGTCAGCTGACCTTCTTGCTTCAATTAAGTATATTTGTATTAAATACTTTGATTTTCAGAAATTTAAATACTATAATGCGTAGCTTTATAACCATCTAACTTTCACCTTTAATTGCATCGAAAACGGTTCAGGCGTTTAAAAAAAAAACTAAACAATTGTTAGTATGGAAAAATTACTTTTCTCGATTTCGTCCATACAAAACGGCAATTTCATACTTTAACCCCTAATATATACCTACACCGTGCATTCTTGACCACCTGACAATCGAAGCCCATGTTACGAGGGCGGGTCAATAAGTCCGTGACTTTTTGAATTTCTGACCTCTTTATTGAAAAAGCAACACTACTCCTGTCAACAGGTATCTGTCAGTTGATTCCTATCAAAATTTGAACTTGCTGCGTCAGTTAGTTTGTGTTTAACAGCTATTTTTATCAGACTACCCAGTAATTTGAGGAAAAAATGGAAAAAGGTGAATTTCGTGTGCTTATTAAGCATTATTTTTTGCGAAAAAAAACCATTACCGAGACCAAGGCTAAGCTTGATAAATACTATGGGGACTCTGCACCATCGATTTCAATGGTAAAAAAGTGGTTTACTGAATTTCGTTGTGGCCGTAAAAGCACTGAAGATGCCGAACGTCCTGGACGCCCAGTTGAGGTCTCTACACCCGAAACAATCGAAAAAATTCACGATATGGTGTTGGCCGACCGAAGATTGAAAGTGCAAGAGATTGTGGAAGCCGTAGGGATCTCGCATGGCTCAGTGGTTTCAATTTTAAAAGATCAATTGGGCATGAGAAAGCTTTCCGCAAGATGGGTGCCGCGTTTGCTCACAGTCGACCACAAACGCAATCGTGTAACAACTTCACAGGAAGGTTTGGCGTTGTTTAATTGCAATATGGAGGAGTTTTTGCGCCGTTTTGTAACCATGGACGAAACATGGATCCATCACAACACACCAGAGACTAAACAACAGTCAAAACAATGGGTTTCTAAGGGTGAATCGGCGCCAAAGAAGGCCAAGGCGGGTTTGTCAGCCAATAAAGTTATGGCGACTGTTTTTTGGGATGCACGTGGGATAATCCACATTGACTACCTTCAAAAGGGAAGAACAATCAATGGGGAATATTATGCCAACTTATTGGACCGCTTCAATGACAATTTGAATAAAAACCGACCTCATTTGGCCAAGAAAAAAGTTCACCAAGACAATGCAAGGGTGCACACATGTGCAGTTGCCATGTCAAAAATCCATGAATTGGGCTATGAATTGGGCTCTTTCTCAAACTCAATTATTTAATTCATGTTACCACAGCAATAATAGGCTTGGATAAGCATATTATAATAAAAGAACAAAACGTAATTTAAAATCTGGCATGTCCTATTTTGAAGTTACTAACTACAGTAAAAATTTTAGACTGAAAATATTACAGATACGAGTAAACCAATAACAGATCGTGACAGATTCCATTTTCACCAGATCTGCCCTTGTTTGGTTTATGCAGCAGTGAATAAATCGTTATCTGTAGATAGAAAAACTTCATTTTAGTTTGAGTATTTAAGTAAATTTACATGGAATATTTTTCGTACTGTGCCTGCGCAAAATAGAATAGGACCTTCCTTAGTTTTCGTAGTGACTTATTGCCGGTCCCAATAATCTATCTATCGCCAGTTTTAACATTTCGAAGATAGGAAACAGTTTCTATCTCTGATTTATCCGTCCAGAGAAACAAAGACAGAAGTTGTTTTCTATTTACGATATGCCAAAACTGAAGATAGATAGGTTATTAGGACCAGCCGTTAATCGCCAGAAGCAGTAGCAATGTCTTATCTCCACCATTCGCTAAACCGAATAATTGCGGTTATCATAATAATATGATAAAATCCTCCTCCTTTTAATTTGTTTGTGTATTAATTTGTATTATTTATGACATTTATATTGATAAAATTAAAATTATGTATTTGCATGCTGCTTCATATGGCTGGATGAGTGATTCTAATGTATGTTCTGTCATCCTGGTGTCACAGTCCACTGCTGGACATAGGCCTCTCCAATTGCACGCCACTTAGGTCGATCCTCGGCTTCTTGCATTCAGCTCCTGCCAGCCGCCTTGCGCAAATCATCACTCCACCTGTACCTCATTCAAGAGAAATAAATTATTATTATTCTTCTTATTCTTATTCTTGATGAAGCCACAGTTCACAACTGATGGTGACTACATCGATAAAAGAACGAAATATTAAGATGCTTGCAATTATAGAAATATACAAGCCTTAAAGTATTGTTACGAACGTGGAGTTCGGGATTTGGATAAAACACCGTTGACTTATTAGAAGAATTTATTAGGCGATGAACAGGTCGCAAACACTATCACAAAAGCCAAATCACAAGAATCGTAGTCCGGTTGCTCGCTGAAGTCGTTGGTTCCAATACACTATTAGACAATCCGCAGAGTAGTACTTTTATCGCTAAGGTCGTCGTTACTTCGCACTTGATCACTTTTCGCAGGTATCGCACCGAAAGCTCACAATGAACGCTCGTTTTAGAACTTCAACCAGAAGAATAAACAAGGACGTCAAACGTAAACAACACTAGTGAGATATGCCATTTTGCGCCTCACAGGTAGACTTAACGTTGAATGTCGCTTGCACTAAGATCTTGTTATTACTTTGTGGTCGAACTTAGGTAGTATGCACATTCCTCTAGCGATATCTTCTAGCATGTCCGAGATAGTATGTTTTGATCCTAGCGGTGACATTGGCTCCATATTTCGTATACAATACGTATGGGCACAGATTAAGCTCAGGGTCAGGCTGGTGAAATAAATTTCACATATCTACAATCAATTTTCAACTTCAAACCAAATGATTAAAGTGCACTATTCAACAAAATTTTGTGGATACTTGACGAACACATCAATAAAGCATTCAATTTTAACAAGTATTTCCAATGAATAGGACACAGTGTGGGAGTTTAATTTTCAGTAGGTATATACATTCAGAATGAAAAGAGATTTGTAACTATTCATGTTCGTTACTGCGATAAATTGCGATGTTGGTAATTTCTCAGAATACATAATATGATTGTTATTTGTTTGTTTTCTTATTGTAATCCGATTAGCCTTTTCTGCGTAGGTGTTTAATAGGACTTAACGTAGTCTTTTATTGTAAATTTATTATATTATAAAATACAACGAGAACGAAAAATTAATTGCTCCAAATTTTCTGGCAGACATTTCTATTGATTTGCTAAGTCGCTTATCAACACCTTACTTATGTAATATGAAGGACATCAACTTAGTACACAAATAATAATGGAGAAACAAGAAGGAATTACTGTGGACTGTTCTATTGAATCATTGAAGAGCATACAGGCGTGTGGGGAAGAAATGGGTTCGAAAAGCGACCACGATCTGAATGAAATACTATCCTTTTTATCAAACAGTATGCGTAAGTTATCAGATATTTATCAGTCTATAATATTTTTAAAAATGATTTTTCGACATAAACAAATACTGTTTCTAATTTGGTCCTATTCATTTTGATAGTACACGTTTTAGCTAGCAAAAACAGTTTTAAACCACTGTAAAAAAGTTTAATCTTTATTATCTTTGGTTGATGAACAATGAAGTGCGCTAGCTTTTGACGGCACGTGTACACAATCGTGCAGTACATTTTTAGGGCTTCAAAGCTCGTGTAGATAGCTAAAAAATTGTTTGATGCGGGCTCTTTTAGAAAGGTAGCATTTCATTTAAGCAGGCGGAAAAATAGATGTCGGGATAAGACGGTATGAAACGCCATTATGAAACTTAGTACGAATTAGACGTTCATAATTATAAGCCCCGGATTATATTTTTCACAAGTAAATTAGAAAAGAAATGTTTTATTCTTAGTTACAGTTTATGATACAAGTTTTTTTTTCGGCAATTTGAAACCAGAGAATCCATTACAATTTTAAAACTAACAATAAAGCATAAATAATTACACTACTCGTGTACAATTTGTAGGAAATATAATTAAGCAATTGAAAGATGTAATCGAAGTAAGAATGGATTGGATCCAAAAACCTTTTTTCCCATTGTTATGTGTACCGAAATAGAGAAGTAAGATTGAAGTCGGTTAAAAACCTTCTGTGCCAATAGTAAAACGATTATAGCAATAAGTAAACGCAGAAGATATAATCGCTATAAAGAAGACACAAGTTACTTACATACATTTTGCTCACATCCTTCATCGAAATACTTAGGGTTTAGTGCGCTTAGGGTTCGCTTTCAGGCCAAAAACTCTTTCCTGAGGTATAAACACATAACTTTTGTCGACGCTGTAAGTCAGTAACTTCAATCAATCTGCAATGCGCAGCGACCTACCCAATACTGCAATAACCGATAAGCGAAAGTTTGTGGGTTGTAATCCCAACTAAGTCAAACGTTTATTTAAACAGTCGTATTTTTAAGTGTCTCTTTCATGCCGAATAATTTTGGAATCGCACTTGTAAATTCTTATCATTTAAGTCGAGCATAAATATATACAAAGATAAGCTAACCCAAGTTTTAAATTTAAAACTCGTAAAAAAACTTACGAAGTTCACAGGCAACAGGTAGTTAGGTACTTTATAATAAGGAAGTATCAAACAACTCTCTTTGACTGTATTCAACAACAAAATTATACGAAAACTTAATAAAGTTTCAGTAATGCGTATCTATTTATGTGTGATATTTTTTTTATGTGTGATAGGTTTTTCTATTTGTACTTCATTACGAGTAGTAGGTAATTGTTGAACAAGTAAATATGTTAGGATCATATTATAGATGCAACCTACGTTTAATTCAAACTTATGCTTAAATGTAAACCATGTGTTGGTATGCTCTGTTACGTGTTTTTGGATATAATAATACACAGGGTTAGAGAAGAAAATGACTAACGTGACCGAATTTGACTGACTGTCATTTACGGTCAAATTGGTCAAAATATACAAATAGGTTTAAAACCGGCAAAAATTGACATTTTCAGTCATTCTATTTCAATCATATTGTAGTACTTTTTAAGCTTTTCTGAGTTTAAATTGAAACACAACAAAAAAGGGTTGTAATGAGTTATTACATAATATTAAAAATTTTAAAATGTAGGTTTGTTTTCGATGCCCCGATGATTCGGTGCGATGCCCCGCACCCCGAGCGCGTTACCTGCTTAATGGCAACGTCGCATCGCCGCGTGCGCCCCGCCCCCGCTCCTCTGTGCATTACGGGCGAAATGGCTTATGTCTTATTCTCTAATGAAATAATAATAAATAAAACCTTACTTGATTAAAACTTACCTACGTATAAATTGGGTGCCCAAATAAATCAATTATTTGGCAGAGGTCAGAGTCAAAGTCAAATTGACAATTGTGACTGGTCAGATTCAGTCATTTTACAACTCTACACAGGGTGTTAGGTAAATGGTACCTATAACAAGCCGAAACCAGCTTATGTTAACATACTATGCATATAAATACTATGGTGATGTCAGAAACTTGATATAATGTTTTTTATTTTCACACAAACCAAAATGTTGAGATTCCGATTCGCATGACATAATCAACCTAATAGCCCGTATACCAATTCTATGTAGGTTCTGAGAAATTTTCCGTTGTCTTAAAGACTATTCGGCCGGAGACAATTACAAAAAATCTAAACATCGGTTTATACATTCTTAACTTTTATAGTGTATCTCTAACACATGTTATAGATATTTTTTCCAGTGTTGGTTCATTCGTTCAGTGCAATCATCTGATATTGATTTGCATATTTACATGACATTTCTGCGCATTGTTATGCTGACATTGTCCTTTACGTTTGTACTATACGCTGAATTCAGGGTCACTGATTGTGAATGCATTCACAACATTCAGGGACGCATTCATTATTAGAATTGGAGTAATTTGAACAATGGGCTGAACATTGGACTAAACGATTATGTTGTGAAATCGCACCTATTCCAGGTACATAAGAGGCATTTTATGGAAAATGTATAAGATATAAGACATATCTTGGGATACCAGTGCTTAGGCTGAGATGCTGTCGTCTGCCCTAAGAAAAAAGCGATCTCTAATACTATTATTAAAATTTTGCTGGTGACCAGCACCACAAACCTCTACTTTTTACGCTGCTCAAGTGCAATAAAACTCATATTGACGCTTTCGATAAGTTGGGGCATATAAAAGTCGAAATCACCACTCAGGTTTTACGTAATACGTGGCAAGTTACTAGGCACTCGATACGCGTTAAGTACATACAGTAAAGTTGCATCCTTAAATTGTTTATGACTTATTTCACAAAACTTCATTAAATAGTTCTATAATGAAAGAAACTATGAGACCAACAAAGCGTTTTGTATTGTTCAGTTATTGAGAAAAGGGTCGGATTATCCTTTCAACAGCAATTCTAGGCGAACTATTTATTCTGTAAAGGATGAGATGCAAAAACTATAAGTAAAAGCTTTTAACGTTAAACAAATCAGTGCATTGGTTCGAATATTCATATGTGGGAAAGGTTCATTTGCGTAGCATCGTTTTCCCAAAAACTGCAGTTGGCAAAAAGTGCTTTAGCGAACCGTTTTTTGCGGTGGTTATTTGGATATGGGTTATTAATAAAATATCTCATTCCAAAGATGAATATGTTAGTAAGGTAAGGTAGGGTTTTATTCTTCATCGACAAAAAACATACGTTAGATTATACAATTCTTATTAGAACTCCCAGTTTATGTTGCTCATTCACTAAAAATAGCGTCAACTAAGCCGCTAGTTAAAATGGTTTATAAAAGGAGTAGAATATATCTTTTCTTAATAATAAATTTAAAAGCTCCTCAGAAAGTTTTGGGTTTTATTAATGCACTAGCTGATGGCCGCGGCTTCGCGCGTGGTATTCGATCTGTTAAAAAGTTTTCGTTATGACTCCACCACTCTTTTTCTCCACGTCCTTTGCCTACGGCGCCGAAGGTGCACATCTCATAGGCGAAGTGCTGGTGGGTACTTAATGGGTGCCGATAATAATCCATCTCCAGCTGTTTAGAGATGTTGTAACACACTTGTTACCTTATCCTGCCTGAGATACGGGTCGATGCCCAGTTAGTTGTTTTGTACTGCCTACTATAGTTGATAATGCCATAAGGTACAACAGTGTAGTATGTAGGAATCAATATTTCATTACCTAACAACCAACACCACTTTTTTCCACCAATTTCATCGACTTAACTTAAAAACTGACGGAGTTTCATACAAATTTATTGGGCTCTTTTTACCCCCTTAAAGGCGGCACTTCCAAAAATCCTTTCTTAGTGCTCGCCTACACTATAAAGGAAGGCACTGTGAAAAATTTCAGGTTTTAAATCCCAGTAGTTTGGGTTGTTCGTTGATATGTCAGTCAGTCAGTCATTAAATCAGTTTTCATTTTTATATAATATATATTTATATTTATATTAGATTTACTCAATATTTGTTATCCTGAGTCCTAACTGCCTGAGCAGTTTTGAAAGAAACAATGTATAGAGTGACTGCGCACCATGACGTCAATACAATAAAGATAAAAATCACAAAGTGGATTTGTGTGAGAGCGTTAGCGGGCTACCCCACGCGCTCATAATTACAGTACTCGTACCCCCCATTCTGGGGACAAGGAGGGTCGTTAGGCGCGGACGTATCTGAAATACGAAGTTGTTGGAACATTTTAAAAATTATATCGATTTTTCCTTTTTTTCACTTCTCAAGCTGTCAGACTTTAGTATAAAACTCTGGAGCACAGTTTTTTACTTTTAATAGTACTTGCTTTTGCTAGCGATTTTAGTCGCGGTTAAAATGTAACCTACGTTTACTCTGACCTCTAAACTGACCTCATAATCTGCCTATCAGTCGACTGCTGGACATATGCGAGGGGCATATGCAAATGAGAATTATGTCATAATCGCCTACCCGCATCTGAATTCTCCTATGGCAAATCGAATTACAACTACTAACTTAATACACTATCGTGAGTACGTAACTACTCTCCTGCAAATTACTACCAACAATTTCAAGACCACAGAACATGGGAAAAGGTTGGAAGGGCTGTCATGCGCCTTTCTTATGAGAATCGATGTCACCGCTTGCGCCCCACTACACATAAACGAGTTTAAAGAACGCCAATCAAGGGAATTCTTTTGACGTCGTCGCGACAAATCACAGCGCTCACGTTTGGGCAGAAGTATAAGCATTTGCCCGTAACCTTTGTGGAGCGCCTGCCCCGCTTTCATTGCTATTCTAACTTTTTTCCATGTTCTGTGGTCAAGATCCTGTCAAATAAAGATCTTGAAGCCACGGAACCACCACTACAATTCTGCCTGGGTTGACGATCGCTGATTGGCCAATAGTGGAGACGAGGCAAAGTTGCTACCCACCATACTCCTATGGTCACCGGCCACTTACAACACCCTTACCTATACCCATACACAGACTCAATGGTGCTCTCAAACTCTTTTCATGTGCCAACACCGCACGACACTTTGAAATCTCAATAAATTATATGTATGTGTTTAATATACACTGGCAAATGCCATAATGATTCTACCTTCGCTATTACGTAAGTGTAGTACAACTTCAATATACTACCCAAAATAATTAGTTTTAAAAACAAAAGCAGAACATATTGAGTGGAATGACAAAATAGTGTTTCACAAAACTTTGAAGTACAAATCATATATATATATATCATTATCCAGCATAAAATAAAACTTCATCGAATTCGCTTTTAAAGTCTCATCATAAAACTTAAAAATAAATAAATGTTACGAGTAATACTAAAATACCATTTTAACATTTTGTATTTCATTTCCTCGCTTCGACTCAGCTCGTGTAGAATATTTGCGTAACGAACGCCGGAGATTAGACGATTTTAATCGGCATTAATATTGTTTGTATGTTTAAGAGTAAAATACTTGTTTTCAAAGTTATATTGAATATAATTAATATCTGATGTGAGTATTTTTTATACTACTTTACTCTGACCGGCTCAATAGAAAAAGGTCAGGACTTCGACAACTAACTTTTGCGTCAGTTAAAGTAAGCAAGACCAATTTATTGATTTTAGATATTATTGGTGCCGGCAGAGTTATAATCGACCAAATTATGAATTTTATTGAAAATATAAAAGGTATACTTGTTGGTTACTTAAAAGCAGTAGTGACGTTAAATTTACAAATCATGTGAAATTGCAGGAAATTGCGGATTCAAATTTAAAATAAGTTGGAATATGCCACCACATTCAACCACCGAACAAGAAAATAATCACCACGTTTTCTTTGCAAAGTGAAATTAAGGGACCTTCGGATAACATAATTATGGATGCGCTAAGTATGTTGGTTGACTTTATTTGGAAAAATAGCAGCTGGTTTCGGAAAAAGTCTGCAACTTTTTGCGGGGAATGAGAATGCATACACAAAAAATAAGGCAATATCCCTTAAGTATTTTTATTCATAGTTAACATTATTGTAATAATCTTGACTTTGAACTTTCACAACAGACCATTAAATATACATAAAAACTACACAAATAAGTCTTTCCATGAGAACGCTAGCGCTACCGTAGTGCAGTGTTCAAATATTTCAAGTATCGTATTTGGTTACAATATGACTTAAATGTAGATTCTCTAGCTTCTAGTGTTAGACCATGGTCAGACCCGTTGATTTAGGTTACGTTAGACCACGTATTCAAGTAAACATTTCCTAGTGAATGATTCGATCTCGTTCGATCTATTATTTGATTCAACAAATCAAGAAATTTGACAGGTTAGTTTTTATCATGTCAAATGTCAAAGTAAAGAAACGTCTCTTACTCATTGATCTTCATAGATTTAATAGTATATTTAATCTATGATTGATCTTACTCTTACTCATGATCTATAAATGTAAGTATATTAGGTGTTGGATCGTTTCTTACTTGCTAAGCCTGCACACGAGCGGTTTTTGCCACGATAATGACTACTGTAATGTAATTCTTGTAAGCATAGTGGATCGTTTTGTTCTGTTACCTAGACGAAGGAGAATGCTCCTGCGATGCGCGTCAAGTTAAAAATAATAGTAGATAATGAGACTCCCACCGAACTCACCATTGATCTTGTTGCATTGGCCGGAATGGCCGGACGCGCGCTCTGCCTGAATTATAGATTTAAATAAAAAAATTGCATAAATATACATACTTTTTAACATATTATAAATAATAGAGAAAGAGACAGTTCATGTTTGTTAAAGTGTCTTATTTGACATTTTGATTCACATTATCTTTAGTGATACCACATCAATGATATTTTATTTCTTTGGTATATCATTGTACCACATGAATAAAAGCTGATAATAATCATACACATTTGAATTAAGACATAATTAATCACAATATATGACCAAACGATGTGAACAAAATATACATCAGTATGCTTTGAAATTATTTTACTTACATTGCATTTGATAACAGGTTACAGGTTAGTTCCTATTATCTAAGTTTACAAGAAATATTAATGTAGGCATTGTCGATCAATTCTTTTTCTAGATATAGGCTTTTTCTTATGCACGGGCTACTTGCTGAGCCTGATCCTAGACCATGATTATCTGTCAGTTTATCATCATCATCAGCTCTAGGTAAGTAGCAAATATACGGTACTCTAAATTTTGCATAGATAGTTTAAATTCAAAAAGTCCTAAGCAACAGCTAGTAATCCGTGTCTTAAGGCTTGTGTAATAGAGAAAAATAAAATATCTACATTTTAGACTCAATAGCCCGTTCAGATCTCTAATAAAGCCACGTAGTTTAAACCTAGGATGTTTATCCTAATTTCAAACTATTTCTATGGAATTTCAATAACAAGCCATTTATTCATTGAATATCCCATCTAAATATCTGGAATCTCGTTGTTTAAACCCCAGTCAATCGCTTCCATCTCTTAGTACCTATGTAAACAGTCTTGAAATGGAAGTAAGGTCAAGTTCACTCAGGAATATTGCATAATTGCGGTTGAATCGAACTGGGTTGTCTCTCAGTTGTATTAAGATTCAATCGATGGCCGTGAAACGGGCTTGACTGAAAATGACGCTTTGATTTCCTGGAAAGCTTAACGAATGAATACGAGAGATAATTCACTTCATTATTCGCCAGAGGCCATTAATTGAGGTTTTGTTATTTGAGTTACCATTTTCAAGTTCAATTAAAATTAATTATAATTATCATTATTTTGTATTATTTGTTACCATATTAAATGTTGTTTTCCATAAGAACTGATACTGTTTAGTGAAAAACTTGTGAAACAATGTTTTGAACAATTACTTTTGCCACTGGTTTAACTTATGTGTTTGTTTAAATGAAAAAAAAAAACGTAATTAGGATTTGCGAACGTAATGTATTTACGTAAAGGTGACATACGGATAATAAATCTTAAAGCTATTGATGCGATGCGAGTAATGGTTCAAAAACATCGCTAAACAAAAGAGACGTCTTTTATAGTATTCTACTCGTATGTAGAAATTTAGAAAACGAACGAAGTTATTATACGAGGTTGAGAAAGATTCAGCGATCAGTGGCAGTTTTGTTTTCTTGGCGGTTGCTCACTTAAGCCAGGTTTCGTAGCATTTAGCCCAAAGTCGCCAGGTAGCAGGAAACCTTGCGTGTACTTGCACGGACATCTTACTGACAACTTATATCAGACCTTTGCCGGTGGCTGACACAGACAGCATTGTTTACAATGCACACACATTATAATTAAATGATTAGAGGTTTTTTTCATTAAAGATAAACTTTTCATACTACAACATAATTATAAACATTTGTTCATTGATGGTACTCTATGCAAAATTGTCCGAAAATACGAACCTCATAAACAACTACAGACAGGGAGTTTATATTACTCATGAAGTCATTTTGTGACTTTTGCTTGTCGTCATCAGTATTAATATAAACCCTTACAATTTGGTAAAATTAAATCGTCCTAAATCTGCTAAGCAAATTGTTTGTGAATTTCTACTGCGTAGGTAGAAATTCCAAAACAATTAACTATTATGATAGCGTCCATGAAAGTTTGTATTAGTGAATTGTATGTTATTTAATTAAAGCTGGTAACCCGAGTGCCTATTATAAAATACCAAATTGTTTACAGTGGCTTCAAACGCCCGTTCATTATTCACATTTGTGAAGTTCACGGTCAGCTATCCAATTATTCTCTACTCTGTGAACATCAGGAATTCCCGACACAGCACTATTCCATTTCAAATTCAGTGTACCAAACACAAAGAGAAATACCCTACAGGTGTATTGCAATATTATTATAACATGTTATTTGCGTGTAGATTTTGATACGTAGAATTTATTATGTTTGTTAGAATGTGATTTTTCCGTTGTACCTCATTACTATTTACAGCCACAGATTACTAATTAATGCTTACCAAGTAGTTCATCACAAACGAATACATAGTTGAATATTTAGCAAGATTTTAAGACACAAACATTCATTTGAATCTGTCGTTATCGTTTTTAGCAGACTTTTATCTATTCGGGAACCAGGTTAGAAAAAAAAAGAAAAGTAGGTTTTTCAGTTAGGTTTTTGTCGTCCAATGCTGAACGTAGGACTCGAAATTACAATCGATCACTCGCCCCCTTTATTCAGGCACCATCACGTGGCTTATATTGTCGCCACTCCAAGATCGTCAGCTCAATCGGATATAGTTTCTGCGGCAGATATGTCCAGCTCATTCCTATTTCAGCTTGCTGATTTTGCTATGTCAATCAATTACGTTCTGTGGTGGACTATCTCATTTCTGTGTTCATCCAGCATAATATAGTCGGTGTCCACTTTTGACTCTATAATTTAACTAAAGTACAGCGAGCATCTTTACCATGGTTTGCATAAACAATCTAAACATTAGTATCTATAGATTTTTCAATCGTTGAGAGACTAGTCTTTTACTACTCTCTTATTGCTATTAAATGTTATTATAAGTAATAAACCTAATTTTAATAAATATTTAACAAAGCCTACAATTTAATTAAGCTTTATCTTATTATCTTGATAAGATAAAAACGGAAAAATTTTACCTATTAAGTTCTTAATCCGTCTTTTAGCTAGACGACCTGATGGGTGTTGTTGGGGCCCTGGGGGGAATCAAGTGGGATCAAGTCGTTGAAAGATGGATGAGGGAATCACTGCTGAACGACGGCCACGTTTGACAGTGAACATTTATATGATATCATTGGAGCCACAACGATTGATTGGTGTGTTTTGTTTTAGGTCGCGTAAAAAGATAACATTGAAAATGCCGCAGCTACAAAACCCAATGAATGATTTAAGCTCCAGTATGACGCTATTTGCGGACAAGAGGGTAGGTTGATTCGTTTTATTTGAATATCTCCATTTCATATTTAGAGACTTATTTAGCTTCTATCCATCAAATATAATTTAGGTTGGATCAAGTATAATTTACACCATGTAGGTACCTTTTTGCAGACATTCTTTACAATGAAAATATCTGAGATACATTTCGTGCCAGTTTATATGACACTATAGCATTAAAAGATGAATTTCAAAAAGCTGTGCATATATGTTTGATAGTTTGAGACTTGTTGAATAAAATTTGACCTGAAGTCTTTACATTCCATTCAATATTGTCCTATTTTGTGGGAGCTTTTGGAAAGGGTTTCCTTTACAATTTATTTATTACATTTCAAACTCTTTCGATTGAAACATATTTCATTTTAAATTAATTTGCTATTGATATATAGATTTAGGAACAAGTATCTGTAAAGCATAATACAATTTTAAACCTGAAAAGAAATTATTAATATATTTTTTCCCATGTTAAACCTCAAAAGGTATTCAAAAAGATTCTTACGCGTCTATTCCTAATATGGCGACTTGGTAACTGATGATTGTAGGTACTTATACTTTACTATTATGTAATAAATAATCCTATCACTTCATTAAAATTATATGCTGAGATTGTTTAAGTTCTCAATTACGTTTATTTGTTACCTACAATAATAACCTACTCTTAGTTTAAGAAGTCTACTAAGGTCGACCTTTACCCACTTGATTACCGAATGAAAACTATTGCTTAGCGATTCTAATAAACAAACATATCGATAGGTTGGCTTACATAATCAAGACCAGGCTGGTAGGCTATAATTAAATTACCCTTACGCAATATTATTATTTTAACTCTTTAATTTATTTGCTTAGCAAACTGGCTTAGTGTCGGACGACTGTGTTTTCGGAAACACTAGTTTAGTGGAATGGTCAGGAAAAAGATAATAGGTCATTTTAGAACTATGGTCATTTGGCATTTACGCCATTAGATTTTCTCTGTGCAAGCATCGCTTCTTCTCGTATAGCCTTCAGAATTTGGTAAACTGCGCCTTTTCAATACCATTATTGGGCAAACTGCGAACGCACACGCTTGCAATTGGATTTGGATTTTGTCCTCTTGGCCACAGATAATATAATACTATCTTGGCCCTAAAATTATTAACCCATTAATTTAACTAACGGCAACGATTGCTTCACTCAAAAATCGTCATTGACAGAAAATACGAATCGTTTGCAACTAGGTCTATCGAGTATTCAATTTGTTTCTGATACGTTAAAGTTCTTTATTTAACCGTATTAGGCAACTTATTATGATTGCATATAAAGTTTTATTCCTTGATTAATAGTATAGTTATTGGCATGGATTTTCAGAAGCAAGAGTTTTAACGTAAATTGTATAATAAATAATTCTACAAAGTTGATATTGTAGTATTGAATAATTCATTAAATATAATCCTTTGTATTTCGAGAATATTACATTACATGTTTGCAACTTGAGCTTTATCTTAATAGTAGCATGTCTCTAACAAATATACTATTTTATGATTATTAAATTAATAATAATAGTCATCATCATTATCACCAACACCACCACCATCATCATCAACAACATCATCATCTTTATCAACAGTCTATGTAAGACCTTACCTACTTACTTACTTACCATCTAACAAATATACTATTTTAAGGTTACATATACGTCTTCACCATCACCTATATTAGTAAACTGCTGGACATAGCCTAGGTCTCTTCGAAAGGAAGGTCTTGCCATAATCGCCACTCTTGGCAGGTGAGTTTGCAATCGCAGTATAGCCAATGGTAGACAGGAGATACTGCTGCTCTTCTTCCCCTCGCAGTACTATGAGAAGGGTTAGAGGGTTTGGGGTTTTCTTAATGTGATGGTTATATTTTATCCGTCCTTTTGCAGGATTACGGTACAGACAACGTCAGTATAAAAAAGTTTCTATACTTGGCGTTTACATTTGCCTCATCATCGTCAAATTTTGATATATTTTCCAAGGTGTACGAAAATGGTAAGTTTGTGAACACTTTTCATATTTTTATACAGCATTTGTTTTAGTTTCTCTCTTCTGACGCTGCAGGAAAATACAATAGCAATGTCAATATTTTTTTTTTCAATCGTACCATGAAAGCCTCTTTGGTCTAATGGTTTGAATACCGGGCAAATATCTTGGGGTCCCGGCTTCGATCCCTGGGTCGGGCAACAGAAGTTCCGAAATTTCGAACATTGCTCGCGTTTGTGATCAGTAATTCGCATGTGGCAAGCGTGGTGATTATGCTCTTGACCATCATTGTTATGGTAACTTGAATTCAATGTGGAGGCCTTTTCCCTGCAGTGGGATGTTTATAGGCTGTTATTTTAGTTGACTTTTTTCCATGAATATTATAATTTATAATAGTTTATATATTAAGTTGAAAATTTAATATTAAAGAGTATTAATTTATGGGTAGGTTAATTAGACGTGCTGTCGACTGTATTTATACAACGTGTTCCATTTGATATCTCATAACCCTAAGGTTATGTTCTATAGGTAAAAATAATATAAAACGCCCTAGAACATGTGGTTCAGAAATCAATACTTTCGAATATAACCTGAATTTTAGTTAAATTTGTTAAAAAAATGTAACCAGTATGGCGAATTCTTAGTTTTACGAGACGTTGGCAAACTTACACTTAAGTGTAGTAGTAAAGTAGCGGGAGAGCGTAACTTGTAAAAAACATTGACGTGTGTGGGTGTTTCATTGATAAGTAGGTACGAGTAATTCGTTTTCATTCAAAAGTTCAGTCATAACAAGGTAAGAGTGTTTTACATAAACAGTCGTGACTTTTAAGAATTATTTTGTATGAAAAAATTTAACAAAAAAAAATTATAATTGAAAAGATAGATAGATAGATAGATAACTCATTTATTTGCATCACATACAACTACAACACACACAAACAGTTGACGCTGCATATAAATAAAAAGTACATCAATTTAAAATACATACAAAAACAAAAGGGAAAAAAATAAAAAGATGTGTGTCGCAGCGATGCAAATGGGCCGCAGCTCAGCGATTCGTTTGCTTGGGGCAAACCACTGATTTTCAGCTACCACCCGATGACAAGCCTCAGGACGCGTTAGAGGCGACAGACGCGATGTGATCATGTGAATTACATAAATAAATTTATAAATTAATCAATAAGGAAACTAATAATGCATGCAATAGTACCTATATAGTCAGATATACCTGCACAGTCCAACTATAGTATGTAACAAACTTCTTAATAATAAAGTACCTAATTTAAGAAAAGAAAAAAAAAACAGATCTACCATACATCAACTTTGATTAATTTTTCCACTTGCGCGAAACTCACCGCGGCAAAGACAAAATCAATCTAAAAGTCCCTCTATTCGAAAACCGTCAATTCGAAAACCGTCATCCATGCGACTAGGATATCAAAAGGCACTGTATTTCGCCTACATGAAAAATGGGAATGAATAATTGTTTTTTGTCATATATCCCATAGTGTGGGGTTTTTTCGGTCCATAGTTTCTTTGAAAAGTACGAGTAATTTATGTAAGTTGTTTACATTATTCGATCTTAAAACTAAACTTATTATTTGACCATTATTTACCCTAGAGTTATGGGATATCAAAAAGAACACGTTGTATAGGATAAAACCAAATTAGTTGGAGTGAACAGAAAAATAAAATGTCTTCATTCTAAAATCGCTATCTCGATAATATTCAATGAATAGTATTCTTTGCAAGTGTGACAAAATCATTAAAACGGTTTGTAGATTGTTAATATTTATGATTTAAATTTAAAATAAATTACTTTAGTCAAATAAGTAGACTTGAAAGTATCGTATATATTTTATAATATTTAAATTTTAACATTACCGCCCCGAGTACTATGGAATTATAAACAATATCTAAACTAATGTTTGTTGGTTTAGTTTCAAGTCTACTTATTTTACTAAAGTAAATTATTATGATTTTAAATTAAATTGTTAAGCTTTCATGTAACAACCCTTTTTCAGTAAGGTTATTCGACTTTGTAGTATGTGAAGTGACTATGGGTATGACGTATATGTGTATGGATTTTTTCATTAAACAATACACAAGAAAAATGGATTTCAATCAAAATTTGAACCCTTTACTCAAAGGGATTACATACGGAATTTTATTACAGTCTGCTCTGTGGACTTTGTTGGTAAGTTATAGTTTTATTATAAACTAGGGCTTCGCATTGGACTCTGTCCTAAAATCCATCCTAAGCGGACGTCTTTTAATTATAAGCAACCTCGTTGCCGAGTTTTAAATTTGTACATTAAGCCGATTTGATATTTCGTGATGAGACCTTTCGCTTTTATATAAATGTTACAGTCAAAACTCATAACCGGTCAAAACCACTTTTGCCTGATTTTTGTAGTTAAATGGGTTGACTGGTTATGAGTTTTGACTGTAACATAAATAGTTATATTTAATTTTGTGCCTCTCAAGTTAGTTAGTTAGTTAAGAAGTTTATTGCTGTGCGTAGCCAAGTGAAAATTAAAATAAAAGCAAAAGTGTACGCAGGTAGATGCTATGGACGTACGGATCAACATTCTGTTAATGTATAGACAACGGCAGTTCGACCTACCCAAAAAGTTAAAGGTCATTGAATGGCTTTTCAACTTTAAGTCCAACAAGTAGAGATCAATATCAATTGAGAAAATTTGACGATTTGTGGTAGGTTGACGTCCTGTTGTCTGTACTAACACTAGTGACCGATACCACAAATAATTAACCAACAAAGCACATAACAATAGACTAATTGATATAAAAGTGCCATACCCTTAATTTGCAAAGAAGGCAACTATAAAATCTTGTTTTATGTAAGAAATTGAAGCGCATACTGTGATCACATGAGTAAAGATTTTATACATGTGCTGTGATCATCTATCGATTAATTAATTAACGGCAAATCGACATGTCAAAGTAATCAAACTTAGGAGTATACTGATTTAAACTTCCATGGTCACTATTACTAGAGTTGATTGATACGGGGTTTATACCATGTATAAGTGGTAAAGGTGAAGCTACAAAACAACGACATCCCTATAGAGTATGCCAAGTTGATGCAACATTGTCTGTCGACAAACTATTTTTTGTATAGGGGTCAGTACTACCTGCAAATAGAGGGGGTTGCTATGGGTAGCCCCGTAGCTCCAGTTGCTGCTAATATCTGGATGGAACATGTGGAAGAGAAAGCCATCGCCACTGCACCCACAGAAATTAAATTATGGAAGAGGTATGTCGACGACGTGTTTTGCATACTGAAATGTGACAGGGACGATGTTGAAATGAATTTAGCAGGTATTAATAGTATCCACCCCAAGGTTAACTTCACCTGTGAGATTGAGAATGACAGACAGCTGGCATTTTTAGATGTTAAAATTGGAGTGCGGGGAGACGGTTCACTTAGCCACTCAGTGTATAGAAAACCTACACATACTGACCGTTACCTTCACGCTACTTCGCACCACCACCCTAGACACCTCAACTCCGTAGTAGCATCCTTGACCAACCGTGCATATGATCTATGCGATGAAGAACACCTGCAGGAAGAGCTAGATCATGTACAACATGTACTACGGAGAAATGGATACACCGGACGACTTCCTACCAGAAAACTGTTAAAACACCAAAGGTATAAGGTTGACAGGCAACCTGTGTTTTTGCCATACATAAAAGGAGTGACAGACAAGATCTCAAACATCCTAAAGAAATTCTCATTAAATACTGTCTTCACTCCCTTAAGAAAGGTATCACAGTGTCTAAGATCACCTAAAGACAATCTCGTTTTAGAAAAACCAGGTGTCTATAAGATTGACTGCAGTTGTGGAAGTTCGTACATCGGCCAAACTAAACGCACGGTGGCTTGCCGGGTGAAGGAACACATTAAAGCGGTCAAAAATAACGACACACATAAATCAGCTATCGCTGAACACCTCATACACTCGGGTCCTAATCACTGGATTGAGTTTCACAACGCGAAGATAATTTCTACAGAACACCACTATATACCAAGGATGGTCAGAGAAGCGATTGAAATTACCAAACACAAAAATTTCAATCGCGAAGATGGCTTTAAATTATCTAGTGTATGGAATCCAGTGGTTCAAATTTGCGGAAACAGAAGTAATTCAAAAAATGCTATATCTCGATTGGATACTGTAAGTGTTGTGTGTCGAGAACAGAAGTGTAGTAATAGTGAGTTTTCAAACAGTGGTACCGGTATCGTGTGTAATAAAAGACTACGACGGAGGGTAGACCGATTTGTCTGCTCTTAACAACTACCCACCCGCATAGACATCAGTTCTCCCGTGATCATGGCGCTTGCAACAGTGCCGAAATATCGGGAACTCATAAAAACTAAGGTACATGGTATAAACCCCGTATCAATCAACTCTAGAAACTTAGGAGTACTTAAAAAACGTGCCCTCGAAATATTTAGTCTAACCAGAAAATGTTTTTTAGAGTTATTTCGAGCTGGTTGTGCTGCGAGTAAAGAGAGGCCAATTTAGCAAGCCCCGAGGAAACAAAACGATGTTTCCGCAATATTTGGGCGCACATTTTATTATTTCTCGATTATTGCCAAATCACCTATGATGTTGACTAAAATGGCTTTAAAGCTAAAACATAAACCTTTGAGATGAAATAATATTTTTTAAACTGTTTCCCGTCTCTCTGCTATTTTAGTTTTCATTTTAATTGAGAAACTTTCTGAGATAGGCATTTCATCAGAATCTTAAACAACAAACAAACTGAAACAAATATTGATTATATTTAAAAAGACAGATTTCTGCCTCCTATACAGGGTGAAATTTTAACCACCTTCTAAATTTTAATATATCAATCTACAAGACAAAAACACGAATGACGTATTTTTTCTTTTGGTATAGCCCAGTACAAAAATGTCAAGATAAGGCACTTAGAAAATGTCCGCAAAAAATCTAAAATTTTTGATAAGGCTGCCTAGCAACACTTTTTTTACGCGATTCGCATCTTATTCATTCATTACGATACTATTCGTAAGTTTTTGATTTTCCCTTTATACCTTATCAGGCCTAGGACCGTAAAAATTGAAAACTATATTGCGAAAAATATTTTCCGTTGAAAGCTTGATTTACATTTTTTACTTCATAGATGGGCTCTAAATACGATACTGAGAGCCTATAAAAATTTTGAAACGTGGTTAAAATTTCATTCTGTATAATATGGAAAGATAAGTGTGAAAAATCCAGCCTTACTGGGTGATTCATTTTGTTTGGACTCATCGTCGATATCTATGCACGCGTCAGCCAGGAAGAAATAATCTTTGGTCTCTTTTGCCCTTTCCAGCATGCAAGTGACTTAGCCGATTCTATCAGATTTTTAGCTACCAGTTTATCAAGCGAACCGTCATGGACATTATGTCCGAAAATACAAAATTTCAATATAACCTGCGTACCATCCAAGGATATCATTATGAGGTGTCGCGAATATAATTTTACGCATTTCAACAACACTCCTGCGCATTTGAATTATTTGTAAGTATCACATCAGAATACATAAAAATTTTAGAACAAGAATTATAAAACTGTGACTCTTATATACAATATACAATATAGTTTGACGACCATTTGGATCAGCGGTAGTAAACACTGCTTCTGAGCCATGGGTCGCGGGTTCGATCCCCGCACAGTACAAATATTTGTGTGCATGAACATGTCTGTTTGTACTGGTCTGGGTGTTTTCTATGTATTATAAGTATTTATTTACAAAAAAAAAAGTATATAAGTAAGTTTATCGGTTGTCTAGAACCCCATACGACAGGGTACTTAATAGTAGCTTTGAATTATGAATGTCATCTAATATTATTGGATGAAATGACATGTCGAACCATATTTCAATAATTTTGTATCGATTATTTAACCTTTAAATTTAATTCTGGGTCACTTTTATTTAATGTGCTTTATATTAAAAGGCTCATGAAGCAGGATCATACTCGTAATAAAATTGTATTTAATACTAAATTCTAAATTCTTAAAAAAATAAAATGTAACAGTTAATTTAAAAAACTTTAAGTTGTCTGTTCTCAAACCTGTAAGCAATTATTTGTTTTAATGTTTGTATTCTAACTATTAAATTATGCGGTATGGATAATTTGAAAAAAAAAAGTTTTTTTTTTAATTTTTCATGCTGCGAAGCGGTGCCTTTTTATGTAATCAAGGATTAATGTTAGTCAAATTGAATATTTGAGTTTTTTTCAAGTCCGTTAAGTTGAAATTAAAATCAAAACATGTAGTCTGTCAGTAAAGGCATCCATTACATTGGTTTTACTATGGTTTTACTATGCGTTTTAACAGTAAGTATCTTATCAATGTTCTGATATAATTGTTTGTTGATGTTTAGGTAATCACTGTTTGTTGAAGGCTGTCAAAATTGGGAAATTGAATTAAAATTCATGTTTTAATATTTAAGACAGAAAAATGGTAAATAAAATTAAAAATGAATACCTATAATTAAAAAAAATGTTATCATTTCAAAACTAATTTGTATCGGTCAACACCCAAATATCGAATGTGTTAAAAATGATAACATCTAAACGTTGACTGTTGTTAAAATTTAACTAAAATATTGGGAAACTTAGCAAGCGTAGCAGCCAATCTTAGCCTATTCGTTTTAATTATATTAATAAATCAAAGGGAAAATACTTATAAAATTAAATTGTCTTTCACAGGAAATCGTTTACTACTTTAGACCAGAATGTTCTTACAACAAGATTTTTTGCGTCGGCCTTAGTATGGATTTTCAATTTCTTCTGCGCGGCTTCAATGGATGAAACCCTAATAAAAGTAATTACTGACCATTTATACAATGATCGCACATTTTTGACCCCTGACAAACGAAGCCCACCGTTATGTCACCATTATGTATAACATCTTGGCAGTGTTATTCTTATTTTTTTATTAATTAAAATAGTCCTAGAAAACTGAAAAATATAAGATTATTAATTTTAAATCTGAAGCTAAAGTGACAGTGGGCTGGCCATATTAGCCGCAGAACCGACAACCGCTGGGGTAAACGAGTTCTTAAGTGGACACTGCGTCTCGGCAAACGTAATGTAGGACGCCCTCAGGCCAGGTGGAGTGATGATTAGCGCAAGGTGGCTGGCAAGAGCTGGATGCGAGAAGCCGAGGATCGACCTAAGTGGCGTGCAACTGGAGAGACCTATATCCAGCAGTGGACTATGATAGGCTGATGATGATGATGAATTTTAAATCATGCTATGACGTGAACGGACGTATTATTTTGCTTTGGCTTCGGGTCCTGGTTGAATGAACCTTATACAGATAAGTCCGTGTGCATCACAGCGTGTTTCTAAATGAATATCTGAATCAATATTTTATAGTTTTCAAAGATATGTTTATGATATTTAAAGAAAAAGCACTCCCAAGATGTTATACATAGTTTTGTTTGTCGTAACGTGGGGCTCATTTGTCAGATGGTCAAAAATGTGCGGTCATTGTATAAATAGTAGGATAAAGGTAAATCTAATGTAACCTATAATAATTATATTCATCATATTGGTATTGACATATTAGAAATTTAACTTTGTAGATATTTTGATCTTACGGCCGGTCCCAATAATCTATCTATCGTCAGTTTTGACATTTCGGAGATAGGAAACTGTTTCTATCCCTGATTTTGCCGTCCAGAGAAACAAAGACAGAAGTTGTTTTCTATCTCCTATATGCCGAAACTGAAGATAGATAGGTTATTAGGACCGGCCGTTAGTGGATATAATATTGCTTAGAAAATTACAATATCTATACGTGTTACTTTGGGCTTTAAAAACTAAAACTTTTTATTTACGACTGCTCTTAAATTAGTTTGAGTGAATTGGACTTCTTTCTCTACTGACAACCTCTCATTAGTTGTGGTTCCATCCGGCGAGCACTTTTCAAATTTCATTCTGTTTCCATGCTCGGTCAAATCGCACTATATTTTTTTAAGACGAGAAAATATTAATTATCCAAATTAAGAGTACCTAACAAACACTAGTTTTTGTATTCAATATTTGATGATGTACCTAATACAAAAGTAGAGTGATGAAATTGTCGGTCATGAACAACTAATGATGCAAATAAGTTTTTTTTTTACATGATTGTACAAGCAAAAAGACTTCGATGATGGTAGAGGGAAATAAAGTAAAAACTTAACATCTGAATTTAAATTGCTTTAAAAAACATAATATCTGAATTTAATTACTCTTGATCACTGTTATTGGCATTTATGTAACAGCCAAAAAAATAATTGACGCTCTCAATTTGTTTTTATACGGAGCAATAATACGACGACTATTTGGATCAGCGGTAGTTAACGCTGCTTCTGAGCCATGGGTCGCGGGTTCGATCCCCGCACAGTACAAATATTTGTGTGCATGAACATGTCTGTTATAAGTATGTATTTACAAAAAAAAAAAAGTATATAAGTAAGTTTATCGGTTGTCTAGTACCCCATACGACAGGGTACTTAATAGTACCTTAATTTGGGACTAGATGGCTCTGTGTGGCCCAGTGTGGCATGTCTTAAATATTTATTTTATTATTATTTATTTAATAATTGTCGGTATCAACCTTTTTATTCTTGTTTCATATTGTTTCAGCTTTTTAGGATGACATTCATCTGTCGATTTTATTCAACAATTGTGGTGGTTATTTTACTATTATGTTTTAGTAAATACAATACTTTGACGTATTTTGCACAAATTTTGGATATCACTTCCCCGTCATCATACGTAAGTGCTTTTTTTAATTGTAATTTCTGATTAATTATTTTAAAAAATATATAAAAAATCTTTATCTCAAATACAGATTTAATTCAAAATATGGTACACCCGTACTCTTTTAAGTTACAGTATAATAATATTAAATATAAAATGTATTCGAAAATGTTGCAATATTGCCTTACAAAATCTATGGCAAATTGCATTTAGACTAATCACAAAAAGTTTGTTTAAAAAAATACCTGTGAAACCACAGCAAAAAATATTTTGATAAATTTGAATGAAAATTGCAAAAAAAAATAATGTTTTTTTGCTTTCAGTATAGCTCTCGATTAGCATAAAAACTTTGCGGCAGCTCGTAAAATTTATAACTAAAGTTTTGATCCTCACTTGCCGTGCATTGCATCGCGTGTGTTACGATTATTCTAACCCTACCAATTATGGATAATCCTAAGCTATCATCAGTAATAACTTAGGATTGATTTATATTTCTTACCATGAATGGGAAAGTGGATCAACCATTGCTGCATTGTTTTTTTATTGATCAGAAAATTTTAGCTTAAAAGAAACAGATAAATATTAATACCATTAAAAATATTTTAGTTTCCTGAGATTTGTTTTATTGGCTTAAAGTTGGTGTTATTTCATTTTCAATAGAAATAAAAAACTGTAGCTAAAGTTATCAAAGTACGTAAATTGTATCCTTTTTACCTTTCAATACCTAACTTTTAGGGTATTTAACTGTTTCCTAATCAAATTTAATAAAATTTTCGCATTTATAAAACCTTTTATTATGGATATTACAAAACGTGTCTATTTTTTTTCTAAATAGTAACATAAATTATAATCCCTGAGTACTATTTTATCGCCGTAACAATCTTCAAACATTTATATAATATCTTTAATTTCAATGTATACAGGATGAAATTTAAATCACTTTCCAAATTTTAATACAGCAATCTATGAGGCAAAAATCAAATGACGTATTTTTTCTTTTGGTATAGCCCAGTACAAAAATGTCAATATAAAGCACTTAGAAAATGTCCGCCGAAAATCAAAAATTTTTGAATCGGCTTCCTAGTAAAACTTTTTTTACGCGATGTGCATCTCATTCATTCATTACAATACTATTCATAAGTTTTTGATTTTCCCTTTATACCTTAACAGGTCTAAAACCGTAAAAATTGAAAACTATATCGCGAACAATATTTTCGGGTGACAACTTGATTTACATTTTTTACTTCATAAATAGACTCTAAATCCGATACTAAACACATATAAAAATTTTGGAAAGTAGTTCAAATTTCATCCTGTATAGTAGGTATTCGTGTAAATGTTAATAAAATGCAGCCTGTTTTATTATTGGCTTTATTAAAATTTTTTGTCCTGCCATATACAGAAACATTTAACTTTTACTGTGGCCGATTCAATTTTAAGCACATGCCCATAGTAATAATTATTAAGCTATTGCATAGCTTCTACCGCGGGCCTTGAGCGTGGAGACCGAATCCAGAAATTCCGTAACGAAAATAACCTAACCTAACACTCGGGGCGATGCACGATCGAACAATTTTGAATTTCCGAAATTTAAAAGAATTTAGAAGAAAATTTGGTGAATGGTTGCCTATGGTAACCATATCTGCCAAAATAACAGAAACATTAAATTACAAAAGTCAAAATTAGAAAATACATAAAATTATAAAATTAAGCTATTGCATAGCTTCTATCGCGGGCCTTGAGCGTGAAGACTGAATCAAGGAATTCCGTAACGAAAATAACCTAACACCTGACCGGCACAGCGGTGATACTTTTTAGTTTTATAATTGCATAAGTTGATAAAAATGCTATGCAATAGCTTTACCGCGGCAGTCTCCGAGTGCCACACGTCTTTTTATTTTTTATTAGCAATAGTATGTCGCACAAACGAAACTGGAATTTATTTCTACATGGAATTAATTATTACAACAGTATAATACACTTAATTACACATAAAATACATGACAAAAAAGCATACAATTAGGTGGTCTTATCGCAAAGAAGCAATCTCAACCGGACAACCTTAACGACGGATTAAGGTTGTCCGGTTGAGATTATAACGAACCTAAATTTCGTATATAATTAAATAAAAAAAGTATCTACTTACTACGAACTAATGAAATACGTCGTTTATATGTATGTATTATCTTATCTGTATCTGTATGCAGTAGAGAGAGGGGGGAGGGGGCAAACCAGCAAAACAAGCCTACTAAAATACCTTGGTATACGAATGACTGCAATTAGTGCTTTCCTAAAACTAATATCGGAAGCGGCGTTAGTTGGATCGTGCCAAATATGGTAATATGGTTAGGCAAAGGTTATTATCGGTTCGGGTATTAATGATTATTTAAATGATTGGAACGTATGGCTTCAAATTGTTATTGCTCGAAGTTGCAATATGTCTTTTATATATTTATTTTCATAGAGGCTGACAAAAGTGACCGAGTTTATTGCGCTGCTTCTTTTCGGCACTAGCCCAGACTTGTCCCGTAGCAGTGGTAGGGTTCAAATATTGGGACGTGTAACAGCCTGGGGCCTATTTGCAGAAATAAAATGATTTTACTGATTCTCCTGCGTTTACCTTGCGCTGACGCGCGCCATAAGGAGGCCTTGTTGGGCGGTGATTCGCGTCTTATGAAGCTATATCTGCACATGGGGCGGAGCGCTGCACTGCCCGGAGTATCTTTTTCGGTACCTAACGCGATATAACCGCACCGCATAGCTTCGTTTCAAACGATTATAATAACTTAATCGACGATGGTCACCTATAAATTATTCAAAATAAACATTGATAGTAAAAATACAAATTGTACTACAATTTTTGGACCTTCTTCAGTGGGTCTTAAACCCATAACTTTTCGCTTACTGGGCGAATTTTAGTAAATAACCAATTATATTTTTGATCTGCACCAGCAACTGTTTGGCAAAAAAACATTTTCAAAACATGGCGGCAAATTAAGTTTGACACAAAAAATAAAACTAACTAACAATAACATGTACCCTCAAAACACGGAACAAGCTAACTAGTACTGGCTTAGTTTAAAATTGTTTTTACTTTTAGTCTTTTTTTCAGACACTCGCAATGGATCACGTCACATACGCTTACGGGATTGGTTTCGTCGGCGTTTACGATTTCGGCACTTTATCCCCATACACAATGGTGGACAATGCAGTCGTAATTTTTATGATCATTTTCACTCTGAGTGCTTTCGCCAGGTAGGCCTAAAGGTAAAAGTACGCTTATGCCAATCGCAAACAAGCCCTTGCTATGCAAATGTAGTCTGAAATCAAGTTAAATTCCGCTTCCGCCCACGTCATGTTTAATCCCACACACTTTGCTTAGATGCGATGTTCTGGTTAACATGAGTTGCGGTTCTCCATAATGATGCTCGATGACTAAAATGATTCATATGTAGTTATAAACGAGAAAGAAACAAAGTAAAACCATTTGATATGTTCAAAATTATGAACTAAACCAAATGTGTGAATTGTTTCGATCCCAAATAACAAACACGCGGACCCGAGAAATTATAGAATTATAGATCAAGCAGACAAACTTGTGTGTAAACAGTTTTGCGGGACTTTGTTTATAAACATATCAGTCAATTGTATGTATACTAATAAATAAATAAAATAATTGAAAAGTGGATTTCTACATAGACCCGTCTGGTTGTCGAGCACAGACGCCACTCAACTACAGAGTTTGTCAAAGTTTCAATTACTTACTCGTGATTATTATATCTAAGTTGTATTACGTTATTCGTGACTTTTTTAAGACTAAAATCCGCATCCGTAAAAGCTCCACATTAACTGATGTGGATGTCAGCAAATAATAATTCAATTATTCGCATCAACATCTAAATTTGAACAACCGTAACTCCCACAGAACACGGAAAAAGGTTGGAAAGGCTATGTAGGCGGGGCAAGCGCGCCATTGAGGTTATACGCAAATGCTCATACTTATGCCCAAACGTGAATGTAAGTGAGCGCTGTGATTAGTTTCTTTTGACGTCGCGCGACAAACCATCGCTTGATTGATTGGCATTCTTTAAACTCGTTTATGTGTAGAGGGGCGCAAGCGGCAACATCGATTCTCATACAAATGGTGCAAGAAGCCTTTCTAACCTTTTTGCATGCTCTGTGGTAACTCCCTTGGTTTATCGTACTACTTACACTTTGTAGCTACATTAGAAAAAAACAATAATTGAACGATTACTTTACTTTTAAATAGTTTATTTTGTTACCAGGTCGATCATAGTCAAAATACTTCATGTGGTACTAACAAGTTGCGTGGAACTAGAAATATCTATTACTCCGCATTATCTGTTGTTTGCGGTTTTACCGTTAAGCACAGAATTCTTCTACGCGCATAAGCTTTACATTATTTATGTGTATATAAATGTAATGCTGGCAACTATTGCATATCTTGTAAGTTAATTTTCATTATCAGAAATAAATTGTAAGACGGTTTAGTAGAATCTTTACATTTACAAGTTCGCTTAAGGCTGACCAACATTCAAATAAAGGTACGCTCTTTCCAATTTTTTTACTACTTGTTACGTTCGTTTTTACAAATTCATATTAATCCAAATACGATGTGTCTTATGTAAACCTAGTACAAAAAACATGTTATGAATATAATACCATTCTGATTATCTAACTGTTGGACATTGGACTCTCCCAGAAAAGGGCGCAATGAACTACTCGGGATTGTTTACCACGGCTTCTAACAATCTTTATAAAAGCATAGGTCTACTAAACTTGGTGAAAGCCCTGTCCGAACACCTTTCAGTTCGTGGTCATCACTAATGAACCTCTTTCTCCTACGGTTGTAATATCAGCAATCGACCCCTAAAAGAAGGTTAAGTGATTTTTTAATGATTAGTAATATTCAATTTTTTTTTCTGATTATTATGAGCTCGTTAATAATGAGGTTTTAATGTTTTAAAGTTACTTTCAAATTTCATATCTCTATTACAGGCACTGTTGACACTAAGTATGTCTAAGTTGCTGCATAGTGAGTTTCGATCCGTGAAGAATATGTACATTGTGGGCATATTGTGCTTTTTGGGATTTAGTTTATCTGTGCCCATCACCGTGGTAAGCATTTAATAACACATTTTCTTTAGAGATTTTCATTATTCGTATGTATATTAATAATTATGGCGTATCTATTCTCTATCGATATTATCGGAATTAATACTGTACTGAAAAAATAAAGGCGAAACCAACAGAGGAACGATAAAGCCGAATAGCGGTTTCGTCGAGGTTCCCCCAAAACTAGCTTTGCGAATCACCGTGCCGATCATGCGGAAAAATAAACAACAAACAAACAAAAAAAAAAGTTGCTAGTCTATCAATAGTTTTTTATGTGGAAGTCAGTAAGTGCTATAGTCATGTTATCTCAATTGCTGCTAAAGCCATAATAGTTCTTAAACATTAGCGTTCACATACGATTTCTAATTCAATTCACGTGCGTACAACCAATTTATAACTCTAGACTTACATTCTATATAATTACTGCTTTAATAAAGTTATCACCATTTATAATTAAATGTTAAGCTGACTTACTGATAAAAAGATATGCTGTGAACTCGCCTATCCTTGAAACTTGTGATTAAGTGTTATGTTTTAATGAAATTATTGTGTTGCCCAAACAGACGTCATTACAAAATAAGTGGCGTGTTCACGTTTACTGACACGGGCTTCAAACTTTGTTTCACGATAAACAGAAGCAATGTCTCTCACTCCCTAAAAGGACAAACCCGTTTCTCATACAATATTGGGATAAAACCGAGATACCATAATTATAATGCTCATAGTATGGGCACAACAACCTACTGTCCTCTTTCCTACAAAATAGTTACAGCAACATTGAATTATAGAATTCCTTCTTCTCATTAACTAGTACTCGTACGTCTGTAGATGAACTCTACCCTTTTAGACGAGAAATTAAGCTGGCTTTCACATATAGATCTCATTTCTTCGTGAACTCGGATACTTATTTGGACATTTAAAAAGCTTAGACACATTGCTGATTTCGATCTATTAAAAACTGTGTATGCATTTATCACACTCAAATCCAGTGTTGCTTAATGATGAGTTTTTACGAAGAATTATCTTCTCTACAAAATGTATTTGTGTTTTTTTCTAGCGTTTCTGGGCTGTAGTAGACCAACACTTCCCTTTCTCGTCATATATGAGTGTTTCTAGTCTGCCTATAGTAGAAGACGGATAGCGGCGTCTTTTCTTGTCTGTCTTGAAATCCTTCTCCCGTCTATGTCCAGAAATAGATTGATGTGGGCTCATAATACATACCTACCTTCGAGAGGATACCTTATTCAGTCAACATAAAAAATAATGTTAATTTGTTTTATATGCATTTCTCAGCTACTCATTCGAATGCGATGAAAGTTTGGTTTTAAAAATATATGAAAAGCTAGGCGACCAAAGTCGCTGACTATGGCGAGCGAGAATAAATTGCATTCGATTTATAAACCTTACTTCAGCTATGGAAGTTAGTACAATCACTCTCATACACGTAGCACAAAGGTAAGCTTTTACAGTCTTGACAAAACTCATGAATTATGAAGTGGCTTCGAACTTTGATAGCATTCGTATGCGATGGAAGCAATATTTCATCCATGTTATAAGAACGAGCGGGTTGGACTAGTTTGCTTTACAGTTGCAATGTTGACAGTGCATATCTAAGTTGTATTACCATACAATGTACTTTTGTATTCCACATTCAGCCGTATCTACATCGTGTTAAGAACTAAATTAAGCGAAGTCGTTGCTTTGAAAACAGTCATCATGTCATGGAAATAATAGTTGTTCTTTAATAGATAGTGTACTCTCTTTTGAGCTTAATTCACATTAACCTGAATTGCAAAAAAGAAACCGCTAAGAATAAAAAAATGAGCAGGAAAAGAAACTGCTCTTTCATTTAAGTTAAAAGTTTTTAATTTCATTCATTTTGCTGCAAAAATTCAATGTCTTAACTTTTTATACGTGGAATCAAAAAAGTCATTACTATACAATCATAAAGAACAAAAAAAGTTGTGCGTGTACTAGTGTACACACGTAAGAAGTGAAACTTCTTTATGGCCTTATTTTTCGAAAAATGATCTACATGCAACTTTCCAGAAATTGGTTAAATTGGTTAAATTGGTTAAATTGGTTAAATTGGTTAAATTGATTACATTGGTTAAATTGGTTAAATTGGTTACATTGGTTAAATTGGTTAAATTGGTTAAATTGGTTAAATTTGTTAAATTGGTTAAGTTGGTTAAGTTGGTTAAGTTGGTTAAGTTGGTTAAGTTGGTTAAGTTGGTTAAGTTGGTTAAATTGGTTAAATTGGTTAAATTGGTTGAATTGGTAAAATTGGTAAAATTGGTTAAATATTATTTCACTTTACCTTTTTGCTATCGTCTGAACCAACCGTGGTAGGGGCAAGAAAAAGATGGCGCGTAACCGAAAAATGTGACGAAAATTTGACGCAACTTTCCAGAAATTGGTTAAATTAGTTAAATTGGTTAAATTGGTTAAATTGGTTACATTGGTTAAATTGGTTAAATTGGTTAAATTGGTTAAATTGGTTAAATTGGTTAAATTGGTTAAATTGGTTAAATTGGTTACATTGGTTAAATTGGTTACATTGGTTACATTGGTTAAATTGGTTAAGTTGGTTAAGTTGGTTAAGTTGGTTAAGTTGGCTAAGTTGGCTAAGTTGGTTAAGTTGGTTAAGTTGGTTAAGTTGGTTAAGTTGGTTAAGTTGGTTAAGTTGGTTAAGTTGGTTAAGTTGGTTACATTGGTTACATTGGTTAAATTGGTTACATTGGGTAAATTGGTTAAATTGGTTAAGTTGGTTAAGTTGGTTAAGTTGGCTAAGTTGGCTAAGTTGGCTAAGTTGGTTAAGTTGGTTAAGTTGGTTAAGTTGGTTAAGTTGGTTAAGTTGGTTAAGTTGGTTAAGTTGGTTAAATTGGTTAAATTGGTTAAATATTATTTCACTTTACCTTTTTGCTATCGTCTGAACCAACCGTGGTAGGGGCAAGAAAAAGATGGCGCGTAATCGAAAAATGTGACGAAAATTTGACGCAAAACGTGACGGTAAATTTTTTCCAACGCCGATAAAGAAGTTTCACTTCAAAAATAACAGAAAACAGCACACTCAGGCACGGTAGAAAGAGTGGGAGATACTAGTTCCTCTCCCTTCCCCCTCGATCTTACGCTTTTTCGATCAGCATCACGTGACCCTGACGCGAGTTTGGAAGTTTTTACCCATCCAACAAAAAAGTGCTCAGCGCCGCTAAAGAAGTTTTCACTTCAAAACTAAAAATACAAAGCCCAATACAAAAATGTGCAAATGTGTTCAAGTGCACTTAATTATAGAAGAAGTAAGGGCGAAATAGAATAGAATCACCCCTTTTCCCATTGGTACAGTAAGAATCAACTGCAGAGTACGGCCTTCTTTTTCTGGAAGGTCATAGGCGTGTGCGCTACAAGAGGACTTTATCCAACGATACTATCGTGGGCTGATGATGGTGATAATAATAAAATATTCATACAGCTGGAAAATGTGATCAAATTGATACGGAACTCTACTGTAGTGAAGTATAACAGGCTTCAAAACATGCTTCTGCGTAATCTGAAATCTTTGCAGAGTATCAACCGTAGTAATCTTTTATTAAACAGTTGAAAATTTACACAACGTAATAACCAGGTCAGAATTATGTAATAAAAATAAACCAATTAAGGAGGATACGGATATCTTTGTACAACTATGTACTTAATATTTTTCAAAACATTAAAAATTGCTCAGACCGGTTTACTGCAACAGAAGGCTCCCAAGATTTAGATGGACACTGAACAATGAACTAATAAAACAGGCAACATGATTTTTATAAATCACATCTTCAGCAAAAAAGTAGCTACTTATAGGTGTATAAACCTAGTTATTATAAACACAGCCCTCGCTAACATTACCCAGTACCTATTTACAAACACACCCATATAATCCTTAGCTAATCTAGCCTACGTAACAGATAAAAAACTTATTGATTACATACTAAAGAGACATCACTTGGCTTACCCGGGTTGTCTTGAAAAATCAGCAAAACTGAAATTTCAAAAATACATATACAACAACAATAAAATAAGATTCCTTTTTCGTACAGAGCTCCATTAAAAATTTATAAAGATAATGCCGGTTTATTTTACAAGGTATTTAAATTTAACCTTATAACACGAATGAATTTAACAAATTATTTAAGTAAGTAATAATTACCAAGAGGGAATTTTTGTAATACATCAACTCATTTTTACTGCTTTACTCGTCAAAGTTGAGTAATTGATTACGCTAGTAAGTACACAAGAACATTGCAGTAATTAGTACTGCAATGTTCTTGTGTTCTTACTTTAGTACATTATCAGCGGTAGTTAACGCTGCTTCTGACCCATGGGTCGCGGGTTCGATCCCCGCACAGTACAAATATTTGTGTGCATGAACATGTCTGTTTGTACTGGTCTGGGTGTTTTCTATGTATTATAAGTATGTATTTACAAAAAAAAAGTATATAAGTAAGTTTATCGGTTGTCTAGTACCCCATACGACAGGGCACTTAATAGTAGCTTAATTTGGGACTAGATGGCTTTGTGTGGCCCAGTGAGGCATGTCTTAAAATATTTATTTTATTTATTATTTATAGTAATGCTCCCTATCAAAAACCGTGTCATTTTTTCGATTTAAAATACATAGTTACCTTATTACAGTAAAAACATAATATTGAGGTCGCATAAACTTTACTAGTACGAGTACATTAGCAGGTTCATCGACTATATTTAGATAATCATCTCTAGCCTGTATCAGTCCACTGTTGGAGACGATTCTCTCCAAAAGAAGATTTTTGCCATAATTGCCAAGTTTGGTGGAGGGAATACTATTTTTCCCGCCTTCTATCACCTATTACGACGTCCCCAGACACATTCTTTTTTATATATTTTTTTATATATAGTCAATGGGCTTGCTCTTGACTACATACTTAACTGTACGGTTAAGAAGAAGCCTAAGATGGAGCGAGCTTACCCAGAAAGTGGCACCGGTTCTCCCACCCACCAGCGGAACACAGAAAAACTGCTTGGCGCTGGACTCCGGGAGAAGGGTGGTAGCATCCAGGCAGCCTCTTACGACGCCTTCCACCGCAGAGGGATCTGTTAGCCGTCATCATTGGTTAGAAAACCAAAGTTGTCGTTGCCCAGGGTGGTCCACCAGCAGGTAGATCCCACCACCCCAGTAGAAGTAGTGCTATTCTTTCTATATACCGGCATCCATACGGCATTTTTACATATTGGGAAATCAGGGAACGCCCCGTTGGTCTAGTGGTTTAAATACCGGGCCAAGATCTCGGGGTCCCAGGTTCGAATCCTGGGTCAGGCAACAAAACGTTTCGAATTTTCGAACGTTGCTCGGGTTTGTGATCACCAACCCGCATTTGGCAAGCGTGGTGATTATGCCAGTACACCCATCATTGCTGTGGTAACTTGAATTCAATGATGGAGGCCTTTTCCCTGCAGTGGGATGATTATAAGCTGTTACTTTTGGGAAATCAGAAAAGTGCGCGGTCAGTAGCAATAGTGAAAATGAATGGCCAAAAACTCGTGTTGTGTGTGAACTGTAGTCATTTCCTTTAAACAAGTCCACTCGCATCAAACATTCAGTGGCTACGAAAAATTCATTGCGCTCGCTTGCGCCCAGATCGAACATATGCGTAATAGGGATGAGCTGCGTATTATTATAATGATCAAAGATATTAATGTTGTTTCAACTGATGGATTTTTAATATGAGTACGATTTAACTCTCACGTACATACTCATTTACTACTAACATCATAATTTTTACGTTTAAAAAACATATTGTTATTTTAGTGGTTGTTGTTTCTGTAGAAGAACAATTTATCTTCAGTGTCTACTACTGATTAAAGTATTAAAGTTAGAATTAAAAGTTAATAGTCATTCTACCAGACGAAAGTATTGTAAGTTGCTCGAATTTAATGTTTGATGTGAAAGAAGCTCTAGCTCTTAGCATTACGGCTTAAACTAAACTGCAAGTGTCGCGCCATGGCGCGGGTCGAACTAGAAGTGGCGGGTGTAGGCCGCCCGCTTTCAAGTATTTCTATTCTATAAGATCAAGGTTGCTTTAAAGTTTGGGTTTTAACAGTTGTTGTTATGCCATTTTTGTATTTTATAAAAAAAAGTTAACAAATCGATCGTTGTACTATTAAGTCATAATTGTGGATAGCTTCAGATGAAATTAGGTATGGAAAATAGTTTGGGACTATAGAACATCAAATCAGCGTTAGAGATTCGAAAAACATGAATCGTATCGTTTTTCTAATTTTTGTTACACTCTAGCTGCTTTACCGACTTCGTTCTGCCAGTTATAATCCTTGCACATTTTAATAAAAAAATATTAAATGTTTGACAGTCGAGGACATTTTTTTAAATTGATAGATTTGAATATACAAAAAAGTTCTTTATTTTTCGCCTATTTAAGGTTCCATATTTTAAAAGGAAAGTAACAAAGTTCTTACAGGATCACTATGTAGTCCGTTCGTCCGTCCGCCTGTTAAGACCGTTTTTCGAGGAAACGCGAGGGCTATGTAGTTAAAGTTCAAATTCAAATTTAAAATTCAATCTCAAGTCAACACTCTATTGTAGCTGTGACAGTCAAACTTCGAAGTTAACGCAAAAAATACGGCCGTTAAAAACGTATATTTTAATACTCAAAGGGTTCCAAATTTATAGGTTATTTTCCGTTAACCTAAAACGATGAAATTCAGCAAGTAAAAGCTACCGTCTCATACTACAAGAATGTCACAAAATCCTGTTAATGTTACTGTAGAAATCCTAGAAGATTTAGTCAAAAAGTGAAAAACGCGACATGTCGTTTCTGATGCTAACCTTACACTACCTAAACAATTTCAATTCACTTGACATCAAATTTTCTAAATTGAAATCGCTGAAACAACTTTGCAGTAACTACTCTTACTGTGCATCACTTATTTTTAATGCTTATCGTTTCAAGACCTCGTACATAGAAAAGGTATGCAACACATCACTAAAGTAAAACCCCCTCACTCAAGGTTACCCCGAATACGGGTCCTTAGTCAGACTGCTAACGTATTCAAATCCAGTTTAGTTTACAACACATATACCTATACTGTTTTGACAGAATGTATAGATAGTTCGAATATCAAAAAAATCATCGTACCTCTTTAGCTTATAGAACTAGCCCTAAGTTCGATTGAAAATTAAAAAGAAGGTCAACCAATGACCAGCTTCTTCTGGTGATACTGAGAATCATTTAATTCTGATTTTCATTATTTACTGAGATTCAGACAGAGTAAGGTATTTAAAATATTTCTGTTTCTTAAATTTCAGCAGTCTACTTTGTCTAACAGCAGACTACAAGGATTAATTTACGGTATGAAGGTGACAGTTTTATATTTGGGTGGCTTTAAAGTGGCCATTGTCATGTGGATTTACGGAGTCCAGAGGTTTTCTACCGATATACATTTTTGGCTCGGCTTCAAGCCAACAAAGTTTTGGATAACATGCTGGATGTTTCTGCCTGTCATGCTCTTTGTAAGTTTTCAGCGATCTCTGATTATCTTAACTAGCTGTAGACTTAAATTAAGTTTAATAAGTAGAGTTTCTGTGATTATAAGCATTTTGTTAGCATTAATTTATAATTTGCATCTAGCTAGAATTTGGTCGATACAGATTTTTCGATTTGTATTACTACACATATTTTACTAGGAAAAAGTTTTGTAAAAGTACTTGTTTCTGCGTTTAAATTAGCCTATGTGCTCTTACAACCTATAATATGTCTGAGTGCGTACATATTAGATTCCTTTAGCCGTTCTAGCGTGATTGAGTTACTAAATCCTTTCCAAACTTTCGCTTTTGATAATATCAACAACATAAAAAAATAGTAAAAAGATTGCGAGTTTTATTAGTTGTGTCAATGTCAACCATAATTTAGTTGGTAAAGTGACCAGCACAACAAATAATGATTTTTGTGGCAATATAACACCTATAATAACAACATTAGTCGCCCAATGTTCATTCCTATGTACTATTGTCTGTACACAAAGCCAGCATGCGAGACGTAAGCATGCAAGTGTAACATGAACGCTTAGTGGAAACGCTTCCGATTTAATTCAGCGCCGACAGCTTGTAACGTGTTATCGGATGACTGGTCTTGAGTAAAGCAGTTTGCAATCTATACTATAATACTATAAAACTGAAGAGTTTGTTTGTTTGTTTGTTTGTTTGGAAGGCTTCAAGCTATATAAAATCACGCTGCGACCAATAGGAGCGAAGCATCAGTGAAAAATGTTGCAAAAATAATCGCGATCATAAAAATAGAAATTGACGCATACGAAGTCGCGGGGAACATCTAGTCTAGTAATAAAAGTACAAACGAAGCCCACGTTATGTAACCATTATGTATAAAATAACACTGCCATGATGTTATACATACAAATAACGTGGGATTAATTTTTCAGGTGGTTCAAAGAACACGGTGTATTTCTCTTTCATAGATACGAGTAATAAGTGCCGTTAAATTTAATTTAAATTTTCTGCTATGAAAACGAATTCGAACTCATAATGTTTCAATACGGTTAACATCTTTTTTTGCTTAATAAAATACTTTTTATGTCGAACTATTGCAACGATCCGTCCTCATTATAATGCATCGTTAGATGAAACGCTACTGCGTTGCAATGTTTGATGAAATATGAAAAATCGTAGCGTAATAATATAATTTTAGAGTTTTATAATACGATTCGATGAACAGCAATCTCGGAATAAAAATGAAAGATATTTTACTCGTATAGTATATAGTTGACAAGCTTTTGCCCGCGACTTTGTACGCGTGTATTTTTTAATTTGAAACTATAATGTAATAAATGTAATAAAGTTATGCTACGGGTACAGTACCTAATTTTCCTAGGATAAAAAGTAGCATAAATGTTATTTCAGCTAATAATCAAAGACCGTGCTAAATTTCATTTAGATCCCTAAATTAGCTTATTCGCGTAGGTATAAAATATTATTAGAATGTGCAATAAAATTTTACTGCTAGTGAGTTGAATCAAAAATGTAAAATTTGTTTGCAAAATGCTTTTAAATAAGAATTATAACATACTAGCTGTTCCCCGCGACTTCGTACGCGTCAATTTCTGTTTTTATGATCGCGATTATTTTTGTAACATTTTTCACTGATGCTTCGCTCCTATTGGCCGCAGCGTGATGTGATATAGCCTAAAGCCTTCCTCGATACATGGACTATCCAACACTAAAAGAATTTTTCAATTCGAACCAGTACTTCCAGAGATTAGCGCGTTCAAACAAACAAACAAACAAACAAACTCTTCAGCTTTATAATATTAGTATAGATATAGATTTAGAACGGGCATTGGCTAGAAAATCCGTGTCGGTTTAAACAGTGGCCACAATTAAGTATTACAAAATCTCACAGTTATATTTCAAAACGTTTAAACAAACAAACAAACAAACAAACTCTTCAGGTTCATAATACTAGTACTATAGATTTATTTCTTTACTAGTTCGCAAGCATGCAGCCAGCGTGAATTCCAGCTTATCCAGCTTTTACCCATCATTGCTGTGTTAACGAGACTTTTGCCCTGCAGTGGGATGATTATAGGCAACTGCCAGCTGTAAAGTGCTCGTAGTTGGAGAAGTACAGCATATGGCAGGCACTCACGCTCGCATCAGCCTCAATCTTGCATGAGTGCATGAGATTTATTACCGCGGGCAGATCAAATTATACCTACCACGGCGAAGGCTGCTCTGCTTTCGGCTTTTGACGTTCATATTTAGCTCTCTCAATGTTACAGATAAAACAGATAAATATTCCAAATTTAGAGTAATGCATGCAATCACATTAATAAGAAACTTCACTGATACTTTAGAAAAAAAAGGCATTACAAAACAAATATATCTTCGATTTGCAATACAAATACACAAGGAACACAAGGAACCATTTTTTGGTTTATGTTGTTCGTCAGAGTTAACAGAGTCTCTTAGACTGTTTATAATCACACCGATAACCCGTAAAAATTTATTACGAAAAAAGAAAGTACCTATTTTTTGTACACAAAGTGAGTTAACATTATCTCTTTCTTCTTTAAAAAAGCTTCCATAGGTGTGCATTGAACCCAGAACCTTTCACCTACTGAGCTACTGGTCTGAACAATTGAACTAGAATGACATCGTTTGTGTAACGAATTTATTCAAGGAGTTTTACCAGTGTTTTAGATTTACAAAAACTTTAAAGTGGGTCACAAGATGAATTATAAATGATTGGCAAACTTTAAACTTTTGGATCTTACTCTGGGCAAGGCCCGACACGCACTTGACCACTTTATTACGAATGATTACATCATAATCGTGTTTTATCGTTTTGTAAGGGATAATTTTGTAAACTGAAACTGCTGCGAAAACAAATACATGGACACATTATCATAATATAAATTAGTATATATATAGACATATACTAGACTATAATGCAGAATGTATTTTGGTAGTTAAATAAATAATCGCAATTAATACATGGTAATATTACAAATGCAAAATTGTGTTTGTCTGTAAAGTCTTCACGCTTTTACCGATTTAGATGAAACTTGAAAAAGATATAGAATACCTATAGTACATAGTTTTTGTTCCAATTATTAATCTTCAAGGGGCTTAGGAAATTGTATTGGAAATTATTAATTTTGAAGAGAGTTTGACACTCTGAAAGTTAAATGGAATTACTTTTTTTGTCGTGGGCATATTCGCCTAAGAACACTTAAAAATTCTTATAATCAATAAGTGTTTCTTACACTTATTGATTCCAGCAATCAATGAGTGAGTCTTAGACGAATTCTAAATTATCGTACATAATTGAGGTAATTTGTCTGATTCCCCTTCAAATCAAAGTCATTATAGGGGCTTATATTTAATACTTTATTCTTCGAATCAAAATTCTCTGAACGTTTTATTTGTAGAGAAATATTATTCGTTGACCTGGGCTCACTTTGTTCAAATCTTTATTTCACAATAATGAAAATGTTTAACCGAGTCCAATATCACTTAGCTCAATTTGGCCCACTATAAAACGGCGTAAGTATGTCACAAAACTGTTATAAAGATAAACATCTCGAGTATAATAAACAATAAAATAAAAATGAAAAATAATTACTAATTGACTAATAGAATTAATGTAATACCTAAGTAAAAATGCGTATTAATCACTTCCAACCACATCATGTAATTACCTATATAAAACCAATTTTTGTACAAAACCTTAAGAATTTTGTTTTTGTTTTATGATAATTTTAGAGACTAAGTATTCGAAGAAAACTATATCTAGATCCAATGCTACCCTAGTAAAAGGGAGCCACATTTAAGTTCTGGCACAATATCTGGCACATCACTAAATATTACGTTTAGTTGGTACTTATATCAGCAGATCACCCGCATTGAGGTAGTTTATTAGTATATCCAATAGCGAAATGATTCATTAGCTGACAGTGCACAACAAAAGATTATTATTTTTCTGGCTGTATTTAGTTGTGCTTCATGAAAAATTGTTAAAAAAAAATTCTAGCTAAAAGATAATGACCAAAACCAGGCCCAGATTGCGTCTTTGTAGTTTATATTTCAAAAATCTCTTTTCAATTTATAATTGTACTGGTATTTTTGTTAATATCAAATAAATAGGGGTTTAAAAGAAACACTTAAAAAGTTGCCAATAGCATCTTACATTAATTTCAAGTTTAAGCAAATTAATGCATTTCCGGTGTAGTATTCCGAAATGAGCCAAAATCGATATTATCGTGCACACACGGGTTAAATACAAGGAACAATGAATTTGGAAATTTTTTTAAGTACGTCAAAATCGATATTGGTTAAATTCGAAACGGAGCGCCATTTATCCCGATTTGTAATTGTCATTTGTATCAATCACTGTCAGTCGAGCAAAGCATTTCTGTCTCCCGATTCCGTTTTTCACAACAACAACAGGTTGTTACGCACACATTATGACGTTCTGTCGCGTATGGTCAAATTCGCAATCGGTCAAATTCATCAAAATCGCAGTTAGTCAAAATAGCGAACCGTCAATATAGCAAAGCGTCATTATAGCAAAGCGTCAAATTACCAAACCGCCAAACTAGCAAAGTGTCATTATAGCAAAGCGTTAAAATAGCATAACGTCAAGTAGCGAGCAGTCAGCTGAGCTTGTCTGCTGTGTTTTATATAGGTTTACTAAAAAGTGTGTCTGTATGTATTTTTCAAGGCTCTCATGTTATCTGTTTACCACAATTTTCCAAAACCATTTAGCAGTTTAGCATGAAAGCAGAACAAATAAACATCTTTCTTTAAAAACATCTTGATCTACTTTAACATTTATTCTTCATATAAAAAATAATGATTTTACTAAAGAGGATAACTGCAATAAATATGTTTTATAGCAAAATCATTCAATTTTATTTTTAATTTTTACTTTTTTTGTATTTGACTGTAAACCTACTTTATATGATATTTAAGCAATTTAATTGCAATTATAAAATCAGTATTTAAACTTGAAAAATTATGTCTCAGGCGGGACTCGAACCCGCATGTCCTCGCATGCTGATATAGTCATGACATTTTATGATATAAATATTATATACCTGTGGCTAAAGTTATTCGCGTTGATTATATCATTCAAAAATACCGAATTTTGTATGATTATTACTAAGGATTATTATTAATTTTATTAAACTTTAATAAATTTTATTATTTCGTTTTTGTATTTAACTGTAATAGCAGACAATGTTAGACAGTAGTAGTAATACTCACATAAATAACTACGAGCTACATGTGAAGTAAAATATTCGACCGATTGCGATCTTGACTGTTGGCGACTTTGACCATTTGCGATCAGAAAATAATGCGAATATGACTATTCGCTATATGGGGCCTAATTCGCGTAACCGAATCGCAGTTCGATCGTGATTAAATTGGACGATTTTGACATTTAACCCATACTGGAACTGTCAAAAACCTGTCGTTCAATTACGATTGTGATACGATTCGGTTACGCGAATTAGGGGCATGGACCGATTGCTATTTTGACGGTTTTTTAGTCACTTGACCGATTACGAATTTGACCATACGCGACGGAACGACATTATGACAGTCGTTTGGTACCTGAGCTAGGCTCCTGCTCCATTTTTAGATAACTTTTTGGATGAGTGGTATATAATGTTATTAAATAATAAGAATGTAAGGCATACACTAATAAATATATTTTGAATACATACATACTTCGTAAAGTATATCTTGATTTTGGTGTGAGTTGAATAGAGTTCTACTTTAGCATAGCATAGCTTAGGACTGTGAGTCCAACTTAAAGAAATGAATGTATAATAAAATCTGGCTCCAAAAATCAAGCTTTTACAGACTTGATTTATATGTGCCTCATTATTTCGCCTTAATTGGTTCCTAAGTCATCCTCGTCAATCCTTCTAACTTGTGTGCATCAGCTCTTGTACCTGGTCATCATTTGGCATGCCTTAAAATGATAGCTAGCTATATTAACTTGGTGAGATACATTAACTTTTGCAATCACAAAACATAACCTCAAAATGCCTAATCTGCCATTGAATTTCTCTTAAACCCCTAATTATATTTCTGAACTATTTGTGTCTACACTTTAATATATTTCCGATGTTTTCCCTAACTTTTTGTAAAGAAGCATGCTGACGCAAAGTGGGCCGAGTTTCTACAGTTTTTAGGTCAATATCCTTTACAGCTATTTTCTAATAAAAAGGACACAACGAAAACTCATTCGGCTACAAGCTTAAGTCCCCTGCAACACACTGACGGATTATGAGAGACAGAAGAGTACACAAGAGTTATCTGCTTATACATCACTAACATTTGTACCGAGTCTAAATGCATTTCTTGATGTATTTTTATCTACTGTTACGATGACGAGTTTGAACATGAAGAAGCCAGTGTTAACGGTGGCTTAGTTTAAGGCAGGGGTCGGCAAACGGCGGCCTTCTTACTTGAGGCCCAAATGTTTTGTAAATGAGCTGTAAATATAAAATATGACAGCTAACATACAAGAAATAGCCTACATTTAGGATCTCAGACATCACTTTTTTTGTTTTTTTTTTCTATGAATTATAATACCAATTATACATTTATATCATAAGTGCGGCCCGCCATTAGTTTATTTCGCCATTTAGGTATATATTATGGCCCTAGCCTGCCATAAGGTTGCCGACCCCTGGTTTAAGGTAAAGCGAGCGAGTCAGGGCAACTCAATTATCACCTATATGCAAACGGTGAAATACGTTACTATGTAACCTAGCTTAAGTAACCACGATATAATATATTCGTCATATTCTAACGTGGTTCAGTTATAATGAACCTCAATATCACCTAGATCAAAAGATGTAGCTCAAAATATGTGTTATCCAGAATAATTGTTGATAATAAATATTTTTCTCTCTCAAGTATTGAATGAATATAAAAATGTAAACAAAACGATATTATTGCCGTTTAAAGTAACCAAAGTGATTGTTGAAGGGCTTTATGAAAACTTTTTTTTAAATTTACTAGTCTGGCCTTTACTTCTTACACGTGACAAGCTCTGACTAGAGCCGGTAGTTCTTCCAGGTTAGTAAGAAACCAATATCTACTCCAGCCTTAATTTAAACGGCAATCCCGAAATGGCTGCATTCACAATTAAAGTAGGTATTTGTTTATGGGATGCTATTTCTGATAGTATAATAAAATCATAGATAAGTATCAATAGACATAACACAAAAACGGGATTTAATGCACTATTGATTATTTAAAGGTAAAATTGTATTTACATTCCATTACCTTTATAAGTGCCAATAGTGCGTTCGTCAATATGACTATTATACAACTACAGGTGTATATCAAATAATATATGATATCATCAACACATTCTAACATTTTATTTCTTAGAAAAAGTGTAATTGTAATGCTTCCAAATAAAAAAATGACTCGTGTCGGGCGTATATTATTTTTGTTTACGACCGATTGGCTGCTTTGTTTAATCTTTATTGCACTTTCTACCTACATTACTATTTCTCGTAACTTGCGAGATTTATATCGCATGAATACTACGAAAATAATGTTGTTAAATAAATTTGTAAAAAAAATTCACAAAAGTCAAAATAAAATGGGCAATTTTCATTCAGAAATTAAATTTAATCCATATTGGAAATCATGGAAACTTGATATTATATCACGTTAAAGCCTATTTCAGCAATTTAAATTGAAATTCAGAAATTAAATTTAATCCATATTGGAAATCATGGAAACTTGATATTATATCACATTAAAGTCTATTTGAGCGAGTTAAATTGAAAAATAAGCTTGATTTTAAATACATAATCAGTCAGACCATTGTTGTAGGTACCTACATAAGTCCTGCCCAATGCACGATATTGTTCTCAATTCTCGGAAATATTATATGAACAATAAAATTATCGTCATGTTATTCCCAAGAAAGTTAACACAAACAAATTTATGTTTAATTTTTAACATTTAACACATTATTAAAAGATAGCATTAAAGAAGCATAAGTACGTTAAGTAACACGTAGTTCACTTCCAACTGAAGTTTATTTAATTTTACTTCGATTTTTTTCTAAGATTTGTATTAAGTAAAAACATGATTCATAAGGACAGGACGAACATTTTTGATTATGTTTTTTTCATGTCTTTATTCGTCGGACTAACTTGAGCTTTTTGCTTGAACTCCTCTTAGAAGCAGTCCATATAGTTAATTATTTCGAATCAAACGAACGTCAGACAGCGTCAGTCGCACACAGCGCGCTTTCTCATTGACTTGATCAAACGTATATATTTTCTTTACTTCCCGGTCTTAAAGTCATCAATTGATAAATAAACTTTATTTCTTTTCAGTCGTTTTGTATAAACAGAGTGTATTTATTAATACAAATGAGAGAAAGAGACTTAACAATGTTAATAACAGCAGCCACGTGGATATCATTCTCGTTAACAGTGGTTGTTTTGATACATATTAGGACGGTGGTGAAGTATTTAATACGGAATGTGAGTATTCAGTTTACTATCACTAGTTGTCACATATACCTATAGACTGTGCCTATAGTTTTATGTTCTACACATTTCATGGAATATACCGATTTCGATGATGATCTTATGACTAAAAGTAAAAATATGCTTGGATTATAAAAGTATAAATTCACAAAAAAAAAAAACATTGAACTGACAAAAAGGATCGATCGACCGTTAGATATACTCGTTTTGTATTAGTAATAAATATTGAGTCAGCACCAAAAAAGCAATCACCTGCGATCATCAATGCGTCGAATATAATATATGGTTACTATGCTTCATTAATTTTCTCAATGAAATCATTTGTTTGGAATTTTATTCTATGGAAACACCAAACCCATTTACCGGGTAGGTAATATTGGTATTATATCATCATCTTTTATCGGCATAAAGCAGCCTCTTATTTCACCATCTTGAAAATAAGCGACGAATAATCGACAGTATGTTGTTTGGTGTATCACACTACACAACATGGTACTCTGGTCGCTAGAATTAAAGTTAAAAACATTTACAAAATTTCACTTTAACACATATGTGCCCCACGCCGGACGAGGCGGGTCAAGTATATCAAGCTTCTCTTTGTTCACTACCTGATTGGAGCAGTGTCGAGCCAGTCAGTTGCCGATACCATATTCATTTCAAAATTCTTGTCACATTTTTTAGTCATCGACTTGCCTAGATATCCTTTAGTACGGAAAATTTTAGGTCTGAACGTTTGATTTTGAACTCTATTTGCGATGTTGCTATGATTTAAAGAGTCAGATAAATGTATGCAACGCGTTGCGTTCCACATTTTTTTTTATATAAATAATGGGCTTGCTCTTGACTACATACTTAACTATACGGTTAAGAAGAAGCCTAAGATGGAGCAAGCTTACCCAGAGGTACTGGTTCTCCCACACACCAGCGGAACACAGAAAAACTGTGTGGCGCAGAACTCCGGCAGGAGGGTGGTAGCATCCAGGTGGCCTCTTACAAAGCCTACCACCGCAGAGGGATCTGTAAGCCGTCATCATTGGTTAGACAACCAGAGATGCCATTGCCCAGGGTGCACCACTAGGAGGTAGATCCCACCACCCCAAATTAGCTAATTCAGCAAATTACCTCTAGTATTTACTGAATCACAGTAAACATGTCATTTAGTTGTTTATATAATTCGAATTTGTCGCTAGCCAAAAGCGGCCGCTTTTAGCAATAATGTACAATGTACAAAGATTGAAAAGCAGTTAACAGTGATTTAATAAACAGTAGAGGTAATTTGCTAAAATGATACTGTTCTAATTTTTTGAGAATTGATTTTGTTTACAAGTAATAAAATTAAATCTATTGGGGGCAGCACTTAGCTCTAGTAGTCCCCTTACGGCCATTTCCAATAACCTACGAGTATCTAACTTCAGTGTTGGCATATCGGAGATAGAAAACAACTTCTGTCTTTGTTTCTCTGGACATCAAAAACAGAGATAGAAACTGTTTCCTATCTCCGATATGCCAAAACTGAAGATAGATAGGTTATTGGAACCGGCCGTTAAAGGCTTCGCTACGTGAAGCTTAAGACTCGCCCCGTACTCCTGGTACTCGCTAGGCAGGCCGCATTTAGACTGAGTGCCTATTGCACTAGCTTCCCATCCCGGTGATGCTGCCTTGGCCATCTGCCGACAGAGATCCGAAAAAAAATAATATCGTTTGAGATGGCCTATATCCGTTTCATCTGTAAATGACTAAGCTCGATGGTTGACTGGCAGATAATGTCCCATGGCATTAAGTCCACCTTTTGTATATCTTTTTTAAACTTGTGCAATAAAGTTTCAAACAAATAAATAAATGAATTGTTGACAAGTGTACACCTAATAAATTAGAATTGAAGAAAAAACATATTAGGCACATTAGTTTAGAAGACTTCATGAATTCTCTTGAATTATTCATTGATATGCGGATCAAATTTTGCCCATAAAAACCACACTCTTCGTAATAGGTTGCAATGTTCAAATGATTTCAGAACCTGGCAAAAGCGTTCTTGAGCAGTTCGAAGTATGGCCCGCCAGACTCAGACGACCGCAAAGGGCGAAAAGTGTTCAACGAAACTATACAACAGAGGCAATGCGTACATAACTGCAACGTGGTCGATGTAAGAATCAGTTTGTGATCTAACCCTGATTGATTATCGCTAAACAATGGGGACTTCCGTTTCTTTGCTCACCAGTTGCGCCACTGTTGACTGAGGTCCAGAGGTATAGCTATCAAAGACGACTTTATAAGATCGGCGCCGAAACAAGGTTTTAAATGTTGTATCTTATTAAGTTTATTATTTATAACTAACTATCTTCATATCAATAAACTAACTTCTGAAATAGTTTCTCTTTGAGGCAGCCCATTTTTGCGCTTTTTCTTAAATCCGCTTTCAAAGCGTTCACATTCATCGCCAAATAATCCATATTTGCGATAATTTTACGAAGGAGATCACTTTCCAGCAGGCAAATTAAAAAAAAAATTACGTCACGAAGCCCACACGCGACACAATAAGCACCTCTAGTGGCAAATTCACTAGCAATAGCCCCCATTATACACCATGCATTTCTGACCATCTGACCAAAAAAGCCCATGTTATGTAACCATCATGTAGGTATAACATCCTGGCAGTGTTATTTTTTTATTAATTAAAATAGTCTTAAAAAAATAAGAAGAAATAAGACTATTCATTTTGAGTCATGCTGTAACGCGCATGGACGTATTATTTTGCTTCAGCTGGGTCCTGGATGAATGAACCTTACACAGATACGTCCGTGTGCGTCACAGCATGTTTCAAAATGAGTAGCTAAATCAATATTTTATACAGAGTGAAATTTTAACCACCTTCCAAATTTTAATATATCAATCTACGAGACAAAAAACAAATGACGTATTTTTTCTTTTGGTATAGCCCAGTACCAGTAAAAATATCAAGATAAAGCACTTAGAAAATGTCCGCTAAAAATCTAAAATTTTTGATACAGCCACCTAGCAACACTTTTTTACGCAATGCACATCACATTCATTCATTACGATGTCTTATCATAAGTTTTTGGTTTTCCCTTTATACTTAAACAGGCCTAAAACTGTAAAAATTTATAACTATATTGCGAAAAATATTTACATTCTTTACTCATAAATGGGCTCTAAATACGATACTGAACGCCTGCAAAAATTTTGGAAAGTGGTAAAAATTTATCTTCACCTTTTTTTTTCTAAGATTTTTTTTTAAATACACTGCCAAGATATTATATACAGGATGAAATTTTAACCACTTTCCAAAATTTTTATAGGCGTCCAGTATCGTATTTAAAGCCTATTTATGAAGTAAAAAATAAAAATAAAGTTGTCATTCAAAAATATTTTTCGCTATATAGTTTTCAATTTTTATGGTCCTAGACCTGTTAAGGTATAAAGGGACAATCAAAAACATATGAATAGTATCGTAATTAATGAATAAGATGCGCAATGCGTAAAAAAGATTTTTGGCGGACATTTTCTAAGTGCTTTATCTTGACATTTTTGTACTGGGCTATACCAAAAGAAAAAATACGTCATTTGTTTTTTGTCTCGTAGATTGATATATTAAAATTTGGAAGGTGGTTAAAATTACACCCTGTATAGTGGTACATAACGTGGCCTTCGTTTGTCAGGAGGTTCAAAATTTTAATATAATAATTTGTTAATTTTAATATTAATAAATTCGGATATCAATTGCCTGATTACTGACAATCTACACATCATCATATATCTTCACGTTATGTCATTATTTATCAAGCAGTACATTAAAATTTATGAATTGCTGAGAAAGTAGATGTGTGTGTGAGTTTAACTTGGTAATTGGGTGGTCTAGTTATTGGTGTCGATCTAATTTAATTTAAATATTTCAGAAGATATTCGAATGCAATCATCTGCCATTGCTACATAGAAACATATCAAGACAGTCAGCATCGAGCGCTTCTAGTACATCCATAACACATTTATACCAAGACGATAAAAAGAGGCCGCATTCAATCATCGTGGAGAATTTAGAGTAATTAATTTGATAAGTTTTGTAAGGATCTATTTGTAGGTAACAGTTTGTGAATAAAAATCAGTGTACTCGTATTGATTGTGTTTTTTAATTTACTTGCTCTGTTCGGTTATTCATTTATTTGAGTCTAATTAAGTAGACGAAATTATACCTCCTTCTTGTTGATAGTGGATAACATAATTTCATATGGGTATTCAGTATTTATAATTGAGAATAAGGTGAAGGCCGCTACAAGAGGTGCATTACAGTTTTTTACATAAAGAAAGGGATATAAAAATTATGAAAAAAAATTAATTGCTTGGTAATAATATAGGAATATATTATTGCGTTTTATTGAAAAAAAAAAATACCATAATAATGATGAAAAGGATTTACGAAAAGCTATAAAAATGATTTGCTAGGCTCACCTCATCAATTTAGGTAGGGTATAGATATAAAAATGTAGGTGTAGCCTAACTTGAGAAAATGTAATGACATAAGATTGATAAAAAATAAATTTCATCCGTCCCACGATTTCTTAGTCCGATCAATTCTCTAGTTAGGTTTTTGAGGAAAGGGTGTGATGAGTGTTGCCTTAGATATACCAAATTACTTTTTTTAGCTTTTAGTACATTCTGTTCATAAATATTTTATGTGTTTGCAAATTAACCTTCTAAATAAATAAAAATTGTAGAGTTGCTATTGATAGATATTGTTTTTTTTTTATTTAAACTTGTTTTCTGTAAAACTTGTATGCAATAATAGCAGCTGATGAACTCTTTTTATTTGTCCACTTCGTTACCAGACGCATTGACCGCAGCGCGGCGCGTCGTCTCGTCGCGGCATTATGAGTAAAGAATGTTAGTGACGTAAAGCGTATTTCTGTCGGTAACATCACTCGGATGCTTCATAAATAAAGTTCAAAGTACACATGTGTAATTGGTTAGTCTTTTAAAAACGTTAATCATCCTAAAATTTTATATAAAAATTTATCGTTTTATTTTAAAATTATAATATAGATAAGAGATAACCATTCTTTAGTGGTTATACCGGACTAGAGTTTAGAGTTGTCGATGACACCAAGATTGTCGTAAGGTACATTTGTAGGTACATATTACCACAAATAAGATAATGATATTACTTATAAATAGTTCAGGAATTGAGTCTCTAGTTTTTCCAGGTTTTTCCAAAATGTTTTATGATTTAGTTACAAATGTATAGTTTTAGATGTTCCCCTCTACTATTCCATAGTTCAATGTCAACGGAGAATTCCACTTAATTTTAATTCGACCCGAGTTCACCAATTCTTAAACAGCCGGTAAACATAGAATGACGATTAATTTGACACAATTCCCATACAAAATATGTCTAATAATATTTTAAACGCGCTGTTTAAAACTTAAACGTCTGTTGGTGAACTCGGGTCTTAAGAAGTTAATTTTGAAGTTAAATTTTTCTTGAGTTTCAAGGTGTTGTGTAGACTTAAGTGCTTATGTTTTTTATTTGAACTTAATACCTCTAGGCATTCCCGCGATATTATCAGACAGATCAACGGCGGATGGGCTGACAGCAAAGCGATCCTTTGGGTTCCGTTTTTTTCTTTTGAGGGTTTCGCCCTATAAATAATTAACAATAAAAAAAACATAAAATAACAAAAAAAAAACACGAAGATCCAAATTAAGTGAGTGTCATTGGCATCAAATAGTTTTTTTTGTCGTAGGTATTGTTTGTAAGTAACAGTCACAGAACATGGTAAAAGGTTAGAAAGGCTGTCATGCGTTATTTGTATGTGAACCGATGACGCCGCTTTCGCCCCACTACACGTAAACGAGGTCAAAGAACGCCAATCAAGCGAATTCTTTTGAAAACCAATCACAGCGCTCACTTACATTCATGTCTGGGCCGTTGAGTATCAAACCAACGGGAGTGGCCATTGACAGGCGTACCCCGCTGCCAAAGGTACGAGACCGCCGGTCATAGCGGTTATATAAAACTAGTTGCCGCACGTTCCACGTCATTCAGCAAATGTCAGTAGCGCACAACGGACCTGAGCTAAAAATGCCGAATCGCAGATATAAAATTTGACTTGACTTGATTTAAACGTCTAATTAAATATGCGTTTTGTTTATTACTTTAATATATTATTGAAAACTTATAACTGCATAATTATGTCTCGACGAAATAAAACATGGCAATCAGCAATATATATTCAATTATTCAATTCAAATCATAAAAATTAATCAGCAAGTTACATCTAATTTATATTTTAAATCGTTATTCTTTAATACTTTTAAATACGTTCTGGTAAACTTATCACGAAATGATGCATTTTTGAATTTAATAACTGACCACACTGCAGGAAAATTAGGGCTGAGACAGCCTAAAACAAATGTCGATATCGACATTATCAATAAATGACGATGATTTATGCGACATAAAGGGTCGGGTCTTTTTAAATAATAATTATTTATTTTTTTATTTTATACTTTTTATACCTACATAAAATATGTTAAAATGTAGATTTTGTTAAGTTGTAAATAACAAGTCTGGCCATAAATACTGTTACATAAAACCTTTTTTTTTACAAACTATTTATTATTTTGAATTTTTAAAATTTGTTGCAATTTTGCGCCATTTCACATATTTTATCGTGTTCATTATCAAATTACAATATGGAATGGGATGTTAAAGAAAATAGGATTCCAGTGATCGATCGATCATATTCCAGACACTTCGAAAGCTTGGTATCAGCCGTATTTTCGTATATCGTACTATCAAAAGATACAACAACACTACCTTCAAGTAGCCTATTAATTATTGGCTGAACTCATTGATAGTGACATATCGATAGTGTCTTACTCTAGCATTCCTTACACGAAAATGACGTCATCTTATATACTGATAGGCTGTTCATGCGTGTGTTTAAACATGTGTACGTGTAGTCTGGGTTTGTAATTGACAATTTCTTCGTATGCGTGCGTAACGACACGATCGAAAATGCATTTGTTTTTAATTGTTGTAAGTGTGCGTTCCTCGCCCCCCGCGCCGAAAGTTGCAGTATTATTTGTATGGATATTAGTACTCATGTCTAATCCGGTTGGTTTGATAATCAAAGGTTTGGGCAGAAGTATGAGCATTTGCTTATAACTTCTGTGACCTACCGTCTTCATCGCCTTTCTAACCTTTTGTGTGCTAACGTTATATATAAACGCATTATGTGGTAACAGCATTACTAGCTGTACTTTGTATTTCTACTATAAACTAGTTTTGCTGGTCGAACTTCTTTTCCAGTATGAATATCTTCAGATTCTTTAAAGATCATTATATTTTTAATAGTATTTCATACAAAAGGTTTGTCAAAAGTTCTGTGCTACCTTTGAATTTTCATTTGAGATAATGTATCTCGTGTGCGAAGTTTTTGTAGCCAGTCTGCCGATTTCCTTAAGTCGAAAATGACATATTTTCAAATTTTCAAACATTTATATATGGTTAAGTCGTAGAACATGTCTTTTATACAGTTCTTTCTAAAATAACGGATTATTTTTTGAAATTTAACTTGTTTCACAAAGCGTCAATGAGGCTTTCAGATGGTCTTTGTCGTAGTTATTGAATTTAATCTTCAGTGCTATTTTCTGAAACATTGTTCTACTATTGACAATACATACTTACATAAAGTTACTACTTTCTCATCGGTATGACGAGTATAAACATAAGCAAGCAATTCAAGGTTCTTTTCCTGTTCAGTGAAAATTATTTGTTATTCTCGATATCATCTGAAAAAGACTAATTTAATAATTAGCTTTCCGTACTATATATATCTTAGCTTGGTACAAATTTGTATTGTAAAGAAGCATTTCCATAAGGATGTTTTCTCAAAAAGCACAATTATCCGATACCGGCAACACCAAAACCTCTAAACAACATATTATTTTACGTTTTTTACTTATAAGTAGTTTTTACAGATCAGTTGGCCTTTTTCCAACATTGAATAGTTTCTTATAAGTGGTAAAATTATTGGACCAACCGCAACCAGGTTACATCCATCATTTAAGTGTTAATTAATTATGTCATTTATTTAAATGACATAATTAATGTGCCGCATCTGGCTTATTGGCATGTGGGTAATTTTACATGTGATTGTCATTATCCACGGTCCAATAATTAGCCTTTTACGTCAAATTACACTTAGCGGAAATTGATTTTACTGTTTAAGCGTCATCATTAAAACATATCAATTATTGTGTGCACTATCAGTACTTGACAAACCTTTAAAACTAATTTTAGTGGTTGGCCCTCATAATATGGCACTAGGGTCAAGACAAGGTGATTGTGTTACTTTTACCATGATTGAATCAGCATTTTTTCAGTTAATTAAATAACAAGACATTACAAAATTTCGAATCACAGGTGCAGTGTTCTGGATCGGTTCCAACAAATTTTTCAGTGTCACCATCTTTATGAAATCGTATTGTATTATTCTTTGAAATTACTGGCTTAAAGGTTGTTTTATTTTGAAGCCATGAACTGGTTTCCTATATTAACGATTCGTATTATATCACATCGAAGGATATATTTGTTAATTGTAAGCATACACATACCTACCTACTACTGTATTCCTAGGTGAGGGGCAACATAGGTATTCACTAACATGTGGGGGTTTGAAGTTATAAATAAACTCAATTAAATGCTATGAAACTCTCAATGCCATCTCTTTCATCCTCTTAATTTGAAATTCAAAAACGATTTCACGCGAAACTCGAATTAATGTAACCATATAAACGACGGTATGACCTTCACTTTGCTAAAGGACCCGCATCCTGACTGGAGGACTGATTGGATGGATAGTGTAAGTACCCATAAATTAAGGCAGCTAGTATTATATAGGATGGATATAAATATTAAACAAACTGATGTGAAACAATTTTACCATCGATCTTGAAGACTTCGCAACTAAAAAAAAGACTACATTTTATGTCAAAACATTGATTTAGATAGTCAATCCAGTCAATTATAGGTTGTTGTGATTGTTGTCAATGAATCAGTCTGGTCATGATCATTTTTTGGAACGATTCCATGCCTCCTTTAGACCTTACGTTTGCGAGTAATATCTTTCATTGGTTTGTTGGTTGGTTCGATTTCTATCTAAATTCTTATTAGCTTAGTAATTTGGCGTAACGTAAATAATTCTGACGTCTTAGCAGTTTACACCATGATTTAACGACCTAAGGTCAAAACAAACAAAATCTCAGTAAGTTCCTATGGTCAACTCTTTTACTTGCTTGATGACAAAGGTAAGTAGGTATACTATTGGTATTGGTATTACTTTTATTAGAAATTAGAAATTAGAAGAAATTAGAAATTATTTATTTGCATAAAACATGGTTATTAAGATATTACAATAATTTATAAGTAAAAGAATCACACGTTTCGCCATCACGGTGGCATGCAAAAAACAGACAAATTGTCACAATATTTTATTATAATAATGAGAATATATTATGGAATCTAAACATTAACATTAATATTTGTCTAGTTATATAAAATGTTCAACAATAACACATTCTAAATATGATGAAATAAAAATAAAAATAAAATAAACAAAGAATACAAATCAAAGTCATTATATAAAATGTCAGTTATTATTGCAAAGACAACAGATTATTGATTTATTAGGTAAGTACCTATGAGACAAACTTCTTAGCGTTCCCATGGATTCACCGTAGGGGTGTCGGATCGTGTGGCAGAAAGAGAAACTCCGAGTAGCTCCCGGGACTTGTGACACGGGTGTAGGTTTAAGGGGCTCCTTTCCGGCGTACATGAACACTCACCTCACTACTCGTGTTTATCTCGCTGCCCAGCCAAATCTGGTACGAACCTGCTTATGCAGCTTTAGACACACGCTCTAGTATAGAACTTACTGCAGTTCTGGCCAAGCCAAGGTATTTCAACAAGTTATAGTGAGATTGTGCTGGTATACCTCTCGTTCCTACTTCCACAGCATATAGACTAACTATGTAACCGTTTTTCGTTAATTCATTTAGGAGATCATAGTGTTAACTCAGACTTGTCGTAGTCCTTGATAAACCTCAAATATTGTTCTCTATTATTTAACAAAATATTTTGCAGATAAATTTGCATATGGAATATTTTTATAATGATCACTGTTTATAAATATATAAACAAAGAGGAAATTATAAGTAGGCAACTACATCAAAAATACTATGAAAAAATGTACTTAAAATATCAGTACATATATAAAAGTACAGTTCATTTAAATAAATAAAAAATATTATTTGGTTTATATTGAAAAATTGGCTTTTCACAACATTTGCATTTTTTAGTACTTTTGATATTAACCAAATTACTTAATTAATTTGAAAATGAAACTTCTAAGGTAAGAATCAATAAATACGTATATATGTTTACACAAAAAAAAAAACTAAATCGACTTACCTACTAACCCAATCGACTACGAACTAGTTAGTAAACTAAATAAAGTAACCATTCAATAAAAGATTGCATTTATACAAACTAGTATCTACTGAGAAAGTAATGTTGAAATAAATTATCTCAAACGTAAATAAAGTGAGAGACAGATTCAGAGCGCTGGGGTGTATATTTGCATAAAATTATTTGGCGGGCGGCGATGGGCGCAGCGGGCTGAATGTAGGATGATACTCGTACAATCAAATACAATAGGCCGCTAAATTACCTGCGCCACTGACTAGCCAGCGCCTTTTTCTTTCAGACGAACAATCAAGCTCCACAAAACGAAACGCATATTAGACCAACAAGTTTTTAATTCAAACACAGTGTAAGTAATTGCTTTGATTCCTTTGAAAACAACTAGGGAAACAATAAGCCCTTAATTGTAACTTTCTACACAATTACACGTTCCGAAAAGAAACAAACAAAAACATTTGTGTCTATGCCACTCGTTTTTATTAAAGTTATGTTGTGTTTATTCATAAAAAAGTTACGTCACTTCCACGGGTCACTTCTAACAAGACATACGCACCTGGATTACAAAATTTACAGCAATGATTTCATTATAACCTTATTATGGTTATGTGAAATATTTGCAGTCGTCATGAGTTGGCATTAGTGACAAAGAAGAAGTTCTTAGTATTTTTTTGTCTTTTTACCTTATCATTCCGTCCATAAGCATTGTACTCAATTTGAGTTTGCTTTTGGTCAAACAAACCAAAAAAATATTAAGAATACAAAGGTTGCACGTGCAAAACCTTAAAGAGCCGTGAATAGCTGATTGATTAATTATGTAACGCACATTGGACAGCACGTCAAACTGTCAATGAATGCTAAATTTCTCCAATCGAATTTCAACTTAAAATACGATCGACTGTTTGTCGTTCTGTGGTAAGTTGACGAGCTTACGAGCTGTTTCATTCGCATAGATTTCTATAATTTACTGTATTTTCTGACAGACCAAATTATTGGCACTGGTACCGGTTCTGATCACTAGTGTAACTCGATACTCGATACACTTTCAACAGAACATGCTCCAAAGAGTGCAAGGAATAAAAAGGTGGCGCGCAACGTACACTAGTTGTAGTATCATTAAATCATTTTTGATTCTATGTTAGTAAACACCAATTCAGAAAATAGCATGAAATACAAACTATTAAAATAAAATAATACTAAAGGAATTATTAAAATTTGAAAGATCAAAATTCAAAAAGAACATTGAAGAAAGACGGTGACCAATAATATCACCTGTATTTATGGACTTATAAGAAAAGCAGAAAAAACTTTGTTTTAAAAAGAAAACTTAAAGAAACAGTCAAAGATATTCGCCAATCGGGTTAATCACGTAAGCCACGATACGTCAAAATGTACAGATGCCATTTCAACGCGTTTTGATTTCAAGTGGCACACTCTCAAACATGATCATTTCGGGCGGCAGTGATCGTCACAAAGCTAAGTTCAGATAACAAAACAGATTGTGTATTTAGAGAAAATATTTCCAACAGCTTTCACTGGTAACGACGATCTTCTGTTACTTCATGCAATGACTAGGTCTGGTGTCTGCACTAGACTGCGCATCACCGTAAAAGCCAAGCACGAGTACTATAAGTATACGAGAGCGCACAGCGTTGCCTCTTGTCATCTCAAAGCAACAAGGGTTACCGTATCATTTCTTTTACTGACTGACTGACTGACTGACAAAATTGAGGCAATTTTTGGATTTTCTCAGCACACATGGTATGTGGATTTGAACATCTATCTTTTTTGTGCCTCCGTATATAAAACTAATTATTATTTTGTTTCTTGCTTTTATAATATCACTGCAGCCCATTAGCTGCCTATTTTTGCAAAAAAAAAATAAGGGACTAGGTGATCAGGATTTTGACTCTACATTTAAATCTGGTAACATGAGGTGATACGAGCGACAACTAATGTGCACCATTCAAACTTAACTAAACTTAGCTGAAGTTTGAATTGGCTTGCCGGGAAACCATCTTGAAGGGATCATCAACCTTAGCGTTTGATATTAGTTTTAACGTTATCTCTTAAAACGAGCTCGGTAAAAAGGATCTTAAGAGGCGGACTGACAGACAACAAAGTGATCCTAATTGAAAGACTTCAGTCTTTTCATTACGATATACGAAATCATAAAAAACTGAAACTCCTTCTGGGTACTTTACGAATTCTGAAGAATCAAATTAATTATTTATAGAATTTTATTTTTTGTTTTGTAATACGACTAATATTATGTGATCAAAGAATAAAATAAAGAATATTAAATTAAAATGATGATGCTCTGAGAAGAGGATCGGATTTAATAAAATATTCAGTAAAAAATATTTTAACATATACAGCCAGACAAGGACTAAAACAATGTTCCATTGGTAGGTATAGTGTATTTAAAGCTTCGATACAAGTACGCTTTTGGTGCATTAATAACAGCAGCAAGCTTTATATTGTTATTATTTTGCCCGTGCATGTTGAGCATCTCAGCAATCGTTGATTTATTTAAAATTTACGCTAGTAGAAATAATAACCAGCAGTTCAACAAAGTTGGTCTCACAACTTTACTTTCGATTTCACTGCTAGTAAAGCCTCATCAGTTGGGCGTTTGCTTTACCTATGTATTACCTAATACCGAACAGTGATGCAGTTATTTTATTTATATAAAATTTCTAATCATAAGAAAATGTTGGAGAACTTCAGAGGGTATGAAGTTCACATGCTCCTAGAAAAAATCAAGTTTGATGCAACGCCTATTCGATATCTCGGTGGCGATATCAGTAAAAGTATGCGGCAAATTGAATATATCCTGGTGTTAATAAAACATGAGCTGAGGCGAGTAGTCTCCACGTTTTCGACGTCAAGATGAGCGTTTTAGTGTTTGTCGCTCAATAAGGCTCCTACCGAGGATCTGAGCATCGTCATTGCTAGCGGAAGGAGGCACCCGGGTCCCGGTCGATAGGCAGAAGGGCGCAGGCGCGAGCCTCTGCCGTGACGGGGGGTCCGTGGTCACCGTCAGTCTGCCGGCAGCCTGCATTACGGCCGCCGGCACCAAGCGTCCGCAAGGGCGCCGCGGACGTAACCATGCATACGAACTGTCCGCGTGCCGTGCACAACATCGCTCTCGTCTTTGCTCTCGCGATCGCTTGGTTGCCTCATGCTGATCATGCAGCGTGAGTATTAGATTATTTTTTAAATACCACTTTACAACTTTCAAACAAAGTTTTGTAGTGTCAAAGATAGTACGTCTTCGAGTAAGTCGTCTCACGCATTCCTGAAGCCATAGAGTGCGTGTAAATCTTTTAATGCCGCGTTTCTCTTGTCAGACTTGGACTTGATTTTTTCATGTACTCAATGTTAATTTTTATTTCGTTTCAATAGTTCAAAAATAGTTAGTAAAAAGTTTATAAAGTTTTAATTTAACTTTGGTGTATCGTGGTGTGATTTGAATTTTAATATGTCATTAATTTATTTTAAAATGTTAGTAATCCTATACAAATAAGTGTACTTAGAACAATATGTAGTGATTTATGGAGAGTGTGTATTTTTTAAATATTATGTTTAATTAACTTTTAAAAAAGCGGTGTCATATGTACAGAATTGATTACAGTTACGTTAAGTGCTATCTTTTAAAATTATGATGTAATGACTACGATTTTTAATTCATAAAAATGAACGCCCTGATGCGAAATCGAAGATTTGGGGCTCCGATTTTTCGCTGCCCGAAAATGTCTACCTAATAGAGTAACAGAGAAGGCAGACGTCTAAATAAAAAGAATGAACGAGAAAGCACGAATATCTTTTGTGTAAGAGGAAATATTTTACTACAAGGAGACAATATGGTGAATGAGATTTTTAATAATAATACTTAAGTCAGTAGTCAAGATAACGTACCAAAAGGCAAATTTCAACGTTTGCACAGTCAATTTGGCTGCTAAAGATTTGGGGTCACGAAATTTGATTGGCTCGTCTGGTTAATTACGTGACACAGATGTTCATTTGAAAATATCGTTTTAGGTATAGTGAAGCCAAAGAGTTAAGCTCAAGTTGGGAATCCGTTTGACTTTATTTTAACTACTGAAATACATCGTGTCGAAATAAAACCAGAAACGTTAACAAGCGGGTTTCTCGCAAAACTAAAGTGGCGGAAGGTGCGACACTTAACAAGACGTGGCGATGGCAGGTGAATCAAGTTCTCAACTGAGTAGTGGTACTGGTGGCACGAAATGTTATAAGTCAAAGAAACAGTTCAAAGCTGTTAGGGCAAGAGATGACATGATTTAGGAATGATTATCAGCAGCACAGCAGTGGCATATTGTTGCAAAAAGAGATATGCTATAAGGATAGAAAAATAGCCTTGAATATCGACTCCATAATCATCATCAGCCAACATCTGTCAACTGCTGGACATAAACCTTTAAAAATATAGGATTCGGCCAATTTATATGCTTCGTTTGGCAGGCGGGTTTGCGATCGCCAGTGGTGGAGAGAAGACACGTCTTTTGGTGGCAGTGCTTCAATAATATAGGACGGTATTCTATTTAAAGTCAGTAGCACACGGCAGATTACTGACATAGTTCTTCGGACTACCAAACCAAATTGGCAGGCTGGCCACATCGTCCACAGAAGAGACAGAAGTTAGGGAAGATAGAAATTCCAGATTTAAAAGAAAATAGACTCACCGTGGCGTCATCCAATCTGAACTCTGTCCATATAAACTGAACTGGTCAACTGAAGGAAATAATTAGATGCAAATTAAATAGCAACATCCCACAGTTGCTCGTTTTGGCGTTCTAACATCTACGTCAAGCAGTGGACCTTTGAAGTCGGATTGTTAAAAGATAATAAATGTAGCTTGACTTAGTGTTGTAAAACTAAATTAACGAAGGTCTGAGCATCGTGATTATTGTAATATAAACATTTTGGATAGACATAGTATTAAAAGTAAGCGAAAATAGCAATTATTTTTTTTAATCACACTTAGTACTATGAACTATAAACCAATTTTAGCAGCATCAATTTTAGTATTGAAATATCATGCATAATCATTGTAATATAAAATTATTATTATTATCTGACATAATAAATTTGATAATTTGAAAGTTTTCTTTGTTTACAAATACCTTTATTAAACGAGAACTCGTAGGTAACCTACATTAATATTATTTGGTGAATAAGGTTGGGTTTTGCTTTAATGACTTCCCACTTAATCTTTTATCGGGATGATTAGAAATTCTGCAGTGACTTGAATCATTAATTGTAATAAAAATAAAACTAATAAAAACCTGCCCATCAACTTGACACATTTATGCAGGTACACCGAAATTTGTACCCCTCAGAATAATTGTCATCAAATATGGCGTGGTGGGAATGTATGACGATTTTTTTCTTTTGATTTATTCGTTAGTTTTTCTGATTTTATAAATTAGTATATACTTAGTCTATGGTTTTAATAAATACCCTGCTAATTGCTATTCGGGGTGTAGAAAAATACAAGGAACACATTTTAAAAACAAGAAAATCGGTTCAGCCCTTTTTACTCGTACTTATAAGTGGTCTAACTAGCATAACTTTGTTTTATTTATAAAATTTTAATGTCTTAAATTATTTTTGGGTCTACATGTCAACGATTTTGTAGCATTGCACCAGATAACACACATAATGTAGGATATCGCATTAAATTTTAAAAGCATGACATTTTATAGTATAATTGGTATTCATAAAAAAAACTTTAGAGGTGTCAAGGGACACCCGGATGGAATGAAGTTCCTTTTTAGTTTTTATTTTATTTTATTTCAAATTTATTTTTAACTAAATAAACTTTCTCTCCCTTTCCCCTTCCCTCTCCCTCTGCCTCCCTATCTCCCTCTCACTCTCTCTCTTTCTCTCTTTCTCTTTATCTTTCTCTCTCTCTCTCTATGAGAGAGACAGAGAAACACGGTCACGCCGCACGGCTTACAACTATGTAAAGCAAAATGTGTCGTTCAAAAAGTGTCGTTACAATTTTTTTCGTCTAGCCCCCTTTCGCAACGCGCGATGAGGAACTTCGTTCCAAAAATAACCTGATATATTAAAATTTATTCTTTAGTACACAAATTTCGGGACTACGACCAAGTCAAAGCGTAGTTCCCGTATGCAATGATAATGTTCTTCAACGCTGTTTTTATGCCTTGTGTTAAAACAAAACTTGAGATGTGTCAAGGGACACCCGGATGGAACGCAGTTCATTTTTAGTGAAGGAATTGTTATAAATTTTTATTTTATTTTAAATTAATTTTTAATCTCTCTTTCTCTCTCCCTCTCCCTTTCTCTCTCCCCCTCTCCCTTTCTCTCTCTCCCTCCCTCTCTACCTCTCTCCCTCTCCCTCTCCCTCTCCCTCTCCTTCTCCCTCTCTCTCTCTCTTTCCCTCTCCCTCTCCCTCTCTCTCAGACAGAAAAGCACGCGCACGCTGCAAGGCTTACAACTATAGCAAAGCAAAGTGTCGTTCGAAAAGTGTCGATACATTTTTTTCCGTCTAGCCCCCTTTCGCAACGTGCGATAAGGAACTTCGTTCCAATTATAGTATTTGTAAATCGAAATCGGATCAATTAAAAACATTGCATTATACAGAAATAGGAAACGAAATAGGATAACATATTAAAAATTATACGTCGTAAAAAGCATTGCTCGAAAAAGGTATTCGAAAAATCGCTGGTTTCGCTCCCATCTTGTGGTACAGTTTTTTACTCTGACATCACATCTCATGGTACATACAATACATACAAGGTACAAGGTACATAGGGTACAAGAGATAATATGTGCCTTGGTATGGAGTAACAGTGACCTTTTCTAAAGGGCATCTGAAGTATATACAAGTAATACTAGGGATCCTGATAGACTAATATTGTCTGAAACTCCTAAAATAGCAAAGTAAAAGAAAAAACTAGTTATGTAATGAACATTGAAACTTTACCTATACCAAATGAGCTTAAAACTCTTAATCAAAATTGATTCTCATTAATCAATTTAGGAGGACCTTACTTCGTTATTAAGATACACATTTTATAACATTACAAAATGTTTTAATGTGAACCATTAAATTTAAACCTTTGTTTTGTATTACAAAACATTATTTTGAAAACAACAAACTGCTATCATTGTTGCAAGTTCAAGTTCGCGAAAGCATCTTACATTTTCATTATATTAAGAGTAGTTATTTGCCTTATTATTTATCTACAAGAGGAAGCTCTTCTCACTTTCACAACAGACAGAATATTATATTTACCGTCTTTCACCTAGAACTCATTACGGAGTCTAGTTTTCTGACCTTGCCCTGTTTAGTGCTAGTTAAAGCCGTGATTGTTTTTGATATAACAGTATTAAGTATTCAAAAACAATTAAGTAGACTACGAATAACAATTATCTAGGAAAGTAAATCTCCTACAATTACCGTTTTAAATTTGTTTGGATAAACGCAAACAAACTAACAGCAATTAGGAACAACAAAACAATATCATGCTCTTATTGACAAACAATTCTACAATAACTATTTTATTTGAAAAACACAAACACTCGCTTGCGACTTCTTTGTTACGCGCGCCGTTTAAACATTAAATTGTTATTAAAAATTGGGCTGATTTCTACTGCATAAATTATATTAGTTATAAGCAGAGCGAAGGTACCTAAGTAATGTACTTAGCATAAGTCACTATCACTGAAAGTCTCTAGAGAATGTGGATGGAAAAACGTTGGAAAAGAGCTGCGTTATTTACGTTAATGTAACTTGGCTGGTAGCCTGAAACTCCACCGCGCGCAACTAGCAGCGAGGTGGGTAGCCAATGTGCCATGTAACCGGGAAAAGGGCCGGCCCCTTGCAATGGCACGAAAATGGTAGAACTGGGGTAACGACTGCATTTTCGACTACTAATAGAAGTCCTCTACAACACTTAGGTCTTTCAATGATCACCTGACTTAATGCAGGCTGGTAACCGCAGTTCAAGATTTTAAAAATAAATTATTCGACTACTCTTTGATTTTTATTTGCATGCCAGTAATAATTAAGAAAACATTGCTTTATAAAGCAATTGCAACAATATGAAAGTCGCCAGGAAAGCTAAGACACTTGGTTTCGATTCCCCATTTTAGGTTTAAGTCTTAAGTCTGTTATACTTTTGGGGGTTTTATATCGATTTGTTTAATCAGAAGATATTCGTCAGTTGATGTATACAAAATTTTGACAAAGTTGTGTTGCTGGTTGCGAGTTGGCTTAGGCACTTCCTATACCTTCTCCACTGTTTCGAGATTGAAAATTAAGAAATTCGTAGGTTGGTAAAAACTGTGTCTATCCCACGGGGCCGGTACATTTTTCCGGGGGCTTAAGGTAACCTTTTTGCCATTTTTGCAACCATTTTTTTTACATTAACTTACTGTTATAAATTCAAGCTAGTGCTTGAATGTATAAGAACTAACCTTAAACCTCTTTAATATTACACGAGATAGTTTTGTACATAAAACGTTTTAAAAAAACAAACTATCCCATGTCATTCTCGGGGTTTCTTCATTGCCGTATCAAATTACCAATCGATTAAGAAAAAATCGATTAAAGATATTCCACGCTTTGTAGTAGCTTGACAAACTGTCGACTGTACAATGTACATAAAATTAAATTGACTCGACGTGTCGATCTACGCAGAAATGAAAACACGTTAACTCATCACAAAGCGAATTCGGTATTGTACGCTCGATACCGTTTGTAGCTTCGAGACCTCATTTACACTGCGCCACCACAATGCATTTGTTTAAGTAAGTAGGTATACTTGCTTAAATTCATTATAAATTTAAGACAGTAACAATGTCAGCTAAACATTGTTGCGTAATTGAATTACTAAATGGAATTCAGTGCTTACCGCATAGTGCATGCCGAATGTTGTACCAGGTTTATTAGGTAATTTACAATAGGCCAATGCAACTCCTAAACAAGAGCTTTTGTCATCCTAGGACGAGTACCTATCTTACTTTCGAAACTTTTCTGTTCGAATTTCAATAATAATCGAAAACGGTTTAACTAAGTTTTGAATACCAGATATATTTTAATGCATTATATTGCAAATAATGTTTTATAGATGTTTCATTTTCCAAAACTCCTAAACAAGAGCTTTTGGCATCTTAGGACGGGTAACCTATCTTACTTTCGAAACTGTTCTGTTCGAATTTCAATAATTCGAAAACGGTTTAACGAAGTTTTGAATACCAGATATATTTTAATACATAAAATTGCAAATAATACATTTGTTTTTTAGATGTTTCATTTTGCAGAACAACAGGTACCCGACTATTAAATCCCTTCTTTTTTTTCACAGTTGTTTTGCATAGAATAATTTGGATTTCTAGATGCATTAAAGATCAAAGTATCCCTATTTAACCTATTTTAAAATACACACTTTTTTATTTGTGAACTTAATTTATTCATCGGAAAAAGAACCAAGTAAGTTTGTATCAACTTATTTATTTTTATTGAAATATTAATCGGAACATGCATAATCGTTGTTAATAAATCTGTACTACTCATATCATACCTAGTACTATTATTATATTTAATTTTGAAATTTCTTCAATATACTATAATCCACTCAAATTTTTTGAATAATATCCATGTTATTTTTATTTTTTTAAACGGCCAACCGTTTTCGGAAAAATTTAATTCGTACTGAAACAATTCGGTTTTAAAATAGGTAACCCCTAGGACGTTGTCATGTATTTTATATTATCACTAGCTGTTGCCCGCGACTTCGTCCGCGCAAATTTCTGTTCTCATGATCCCTATTAATTAATATGAATATTTTTTCCGTTTTTGCAACATTTTTCACTGATACTTCGCTCCTATTAATCGCAGCTTGATGTTAAGTAGCCTAAAGCCTTCTTCAATAAATGGACTATCCGACACAAAAATATTTTTTAAATTTGAACCAGTACTTCCTGAGATTAGCGCGTTCAAACAAACAAACTTTTCAACTTTATCATATTAGTATAGATAAATAGCTTTGTAATTGATAGTACCTCTCGGTTATACCGAACTCTCAATAGAGAAATTATTGGCTTCCATTTTAACTTTCATTAACTATTTTCACAATTTTAAAAGATCTTTTCTGTGATAAAAACTTTATTAAGTCCTTCCTGAGCGTTAAAGAGGGATTTAAATGTAAAAGTTATTTAATGTGTACAAAATTAATATGAGCTGTACAAAATACAATGGATATGATATCCAACTAAGAAAAATAACCCATTAAATTTCAACTTGTAGCTACGATTAGTAAGTAAAGGAAAATTATGGTGTTAGTTCTTTGAGGTGCCTCAATGATCCTAAAGTCGAGTGTAGGTAGAGGCGATGTTTCGGTAAGGTTTTAACCCGTCACCCCCCATCCCTAAGTATGATTATTTAATGAAATAGACCAGTATCCAACGGACGTAGGCTACATTATTTACATTAATATTAATGGAATTTGTGATTGTTAACTTCTGTTTTTTAAAATATTTTTTATTTATTTAATACGAGTATTAGCGACTAACTACGCGTAAAATTTGGATATCTGTTTCTGATTGTATTGTGTGCCTGGTTACATCACGTTTTCGTGTAAATATTAAATAATATAATCCATCTAAACGACTAACTCCAAGATAAAATTTGTCTATGTTCCCGTCTCAAACTATTGACAAACCAAAATTCATCTAATTTCGGCTTACACATGAAAAAACAGACAGACATACTTTCTTTTTCCGCGGCACTGCCTGCATAAACTACATGTTATACCACAAGGGCGAAACCGGCGCCCAGCATAACACAAAATATCATAATACAAAATAGCATATTTTGTAACGGTATAATTTATCATGGTACCCAATTTAATCAAAATTGGTTAAAAAGAGAAAAGAAGTTACAGACAGACATACAGATCGACAGACAGATTATTTTACTAGTCTGGGAACTATCATATGTACGAGACCACTTACCGGAATTTAATTTTAATGTGAATCCTAATTTGTATTTTTGTGACAGTAAATTAAATTATTTCCTGAATTTGTGCCTTCAAAGAAATGAAATAAAGTAATAATATTTACGATCTACTTTACGATGTCGCTTCAGTAAAACAAAACGGACCAAAGTAATTTTACTAAAATTTGGCATAAAAACACCATTTCAACAATAGACATGACCTATTTGAATTAGTTATACTTTCATGATCTTCGTTAAAGCTAATTGTATTTAATTCAGAAACCCTCATAATCACAAAATTACTTCCCCTGTAATCATAACGCTAGAAGCGAAACATCAATCAAGTAGTCATAAAAATGATAATAAGTTAACGCATTTGTTTTCGATTCAAAATTTGAATTAGGTTCATATAAATATGTGTTTTCATACCTTTATCAATAAAAAAAGGCTTTAATTTAATTTTTAAATCTTCCATTTATCTTGTTAGCATAAATAAAGTCAGTAAATTTTTTCGTCAAGTCTGAAATGATCACTTAAGTGTCGGTTCAAAGTGGAGCCGGCTCTCTACGACACTCACGGCAAGAGCTCGTGGTTCGAGAGGCGCCCATTTGCTCCCTGATTAACCCTTATACAACTGCCAGTCTTTTGCTTTCGAATAAAGCTAAAATCATCAGTTTCCAACACGCGAATAATAAAATAAAAACGCGTGAAAGAGCTTCGTGCTATAATATCCAGATTACAATTTTCCTAGTAAATTGAAACAGTTAAGCTTATTTTGGTTTTAAATTTACGATTTCACCCGTGGCTTCGCTGCGTTGGATTGGATTTTGATTTATAATTTTCCTAACATTCAACAAGGCTGAAATTATTTATCAATCGTGATACCGCGTTCAAAATTCACACAAATTTCAAACCCACATTTTACCTCTAGAGTGCAAAGTAGAGTTCCGTAGTTGTACGTTGCGAATGCAGAATAATTTGATTTAGTTGTGCACTGATTTCATCATAGATCGTTAATTAATATTTGTTGTTTAGTTTATGTATGCATGACGAATTTTAAATGACAGCATATACTGCTGAGAATTTTAATAAAAATAGTAGTAAGTATTAATGGACATATATGTTATTTAAGGAGGTCTTAAAGTTTTACCACAATCCTTGTTGATTTTGGAACTAAAAAAGAAGCCATGATAGTGAGTAGTCTAAGTGTAATCTCTCGTGTAGACGTTTCAATTTAGAATGACGAAAAAAAAATTAAGAAAGTTCATGAAATTCCAATTTTGCCGGGTAAAATAAGCAGAAACTCAGAAGCAAAAGGTAGTTTAAACTGTATTCTACTAATCCGTTTGATAACTGGCAAAAATTAAAGAGACATGAATCTGCTCACCATAACAAATCCGTGACTCTAAGCAAGTACCTACCTACGTTTAGATATTCTAATTTTACGTATGATTAAAAGTCGACAAAAAGGCTAAGTCTCAATTTTTCAATCATACTATTTATGAGGTTGACCGATTTCAATTATTTACTCGATACAGTATTGCTGAGGCAATTCTATTTTATTTTGGACAGAAAATTCACTCAAACGTGTGAATAAACTAACAGCCATCAAAATTTTAAAAAATATATCAAAATACAGTTAGTGCATGGTGATTGTCGGTGATTTCTTTTTCAGTATCAACTTAAATTGTGTGCGTTACTAGGTGCATTTTTTTTATCGAGTCATATTGTATTCTTGTGGATTTTTTGTATGAAACTTTGTAAAGAAAAACAAAAAAGGCATTGTTAATAAAAAAAAGTTGTGCGTGTACTAGTGTACACACGTAAGAAGTGAAACTTCTTTATGGCCTTATTTTTCGAAAAATGATCTACATGCAACTTTCCAGAAATTGGTTAAATTAGTTAAATTGGTTAAATTGGTTAAATTGGTTAAATTGGTTAAATTGGTTAAATTGGTTAAATTGGTTAAATTGGTTAAATTGGTTAAATTGGTTAAGTTGGTTAAATTGGTTAAGTTGGTTAAATTGGTTAAATTGGTTGAATTGGTTAAATTGGTTAAATTGGTTAAATTGGTTAAATTGGTTAAATTGGTTTAATTGGTTAAATTGGTTAAATTGGTTGAATTGGTTGAATTGGTTGAATTGGTTAAATTGGTTAAATTGGTTAAATTGGTTAAATTGGTTAAATATTATTTCACTTTACCTTTTTGCTATCGTCTGAACCAACCGTGGTAGGGGCAAGATAAAGATGGCGAGTAACCGAAAAATGTGACGCTGTGACGCGCAACCGAAAACTTTTTCGTGACGGTCCGAAAACTTTTTCGTGACGGTAAATTTTTTCCAACGCCGATAAAGAAGTTTCACTTCAAAAAAAGTCTCTCCGTATTAGCCAGCATAACAAAAAGTGTTAGCACTGCCTTTTGATTTTATGTCCGGACGGTGCCCGAGTCACAACACCGGCCATCTTGGTCAACTATCTGTAAATAATATTCATCAAGTTTGGGGCTACCCTTTTGTGCGTCGATTCGCTGCCGCTAAATTTGATTTTGATTAGTATGTTTCGTGACAGTAATATCAAATATACTCACATTCCAACGTAATGCTAACCCAAAAAGCAAGACTAAATTTCTTATATATTTAAAAAATTCAATTTGACTCCTCAGAGGTTACATTTTTAACCAAAAAAATATATAATTATAATAAGGATCTTCTCAATCCATATTTGAGTTTGCCGTTTTAGATAGTTTGATGAGGATGTAAGTATGGCTCAAAGATGCCATTTAAGTTAAGATTAAACTTTAGCACAAAAATTTAACTGACAAAAGCTTCACTCGGGCGCATCAAAATGGTCCAACTTAATTAATGAATTTGCAAAATAACGATAGAACTTTTTTCGGTCTTTCTAACATAATGTCGATCATATTTGAACGATTTCTTAATCATTGATTGGTACCTGGAACACCGTCGTACCGGTAATGCCTGAGCGTAAGTGTTACGAATTAGCTTAGTTTAAAGTTTAGTTATTAGTTTAACGTGAGCAAGGATAGGATAGATACGGCTTAAATGATAATAATAATAAATAAAATAAATAATAATAAATGTGGACAACATCACATACATTGTTCTGATCCCAATTTGAATAACTATTTAAAGCATTCGTATTTTGGAAACCAGAAACAACGAAGGTACCACAAACACCCAGACCTGAGAAAATGTAGAAAAACTCATTTTTTCTACATTGACCCGTCCGGGAATCGAACCCGGGACCTCGGAGCAGGCGACACCTTGAAAACCGGTGTGCGCCACTCCGCTACGGAGGTCGTCGATATTCAAAAATTGTTCTGATCTAGAATCAAAACTTAAAATCGACCAGTGAAAATGGTTGTTTGTTTGTTTGGAACGACTCAATTATTGAAAAATTTTTTTGTCTTTTTATATTTATTAATTAAAGAGTTCAACTTTGGATTGTTTAAATTACATCAAATTCGATGTATTTGATGTACTTCGTAAAAATATTATGATTTAACCATAACAATGGTCAGGTTCTTGTAAGGTTGTACTTACACTTCGAAAATATCGAGTTTACTCGTATTTGATTTCTTGTTCCATAATTTCAAAATATTTTTTTATGTTATAAGTAGGTACCAACATAATTTAAAATATGCTCAGTGGAATTCGTACGAAGTTTTCTTTTTTCCAGTACATTTTGTTTGGCGATTCGCTTCACGTGTTATTTGGACTTACAATCTTTCGTTTTATGGACGATGCTCTTCCAACTTGACTAACAAGATATTAGTTGTGTCGTTTAGTTGGCTTCATAATTAGCAAATATTCGAAATGGGTAAGCATATACCTACTGAATAGATTATTTTTCACCTGCTGAAAATTGAACAAATATATCCTTTCTCAACGATTTGCTTTTCTAGCAAACCTGCTGAAACACTAACATTTTAATTTAAAAAGTTTTATTGAAATAAAATCAAAGACACACCGAATCGCAAAAAAAAATTTATACGAGTAATTTACTTCCGAATATGATATAATTCACTTAGTAAATATGCTCCAAATTAAAATAGAACGTGATTCAAATAACACATCGAAAGAAATAAAAATATAAAATAATAATAATAATAATATTTTAAGACATGCCACACTGGGCCACACAGAGCTATCTAGTTCCAAATTAAGCTACTACCTATTAAGTAGCTTGTCGTATGGGGTACTAGACAACCGATTAACTTTTTTTTAAAATTTTTATAAAATATTTAAGACATGCCTCACTGGGCCACACTGAGCCATCTAGTCCCAAATTAAGGTACTATTAAGTACCCTGTCGTATGGGGTACTAGACAACCGATAAACTTACTTATATACTTTTTTTTTTGTAAATACATACTTATAATACATAGTAAACACCCAGACCAGTACAAACAGACATGTTCATGCACACAAATATTTGTACTGTGCGGGGATCGAACCCGCGACCCGTGGCTCAGAAGCAGCGTTAACTACCGCTGATCCAAATGGTCGTCGTTACTTATATACTTTTTTTTTGTAAATAGTTACTTATTATACATAGAAAAACAAGCAATTATGAAAATGTCCAGTAGCAAGCGCACGCGGGAGTTACAGCAGCAAATTTAACTTCACCTATTCTGATGTTCTAAATCTTGTATGTGAATTTTGACCCACTTCTGAGTGACGCGTGCTGAAACTTGGAATAATTTAGAACCCAATGAAAATACAATAATTAGGTATAATTCAACACGATTATTGACTCGACGAATGCGTAGTTGAGTGGCGTAATGTCACCGTAAAATTGTAAACTTCGTCAGTTCATAATTCAACGTCGATGATGGATTACAATCTAACTTAATCTAACCCGCCGTTAGTTTATAATCCCACGCATTATTTTGTAAACTGACAGTTCTCACAATTTTACGGTGACATATACACCAGTGTTAAAAGTGTCGCCAGCACTGAGGTCCTGGGTTTAAGAAGAAATTAATGTATTATCTCGGGCATGGGCTTTTGTAGTAGGTAGGACCTCGGTAATTTCTGATTCTATAAAATAAGCACTTTGAGTAGCTTCATTACTTTGCGAAAAGAATGTGTAGGTATGTGATGTATTGGGAATTACATGATTATCATGATCATCATCAGCTTACATAGGAAGAGTTAATTTTTACCATATATTCTGCTTTATATGAGTTTTATCTATAATTATCTTATCTGATGATGGTGCTTGCTTCAAAGCCTGCAATATCAGATACAAACCTAATCAGAAACAAGGTACAGACAACAGCACGTCAACCTACTACAAAACGTAAAATTATCTCAATTGATATTGATCTCTACTTGTTTGAATTAAAGTTGAAAATCAATTCAATGACCTTTAACTTTTTCGGTAGGTTGTCAGTACATAAAGAAAAATAAAAATAGAAATATCACACAGTAAATTATAGATCGTACATTTATAAAGGATACTGGTACGAGTATAACAAATAAATTTCATGTGCGAACAATTAATGATTAGCTGTGCCGCAAAACCACAACCTGCTAATTTAGTAATACGAGTCCAGCTAACATCACTAGCTTATGATTCTGTTAATTTGTGTATTTAAATGTTAGATCATAAAATGATACAAATTTGATAGTAATATGAATATTGTTGTAAAATATTGTTAACATCGTTGCTATTAAGTATATGTTAAGGAGAAGAGTTAGTGCCTTCGGTGGTAGATGAGGTGTAATAAAAAGTGGACTTTATTTTATAGGATTTGAGTATAATTGGGGACAAGTACAATAACAGTGACCGAACACTAGGAAGATATTAAAGGGAGTGTTAGTGTTGTCCCAGCATAGGTGCACATGAGTAAATGTAGGAATATTTATTCATGTGGTAGGTGTTCGCTAACAAGAATGAAAAGCAATATTCAAAGTAACGGTTTTTACTTAAAATTAACAAAGAGACCCGTCGTGCAAAACCATGCTACCCATACCAAAAAGGATTTTACAACAATTAAAAAGCAAAAGGCATAAAGTTGTATTCTAAATGCCAAATATTACTTATTTTAAACTTCACTGTACCGCACCAAAATCAAGTAGGGATAGTATCTACTTAATGCGGTTTTGCACTTACTAGTCCAGGAACCTTGGTTCGATTTTAAGCTGCGTCAGTGAAGGAAGTTACTATGTTTTCATAATTAACTTTGGTCTGAAAGGGATCGTGCTACTCTACTCTACGAGAGGTTCGTATTGGCCCTGTATTTTATTGCAAGATGGAAATCGTTAAAAAACAAGTAACGTCAGACTTCTCTTTACAAGACGATTTATAGTATGATCTCTCATGTAGATATCTCTCTGAATCAGATACATATAGTTAATAACCATCTGACTATACTTGCAATAAACTTGAGACATCTACGTTTGAGGGCGACGTTTCCCAATCAAGATGTGTTGCGACCGTGAACTACACTCAATAGAAGCCGCAAACATATACATATATACCCATTATATTGATTAAATGCACAATAATATAGTGTTTCAAGATCAAGTTTACTAGGACCAAGGTTGCAATTAATTGGTCCTCTCCATTTCTATAGGTATTGATCTGTTACTGATTAACATCAAGAGCAGTGGCACTTAACTAGATAGGTTAATTATACAATATATACCTCAAGTTGTAGTATGAATTACAAGCCTCGGAGTGTGTGGGTAACATTTATGTTTAGGTAGGTAGGTCTAAGTAAAAGTGTTTTTTTTTTAGCAAATACCTCGTGAACGGCTTAGGTCTAATGCCGAAAATTAGTAGTAATATTGTGAGCATAAAATAAAAGACGTGTGGCACTCGAAAACTGCCGCGGTAAAGCTATTGCATAGCATTTTTTATCAACTTATGCAATTATAAAACTAAACAGTATTACCGCTGTGCCGCGAGTGGGGGGTGTTAGGTTATTTTCGTTACGGAATTTCTGGATTCGGTATCCACGCTCAAGGCCCGCGATAGAAACTATGCAATAGCTTGATAAAAAAACCTTTAAAATTATCATCAGCCTACATCAATCCACTGCTCGATCACAGCGTCTACTTCTGGCGTTTACTCTTTTAGTCGCCTTACACAAACCTTTAAAAAAATAAGTGATAATCTATATTTGTGCCAGCATCACTTATCACAATAAAGGTATAATTAAAAAAAAAAGGTTTTACTTTTTGAGGAGGTGATACTCGAACGTTTTTCCACTTCATTCACCTGACAACAAAGCAACTTAGATTTCTATCGACCAATTCATACAAGTATCCACTTTACACTAGTAGGAAGGATATCCATAATCAATAGGATAATAATAATAATAACATAAGGATTCAATCAATAGCCTATAATCATCCCACTCTGCAGGGATAAGGCCTCCATCATTGTATTCAAGTTACTACACAATGATGGGTACTGGCATAATCACCACGCTTGCCAAATGCGGGTTGGTGACCACAAACCCGAGCAATGTTCGCAAAATTCGAAACTTTTGGCTGCCCGACCCGGGGACCGAACCCGGGACCCCGAGGTCTTGGTACGGTATTTAAGCCACTAGACCAACCGGGCGTTAAAACTTTACACTTACCTAGTTTTATTAATGTTTTTAACCAAATAAATATTTTTACAAATGGTTTACCATAGGACAATGTGATTTATTAATTATTGCAAATAAAAAGAAAACATTTAATTTGCCTCAGATGGCATATGATTTCAAATCACACTTGACAATTTGGGAGGTTTTTCTTTTAACACGGGGGTCATTATCTGCAAAGTTGCAGGAAGTGCGTTCATTTGTCTTGTATAGTTAAATAGAGATAGTTCAGCAGAGCAAACAATAGCTAGCTGACTGGGGGTTACAAAAGTTGAAAAACTAACAGCATAGCAACGTTACCGTTTTATTACGGAAGTTGAAAGCGCATTTCATTAGCTTCTGATTCACTAGGCTTACACACAAGTTACGTTAAAAACGTTTCAGGGTTCCATACTCCATTACGTAGGTAGAACTTGCATAGAATCAGTATGATGTCCGTCTGATAAAATCAAATATTTTATACGGTCCCCTGCATGATTGAAAAAGACGGCAGTGTTCAATGGTCACGTTCATTTCGGTAATGGAAGATTCTTTTGTTAAAATGTAACATACGCTCTTCCCGTTGGCGTAGAAAAAAACAATAGATGCAAAGAAATCGCGATGAAATATGTTCACAGTAAAACAGTAATAAGGTAACGCAAAACTTTGTGAGATTAAAACTAAAACGGATCAAATTTCAAAGAGGGAACCAAAAAAGTTCACTTTAAAACATTTTTTCTACAAAAGGCTGTAGACTTCTTTAGGTAGGTTAAAATTAAGATTTTTTTAACGGGAAAGTGTAAGCGCGTCTAGCTAGTTTATTTACTTTTATTTACCAATAACTTGGACCACCATACCAATATGATGGAATGTGTCATAACAATCTTATTTATTATTTCTTGTCATTTAAATATTAACACGTAAAAAAGTGAAAATCTATACTTAAATAAGTTTTAGGTTGCGATGTTTTGTATGTAAAAAAAGATGAATCAATTAAAAGTGGGGAACATCACTTACTTGTTCTGATTTTAAATTGAGTTACTATTAAAAAAGCTTTTGTTTAATGGAATCCATAAGAATGGGTATTGCAAACACCCAGACCCGAGGCAATATGGAAAGTGTTTTATACGAGTACACTTACATCACACCAGATACACCTTAGAAACCAGTGTGACACTTGACCAAAGAGTACCTATATAAAACGTAACGCTTGATTACACAAACACCTAACTCCTGTGTTTTTAGGGTTCCGTACGCAAAGGGTAAAAACGGGACCCTATTACTAAGACTTCGCTGTCTGTCCGTCTGTCCGTCTGTCCGTCACTCTGTCACCAGGCTATATCTCAAGAGCCGCAATAGCTAGACAGTTGAAATTTTCACAAATTATGTATATTTCTATTACCGCAATAACAACAAATACTAAAACCAAAATAAAATAAAAACCCCTTTTTTTGCCTTTTTGGTACGGAACCCTTCGTGCGCGAGTCCGACTCGCACTTGGCCGGTTTTATTTGTGTGTTGATGTTACTGTTGACTGTGATACTTCAAAGTTTCAAAATATTAATGACAAGTCAATCCACTCCTTTGTTTAATTAATGTCACAATGAAGTTCTAATGAAAATACACAATTTTTTACAAATAATATAATAAGGGAATACTTTCATTACAATACGATTTTGTAGGAATACTCGTACTTACAAGCGAAATTGTTATTATGTATGTCTTGGTTATGAATAGAAATTTAATATATTTTTTGATATTTATTGAAATTATATTAAAATATTGAAAGAAAAAAATATAAATACTTGAACGATACAGAAAGCTTGACATCATATGATTGATGCAACTGAATTCCAGAATATACAGGATGAAATTTTAACTACTTTCCAAAATTTTTGTAGGCGTTCAGTATCGTATTTAGAGCCTATTTATGAAGTAAAAAATGTGAATCAAGTTGTCACCCGAAAATATTTTTCGCGATATTGGTAGTTTTAAATTTTTACGGTCCTAGACCTGTTAAGGTATAAAAAGAAAATCAAAAACTTATAAATAGTATCGTAATTAATGAATGAGATGCGCAACGCATAAAAAAGGTGTTGCTAGGCGGCCGTATCAAAAGTTTTAGATTTTTTAGTGCTTTATCTTGACATTTTTGTACTGGGCTATACCAAAAGAAAAAATACGTCATTTGTTTTTTGTTTTGTAGATTGATATATTAAAATTTGGAAGGTGGTTAAAATTTCATCCTGTATGTACTCAATAAGTATTTTAAATTACACTACAGAATTTATGTCAAAGGTAATTGAGACATACAACGACTCTCAGTTGGTGGTTTGATATTTTTGTGTAAGTTGAGTTTAGATTTTATGCGCGAGGGGTGACGTGCTAAAAGATCGTCACGTCTCAGTAGTCAATGGCAGCTTATGAAAATGTTTATTATTTATTTTTATGAATATAATCTGGGAATCCTGTTAAAGATTTAGGCATAACCTAAACATCGGTTAGATATAAACCCGCGGGCACATCAATGTCAGTCAGATCAATTAAAAGATAAGAATTCGTGCCAGACTAATGGATTTCAGGTTATTTGTTAATTTGCTTGAGTAACTGCCTCATGTTGATATTAAATCCGTTTACGAAATATCTTTTGAAATAACCATTTTATGGTTTTACATCAGTTATTATTGATCAGCTGTGTGTGTTATGTTTTAGCTTATACAATCGCATAACAAAAGTCTGGCAGGTAATTCTTATGTGCCTGTTACTCATTTTATTTTATTTTATTTTTACACTTCAGTGCACAATTAAAAAAAAGTACAAAAGGCGGACTTAATGCTAAAAGCATTCTCTACCAGTAAAACTTGGGGCCAAGCAGAGATGACACGCAGGCGGTGCAAAAAGAGAAAAAAAAACAATTAAATTCAATTATTTAAGCAAGCATACAACTACTAACAATAACCTTACATAAATATAATAAGTAATAACTAATATCTAATACCTAAACATACATAAACACACAAACATAATATAATTGCACACAGAATTAATGCCAACGAGATTCTTGATAGATAGAAAAGAAAAATTAGTCTTTAAAGTAAATTTAAAAGAAGATTGTCTAATTTTGGGAGGGAAGTCCATTCCAGAGTCGAACAGCCGTCAGAACGAATGAGTCAGACATAAAACCAGAATTATGTCGAGGAGTAAATAACTGAAGTGTATCAGCAGAACGGAGAGTTCTATCGTGCGTAGTGTGAAGAAAAGAAATTTTACTCTTATCTTATAGGTATTATAAATGAAAGTCGTGTTAGTTACACCACATAATTCGAAAACGGGTGGGTCGATTTTTATGATTTTGATGTTTTGGGATTTGTCTTTGTCAGGAATAGGATAATAAGTATTGAAAACGTAAGAATGTTGAAAATTAAGAAAACGCATTTCTTGATATTCTTTTCCAACCACGCAACATTTGATGACTTCGAACTAGGAAATGCGTCGGAAAAGTAAACAAAAATGTTCCTCCAGCCGTCGGGTAGTAAAATAAACAATCGTGTTAAAAATATTGCATTTTCTTTAAGAAAAGAAAATGCAAATTGTGTTACGCGATACATATTATATACCGATAAAACTAAATACTTACGTGTACCAAGCTAAAGGTCATTTAGAGCGCGAGTGCGCAACCAAAGCCACTATTTTCTTCAATCCTAGCTTTCTTTGTTCAGCGACGACCATTTGGATCAGCGGTAGTAAACGCTACATCTGAGCCATGGGTCGCGGGTTCGATCCCCGCACAGTACAAATATTTGTGTGCATGAACATGTCTGTTTGTACTGGTCTGGGTGTTTTCTATATATTATAAGTACGTACTTACAAAAAAAACGTATATTAGTATGTTTATCGGTTGTCTAGTACCCCATACGACAGGGTACTTAATAGTACCTTAATTTAGGACTAGATGGCTCTGTGTGGCCCAGTGAGGTGAGGAGTGTCTTAAATATTTATTCATTTATTAATTATTATTTGTTAGTGATGATAGATATTTAATTTTCAATGTGCCGCAGGCATCCGATGACACCAGCAGTATATTTCAAAGTTTAAAAAGTTAGAATCTACGTGTACGCTACTGTATGTAACGTATTTTAAACAGGTATTACAAACCAAAAAAAATTTACTTACTGATTTATATTTTTAGGAATCATGCTGTTAATTAAACAAAATTATCAAGCGATAACAGCCGCATCAACTTAAATTAGCTTTCCGAAGCATAGAGTGCTTGCAATTAACGTCATTACTTAACTCGGCGCAAACTGCCGGCGGTTGATGTTAGTTGGATTTTATCGCGTTGATGGAATAAATACAGTACTCATTTTAAACCCATTCATTAAACATATCAATATCAGTAATTAAATACCGCTTTGGTACATAATTGTAAAGCATGACGGCATCAATAGCGTTCTAATTAACGTTGGTCCATACCGTATGCAATAGTCCGAGTTTGCTTTGACATCGACCTTGCTTTTCATCTGACCCTGGCCTTGACATCGAGCATTGGGTCAGGAGAGCTAGACGTAATCCTGTTCTTACCTAGAAATGAACGTACGCCGTCAAAGCGATATTCCGAGAAGTCTGACGCGAATCCGGCACGTGTAAGCTTAATCCAGCATATCAGCATATTTTCGCCGTTTAATATTCACGTCCTAAAGGAAAATAGGCATTCGTTTGCAACTGCTCCCAAACGACGACAGGTAAAACTAGTGCAAAAATTTCAAAGCACTTTCAATAATTGTAATACAACTGCTAGTAAAAAGTTGGAAATATGAGCACACGTGGACTGGACAAAATCAGGAACATTAGTTTGTTTAGAAAAACATTATGAACTCGAAAGTTTTGGACAATAACAAAAATTAGGTACATTCATATTTTTACTGCAAAGCTTTCAAGTTCATAATGTTTAGAAGTTACAACAAGATATTTAAGATTATCGAGGATGGTCTCTAACTTGTTGAGACAAAATTTAATGCAGAAAAAGATTAACTGATGCCCCATGTTTTGCGCCGTAAAAATGACTTGTTAAGTTTACGTTCTTATCTTAATATTTGTGTTTGAGTTTTCTTCATATATAATATTATTTTGATATCCCTAACTTCATCCACGGGATACCAGAATGGTGGTTGGTTACTTACTCGTATTTACTGGAGTAGTTTGCGTATTGCTTAATACGTTATATAAATGTGAGGCCTATATCTGGCGGACCAAAGGAATTATTATTTTTACGTACCTGCTTTTTAGGGTTCCGTACCCAAAGGGTAAAAACGGGACCCTATTACTAAGACTTCGCTGTCTGTCCGTCTGTCTGTCTGTCCGTCTGTCCGTCTGTCCGTCGCTCTGTCACCAGGCTGTATCTCAAGAGCCGTGATAGCTAGACAGTTGAAATTTTCACAAATTATGTATTTCTGTTACAGCAATAACAACAAATACTTAAAACAAAATAAAATAAATATTTAAGGGGGGCTCCCATACAACAAACCCGTTTTCTTGGCCTTTTTAGTACGGAACCCTTCGTGCGCGAGTCCGACTCGCTCTTGGCCGGTTTTATTTCATAATTAGCAACATAATTTTAATTATGACGAATCATTGGATTTTTAGTCTCACTTTTCTCAAACTTTAAAATATTCTGTTATCATCAAATGTCACTTAAAAAAACACCCTATAACATTGATAATGTGCACAAATCAATTTTGGAAGATCTTGAAAGATTTCTTGTGTTAAATAATAGGCGACTACTTACTTGACTAATCTCAAATTTATTTCAATGTGACGTCATCCAGAGAACAAAGTCACAAATAACATTTAGGCATATGTAGAATAATAAACGAAATAACTTCCAACTACATTCTATTATGTAATATTGCTCCATCGGAATATTGAGAGCATGTCACAAAAGTTCAAGGGCACTGTGTCAGGTTCATCTTTGATGTGTCACTGAGTGAATACTACACGTACGGTCTGGTTTGGGCTCTGCACATAGTGCTAGTTTTACTCGATAAATTCATCGAACGCGAATACGCGAATTTCTATGGCGCTCATGCAGCGTCATCTAGTGAAAGCTTTGTGAAAAAATCCATTCCATTCACGTTTATGCGTTTGATGAGTTTGATCGAACAATATTTGCACCCAGGATATAGGCACTGGGGTAAAAAATCACAAAGCTTTAATTAGAACGCGAAATGAAAATGGAATGAAAGTCAGTTTTGCTTTGTTCTGTTGGTGGCCTCCAAACAGGAGTGTATTTGATATATCGGTGTCAAGGACTAGAATATTTTCGATATTCACACAGATTATTTTGTAACAGACAACTTTTAAATGCGAAATGCAAATTGCATCGCTTCCTGAAGCATATCAATATCCTTCTGGGCAGGATTAAAACTAAAATCAAATTTATATTTTTGACTTCTCCCTCATTTGAATGGTAAACGTCATTAGGAGGATTTAGTTCTATTTTTCTGTAGTTAAGGTAGTAATTATGTAAAAATATTAAAACATTGTGAAAACAAAACATGAATTGACGTTTGAACCCCCTTAAGGCCTAACACAAGTTTTTAGTTCGATTTTCACTTCTTTTAAAAGCCTCTGTTTACGTTCTGGAAAATAGAACTGACACCTTATCAAATTAGCAGATTTCTGTTAAAATTTTAAGACACATGAAAAAAAGTTTTGTTACATAATAATATGACAGAAAAGGTTTTTGGCGATTTTAATCATGTTTGAAATATTTTAAAAGAAACCTGTACAGTTCAAATCAATTAACTTAGCCAAGTTAATTTGAAATAATGAATTAGTTAGTTAACACGCGTTTAATGTTACATTAACTGTTTCTTATATGGTTGCTATTACATTTGTGACGTTAATAAAAAATCAGTGTTAATCATGTGTTAATGTTTCGAGTATATAATATACTTTATCGAATTTTGAAAAAAAGTATCCAAATTCCTAAAACCATTTCAAATGAACAGAATAAATATTTAAATGCAAGAATACTCGTTTATATTTGTAAATATAACAATGTAAGAGAGACAGCCTTATTTAACGCATTTCATGGCAACGGCTACCATCATTGAATTCAAGTTATCACAGCAATGATTAGAACAGGCATAATAACCAAATGGTGATCACAAACCCGTGCACTGTTCGAAAATTCGACACTCTTGTTGGATCGAACCCTGTACCCCGAGATCTTGGCCCGGAACTTAAAGGAATTGGGCCGGATACTTAAATCATTGGGGCGTTTGCCATCTTTGTCTGCTGGAATTAATGTGTAACAGTGCGATTTATCCATCACTGTGTCGTCATTCAAAATTTGTTCAGGCTAATATGTCAGACTGATTGAGTTCAGATACACGCAACCGCCTACTAAATCTTGATCCATGTAAGACTGGAGCCTTTATTTTATTTGATTGATTGACAATGTAATAATGTGCAGACTGATAAATTAACGAAGGGATTTGTTGTAATATCTATTATGTAGTTTGTAATTATTGCCTCAGGGGATTGTCAACCGCACTCTGATATTACAGCGTAAATACTAAATAGGCTATAATTAATAATAGTGTTGTCACTAAGCAAATGCTGAATTACAAATACATGAAATGTATGGTATGTACATTTAGCTTTTCATTATTATCACTTTAGTTTTTGAATTTACGCGAACACTTTGGATTCAAAATTTAATATCGTCACGTTTATTATCGCCTCAAATGTGGCAGCCCAAACACTAGAAGCAAACCCTATTAAATACTTTGATACCACGCTTGATTGGACTCTTTTAATAGACAGGTATAAAAATTAGTACAAAAACCCTGGAAATCAAGGTGTTTCATTACGCATATAGATCGGACTTGATACTATTCTCAAAACAACTCAAACGCGAAATGCTACGCATTAAAAACTAATTAATGTTATTAACTAACAAATTAGTTAACTAGAAATGGTTACGTGGTTAATCTGAGATATACGTAGCTTCGAATTTTCTCATTAACCAACTAAAAAACCTTCTTAAATCTATTATGATACTCGTATGCAAATAGCTCGTTCATGAAACGAATGGTGAAAGTCGCATTAGTAGGATCAGGGTGCGTCTCATGTGATAAACAATCATTTCATATAATCAAAGGTTAAACAATCACTTTACATAATAATCATTTGTTACAACAACCCATAATATAATTTTGTTTGACATAGCGATTACTTTATAACATACAGTTTATTTAATGCTATTTAGTATAACATTCATAACATATATTACACACCCGTAGGATCATACCTGATATGGTTAGTAAAAAGAGAAGGCTTCTCGGTGTCGACGTTTTAAAAGGAGGCCTTCTAAACATACAAATAGGTGGCAAGTCCCAGGCACTGCCCAAGTGCATTTTTCAGCAGCGTAATGGACCAGAGCCCTCAGTGAATCCATGGATTCTGATTAGTTTTGATATATTTTATTTTTATTTGTTATGACGTTTCGAACCCTTCACCCCTTTTCTTGATCACTTCTCAAAAAGATAATATGAAAACGTATTAAAAAATTTGCACCGCCTCTAATTATTATCATCAGTTATGTTTCCCATCTTTGCAATATGAGCTATCTGTGTCCTGAGTTTTTGCATTGTTGCCATGGTGTGTGGAGTTCATTGATGATATGACGAGGTCTGTTAATTGGCCTTCTCTATTAAAATTAGGCATGTTTTTATTTTTATAAATCCTAGTTACTAGATAAAATAAAATATAAATTTTAAAAACCTGGAATAACCGTAAATAAATTTTATATAGTTTATGTCCAAATTCAAGGAACCTATATAAACAATCAAGCATAAAAGATAGTGAATAAAACATTTTGGTGACTTTTATCTTTTGTGCAAGACCTAATTCGAATTTTAACATCAATCGTCAGTTTACCTTGTTATCCTTGCTGAATAAACTAGCATAATTTATTCATCTTACTAGTAAATTATGTTACTTTGATATTCTCAAAACACACTATCTAAATGCAAACAGGACCTTTAAAGAACTTTCTGTCTTTAGTCATATACTTGTGTGTTCTGAAGTACATTTACGTCGAGGACAATCTCGTAAAACACATTTTCGTTGCATTAAAATGTTTTCAAGTTCAAGTTTGCTTCGCTTGTGATACACTAACAAGCTGACTTAATCTCGCTCAAACTAGACGTACGAGTAATATGGTTGCCTTTTGACAAGTTCAAGCGCATCGTATCTTGAACTTGAAAAGCTAACGTTATTTCCTAGACTCCAGTGTTGGTAACGTATTTCAGGCAAAGTTTATGGATTACTTTCATATACAGTGTTTATGAAACATGTTGTGCAAAGTTTTAAAATAATGTTTTAGATTTTCACTTTAACAAATAGATATTTGTATTATCTTTACAGTGGTGTTTTTATTTCTGAAGCAGGTTTTTATTTCTTACAGGAAGCTGACTTAATGAGACAATGTCTGAAGATAGAAAATATTTTTAAACTAATCACTTATTTATATATTACTTTCAACAGTTTTTTCAAAATCACAAGTTTCATCACTTCTTATTTTTGTTTTAATGTATTTGTTTTTGTCGATGCTTAATCCGCGGTAACGAAAGCAACTCCGGAGTTATGTTGGACTTGAGCTCCCTTTTTTTTATGACCTTCAAGTGCCATCAGTTGTTACATGGGCTTTGGGTAAGGTCTATTTGAGTTGTCCACGACCACACTGCGCGACTTGACTTTTGGGTAAGAACAGCGGTGTTGCCAGCCGCCGCGAGCTAAATTCAGCGCAGGGCCGTTGCCCGAGGCCTAACCTATATCCCACTGCTAAGCAAGATCTCGACCAAAACTTTCCACCACTTGCCCTCTATTTGCTCTCAATTTAAATAAGTTTATTACAAATACCTACCGCCTCGTTGGTCGTCTGGTTAAAGTACCGGGCGAAGATTTTGGAGTTCGATCCCCAGGTCGGGCAACAAGAGTTTTGAATTGCGAAAACTTTAATTTTAAACATTACTCGAGTTCGTGATCACCACAAAATTACCGCATTTGGTAAGCGTGGTGATTATGCCTGTACCCATAATTGTTATGGTAACTGAATTCAATGATGGAGTCCTTTGCCCTGCAGTAGGTTGATTATAGGCCATTACTTCACCACTACATTTAATACCTACCAGCCTAGTGACTTCAGTTGCATAGATTCGATGACGCTGTCATCAAGGACACCTTGACCTTCTAAAAAAGTAACTAGTTAAGTTACTAGTTACTTATTTATATGCAAGAATTTTCACCTCTTGAGTTCACGCAGTCTTTTTAAGATTGTGGTCAGACATAGATGAAATACACAAGTCCATACGCACGATCTTTTGTCTCAACTATGAAAGATAGATAGATAGGAACATTAGTAAGAACGGTTTCAAAGTACATGCATAAGATTCGATATCTCGACGGCATTGCTACTGCTTTTTAGGGTTCCGTACCTAAAGGGTAAAAACGGAACCCTATTACTAAGACTTTGCTGTCTGTCCGTCTATCCGCCTGCCTGTCACTAGGCTGTATCTCAAGAGCCGCGATAGCTAGACAGTTGAAATTTTTACAAATTATGTATTTCTGTTGCCGCAATAACAACAAATACCAAAAATAAAATAAAGTAAATAATGAAAATATGTACCTTGAAGGATAGCCATACAACAAAACCGTTTTTTTTGGACTTTTTGGTACGGAACCCTTCGTGCGCGAGTCCGACTCGCACTTGGTCGGTTTATTTGTTGATCTATTCTTTAAAGAAATAAACATGTGATATTTGAGCCTGTGCCTAAGCTTGAATATATCTTGGAGTTCATTAGACATACCCATCGTCAAGAAAGGTTATTATCTCAAGGTTAAATATCTTTGAAGTGATGTACTGAATACGTATTGTATAGATAAATAAAGCGTCGCAACTCCACAACCAATTGCTCATAAAGAAAAGGCCTTAAATAATACAAACAAAATAGAATATTAGAATGAAGACAGTTTGAACAGGTTAAAAGAGACTCTTCACAAATGTAATATTGTCTTTGATATTATACACACATGGTTCCGTTTCATCGGATAACTTCCGACAAAAGGATGATTCTGTTGATCAAACATGCTAACAGTAAATCTCTAGAAAAGTAACTCTTTAGCAAAGAGAGATTCGATTTTAGTTTTACTTACGCGTACAATCTAAACCAATCGGAACGAAGACGAAGGTTGCGTTAAGGTGCATTTTAAACCTCCTGTCAAACGAAGCTCACGTTATCTAACTATTATGTATAACATTTTGACAGTATTTTTTTTATTTAAATGAATTTCTTAGATAAATATGAAATACACATTCAGCTATACATTTTGAAATACGCTGTGACATACACGGACGCATCTGTGTAAGGTTCATTCATCCAGACCCGGCCGAAGCAAAATAATACGTCCGTGAGCGTCACAGCATGATTCAAAATTAGTATTCCGTTTTTTTTTCCATTTTTCTAATACTAGGTATTTTATTTAATAAATAAAATACATATTTCAGACATGCCACACAGGGCCACACAGAGCCATCTAGTCCCAAATTAAGCTACTATTAAGTACCCTGTCGTATGGGGTACTAGACAACCGATAAACTTACTTATATATTTTTTTTTGTAAATACATACTAATACATATAAAACACCCAGACCAGTACAAACAGACATGTTCATTCAGACAAATATTTGTACTGTGCGGGGATCGAACCCTCGACCCATGGCTCAGAAGCAGCGTTTACTACCGCTGATCCAAATGGTCGTCGAAATTAAAATAATACTGCCAGGATGTTATACATAATGGTTACGTAGCGTGGACTTTGTTTGTCAAATGTTAAAAAATTCACGGTGTTTAGTCATAGTCGCTGCGATTTAAGCGTCGCGCTACTCCTGTTTCAAGGACCCTGCAACTTCGTAAAACCATTTTCTTGCCTAAGTTACGCTACCTAGTATTTGTAGGATAAATCTCGTAAAGGCCCATCTACATTAATGTCTGTTAATTCCATATAAAAAAGTTATTTGTTATGTATTTACGAGGTAGGTGTTAAATATTTTAGTAAAAAGTTATTACCCTCCATTGTTTTAATAAATACCTTTTATATTGTAGTAGTTTTAATGGTGATGTAATTCTACCTAGTCAAATAACGTGCTTCTGGATCCCACATAAATGATTTAATTGAATTTAAAATATTTCTTAGAACTATTGGCTCTGCACAATGATATTTAAAAAGTATAGATAGGTTATGCCCTTACAAAACTATCGAAATATATGTGCCGCTTGCGAACAACTGCACACATGCGTAATTCTTATTTTGTCCTTGTCATACTCGTGAAAAAAACAATTATTTTCTCTTTCATAGATTTGAAAAGACGTCACAATTGTGACGTTTTAGGGACGCATATTGAGAGCGCATGTAACATATCTATTACTTTTTAAATATCATTGGCTCTGCATCAATTATATACAATTGTAGCTTTTAGTGAGGGTAACTACACAGAAATAAATTCACTTTTTTTTATATCAAATTCGAAATATTAGACATTGAATTGCCATTACCAAACAGGTAGATTAACTCGATAGAAAATTAAGTTCGTTCTTACAAAACAACGAATCCCAATGAGGACTTGTCTGTCACGCACGATTCCATTGAGTTAAATCGTGGAATTTAGTCATAACAGTACAAGAAATATAACATTTAAATAACCATTCAACATTACAAATAAGGAATGATTATTTTAACGAATTATCAGTTCTTTAGTCAGTTGTTCATCTTCGAACAGATAAGAATTGCGGATAGAAATAATCATATGGCACGTGTACTAACTAATTAACTAGTACTTTAGTTTATACGAGTATCTTCAAGAATTCCGTTATAGTTTGAAAGCTATGGCATATTCACACCCAGTGTTTTGCTTTCAGGGGAGCTGGTGGAGGGGGGATGTTTGGTGACGTCAATATCTCAGCAATTTTGGATTCACTCAGTGTAAGCTACGACAAGAGAGTGAGGCCAAATTATGGAGGTCAGTGCCCTGAAACATATATTTTTTTAAATTTTACTCTTTGTCGATATGCTTCGCTTTTGCGGTAATTTAAGAGTGCTGTTTGCAAGTAGGTATAGTATACGCGGCTATCATTCAAGGTACATATTTGCATTGTAAGCTGATCTCTTAGCACGCAGGCGGTCCCTTTAACAAGAGTTAAGCTTATGATGGTAATGTACAGCTTAAATGGGAGCCGCAAGTACGACATCACATAGAAGTCGCATGGATTAATCCACATAGGTACTACAAATTCAACCAAATGTTGTTACTTTTTTAAATCTTACTGGTAGTATTGTAGGTTATACGTCGCCAAACATTCGTTAGCTTTAACATTCATTTGGTGACGCTATGTTTTTGTATATATGCCTATGTGGCCTGTATTATGCGCACATAAAACAATAACATCTGTGTTAAAACAAATAATTAAGCCACAATGTTGTACATAAATGCTTTGTAAACAAGATAATCCTGGGAATGAATAAAGTTCAGGTATGGAAAAATATACTTGCCTAAGCAATTCTTAAGAATAGGTAGGTAAGTGAGAGAGCAAGAAAATTGATTGTCGAAATATTTTTGCTAGGATATTATTTAAGTCATTAATAATTAAGTGGATCAATATATCCGCACAATTAAAAATAACAGGTTTTAGTAGGGACTAGTAATCGACTGAAAAGAAACAATGAAATCTGTGATCTTTAATTTATCCACCGTTTGACCCAATTGAACGTCTTCATAACAAATAAAAATCATAATAACATTTTTGTTACAAATCGTTTCGTTAATGGAATTGAAAACGATATTGTTTTTTAGTCTACGCACTAAAAGTGACATCTGCGCATTTCCAGCTGTTTTATTGTGTGACGACCACTTACCCGTTTATTAAATTCTTGTTAATAATTTAAAAATCATATTGTAGTTACTTTAAGAAACATCTGTAAAAGTAGCCTTCAAACGCTCAGTTTCATTCCCAAATAATTAATCTCGCATCCACCTCTCAATTTGTTAAGTCTTGCTTTTTTATGTGATTAACTTTTTACATTTATTTGTAGAGAAGATCATGTAAAATCATTTCGGTGGTTAATTTTCAAATTGTTGAGAGTTCAGAAATTACACAAAACGAAAAAGTTCTGTATTCTTACCATATAAAAAAAGTCTCTGCAGTTATAAATGTGCGAGCACCCGTCAAACTTTCTATCGAAATGAGTAGGTATATGTGAATTTTTTTTTCATATCTTTCGTGTAAAAATTAAAGATAAAGAACTCACGTGGTTTGCCCATGTGATTTTATTTAAGTATATGTAAGACTAATATCAATAACACGAAAACAATCGTTTAAGTACAAGTTACTTTTAAACTTACTTGAAAAAAAAAAATATTTCGTGTAAATTATAAAATTTTAATTGGCATGATAGGCATAGATTAATAAATATTCGGGTTACCAAAGTATCAGATAACTTTATAAAACCTCTTAAATACCAGCCGCTGAGAGGAACAACTTTCACTATGCGAGATATTAGCATGCAGTACTGCATGATCTGTAAGTAGGTTATGAGGCATAGCTGAAAAGATCAGCTGTTATGCAGCTGATCATTTTGACTATTTAATATTTTTACTGACAGGATATATTTTGTATGAATGAATAGTAATTAAACACAGGATTTCCACATAATGATGTGGAACGTCTTCATAAGTGAATACGTGCTATTAATCTTTTTTAAACCTAATATAATGAACTTTTCTAAAGATATTACTCTTTTTTTCAACGCAAGATAATGAACAATTATTATTCATGTAGTTCAGGTATGAACTGGAAACACACATAAGTATTACTCATAATTCATAAATGTTATAAATTATATCTCCTTTTAGTGCAGACACAATAAAGTTCTTTTGAAAGTTATATCATTTTAACAAGGATGTAAGCTAAAAAAACATATAACAGAAGCAGTAGTTCAAGATAATAAAATTACACAAGTACTTTTATGACCATGGAATCATCAAAAAGAAATTAATTATAGTTGTTTATTATCAATATCACCAACTCTCTGCCATTCACTTTACATTTTCATGAATTGTGTTGTTAATAAACCAATAATGAATTTAAGGATTGAATCGCTCAATTTCACGTAGGTATTAAATTGATTCCATTTGTTAAATTCTGTTTTGATTCAGAAATCACTTATTGTAAACTAATATGTGACATTTGCATGCCAATACACACTGATAAGTAAGTGTTTTAATTAAAAAAGATGATTTCTAAAACTGTACAAAGAAGTATTTTGTGTTGATAACTGTCGGTATATGATGCCGCGCTAGTAAACAATATGTAAAGAGACAAACGAGTTGTAAAGAGAGGGACTAAAAGTAGCATTTCTGAAAAAAATTTACTCGCTTACAATGTAAGTAGATGCCTTAGGTGTATTTTGTGACCTTTCAAAGGCCTTCGATTGTGTAGACCATGAAATATTACTTAAAAAACTTAAACATTATGGTGCATCGAATGATTCCTTGGATCTAATAAGTTCTTACCTTAAAGGCAGAATACAAAAGGTTTGCATAAATGGAGCTGAGTCTTCAGGGTCGGCCCTTGTTATGGGTGTCCCACAGGGATCAGTATTAGGACCCCTGCTATTTTTAGTTTATATAAATGACCTTCCCTGTTACTTACATAATCTTTGTGAGATGGTATTGTTTGCAGATGATACATCCATGATTTTTAAAACCAAGAGGGGCAAATCTTCATTTGACGATGTTAACAATACCCTCTCTAAATTATTGCATTGGTTTACAACAAATAATCTCTTACTGAATGCAAATAAAACAAAATGTGTTAAATTTACGATGCCAAACGTAAGGTTAGCTGCCCCTAATATAATTGTTAAAGATGAACCACTAAACTCTGTAGATTTTACTACCTTTTTGGGTATAACTGTAGACTCTCATTTGCAATGGGGTGCTCATATTAGGGGGCTGTCTGGAAGACTTAGTTCTGCTGCTTATGCTGTGAGAAAGATAAGGCAGTTGACTGATGTTGGAACGGCAAGATTAGTATATTTTAGCTACTTTCATAGCATAATGTCATACGGAATTCTGTTGTGGGGCTCAGCGGCAGATATTGAGTCAATTTTTATATTGCAAAAACGTGCTGTACGGGCTATTTACGGCTTTCGACCCCGAGACTCGCTGAAAGAGCTCTTCAAAGAGATTAATATACTTACAGTGTTTTCTCAATATATTCTCGAGAATATTATTTACGTTCGTAAGAACATACATTTATTTCTTAAGAAAAGTAACATACACAATTTTAATACTAGAAATAAAGATAAACTCGCCGTTCCAGGCTTCAGACTGCGAAAAGTAGGAAAATCGTTTATGGGAAATTGTATCCGTATTTTCAACAAATTACCAAAGGATATTGCTGAACTCCCTGTACATAAACTTAAATCGTATGTTAAAGTTATTTTAATGAAAAAGGGCTATTACACTGTTAATGATTATTTAAATGATAGAAATGTATGGCATTAAGTTGTCCCAGCTCGTACTTGCTTAAACCTTGTAAAAATTACCTTACCTTGTAAAAATTTATTTAAAAAGAGGCTGACAATAGTGACCGAGTTTCTTGCGCTGCTTCTTCTCGGCACTAGCCCAGACTTGTCCCGAAGCAGTGGTAGGTTTAAATATTGGGACGTGTAAAAGCGCCTCCTGGGGCCTATTTGCAGAAATAAAACTGATTTTAACTGATTTTAACTGATTTTAATCGCTGCAGAGGGCAACTGGAGCAAAAACAAAAAACTAATCTCAGAAGCGTCGCACAAAGACAAGAATATATTTTCCATAACAATTTCAATTGTTTTAGTTAAAAACTCAGAAAATAAACTTCTAAATACCATTTAGAGTAGGTAATCATAATATTTTAAATATTATTAAATGAACACATTGAGGTCCCTCTGCTACGAGCTTTTTAACACTAGCAGTTGCTGGTGAAAACAAACTAGAGAAACAATAAGAACTATTTTGATAGATTATACATAATTGGCATAAGTATGTATTTTTAGTAGTAGGATAGTTTCAGGTAATGTAACCGATGTAACATTTCAGGACCGCCCGTGGATGTGGGAGTCACCATGTACGTGCTCTCCATCAGCTCCTTATCTGAAGTCAAAATGGTATTATTAATGTACAACTACTTATAAGTAGATTGTCATGCTAGTTAGGCGAGATGGGATAGGTTAGCGACCCTCGGCTGATCAAAGACGTGTTTCCTTTAGACGGAACAAGGTCTAGGTTCGGTCTTGGGACTCCGGGCGTCACGTCGTCCTCTGGTTTGGTTTTCACGGCGCGAGGCGCGCGCGCGACTCACGATTGGGCTTGATTGCAGGTCCGCCAGTGGAGGTGGGCGTCACCATGTATGTGCTCTCTATCAGCTCCGTCTCCGAAGTGCTCATGGTACTCGCCACTGTCTCCTCACGCTTGTCTCGGTCGCCCCGGCTCACTGCGCCGCCGCGACCGAGCAGCCCCAGACACGAGGCTGCGAGCATGCCGGCGTTTTGGAGCCGACATCTCGGAAGACGCACTACCAACTAAATTACCTTTACAACTTTTTAAATTCTAATCAATTGGTTTCAGTGGTGTGCTCATCCGGGTGTGTCACTATCTAATTAACGACATACTAAATTGTACTTTGCCACTAAGCATCATCCCTCCAAGCAAGATAATGTCGTAATTTTGCTCCATTGTTGTTTATTATTTAAGCTTTTTATGTTTTTGAGTAGGTGTTTGTTGTGACTGTGGGTTTCTTACTATGTCTCTCAAAATGGCGTTCAGCTCTTCAGACTCGCCACTCGCCTTAAATTTCTTACTTTACGTAGTCTTGCTGTGAATGTATTTAATGTTTGTTCCGTTGTTCAGTGAGTTCCGGTTGGACGTGGAAACTATGAATTTGCTTTAGTTTATCTGTTTCATTTCTTATTTTATAGGAACCAATCATACCTGTGCTTTCCAGTCTTTCGTCAGTTTTGTGTATTGAAATTATAATACAATTTCATTGACCTCTGATGGTGGGAGAGAGTTCACTAAAATCCGATTGTTAGTTGACAGTTCACGAAAAAGTAATAACTGTCGGGCAATTTTGGGACGAGAATGAAACGTAAATCGATACGTAATACCCTTGAGAACGGTTCCAAAGAACATAATTCAAACTAAGATCAGGGTGTATGACCCCTAGTGGAAACCAAATCAAGGGGACTCGTAAAGTCACCTCAGGACGTGACCATAAGCCGGATATAAAATAGCATAGTAATAGGTTATGAAAGAAGCACACGTACTTGTATGTAAAATATTTCAATGAAATGCACTATTATGAGTAAAAGTCTTACTTCCCTACATTGAATGTGTCTAAATAATTTTTAACTTTCGGATTTTGTCGTCTTTAACATACAAAACGTGTACTTTCCTGATATATAACCCATCTTATTTTGCCATTTTACTCGTATTTGGGTGATTTGACAATGGTTTTATAGTAACGAATAATACGGATAAAATTTGAAAGGGAATTACCTCATTTGAATTTTAAAAACATAAATGTATTAGAATATAAAATCGTTCAATTTTTATTCGTATAGAAACGTCCTTAGCCCATTAGATTGCTTTACGATTTATTTGTTCATTCTTGTTATTCTATTGTCGTATCGTAAGATGGCGTTGTAATCAATCTTGGGCTAGTGACATTCCACTACTATTAAAGCAATTATTTAAAAGTGTCTTGTCTGAAATGAAGCAAGGTACAACATTTTTTATTGCATAGTTGTAACTAGCGAAATTATGGCTACCTACTCAAGTCATAACGAAAACAAAATCAAAAATCGGAATTTTTAAAATCTTTTATAAAGAGGAGTTTAACTTTTCTAAAAGTGCGAAATTTAAGCTATTTTCATTGGTTCAATAAAAGTTCTTATTCATTGAAACAATACATATTTTCTTATAAGTAATACAGACAAAAGTGATATAATTTCTAGTTTTGCTTCTTTTCGGAACTTTCGACAATAGTGCCGAAGCGATGTGGATAAAGATACTATTCTAGCACCGCTCGAAACTATATTTAACAATTGTAATGCTTAGTTCAGTCAAGACAGTTTTAGTCGATTCACCGAGTACCCGAAAAGATACCCGTCTTCCGTTTACGGTACAAATACGATTTCATGTTGCATTAATTATGTTGCGGATTTGCACATAATGCAAGTTAAGAAGCCGCGCAACTGCAGTATATCAACGGATGGCATACATTGTTTACCTCTGTAAGCGCACATTATCCCTAGTTATATTTTATAACAGTTATAATTTTTCAGGATTTTACCTTGGATTTTTACTTTAGGCAGTTCTGGACTGACCCCAGGCTCGCCTATAAGAAACGGACCGGAGTAGAAACACTGTCTGTTGGTTCCGAATTCATCAGAAATATATGGGTGCCTGATACCTTCTTCGTAAACGAGAAACAGTCCTACTTCCATATTGCCACCACCAGTAATGAATTCATTCGAATTCATCATTCAGGATCTATAACACGGAGTATAAGGTAACAGTATAAATATTTAAAGGACATTACCTTTCTATTCCAATTTCCTACCAAGAAACAATTCAAGAGTGTTGGGTTCCGTAGTTGCTCGTTACTAGTTCCAAATTACTTAATTAATTATTCCTTAATTTTTAAATCGTTCTTAATTTAATAGATACTTTTTACGTGAGTAACGATAAAGTCGTTCGTCGTCTAACTTTTTACGGAATTTGTTAGAAATTTTCCTACTTCAAACACGTTTAATAAGTTGGTCGACTGCTCTTAAACTTGCAAACTGTACTTAGCTATGATAGTTTTGCTACTGCTGCAATTTTTTTACGTATCTACGGACAACCGTTTTACTGGGGGAACGGTGTAATCTTGGCTTTAGCAAAAAAAATACTTTAATAATTATATTTAGACAGTATACTTTATTTGATATTTTAGCAACTTAATTGCACTTATAATATCAGTATATAAACTTGTAAAATTTTGTCTGAGACATAATTTTACAAGTTTATATACTGATTATATTTAGATAGCTTTTCGAAACATTATTGAAGAACCAAACACTATGTGGAAGTGATAAAAAAAATGCATCTGGACTTTACCATGCGTCATAAAAAAAATTTTTTGATAATCTTTTTAACGTGATTGATAAACGCAAGTCAAATTACAGCTTTCTTTTAGTGTCAAAAAGTGGGCATCAGCTTTATATTAATATTATAAATGCGAAAATTTGGTTGGATGTCTTAGTAACAAATTATTCAATCACTCCAAAACGGCTCGACGTATCTGTATAAAGTTTGAAATGGAGGTACTTTCGAGGTCTTTTGTGCCTGACTACCTTATGATCAAAATCGCTTGCAGCTCGCGTCGTCTCTTGTTTGAAGTGACGTCCGTTTCTGTGTAGTAGTGCATGCTATTTTCGTTTGAAAGTGATTAGGCGGCAGAGACAGGAATAGCACTTGTGCTGATTTATGTCGAAAAAATAAGGATCCCGTTGAATAGTTTCAAACTTTCAAAATTCTACGCGTACTAAGTCGCGCGAAACAGCTGATAATAATATATAATATGCAACATTTTAACTGAATATTTGTTACTCAATAATTGCAGTGGCCAAACGTGTCTGAAAAAAATATGTATATACTTATTATAGGCTGAAATAGCACAAAGGCTAACCTTTAACCTTTTTTATTGTACAGTGCTCGAGACAGAGCTTAACTTAAAACTCCATTCGTTTAAAATCGCGGGCAACAACTCGTATGTATAGGTATATGTTTTTTAATTTGACCACGCTTTCACGGAGTGGACCGATTTTGGTGATATATTTTGCTTCGATGCTCCCAATGAACTGTGGCAAAAAATATAGGAATATCAATATCTAAAAGAATAAACTTTAGCAATACTTATTTATTTACTAAATTATTCTTATCAAGTTTAATGCATGCGTAATAAAGGTATCAAAATGAGATGAAAAATAACTATGTAACTAACTACTAAATGTGTGTGAGTGTGTGTGTGTATATGTATATGTGTGTGTATGTGTGTGTGTGTGTGTGTGTGTGTGTGTGTGTGTGTGTGTTTGTGTGTGTGTGTATTAGTGTTTTTTTTGTTTGAGTGTGTGGGAGTGCGTGCGTGTGTGTGTCCGTATTAAAAATTTACGAAACCTTTTTTCTTTACCCGTTTTATTGTTTCAGACTGACTATTACCGCTTCATGCCCAATGGATTTGCAATATTTCCCAATGGATCGTCAATTATGCAATATCGAGATTGAAAGCTGTGAGTTTAATCCATAAATGTTACATGAAAAAAATAAACTAACAAGATTACCCAGTGTCTATAACAAGATAAAGATAAGCTTAAAACAAATAGTCATACAAAGATTCCGTACCATAGTTTTTTTTTGTGCCTAAGCTGGACTGACGCGCACTTCATCGTTTTTGTACTATGATTCCATTATTATCACTGTTTCGGTTTGTGTCACCGATTTTACTAAAGACACCGAAATATTGCAACTGGCAATAAAATGTACTTATAGCACTTAAATGGTATGAACAGCCGAAACCTGCCTATATTAACATGCATGTAAATATAGAGTCAACAATTAGATATCGACATTTATACAATTTTTAACATTTTTAGTAACAAATTTACAAATGTGATAACGAAATTTATGCAATTTTTAAAAATGTGTTAATTTGCAAAATAATAATTATACAATTTTTGACTTGCCCGTAATATTTATAAGCATGTGTAAAATAGGCTTGAGTTTCACTTCGTAATACCAATATATAAAAAAGTGTATATAACATCAAATTTCCGAATTTTGAAATCTCTTTTGTACTTAGCTTAGTGCCAAACTTCAGTTGATATTTCACTTGGAAGTGCCCTGTAAGTTATTGTGAATGAGCTGTAAGTATCAAACGTTCCGTTTCTTTCATTAGGGGTTCAAAACAGTCGGGTATGAAAAAAAACCGATAACCTCAATGCTTTAATGTCGATAGTCATATTACTACAAACAAAGTTGAAAAAAGCTTACAAATTTGATTATATTATTTCTATGATAGTCGGTTCAACAAGAACGTAAAAGCCAATATTTTTTTTAGTTGTTTGTATAAATAAAACGCATAAAGAAAATTAAGTAAAAGTTTAACGAATAACGCTTTTTTAAATTAATTTATATCTATATATGTCTCTTTTAATTTGCCTGAAGTAAGTATTTCGTATAAAAACAAAGCATATTAAAAATCTAAACACTGCTTAAGCAATATCCCTTATTCGATTAATATTCGTTCATCATCATCATCATCTCAGCTAAACTCAAACTCAAACTCACGCCTCGTTCCAGTTAGATAGGATATGGATAGGATTAGATCTCTGGTTCTTTTTTTGTTTAATGTTTTACGGCTTTGGACATAGTCCATACGACCTAGATCATTTTCTGGTTCTGTAATCAGACTGACATGGTGACATTCATGTTTCTGAACGGCCTTAATATTTATCAAATAATTTCTAAAAAAATATATCTAACCTCGTTTTGTAAATTTTTATACAATAAAAGTATTTCAATTTTTTTTGTATTATTGTTTAGGGAATGATACATTTTTTCCTATTAAAAGTCGTTCCATATTATATTTATTTATAGCCTGAACTTTACTAATTATAAGAGAGGAGAATGTCTTAAAATATTTTTTTTATGAAACTCTTTTTTAAGAAATGGAGGAAACATGCTAATCGTTCTTGTTGAATAGACTGTAACGCTGTCATCAAAGGTATTCATCTTTAGTAGTTAGTAATATATAACCTTTTGGTTAACTCTACATAAATACTAAAAACCCACTGGAATGGGTGCTTATTTTATCGTTCCATATATCTGCATGGTACAGTTGGCTACACCATGCGGGACATCAGATACAAATGGAACGAGGGCCCCAACTCTGTCGGCGTATCGAGCGAGGTGTCGCTGCCGCAGTTCAAGGTGCTGGGCCATCGCCAGCGAGCCATGGAGATCTCTCTTACCACAGGTACACGAAGCATTCACGCATCATAGCACCTTCAAATACCTACTTCTGACAATACCGTCGAATTAACAAATTTTGCATTTTGCATGTACTCGCTTAATCCTATAATTCCGGAACTATCCCATCTGACTAAAAGGGATGCCATTCGGCTTTTAATTAATCACAATTACTCGTCAGTGATGTGATAATTTTATGGTTACAGGAAATTACTCTCGGCTAGCATGTGAAATTCAGTTTGTACGGTCTATGGGATACTACTTGATTCAAATTTACATTCCGTCTGGTCTCATCGTTATAATATCGTGGGTCTCGTTTTGGCTGAACCGGAATGCGACGCCTGCCAGAGTATCTCTGGGCGTCACCACCGTGTTGACTATGACTACTCTTATGTCTTCGACTAACGCTGCTCTGCCTAAGATTTCGTACGTGAAGTCCATCGATGTCTACCTGGGAACCTGCTTCGTTATGGTCTTCGCGAGTCTACTAGGTAACAAAAAAGTATCAAATGATGGATTTGCTGTCGTGTTTTAAATTAACTTTAACTATCTGGTTCATACATTTTCAATTATGTTTTTCTATGAAATAAATTTTATTGTTAGTGACTTATTTTTTAATAAGCTTGCTCTTGATTTATTATTTCTTTCAAATTGTGATTTTCTTACTTCTCTTGTGGTGAGGCAAATGGATGATTAATTTATATATTATATTATTTACTTTGTTAATTGCTATGCGGACGTAAATAAGATAAAGTTATTGATTTTAATGCATATATTTGCTCTTTATTTTTTCAGAATACGCAACTGTTGGTTATATGGCTAAACGGATACAGATGAGGAAACAACGATTCACTGCTGTGCAAAAAATGGCTGCTGAAAAGAAAATGCAAATAGATGGACCACCCGGTACCTTGGAGCCATTGCCCCCTCCAAGGACAACCACTCTGAACCGGCCCTTACCTCCGAGCCGATCTTCGGTAAGATCACACGTAAGATCCCTTCTGTGATTAGCGCTATTTAATTTGTTAATCAGTTAAATAAAATATTAATGCGTTCACGTTTTTTTAGAGCTCACATCATCCGTTATGCTTCCCACATACACAGGAAGTCCGTTTTAAAGTGCACGACCCTAAAGCTTACTCGAAAGGCGGAACTCTTGAGAATACTATCAACGGCGCTCGTACGGCGGCTCCTCCGCCACCCCCTCAGCCAGAAGAAGAAGCTGTACCACCCCCGCACTTGCTTCAAGCTTCAAAGGTAAATATCAACATTTAATATTTATTTTTTTAATTGCAAAGTGAGCGAGTTTGATCCCTTTGGCATAGCGATTTTTGATTTTTTTGCCATGCGATGTATTCCGCTTTTGGCGAATCGTAGCGACGTGATATCCTAGCCCAAGGTGCATTACCTGCCGAAGTCAAGCCTAAAAAATATTTTCAGGGTATCAACAAATTGCTGGGCACTACACCGTCGGACATCGATAAATACTCACGCATCGTGTTCCCCGTTTGCTTCGTCTGCTTTAACCTTATGTATTGGATTATATATCTCCATGTATCAGACGTTGTAGCCGACGACTTGGTGCTACTTGGCGAGGAAAACTAGACGCATATTGACATTCTTCAGATTAAACGACGACTTTGCACAGCACTTACTTAATTGATAAAGGGTGCTTGTTACCAACCCTCCAAGATTGGTAATGTGCTTTTAAATTTAAAAAAATGTAATCCCTTAGTACTAAATTCAATACTGAAAAATAGTACCTAATTCACAATAATATAATTATAAATTGTAGAATTGTAAGTGGCACTGAAAATGATCTCCTTAATTAAATAAACATGCAATTAATATTATTGAAATGTGAGTCAGTCCGAACTTCTGTCATCGATAAAGACTTAATAAGATCTACTGTATAACTGTTACTTGTGTATTGTATTGCCATCATCATGTTATGTCTGACTTTAGTTTGTATCTTTAAGTGCACGATCGACTGTTGCAGTTCACTTTTGAATAGCAATTTGTACATTATTCAAAATGCTTATTACTGAATCGTACCTCATCTATAATATGTACTTTTTATTAATTAAACTAAAGACTTATTACATTACTATGCAGTTTTTTGCAATTAACAAACACGTGTGACGTACTTGTGAGACGTCTTATGCACTGCATCATCTGTACACTTGCTGTAAAGTGTATGTGTGTGTTCATATTTGGCAAATAACTAGGAAATATCACACATGCTCGTAAATTGCAATATCTGTGTCTATGTACAGTTTCATATTTAGATGAACAATTTTACTGTAGCTAGTGTCCTTAGCTGACTTGATACAAATAAACTGGGGAATCAAATGATGCCATTTTACATTGTATGTTTAAATATCAATAATATGTAATATGTTATTAACGAAGGTGAATGATTGTCAGTCTTGTCACTAAACGCGATGGCTACCTTCGTATTGTGGAGTTTGAAAGGTTTCGGGCTGGAAAAAGCTTAACAATGAATCAATTAGTTGGAATATTGGCTTTGGAACAAAAGCCAATTTTGTCATCCAAATAAACAAAAATACCAAAATGTTTTATCTCTAAAGATTGGTGCAGTGATGAAAAATCACAGTCTTCTGACAGTCCCTTCTGTTATACTAAACTTTGTTAATATACCTGTCAAGATCTTTAACATTTTAATGGGGGACGAATTATGTGAAGGACTTGAAAGTAATATATTGTCACGGGTATAAAGGTAGGATATCTGTAAATATTTATACTATACATTTATACGACTAGAATAATCGTACACTAATGGCTCTAGTTTTTTGGAAAATAAATGGTGTTATTATGTTCAATTTAAAAGTATACACAGGTAATAATAATACACTTCAATATTAAATCTAGTGCACTGAACACTTTTTCTATGTAGTTTAAAACTTACAATAATAACAATGTTCATCTACAATTCAAATAATGTAATAAGATTATTTGTTTTGTATAGCAACCTTAAATGCAATATACTTTGATTTTTATTTGCACTTAATATATAAATGACAGAAAGACACAGACAAAGTCACAAATGCAAATGAAATGATATTGTACTCTTGAATAAGTACGATACCGTTAGATTCAGTGGAAGAGGAATTAAGCAAAGTATTGTAGCGATAAGTTTGGGATGTGACTGTTTTAATCTAATAATAATAAGAGTAAGTATTCAACTAATTTTATAAAATTACGTTAAAAGTATATACATATATATATATATATATATGTGTATATACTTTTAACGTAATTTTATATATATATATATATATAAAACTAAGTTCGCATTGTCTTCTGTCTTGTATTTGGAACGTAAATATAGTTTTCACTTAGCGACTATTATAATTTTGTCAATTTTTCGTGCGTTGACATCATCCCATTTCATTAATTACACTTCTCACACTTAACATGATCGTTGTCAATTATGTATTTAATAAGCATTTCATATCATGTTTATGTACTATTGATAGTGATGTTAACATTTAAATATCCTGTTATTGTATTTCCGAATGAATTTAAAAACCTAATACTTCAAATTTAAATCAGAGTGTCCACAAATAAAAACGTACACAGTTTTTTTTTAATAATCATAAAAAGTGTTAGCAAATCCTTTGTTTTAATTGGTGTGTACACAATTATGTTAATACACAGTTGTATTTTTTCAAAGAGTTTTATAGCTGTGGTAGTTTCATATCGTTTCAACTACAAGCCATCATTTATTGGGAACATGTTTTGTTTTAGTATTTGCTCAATGTTAAATATATTTTATGTAGTGGAGTGCAAACTTTAGGAAATTCTTGTAAAAAAGTATAAATTTAAACAAATTAGATTATGTAAGCTATAATTTGCCTCTTATATTGTATATAGATGAAATTAACTGTAAAGTAAGTAAAGACAAAAAATTAACAATAACTGTAAAATCTATCACACATTATTTATGATTAGATGCGTTACCTTTAATTGAGTTTTTAAATATTTCTCAAAGACTGAGACAGATTGTTTAAGTTCCTCAATTATTGTTATATTTTTCTATTGATCTCGTATGATAATGTAAGTTATAGGATGGAGTTACCGAGTAACAGCTGACATCAGTTTGTTTTCACAGTTTATCATGAACGTTTGTTATTCGTGAGTTGTATATTATATTGACCGATGAAAGTATAATTAAAATGTTTAAACATGATTTGTTATTTTTAAACATGTTAAGTTTGTATTTAAGAATAATAATTATAATATTGTTATCTAACGATTAGTAGTAACAAAAAGCCAAAATTATTAAGTGTACGTAATTACTAAATAGATAAATATTACTAGTCAACTTCAAATATTATATGGACTAGGAATAAATAAAGTAACTGTACATTTTGAAAATGGAATACTTGTTTAAGATGTGAATTCGCATTATATTGCACCTAGTATGTAAGGAAGTAGCGTAGATTGGCGCAAGGGGGCACGGGCAGGCGCAGGCGCAGATACGAGGACGACAGAAGGAGGCAATAATATGAGGGAAAGTCTGCCATAAATGGAACCAAACATTTTATATGATAAACAATGACCGTGAGTTGCCCGGAAACCCTTCGCGTGAAACCAAATTCTAAATCACATTTAAATAAAATTTAGATTAATTAAATAAATTATATTATGTGAGTAAATCAATATAGAGAACTAAAGATAAATTATTAATATTTTAGGCGTCAGGCGGAATTTAATAATGTTATTATTATATCACGTTTTCAAGTTTAGAAACGCTACATAAAACACAAAAAAATATATAGTTTATTGCACTCAACGAAGAAATCATTTATATTAAGCGATAGTGAAAGGCGATTAATGCAAGTGACCGTAGTGTTAGTTCAGAAGAAAAGTACTATTAATTTGATTCATATAAAATAAATACAAATATTAATGTGTAGTGGTTTTCCCGACATTTGCTGACCTTAATGTCCGCGTTCCCTTCAAAAACACGTTTTTAGAAAAAAGTAGGTATTTCAGATTTATTTTGCTGTAGGTATATTGAAGTTTTAGGCCTGCAAAAAGTAAGACACGGGTATGTGATAACGGGAATGGCCAGTCAAAGGTAAATAATCAATAAGGGTTTGGTTTGCACTTACAATAAAAACCGAATATCATCATGACAACTTCAGAAGTGCCAAATTTTGAGGCTGTAAAACTTTTATATTTGCTTAGTATTAATAATAATGTTTTGCAGGATAAGTTTTGCCATGCCATACAAAACCGGCTAGCATTTCATATTAAAATATAATATTTATTAGATAATAGATGTGATGTTCTGTTAATAAATATCCTTGTTTCATTGTTCATAGATTGATCTGTTACAATAGTGAAATAGATAATATTGTTATTCAAACTAATAGTTATGGTTTTTGTTTTAAACTGATTATTTATGTTGTAAATAACTAATACTTTCCAATTTATTAATGTAGAAAGGAGATGTCCCAAATTGTATGGAGGCCAGGCCCAGAACCTGTACACCCCACCAAAAGATAGACTAATACACCTACAAGATTTTGTTACTATCCAATTCTTTTAAATTGGCTTCGTTAAGTGGTTCAAATAAAGAGTTAAGTAAGAAAATAGCAATACAAAACAACAAAACCATCATGGCGGAAGATGACATTTTGATGACGTCTGTCAGTTTTGGTTTCATAATCGCGCATCTAGGAGTCGAGTGCGTGCCATCGCTTGCTGTAGTAACAACAAACATTATGAAAGTAATGATTATGCCAAAGTGACAATGGGTATCTGACAGCTACTGACATTTAAAGATTTTTTTAGATTGACGCCATCTTGGAATGCCTATGGAGTTTGATAAATTATTCGATCTTGTTTATTTTTGAACCACTAAATTATACGTTATATAAATTTATATGTTTTTTTTCCAGAAACAGTAAATTTTTCGTGATTTTTGTAAATTGTGTACTATGTCTGGGCCTATTATGGGACATCTCCTTTGTTAAATTCATCGTGATCCGATTCGCTTTCGAAACAATGGACCTACGTTAGTTTTTCTTGTAATTTATTTTAAAATGTTGTAACAGTATGTCATAATATACAAATTTAATACTTAACCAAGCTAAAGGTTGTACACCGCGGACCTACGAGATGATTGTCTAGGTTAACATGTTCACCAATTCTTAAACAGCCGGAAACATAGATTGACGATTAATTTGACACAATTCCCATACAAAATATGTCAAATAATATTTTTAACGCTGTTTAAAACTTAAACGTCTGTTGGTGAATTCTCCATGTTCTGTAGTATCTACTTTAAATTTCAATGAATGACGTCATTGCGACGTCATATCGAAACCTGAACTACTTACGAGTACTATACTCATGCATTTTTAACCCCACCGAATGCGGAATGATTGGATAAGATATTGTAATTAACCTTATTTTTAGTTCATAGATAGATGTTTAAAAAATCTAGCTTGTAACATGACGACTAGCACTATTTTGTTTCGACACTATTTTATACACCATACACACAGGTTAACTAAATTTGATTCTGAAAAATAAACTAAAAGGAAATTTACTAATTAACAAAGCATTGGTAATTGTTTACTTCGTTTAACATTTGGTAAGACATTTCTTCCAAAGGGTCCTCTCCTAATGTTTTAAGAATTTATATGAAAAAAGTTTTCAATTGAGTGATAAATATATTTTGGTCTCCTCAATTATAAATATGTACCTAAGGATGCAAAGACTTTGCAAAATATTTTTTGACTCCGACTCTAGTTAGTTCATTCCACGTAGATTAGTAATTTCAAATACATGTGCGTTAATATATTGTGTTTGTAACCATTGCATTATTACTAGAAAATGTTTAATCTGGAAATTATTTGTACCTGTATATTCAAACATGGACATGTAATTATTATTGAATGAACTATTACTCGGAAACAGAAACGAACATCAATGGTGTTTGATTTAGTTAAATATATGATATTTTGACACACGGATTTGTGTACCAAAATGCACGGTGTGATTTTACATTCAATAATTTAAAGTCATCAAACATTAGGTAAATGCGTTTTTTTATATAAAGAGCCAAGTCTTATTAGTAGTACCAGGTTGACATGATGTACTTGTTATTATTTTTACTACGCTGTGCTATTTAGAGATGTAATAATACGACATAATACGATATGGTCGGTATTTTTCAGGTATTTTGCAATAGAATACGGTATTTTTCGTATTTATCGTATTTTATATTTTAATTAACAAATGCAATTTACTTGACTATTTTACGTATCATCGGTGAATTAACTGATCATATAAATTCAATTCAACTTCGTTACTTTTTTAAAATAATCGCACTCACGCTAACAATTAACAAATCTTTGAAGTAAATGGAATGCACAATAGGTAACAAAGACGCGGGACTTGTGCTTGCACAACGTTGCCACTTTGTGCTGATGCAGCTCAGTGATCCTAGCGAGTGACGAAAATAATAAACTGAACCTACTGAACCGATTTTGAGAAATTTCAACATCGAGATGTATTCAACTACGGAGACTAACATAGTTTGTTTGTTACGAATACAAAAACTGAAGAGGTTGTGATAGTGGCTGATTTACTATGGGAAAACGATTATTTTTTTAGGTAGGGATACTTGCACAACTTGCACATCGGTATCAGAAGATCAACTAGCTGGTCTTACTAACAAATAATTTCCCTAACGTATACGAAACTTCTATTTATTCGTTCTTATTTACACGTTCTTAAAGATAATATACCAAAAATACCGTACCAAATGACGTGGAAGCCGGTTAAACGATATTTTTTCATTACGTTTAATAGCTAGTTATCTAATAATTTCCCCAATGTAAAGTAGGTACTTCTAATTATTTTACATGTTAAAAGATAAAATACCAAAAATACCGTTTGAGATGGTATAATACCGTTAATTATGATATTTTTGGTATAATACCTCGGAGCACATTTGGTAAAATACCACCCTTACAACTCTAGTGCTATTTGAAAATGCAATATTTAGTGCTATATAAATGTATGTAGTTGGTTATTTCAAATATAGTCAATGCGTAACGGGCAAATAATAAAGAAAAAAAATTAGGAGGCCGGAAATAGTTATGAATAGACAAAAAGTCAAAATATGATTCATTCGAAAGTCATTAAGCTATCTTAATGGAACGTTGCAGTTTGCTAAAAGAATTCGCTTCAGATGTAAATCTAAATTTGCCGCATCCAATATCATGGTTGTGTAAATATTTGTTAAAAACCATGTTTGCACCAATGTCATATTTAGTAGAGGAGACCACAATATTATTATTTAAAATAATTTGAATAATATTCACGGCGTGAAAAAGTTCCAACAACACATTTCATTGCCTTTCACTTTATAATGAAATTCATTTTATGGGTTAAAATGGTTCCAGAATTGTATTTATCATACAAATTATTTAAGAAAAGGATAAAAATTATTTTAGCGTGTTGTAAGTGACCATAATAGCTTTAAATAGGTACCTGAACTTTAAAAATAATTTACACGAGTACATTTCGGTTACCTGCAATTATGAGCGGTCCCATATAGTGAAGTAGATTAATAAACCCTTCCTTAAATATCACATTATGTGCAGTACCTATGGAAAAAGTTGCTTCCATTTTCTTAGTACCTTTAAGCAGTTGCTACTTAACTTGAGAATAGTTTAATTAATTTTAATGAACGCTATTTAAAAATTTAGTTTATTTTCAAGTGACTGTAAAACTTTTAGATCCATAAGGTCGATGGAGTTCGTTTACGTTTGTGCTGTCCCCATGCTCCTTGATGAAGCAAGCTAAATTTTATGGTATTGGTGTGGTTAATGATGTTGCTCAAACTGAATAACTTTAAACATGTAGTTACATTGTACGAAATTTAGTTCTGTGATCCAATAAATTATATGATCTGTATTGTTGTTTTATTTTCTACTTATCAGATAGGTACTAAACTACCACTACTACTTTTAAAACAATCCGTCAATGATGTCGTATAGATCTGTGGTATCGTAATTTATGCTACGAGTTGAAGTAAGAAATCTAGTTTGACTATATATATTGAGTAACTAGCAGACCCGACAGACGTTGTCCTGTCTTAACTATGAATATTTATTTTATACTAGCTGTTGCCCGCGACTTCGTCCGCGTTAATTTCTGTTATTATGATCGCGATTATTTTTGCAACATATTTCACTAATGCTTCGCTCCTATTAGTCGCAGCGTGATGTTATATAGCCTAAAGCCTTCCTCGATAACTGGACTATCCAACACAAAAAGAATTTTTCAATTCGAACCAGTACTTCCTGAGATTAGCGCGTTCAAACAAACAAACAAACAAACCAACTCTTTAGCTTTATAATATTAGTAAAGATTGGTATAATTAATTAAAAAAATATTTCAGATACAAATTTATTTATCGACATTGCAAATGCTATCCGCACTGGAAATTGTGACCGTTTGCAGCACGCATTCGCAGCACGCAATCGCGATCATAATAACAAATTGACGGACAAAGTCGCGGGCAACAGCTAGATACAAATAATTTAGTATGGTGATTAAGTTTTCTTAAATTTTTGAATTATCCGCGCAATTTTCTTATTTTTTTCTTTTATAAGAACATTCTCCTGATAATAACAAACAAAACAAAAAAGAATTAGTGAAATCGGGTGAGCCGTTCACGCGTAATGCGATGACCAAGGGAAATAGGGATTAATTTATATATATATATATATATATATATAGATAACGACAAGTGTTCAGTTGCTGTTTTTTCAGTAATGTGTGTCACATTAAAAAACACGTAAGGTCGTTACTGTAGAAGTGCTTTTGTGTCTTGGCAAGTGAATTTTAAGATTACTTCTTGTACGGAGCAAAGTTGACTTAGTATCGACCCACCGCAGATAAACTCTTCGTGCTGGCAGAGGTAGCGAAGTAGCATAGTATTGTAAAAGGCCAAGGGCATTCAAAAGAGCATTGGTAAGGATTATTATTTGCGGCCAGACTGCATTTAATTTTCACCCGATAAAATACAATACGAACGTAAGAGTGGAATTCATTTGTGCTGACGCTTCAATGAGTTAAACATATTGCTGCTTAAAATGAAATGGTTTAAATAATATTGGTAAATACAAGTTATAATATTCTGGCTTCGTAATAAAAACAGGCAAGTTGTTCACGAAAATCATCGTCAAATAAAAGCTGCGGTTTTTGTTAATTTTAAAGAATTTGGATAATAACAAAGTGTTGTAGGTATTTTGCCCTATCTTTCGGCAATGTGTATAGGTTCTGGCCTAGCCTCCATACAATTTGGGACATGTCCTTTCTGACTTCACCATAGTATTTATATGCGTATGTCAACATAGGCTGATCACGGCTTGTTATACCCTTTACCTAACACCCTGTATAAATAAAAACGAATCACCGAAATATAATTATGTATGCGCAAAACTTCTGATCGACTGCACCAAATCGGTGAGCCTTTTTGTTTTGTAATCACAAGAAAGTTTGGAGCAAAATGTTTGATAAATGTACGAAAAAGAAGGGATTAAGAATGTGCTTGAAAAGATTGTAAACGGTAAACATGGTAACAAACAGACTATTTGGTTGAATTATCTTGGTAAACCCGTGCAACGCCGGGACGGACAGCTAGCAGTAAATTAACATGAAAAGACTTTCTGCTTTTAAACTAAAATTTTAAATTAAATTAATTAGCCTGTTACTTAAAATAATACTTTTGACTAGTTGGTAACTTCCTTTTGTTATTGGAGTGAGGTTTTTCTTGGGACACTTTTTGTAGCCATCTTCCCGAGAGAATCCCGACTCAAAGCGGGTGCATCATTGCATTTCTAAAAGCTGCTTTTAAAATTTGTTTCTTAAAAGGTACAATCAAATTATTATGCTCTCTTTAAGAGTGAGACCCAGCACTTTTCTTATGCTACATAAAATCCTTAACAATACCGAATTGAGATCCTAAAATTTTAGAACTGAGATAAAAATAAAGTATAGTTTGTCTATTATTTAAATATATTTTATTAAATTTAAATACAGATTCAAAATCTTCTTTCACTTGTTTTCTTTAGTTAATTTCTTAATAAAAAAAATCTACTTTTTTGGACACTACATTCTGAACCCATTGTAAAAGTTGTAAGTATTAGTAGTTGGTTGCATCTGATGTAATATGTGGCATGGTTTTTGGGATACCTATGTATTTATATATTGGCCAATAGATTACGGAGAAACTTAAAGAATTAAATAAAATTTACTATTCATAATGACAGAAGTCCAAATGTCAATTGTTACTTATCAAATAATATTAAAACATTCAACGTTAACCATGAAGTCAACATCAAAGTCGTGAAAATAATCCAAATATATGTGTGATGAGTCTCTTGCTCTAATTTTGAGTCGTGCGGGATTCATACCCGAGACCACTGGTTTTGTAGTCCCCATTTTACGCAACTAGATTAGACGGTCTAAGTTCCGCAAACTGAAGAATTTATTATATACAATTATATCATTTCATTTCATTTCATTTATTATTCCATAAATATGGGTATTTCAGGATGTTAGTTACAAAAATTTTTAGTTACAGCCATGTTTCACCTTAGAGGTATATGAATATATTGCATTATTATTATTTGTCATGCTAAATTAAGTACATTTCTATTTAATTATTGTCACAAATATATAATACAGTATTAGTATTTAAATTTACAAATTAATTTTAAATGAAAGCTTGAAATAGTTTTTAAATCTGGTCATCGAAGAAAGATCTAATACCATAATAAGCTTTTCTATTTTTATCATTAATTGATCTGATATACAATGGAATTTCATTATATTTTCGGTGCTATGCAATTGACACTCATCCTGCGGAGAAGGGTTTTGCATCGGTGTATGAACTTCAGTGTACCTTCACGACGACTGCCGACGGTATTCATTTCGAAGTACTCTCACGTGATAAAAAAGCTGAAGTGGGACTGGTTAAATTTGCCACAAAACCGATAACCAATGACCAATAGACGTGTATTTAAGTTTCCACACAAGCAGACGTCTACCGCAATTGGTTATTCGAAAACTGTATCTAGTACCTTGATAAACATAGTGTAGGCCCCCTATCTAATAAGATATAGAACGTTGATATGAAGCGTTTTGAAGTAATGGCAAAGTATTGGGCCGATAAGCTTATTAATACAAGCTTTGGCCTGAATCCAGTGCTGGATTGAACTCTATCATAATAGTAATGGCGGATCATTAGCCATTCGTCAATGATAAAACCTATCGGGCCCTCAATACATTTATTTATATTTATTGTGTCTAAACAAATCTTGATATTAGGGGTTAAAATATGAAATTGCCGTTTTATTGTAATAGGTTCTTTGAATTGACATAGAATCTTCATGGTTTGAGGTTTTCGAATGAAACTTTTTTCTCATGGTTTCTATGATGTTCTTCTTTTAAAAAATGTGAACATTTGAATATCGACTTTCAATTGTTTTTGTTATTTAACTTAGACAAGAAAGATGGATACTGGAAAATTCGAGTGATTTTTGAATACGAGTTCCGACGCGGAAGTAACGCGGCAGAAACAGCCCGCAATATCAATGTTGCGTTCGGAGAGGGATCTGCTAATGAATGCACCGTGCGATTTTGGTTTAAACGCTTTCTTGATGGAAACTTCGAATTGAAGAACGAGCCACGAGGAGGACCGCCCACACAGGTGATTAACGATGAATTAAGAGAGATGGTGGAAGCCGATCCTATTTAAACTACCCAGGAATTAGCGGCATGGTTTAACGTAACCTTACCCACAATATTGAATCATTTGCGTCAAATCAATAAAATAAAAAAATACGAAAAATGGGTGCCTCATGATTTGACTGATGTGCAGAAAGAAACGCGTGTTGAAACTTATGTTGCCTTGTTGAAAAAAATAAACAATTTTGTTTTTCAGTACAAATCGGCAATTTCATACTTAAATACGTGTAAATGAGGTTCATTTAAATATTTGTTGCGTGAAACCTGGTTTCCTATGCAATTGCTTTAATTCATAGAAAAGTATTGGCATACTTATTCCTGAACATGAAATAGTTCTCTGTAGTATTTTAACTAGCCTTAGTTAAAAAATATTCGAGTTATCGAGTTGCTTGTTCAAGAATGATTGAATATTGGGTATTGCATCAGCAGCATTGCAAACTATCAATCATGGACTAACTGTCCCTCCGTACGTATCGTCCGACATGAGTGTCGCACTAAAACAATATGAGAAAAAAGTCGTATGTATTGTTTTTGCGATTGATAAATGCAACGCCAGCGAGAGCAAATAACGTTTCTCGTTATTATTGTCCTGAAACAAAGCTACGTTCGACTCAATGAATGCTTTGAAAATGAATTGAATCTACCAAAGTATTACCGTAATCCTTCGCACGCCTTTGAAGAGTTATATTTAGGAGATGGATGATATGTTCACCAATTTTAGTTAGAATAGTTTTAAGAAAAAAATTTAAATTTTACTATGAGTGTGATAATATGTTGTCGCTGATGTAATATATTATAAATGTAAAAAAGTTTCCTACATACCCTTTCGGATGTCAAACTAAAAACCTCAGATGTTGCGTCACCTTAGCGTACCACGGAGGCTGTCAGATATATAATATAAAAAAGTAACTGATTGTTAAAAAATTGTAACTCATTTGATTATTATATCTCGTAGTAGGTAAATTTCATTTTACACTATCACCATTCCTGCTTTATGGATCGCTCTGGATGGTATAAGCCTTCTCCCCAGAGCGTCATGTACTACCGTCGAACGCTAATTAGATCCAATCAATTTCTGCGGTTCACGTGATGTCTCTCACCTATTTAGCAAGAAATTCATTTAACAGGAAAATTGGTGTCACGTATTATTTTCATTTAGCGATTGACAACCCTTACTAATGTGTTAACGTTAGTTAATTTCGAACCGATTCATTTCACTCTTAAAGTTAAGAGATGAGAAGAAGTTAATTAATTGATTGTACCACGTTTGTGTTAATCTTTAAACTATGTCAGATAGTTGAATATTTGATTGTACCACGTTTGTTTTAATCCTCAAACTATGTCAGATAGTTGAATATGATAGAAATCTTGGTATTTCACAGTAATAGTAAAAATTGCAAAAGTATGATTGTATGTCTAACTGTGTGCTACCTGTTCAAGTCAAAATCTCTAAATTGATTTAGATTAAACCTTAGAGTACCTTTAAGCATACTCTAAGGATTAAACATAGAGTTACAGTCTCGAGAAAGTATGTAGGATAGTGGTTATCCCAGTAATCATCTATTAATGGGTTGGAAAGAGGAATGAAAGTTCGCGTGGGGAATCTACAATTTCTCAACCAAATTTGATGGAATCTGGTGTGAAGTAATTTCTGACAAAGAGATGAAGAAGGGGGTTTTTCTTAGTGGAATAATTAACTAAGAACGGTATGAAAATACGTACAAAGCCACCTGGTGGGGGGCGTACCTTCGTCCGGTGCGCGATCGCAAATCCAGTACCTTCGGCTCCTTTAGTCTTTTAGCTGCTTTTCACGACATCTTAGGAGGAGATGGGGTTTTGCTATTCTATTCATGCTGATACCACGTGGATCCCTTTACACTTGGTATTATTACTGTTGATATTGTTATTACTATAACAGCAGCTCCGGCGTTGACAATCGTTTCGATGGAACAAGTGTTGCTCTAATAATTACAGCCCTCACGGTAGTAACCACTGTCCCAGCGAAGCTGATGTTGCTTATATTCTGTGTCAGCTACATTTATTATTCGGATTCAGCCTTCATAAGGCCAAATGATATCATTGACTTAACGAATCATTATTACATTATTAATTTAAGCTTTCGTGGTCACTATTATATGAGTGAGTCGTTTCTAGATTTTTGCCATGTTCCTTGTTTTTATGAGTTACTCATAACTTTCGAGCGGGGTAAATATGAAAAATTTCGTTTTTTGGAGAAAGCTACGTCTAAAGGTGGACTAATGTTGGATAATGGATGAATAGAGTAGATGAAGGGGTTAGAATAGTCTTTCTAGTCTGTAAATCTTGAAGATACCATTACAAGTCCTTATTTATATTGACGCAAGCGAAACCGCAGTCAAAAACTAGTGTTACAATATACATCTGATATAATACCTGGTATACTAACTATTTCCGATTACAGTTTTGTACCATGTTGTAATAGATCTTGAAGTTGGACATCACTCGCTTGGGCTGTGGCTTACTATTAATAATTTAATTAAGGTAAATATATTAATGAGTTAAGTAGGTTATACATTTTGACAAATCAACAACAAATCAAATATCCTAACAAGAAGTCAGCCCGTGGGCCGGCTCTCATCGGCAGTTTCAGTCTGAACATAGTCGCCTCTAGCGATTCACATCACAAGCAGACTGCTCCGAATTCACCCACTATTAGTATGTAGCTTGACACGAGCGAGCCTTAGGCCTAGACCTAACGCGGGTTAGGAAAGTGTCAAGGAGGTGGAACTAGACTCTAGCACTCGGTAATAAGCTCCGGGTTGCAGTTGGAAAGGGTCTTCAAAAATGGCCGCCGGCAAATGCAATTGAAACAAAAAATATACTTTATAACAAGGAAAGCAAAAGTCATGAAGAAATAAGGATCTCCTTGGATTGGAGCGTTGCTTGCGCTGAGTGGTAAAATGTGGGGTGGCAGCTTACATCTCAATGGGTGTGTCAGGTTATTACCGAAATCTTATTTCTTTTTTCAATATTTAAAGAATCAGTCTAAAATAGATACAAGTTAAGTAAAATTCTTTTTTATTCATTTGATTAAATAACCATTTGTGACATTTAAAAGAAACGATTGTATAAACATATATTTATGTCAATATACTATAAACAATAGTCAAAACTTCGCCGGCATTGAGACATTGGCTTCTGCAGATAAACTTTGCGCCGTATTATGCAACTAACGCCATCTATGGCTAGATCAAGGAATCCAACAAAACAGGCGCCAAATTCAAAATGTTTTTCAAACATTTTACTCACGAGTTTAGAACATCTTTAATGTTTTATAACTCTACTTGATATTGATATATGTATGTAAATAGTTAAATATTAATTATGTTACATGTTTGAAATGAAGAAAAGTCATGAATAACTAAATTTTTAACAAAGTGTAACGTTTAAAAGTTTTCAGTCGAAATTAAACTTTACCACGTGCCATTCGATTGCGCATGACTAAATTGCTTGCTGAGATTTAAAGGTTACGGGCAGATGGCGCTGAGAACTGTCTGTTATTGATCAAGTCTGGAAGAGCGGGTAAACAATATATGAAAACTGCTTTTGACTATGGGCGAGGGGTTGGTTTCACTTTCTATATGTCAGTTCGATAGACACGTGCTACTATAAGTCTACCTCTTTCTTCCTGTGCTGTCTCTTTCTGGTAAAGTTTGTCTATTATCTGAAAACTTTATAGACTATGTTGTATTTAAAACTTTTTAACAGATTACAAATAGAGGCGGCGCACCATGAAATGCATATATTTTGTATTTTTGATCATACGAGATTATCGACTTTTACGATATATATTTTCAGTTTGTCAAGTAATCATATACAATTTAAAAATCAATATTTAAAAATTTCTGTTCTTATTTTATTAACAAAAAAAGCCACACTAACAAAAAAATTATGTGTACCTTCAAGTTTGAAAAAGAGTAGAAAGGGATCTTTAAATAAAAATAAATAATACCATTGCTATTTCGATGCAATATCGATGATCAATCGCATGTGACAGTAAGGGACGTCAAAAAATAGGTAATAAGTTTGCGAGATTCTAATTCATCGACCTTGTTTCTTAGCTAGTAATGTGAACGAGTATTAAAGGCTAACTAGCCTATTGTAGTTAGATTTATATCATCAGTTAAGGATTTACAGTATGTGTCATCAAAAATTTCAAATAGTATTAAGTCTGTATATCATGCTCAATTAGATTATTGTAATAATTCAATAGTTTTAAAGTTTACTGTCCATCATTAATAGGAATGTAAATTCGCCAAGACGCATAAAACTTGGCTGATTCGGTAAATTTCTTGATATTATGAAAATAACGGATGAAATCAGGATTGAAATTAAATAAGAAATCCTATACAACCGTCTGTTCCGTGGCGCTAAATTTTAATAAGGAAAATGTCTTTGAAAAGTTTAATTTCGTTGGAGGACTAGAATGACTAGAATAGCCCTGTTCATCCCGGTGAAAGCGGAATCGCTGGACCGCCGATCGGAAGTCCAAAGTCTTACTTACCGCTCTATAAATGGTTCCCAACTTATAAATTTGTCGTAACTATTCATCATAATATCTATTCTCCGCGCCATGGTTTGTATGGTCTAGATTTTAAAAACAAAGTCCAAACATACCGGAAAGGTATAGTCCTTAGTAATTTAAACCAACATTCATCAAGGCATGAATCCTTTTAGAGGTCGCATGGATTCGCACCTTTTTTTTTGAACGTGTTGAAAATGCGTTACTCATACAACCACCACTGAAGGGAGTGTGGCGGAAGTTATGCTGAAATCTCCCCTGCACATTCATCCACCGGTAGAAGTTCCGTCAGATTGATGTACAGGAGCCTACCCACTAAAAACCACACGACATCTCTCGATCACCTTGGTGCCACGGAGTCATCGAACCACTCATCATGCTCGGACGATGAGTCTCTCGACGGCGCAGTGACACCAGGCAGGGTTGCAGGAAGGCTTACGCATGCTACCGCGTCCCCACCAGTGATTGTTAGCCCTCGGCGAACCGAAATCCTGTTACACCTAGATTCAGTAAGGTAGGTTTCGCATAATTAACGGCTACTTCCTGAAATAAAGTAATGAGAAGTTGTATGTGCAATAGAAATTACACCATCTCCAGTTTGGTATGAATTAACAAACACTACACGAAAAAGTCGTTAAGAACTTTCATAGGCGTTCAGAATGGGCCATCGCAATAAAATCTTCTAATTTCGGATCTGAATTTGGAGAATTAGATCCGTCTAAGATCCGTCTAGATTTGAATTTGGAGAATTAGATCTGTCTCAGTTTTCAAATGGCCAAGTTCTCGGGGTCCCGGGTTCGACCCCCGGGTCGGGCAACGAAAAGTTTCGAATTTTCGAACGTTACTCGGGTTTGTGATCACCAACCCGCTTTTGGAAAGCGTGGTGATTATGCCAGTACCCATCATTGCTGTGGTAACTTGAATTCAATGATAGATGCCTTTTCCCTGCAGTGGGATGATTATAGGCTGTTACTTTACTTTTTACAGCAGGGTTAATACAATTAATTGAGAGTCTTAACGAAAAAAGCTGACTCTAAAGGAACTCTGATTAGTGATAGATATACAAAGATAAATAATGCTTTCATAGACATAGACCTAATAAAAAATTAAGAGTTAGAACGGTTGTTTTTTTTCTGAAGTTTTCTTTGACTTTATAATTTTGTTATTAGAGTTGAACGGACTACGATAGTTCATCTAAGACAAAGTTCATAGTGCGAATAGTAAAAAGCCAGCAAAGGTTACTTAAGAGAATTTCAACAAAATGCTTAATTATGACGGCTGAGAATCAAATTTGTCCTTATTTCAAACTGTATATTGTAACTGTACATTTAAAATCTATAACAACACACAATAATCAGATACAGGCTGTCTCTGGCATCTGTTCTCTGTGAAGCTAGAATTCTTGAGCTGTTTTGCAATTATAAAATGTTGTCGCCATCTAATAGCAATACATGAACTAAAATTTTACTCTGATTACCTCTCAGTTGGTGGTATTTCACTACTTTCGGTAGCTACAGATATATTATTTCTATCAAATATAATATTTATGAAGTATTTTTCTTCGCAGAAAGAAAAGTAAAAACATTAACAGATGCATAAATTTAAAAGTGATTTCTTAGAACATCGATCAATTTGGGAACGCGGTTTAACCAAGGGCGCGATATGACCGATTCCTTGAGTGAATATAGCTGCAGGCGGAAAAGTAATAAATATTATTATAATGCCCCGAATTGTGACGGTTAAAATTATTATAATTTTGAAGTTCGTAAAATTTTATAATAAAAGTTGAATTTATTAAGTTTTATAAATGATTTATGTTATTATTGATTGATTTAAGTAGGAGATATATTCATATCATATTTCTCCAACTTTTTAAAAATCTGTGTACACAATTAAAATAACAAGTATTGATAATTTAAAAACTGTTACCGAGTACAAAAAAAGCAATGATTTCAAAGTCTACTAAAATTTTAAAATATTTTTGTACTCAGAATTTGGTCTGCTTTCATTTGATAACTGAAAACTGTATTTTTCAAATAATCTAATATAGTGGTACATTTTATTGGGCAGATATAATCAAACACGTTTCAGTCCCACAGATATTTAATGCCTTATGCGATATTATTTGAATATGCTGACAATTACTGAAAAAATAAATAATATATTTTAGTTTTATATTTGTTTCACAGCTCTATTCCGCTTTGTTCATACATTTAGCTCCGAATACGCTGCAAGTAAATATAATAGTATATACAATTATTTTGGGACACATTCATGAAATAACACTTTTGATTGCTAATGAAAATCTTTAGACGCACTTCTCGAAAATATCTGAAACTGATATTTACATAATTAAAAACAATGCCTTATTTTAATCTTATGATATGAGTACTAACAGGATTAAGATGTTATAAGAATAATATTTAAGATGGTTAGTCCTACAACTATTATTTATATTTAATTCTACATCTGAATCGTTGGTTATGTAATACAAATATCATCATTGATATCGTCTTGTCAATTGCGACCGCAAATACATAGCACCTTTTAATATTTTAATCAGTAAACATTAATACAAAAAATGTTTTAAAGATTCATTCGTAGGTGATAAATAATGTGTATCTCTTTTGAGTTTTAGCATAAACTATCTTATCTAACTTACTGAATTTTGGAATATCGTATTAGAACAACTGTTTTGAGTAATCTACTTTAATCTTGATGAAAACCATTCCTTTGCAAACACTTACAAATGTTATAAGTATTTATTTAGTAGCATCTAATTTGTGAAACTTTTTTGTTTGAAAAACTTGCAATTGTTTATGCTATTAAAGTGTTTTATAATTGAGCTATCGTAACTTTAATAGAAAAGTTTGAGGGAAACTACCAGCTACCAGTATGACAGCCTCTCAAACTTAATGAAGAGATATTAGATACCTAGATATAGTCATAAGTATATAAGTAAGTTTATCGGTTGTCTAGTACCCCATACGACAGGGTACTTAATACTACCTTAATTTGGGACTAAATGGCTCTGTGTGGCCCAGTGAGGCATGTCTTAAAAAAAAAAAAAAAATTATACCATCTATGAAGTCCACAAATCATGGCAACAATGCAAAGGCTACGGACACAGTTAGTTCAATTTGTGAGAACGGGAATGAAACTGTTTAGAAAAGGCGGAGGTAATAGTTTTAAAAAAAAAATGTATTACCTCGTAAAATATGAATAAACACCTGAATGTAAAGCGTTTACAACATTGGGATGAATCAAAATATAATGTAAATCCCTAGTTTACAAGCTGTATTCCTAAACTAGGTACGCTTGGAAATTGGAATTGTAAGCTTTTCTGCAGCAATCTAATATTTTTCTGACTCAAATCTATCTTTGTGCCAATCCGTTCTGCTGTTTAAACGTTCTGTTGTGACTAACAAACATCCTTCAAAATTTTGATTATTGAGTGAATATCAATTTTATAAAATCGATTATGCAATACTAAAGAATAACATTGGTGAATGCTAACACACACTGGTGTATTTTATGATGTAGGTGGAAAGGCCTTTTCGTCAACTTGTACGTATAAAGAAATAAATATGAATATTATACATAAAAAATATTCATTAACCTAAAATGGGAATTCAAAAATACGAATAAGTATTTTTTTAAGACGTTTGATAAATATGATCAGAAACGAACAGGGTACGAGCAATACTTTTTTATCATATCGAAGTAACAAGTCGTCAATTACCCTCAAAAAACACTAAAAAAACCTAAAAAGCTTAGTGAACTCTGATACTGACTATATCTTACCAACAATATCAATACCAAAAAGTAACCCTTGGTAAAAATGAACAGATACACCATCAGCCACAAAAAAATGTCCTCACCAAATAACATAACTCTTACTGAATGTTGAGTCGTTTGCATACTCTTCGACTGCATGACAAATTTTAAAGGCCTGGGGAGCAATGTCATCACATTCAGTCTTATCTACTATCTTACTAGAATATCACCTAGCCCTTGAGGACATTGCTGAAAGAACCAGGGTCATTCTACACTACAATGGATCGTAGGCCAGCGGTTCGCTGGGCAATGACGCTGCAGACCAAATCGCCAGAAAGGGATCAGATCTTATGATATTTGGCCCAAGCCACACCATCCCCTTCAATCAATATAGGTCAGGACTGCGACATCAGACCCTAGTCAGACACAACGACCGCTGGGCTAATATCAGCGACTGTAGACAGTTCAGAAAGGCTTTGCCACCTTTAGGGTCAGTTTGCATTACGGTTTAAATAACACATAACATTAGCTCCCTATACAATTTGAAATGTCATATTTGTATTGGTCTGTGTAGATTTTATCTATGTACATTGACCCGTGCAAGGGTAACACTAGGGACCACGACTACATGGAGCACATAATCAGGAAAAAATGACAAGTAGGATCCATGCAAAGTAGGCCGTAATATTCCCGTATCTCTTTAAATCTAGCTTTCCTCACAAAACGAGGTCCGATCTAAATGCATACTTACAGCAGATATATTGTAAGACTGCAAATAGGCATACTTTTAACTTAATATTGTATTTAAAGCTTATTTATAATCAAGTATAAAGCACAGTGATTACATGCATAGGCTGATATAATTAAGAACAAAAAAAATTACAAGTAATACAACCTTAGTTTTCACTAAATACTGTCATATAAAGGGCACAATGGTGAATATGTTATAGTAGATGTGGTAAATCGCGGTAAAAAATATTTTTAACCGTAAACGTCCTTTCATATGATGTGTATATTTGTTTAATATTGTTATTTTTCTTGCAGTTATTTCAACCAAAAGGGGGCTATTAATCCATCAAAAGAATTGCCACAGTATTATTTTATACCTTTTACGTAATTTATGTTGTTTGATAGATAATATTAAATGTGTTAGCTATACTTGTTCAATATACACTATACGTAGGTGCTAAATATGTCTAAAAAAACTATTGTCTTTTTAACCGGTTTATATTGCTTTATATTTTTTAAAAAGAATCAGTACATGAATGTGACCCATAATAATAACCTTTTCCAAAACAATCATCATTTACAGTTTATAATACCATAACAGATTCCGAATATTGTGATTATTTACAGAAAATAATGTCGCGTTAAAGCGATTAACCACTACTGGTTCCTATCTACATACATTGAAATCGCCGATCGTCTAATACATATTTACATACAATTTTACTGATATAAATAACTACATTAAGAATTCTTATAAAATAATATAATGACTGTTGATGCAATACTTATAAAAATCACATGATTATGATAGGTATTTTGAGATAAATTATTTACAACAAAAAATCTACCAAATACATAGGTGTTATTCAAAGTAAATGGAATGTAATTTACACCAGAATATAATGGTTAATATTATTTGACAGTATTGAAGATGCTTGATATCTAGTTAACCACTCGTATTGAAATTATGTGATGTGACTGCGGTGTACTTATAATCTACTAAGTCATAAGTCGTCTGTGAGCTATTTTTAGCCATTTTATAAAAATACACCAAGTTACCTCTAACTAGGTGTGTCGTTAAATATAGTTTCATCAGATATCAGAGCTTGGCTAATCCCATCTGGGTTTGAAACATCATTTCAAAAATAATTTAATTTCTATCTAATCTTAACGTGTACTTAATACCGTAACCTGGTGTATTCGTATTTACAAGTTGCTTAACAGAGTGAATAATCGTGTGAATTTATTGATATAAATTCTGATCAACAACAAGTTTCACTAAAGGATGGGAATTTAATTCTAATAGTAAATCTATAGGCGACAATTTCTCTCATGTTTTCGGTGATGCACCCATGGTAAAAAATGTTGTAAAATCAGCTGCAGATTATGAGGGTGAATAAGAAGTACTTCCTCTGAAGATCACAATTATACATGATATTATTTACATCTCATCTCTATAATAGTCATTCCAAGTAATACTTATTAAATATTAATTAGTTACATATTAAAGGTTTACTTATTAAACGTTTACAGCATTGGTTTGATTTCATTTCAATATGTTTATTTCACTTTAGATTAACTTTCCTAGATCTCTAAAAAAATTTTGATTCCTAAAAAGTTTAAGCATATACGAGTATTTTTTAATACTTAAAAGGATATAGTGTTTTATTTGACGACCATTTGGATCAGCGGTAGTAAACGCTGCTTCTGAGCCATGGTTCGCGGGTTCGATCTCCGCACAGTACAATTATTTGTGTCCATGAACGACCATGTCTGTTTGTACTGGTCTGGATGTTTTCTATATATTATAAGTATGTATGTATTTACAAAAAAAAAGTATATAAGAAAGTTTATCGGTTGTCTAGTGCCCCATACGAAAGAGTATCTTAATTTGGGACTCATGGCTCTGTGTGGCCTAGTGAGGCATTTCTTAAATAATTATTATTATTATTATTTGTATTATTGTAGTATATGACAATATTATGACTGACAAAAAAGAAATATAGCATCGATAAAAATAAGTAAATGTGAATTACATATTGTCTGCAGACTTGTAAATAGTACCTATTATTTAATATTGTTACCTGTGTTAGCTACGGCGAGATATACCAGATAATAGATATCATTTTGACTGTCTTATTCGAAAAGCATCCAACATGTCATGAATGTGTTTGTCATGTATGTGTGCCAAGAACTGCTCGTCACAATTATTTAACCACAGAGATAATTATTTATACAGATAAAAGAAATAGAAATATAAAAATAACAATAATCTTGACACTAATAATAAGATTAATAAACTCAATTACTATAAGAAGGTAGCATAAAAAAGCTTGCGGAATGTATCTGTTGTAATTAATGATTAGTTTCATTCTATGTAGATATCTTCAATAGGGTACGCCGTTTCTATGAATTTCTGATAAAACCTCTGGAAAGCTCTCCTGAAATGATAAGAATGCAAGCAATATTGTAAATGGCAATGAAATATAATTCATTTTTTTTAAAGATTTTGTAATCACCTGAAGTAATTTTTCTAATAATATCATAAATAATTTACATCCTTACTTAATAAATAAAATATCATTAAATACTCATAACTTTTATTTAGATAGTAAATATCAAAAGATAAAATTAACCAACATTGACAAATTTAGCTTGTCTCATAAATATTAATATCCCGTGTTATAGTGTGTCGACTTCCACTTAAACACATCTAAATTGTAACCTATTTTCTGATTGAGGACAAGGTTCGTGTTAATATTTACTCTTGTGGCCCTTGAAACATGATTAAATTTGACACATTTATACTGCCACAAACTAAATTATTACAGATTTTATGATGAGGTACTCTTTTTTTAAGATTACTTAAACTGTTTCTTCGTGTATATTCATACATAGTACCTACGTAAATTAATTGGCCTAAGTAAGATTTTGAAACTTCAATGGTAATCAGGATTTTAAATACAGATAGAGGAAAGTATTCGTGCTATTTGCTCCTGTACGATTTATATTTTTTATTGAATTCAATTTAGCATGAAGCGCTTACGATTTAAAGAATTGAAAGATAATTGAAGGATTAATACTAAGTATGGGTCAATGGCGTATCTCAGGATAAGCAAACGTAATCCATTATTATCCACTAACATAATATTAACAACCAGTTGATCCAATTCCTAAGTGGTCCTAAAGGTGATCTGTTAATATAGAAAAACACTTACCCCACAGCTTCGGCCACGGGCCTTGTAGATTCTGAACCCCGAAACACGTGACACGCGAATCGTTGTAACGTTGGGTGTTTAGTGATGAACCCTAGATACCGATGATCGCGGGGATGAAAGGCGCAAAAAGATACATTCTTTAGAGAGTAGAAGTAGTCGATGCAAGGCCCGCTTCGACTCCTCTGTAATAATAAGACATGATTATATATTAAACCATCCAATAACCAACACTAACTGAAAATGCAAATCATTGAATAATTTTTGGACTTGAAATAACAACCCTCCGTTTACCGGGTGATTGCTCTAATTATTTTGCTACCCTAATTTATTCAAGTTTTTACTCTCCGGATGCCAACGGAGTTTCATCAATGTTTTGGTTAGTGCCTCCAACATCTGAGAGGAATATTTTTACAAATACTCAACCATCAGATAAGATTACACAACTTTTCACACAGGTTGTGGGTTTGAGTCCTACCTTAGGCAGACGAATTTTGTTTTTTAGTTTGAGAAGTTGTATATTCAATTTATACTAGCAATTTATTTAATGAAAACGCATTTTTAAAACACTTACATTAAATTATTGGGGTTCATTTTATAACGATTTAATAAAAGTGGACAGATATATATTTTTTTTCTACTTACATCTGGTTTCGACCGGTCGACCATACGTAGGCCTTGGTCTGACACTTCCAGTATACAAGGTTGAACCACAGGCTCACCGCTGCATTCACCAACGATTTTCTTCACCGCTTGACACACAACACCTGTGCCTTTGTGGGCTAGGGTCTCCACTGAGCCCATGTATCTGTAAGTTTACATTTGTAATTGTTACTTTTCATATATTTACTATATTCTTTTCAATATTTAATTCTAATTCTTACATATTATTATCTGCAAGTTTCCAAATTTGCAATTGTAACTTTCAACATATTTACATTATTCTTTGCAATATATTTCTAATTTTCATATATTTTTTCAATATAAAACATGTTCCTTTTGATATCCCATAACTCTAGGGTAAAGACCATTGTAAAGAATCAAATTACATATGAATTATTTTTCAATTATTAATTTTTTTTGTTTAATTTTTTCATTCAAAAAAAAAGTCACGACTGTTTATGTAAAATACCCTTACCTTGTTATGAATGAACTTTTGAATGAAAACGATTTACTCGTACCTACTTATCAATGTAATACCCACACACGTCAATGTTTTTTACTTTACTACTACACTTTAGTGTAAGTTTGCCAACGTCTCGTAAAACTAAGGGTTCGCCATACTGGTTACATTTTTTTAACAAATTTTACTAAAATTCATGTTATATTCGAAACTATTGATTTCGGAACCACATGATCTAGGGCGTTTTATATTATTTTTACCTATAGAACATAACCTTAGAGTTATGGGATATCAAAAGGAACACGTTGTATAATTTTAACATTCTTACAGTTCTTAAAGCTTAAAACTCAAATCTTGTACTCGTACATACCCTAGCAGATATCTTTCTCTTTTAACTTTGGCATTTGCTGGATCAAAATCATTGTAGTCCATATCGACAGCATACGCTGAAGGAAAAATTCCTTGTTGACCGGTTCTGAGATTTACACCTGAAAAATGTGTTGGAGATTAACATTAATTTAATTTACTTCATGTTTGTTTTAGCAACTGTTTCTAAATTGGCCAAGATAAGCTTCATACATAAAGATTTTCACAAATCTTAATTTAATATTCTTTACGCAGACGGAATATTTTTGGAGGCCTAAGTATAATCCAAAATAAATATGGTTTTCACTTTACATGATATTTTGACCAAGGTTTTTCATATTGTTTTTTTATTAGATAATATAACATATAGCTTTCACATAGACCCAATTCAATATGAAAACAGAATCCCATCCCTAATATGGTAAAGAGTCTTCAAATCGCCTACCAATTAAAAAATAATAATTGGTGAGGTGAACGCTGATGTAATCAAAAAGGGTGAGTTATATCTTGTTTTCAGTCTGTGAAATATATTCGTATAAGAACTAGCTTTTCGTTCATCACCTTCACACCATAAATCTTCTGCTTCTTTCTGTACATATATGGGATCTCCAATTTCAACTTCGATCTCATCGTGATGTCTAGGATTGAATTTATGTAGGCCTCTGTGCGTTGCTTCGAGCATTTCTAGTTGGCTGTGTGGGACTGTTGTCATGTTACCCGCAAAATTAATGCCACTAATACTGCAACTTGATGAAGGAGATACTGAAAACAATGAAGCATTAAAAAATATATCCACAGATAAGTAAGTGTCTTGTGAGGTTGGCACATTAAAATAATAGTACATCCCTTGCTTTTTTTATAGGTGCAGTAAGAGGCCACTAAAGGAGTACTACTGCCTAGGAGATGAACGGTAACAGCGTCATCTTTCCACCATTGGTCAATCGGCGATCACCAATCCGCCTGCATAGCGGGGCGAGGTGATGGCAAAACCTACTCCTCAAAAAGCCCGTGTCCAGCAGTAAACTGATTTAGACGGGTGATGATGAAGGACAAGGTCCACAGATAATAATGGAATGAAATGAAAAGTAACTCGTAAAACTGTAAATCCCAAACAACACGCCGCTAGTGAAATTAAAATTATAAAATTCTTTGTAAAAGATGGAGTCATTATCTCGACATTACCAGAGGGTATGATAGCTTTTTAAACTATTGTTTCCTTTAGCATTAAACATATTGGAATATGCAATTACAAATAATTCAAGTTTAGTAACAACATCATTAGAAAAAGTTATATTGTTATGAAAAGTGTGTAAGTGCATGCATGTTTGAGTGTGTGTGTATATTTTTAACTTGTAGGACAGTGTTTCCCAAACATTGTTCTGCCATGGCCCGGTAATTTTCACAGTGCCCCTTTGTGACTCACTTAATACTTTTGAAACCTAACTGGTTGCATCACGTAACATAATAGACGTTTATTAATATCAAAAATGTTTTATTTACTCCTATTTAGTCACAAAATTGTAGTGCGAATACTTCGCACGCTGCCTATGTTTTACTAAAGAATTCAAGTTCCCCGAAAATGACGAAGGTTGTCGATCGATCGATAGTAGGTATTATTTTATAAACAAGGCAGGAATGTTGCGACCCGGTATTTTATTTTGATGGCCCGGTACCGGGTCGCGACACGGCAAATGGGCAACGCTGTTGTAGGACATGTTCTGGTTTGTATGTGTGTGATATGCAAGCACGAGTTTGGACTTAAGCGAATGTTAAAGTTGCATATATACCTCTACACGGTCAAATACACTGAACTTGAATTTATTTGTGAGATGGTACTATGATTTCAGAATTTGTTTCTTGTTATTCATATTTTATTGTACAAAATTAAATACATAACTAACCATTCTGCTGCAACGGCGTCGGTGATATACTCTTTGGGCCGGTATCGATAGGGGAATGTGCTGTACTATGCCCACTATCCACATCTCCCAGGCTCTGAAGCCTCTCCGAGTCGGGGCTTGAGTCTTCATCGAGAAGGTACCCGCATTTGAGCACCAGCAGTGGTCGGCCATGGCACCCCGGTCTTATAAGAGCACCAGCGAGGGCTCCTAGCTCGTCAGCGAGGGAAGCGGGCTGACTGCACGCTAGTATTGAAGCTGGAATTTGTGAAGATTTTATTTCAGGGAATAATTCCTTAGGGGTTTCAATCAGCTTCAACATAATATCGTTTTCAAAGTAGTGACGTAATTAACACTAAAATGAGACTAGGAATACGTGCAGTCAACAAAATAACATTTAAACATTTCCAATAAAGAATAAAAACATTGAATTATATGTATTTTAGTTTATGCCGTCGTTCCAAATTCTTTACGGCGTTCTTGGTGATGGATAACGTTAGCAGCAGGACTTAAAATTGAGTAATATAAAACTGAGTTAAAATAGTAAATATTTAATTTCATTGTAATTGTCTGTCTGTCTGAATTGTCTGAAGGCTGCTAGGTACTCTACTGTTATGTCGTTGCATTGATTACAACAGTAAAAACAAAGTTCTCTTTGGAAAAACCTAAATTTTAACAATCAAATGAATAAAATAAACTATTAGATAAACCAAAAAGGTGTAAAAGCAAAATGATCACCAATTTTAACACAGACACAGAAGTCAGTTTAAACAAAATTTAGTTTGTTCGATTACTGTCTGAAAAGCCAATTTGCAATGAATAACAAATTGCTGAATACATAATTTACCCCATTGTTGAAAAATTTGTCGTCGGTAAATTAGAAAGGCTTAAAACCTTGTATATTTGTTATGTAGTTAGAGTGTACATGTTTTGATTCTAAAATGGTATTACTTTAAGCTTTTTATTGTATATTTAGTTCGAGACATTCTGCTATCTTTTGACATTCACGCTTTGTTTAAGCAAAATTTTTGATTGATTAATCGGTTAAATCTAAATTTATTTTATTTTATTACTTATTTGGTTACCATTTTTCAATATTAGGAATATTTTATGTAGAACAAAAAGAGTAAGGTTCATGGACCGTTAATATTATTTTATATGTATATCTTAGAAATGTTGGATATCCATTTCGCTATAGCTTTAGTAACATATTTACAAAATATAATAATATATTCAGTCGCAAAAGCGCAGTTGCAAACAATAAATAGGGACCCAAACATAAGCACCATCGATCGGGATTTGACCTTTGGAACAGAACTTTCATCCATATATAACTAGTTTATAAATAAACAGATAGTACTTACATCTCTTGTCCTTTGGTATTTCTGGTAATTTTCTTCTACGTCTTTGTCCATTTGTGAAGGTTTGGTGATTCGGGCTCCGTTGTGTTTCGATTACATCAGGCGGGGGTGGAGGAGACGCGTCTTCTTCTTGTACTGTTGTTGTCGTTTCGCTATCTCCAATACATCGGTCCTCCTCTGGCGAGCCATCACTCTTTGAAGACGGTGAATCATCGTCCAACCCCACATTTGGCACTAACCTGTTACGACCAAGAAAAAACCAATTATACACATTTATGGAATACCTGGTATAATATTTGAACTAAACTCTCTTTTTAACTGATGATATAAATACTAGTACATGACTTGTAACTCGTCTTACTCACGTGACAAAACATGCAACCCAACTTTATTATTAACACATGAACCGTCCATAACGAGATAGTGAAACGGACAAACGGAAATATAACGAGATACTGCAAAAATAATACTTACGAATAAAAAGGCGTTGGAGCTTTAATATGCTGGGGTAATCTGTCGAATGCTCGACGAAATTCTTCAAACTCGCTATCAGCCATGTCGTTTTTACACCTGATTGTTGGTCGGAAAGGATGTCGCATGCGCGAGTGGTGGCTCCGCAACTATATCGACCGTGGTCTATGGGAGCAGACGATTGCACTCGCAATGCGCATGTCTATTCTCCCTAGTACGCGCCGCACTAGGGCGCAGGCGCGAGCGTAGCCCTAACGAATGCATTGAACTTGATGCATCAGCGGGAAACCCCTTCAAAACTTTATGAGGGTTGTCGAACGCTACGCCGATGGTGACCTAGTAACCGATATCCACATTCATTTATAACAGACTGAACTTTTATTTTACACACATATTTATTTACGTGTACGAGTAGTTTTGTTTACTATTTTACTTAAATTATGTCCTGCTTTAAATTTGTATGAAAAACAAAATTTTATTTAAATATTACAGCATTTAATTATACTGATTTATTTACTCTTTTATATTGGGGAACTGGTTACAAAAAGTATATTGGAATGACTTGCAATCGATTTATAATAATAACATATCAGCCCACCGCTGAACGCGCACATTTCTAATAGAAAGATTTCGTCATAAACACCTCATTTTGTAGGCGGGATCGCCTTAGAGTGGAGAGAAGAGGCTGGTAGCCTCCTTCTTCGGATAGTTGGTAGGTACTTACTTTTTTAATCACCTCTTACGAAACCTATAGCATAGGAAGTGTGTGGTGCTATTTCATTTAAGACTGCCATTATCAGAAACGATCGAATATTTACAAATCATTACTCTTATTAAAATTAAAAGAACACAGGACAATAAAATAGTACCACTACACACTTGGGTTACAAAAAAAGCTTCGAACTAAACCAAGTTTACTTCTAGTGCTAAACAAATATCATTGCGTCATCTGTGCTCGGTTAGAGGCTTAGAATGTTGACATTACTCTTGGACGTGCCCCGGCGGCCCTCCTCAGGATGAGGGTGGGATCTCCATTCTAGCACAGTTCAGTTTGTTTAACGCACTCTATTCCACATTAACAGATCTAATCATCATAATATCTACCTATCACACAGTATCTCTCTTCTCGGATACCGAAAATTTTAAGGTTAATATTTGTCTCCTCACTGTTTTATTATCCAATATCTGATAGAACACAATAGCGATGTATTTTCTAGTACCTACTATCAAGAAGTTACAGGTTCTCGATCAACGCTTTAATAACCGTCTTTACATGTATTGCCTACAAGTCCATGTTTTCAATCCTCATAGTTTTCAGTGTGATCCCAGAATCAATTCCCGTGACGGGTAAATGTAGAAAATCGCTTTTCTATATTGTCACGGGTCTGCGTGACTGTAGCACCTTCACTGTTTCTTATTTCGCAAATATCTATATAGGATCTTATACTTTCTTGTTGCATTATTTTGTGTTTTATCTAATTTATATAGGACCAGAAAAATGTATGTAACTATGAGTTGTTCCGTCTTTACTATTAGGGGTTAAAGTATGAAATTGCCGTTTTGTATGGACGAAATCGAGAAAAGTCATTTTTCCATACTAACAATTTTTTAGTTTTTTTAAAAATGCCTTAACCGTTTTCGATGCAATTAAAGGTGAAAGTTAAATGGTTATAAAGCTACGCATTATAGTATTTAAATTTCTGATAATCAAAGTATATAATACAAATATACTTAATTGAAGCAAGAAGGTCAGCTGACACATTGTAAGGGGACTTTTCAACGACTTATAGGCACTAGTATTGCATTTTTTTTAGTCAAAAGTTACTTTATTTAGTTTTTGATACAATACAAAAAGAATTACGCATTAATATGACTATACTTAAGAGCTATAAACAAAATAAAATACTTTCATACTTTAACCCCTATTATTTTTTCATGGCAATGATAAATTAGTTATTTTAGTGAATTTATCCTACAATTTCAAGAACGGAGTTGTTCAAAAAGATTTTTATTTAAAATTACGCATTTCTACAAATGTAACACTTTAAGATGATAAAATGTAATGCATTTAATCGTACCTAAGTGATTAGAATACAGTTAATACTTTACTAATAATAATTATAATTTTATGTAACATTGAAATAAAAAGGGCAATAGTAAATAAATAAATCTATAAATAACATCAAACAAAAACCTTCTTAGTCATCATAAATTAAAAATAAACAGACTAATTGATAGTCTGAAACCACATCTGAACACTTTGGTATATACCGGTAGGTATTATATCGAAATTCTGTTGGCTCATTTCCAAATTGTTACCGAGCATCTTTGAGTGGTAATTCCTGTGATAGTAGTTCCAGCCACCGGAGGCAAGATACGATACGAATAATTAATAGATTTATCACCAAGTTTGCGTACATAATGGCTATAGATAGGACTAACATTAACATAGCGTTTTACATAATCAATCAAGTGGGATGTGACGTATGAGCTATTTTTATAATGCTATGTCAAGCTATGAAATATTGTGATATTTGTTAGATAATTACTTTGACAATTTAAACTTTTTAAATGTAACATTTTCAAATAATAAATAATAAAATCGTTTATTTGCACAAAACATGGTAAGTATAAAATGGTAACATTAAACAATAAAAGGTGCTCATGTTTCGCTAATAATTGAGTTGTAAAATTAAATCTCGGTCTGCATGATTCATCAGGCCAAATTCCATACATGGCCCTTATGCACTTTTTTTGTGCCACAATTATTCTATTCCAATCTGTGCTATTATCCCATATCAGCAAACCATATCTCAACACAGATTCTACGTATGCACCGTAACATAAAATGATGGTGTTTGACATAACATTGACAGAATGAGTGCTGCAAACGGTTATAATTTCCAGTGCGGTTTGCAATGATTTTAGAATATTATTCTAAGGCAATGATATACCAAATATCATTGGCGGTCAGCATTTGCAATGTGGTAACTAAATTTGTACCTGAAATATTTTTTTTATTAATTATACCAATTTGAAATCAATACTTATTCATAGTTAAGACAGGACAACGTCTGTCGGGTCCGCTAGTAATTAAACAAAACCAAGGCCATCTTGAAAAGATATATCGAGAAATCTAATAAAAATAAAAAAGCTAATTGTACACGTTCAAGTTGCGTAATTATTATTATGAATGCATTTAATTCCCCTTGTACGTTGCATCATTGCTAGCCTATGTCTAGTATTATATTATCTGTGCCTATGTCTATCCACTGCTGGACACGGGACAATAATAGGATTTGTCATATTCGCTTCTTACGACACCCAATGGAAGAGAAAGGGCGTTGCTTTTTAATTGTCCGTACAACAAGACGCAAGCTTTTATTTAAGCCGATGATAATGTTAACTTTATTTAACTCGAGTCTTAAAAAGGGAGTGTTGTTCGTAAATTGTTATTATTGTGAATAACAGAAAATCAGAAAGGGGCTTGGAGCCGTCTCCAAGGAAATAAGATTAAAAGCTCGGCTCGCAGCGAGACGAGTCATATTATTATACAAGAGAGTAGGTAGCAATCTTATTTCCCTTTGCTTAAGACTTAATAATACAAATACGTTATCTTTCGTTACCGATTCAGAAATTATGTTTGTACCCGTTAAAATATACGGTGGCATTTTAGTTAGATCAATTCTTTTTTGAAACAGCATAATTACATCAATCTTTTGAAAAAAGAAAGTAAAAAAAGAAATAAAGAATGAAAAATTGTTATAATGTGAAAAAATGTAAATAAATCTGGGTAGTTTTTTGTTTAGTTTTGCTGATAAAACGGAAAAAATGTAGAACGCCCTGGCTTTAATTTTCACGGCAAGTGAAAGTAGCGGGCGCAGTATGCAGTAATTTTATTGTACTTATCTACTATGTATAAAAAAACAACAACAGTCAATCAGTCAACTCCTAGACACACACCTTTCCCAAAAAACAGTATTGTGATATGAAGGTGACAATATACTCGTATTTATAAAAAAATATGTACAGTAAATTCTAGAGCAGTTACATTGTTTGTAACCGAACTCCTCTTAATAGGAAACACTACGGGCGAGAGAATTGAAAAATAGGTATTTGTAAAATCTATTGCTGTCGCGCAGTGCCAAACGCCTTCACCGAAGAGTGTGATAAAGACAACTGCTTCTTGGACCGAAAATACCTACTAAAAGCACACCAAATCAATGTTTCGTAGTACCCCGATTACTTTCTCTTTTTTCATTAAAAATAAAAGAAAGGCTTTGGCCGTGTTCGTATATTTTGCTTTTTTTCTAAAATTTAGCCAAATTTGTTTTCTGGATGTTTGAACACAGCGGAAAATCTGGCGATTTCTTTCGATTTTTGAGGGCTCATATCTTTTTCATTAATTAATTTATGAAAAAACAGAAAACATAGAAACATAGTGGCCATAGATTTTTGTATTAAAAATTTTTGCTCTACTAGCTTTATCAAGGGAGGAAACAGGGGACTACGTTTGTATGGAAAAACGGCCCTTGTGTTTCCTCTTAAAGGGCTCGACAGATTTATAAGTTTTTTTTAAATTCCCCAGTAGTTCTAATACTAGGTCTGTCCCCTAATTCGCGTAACCAAATCGTATCACAATCGTAATTCAATTGCAGGTTTTTGACAGTTCTAGTATGGGCTAAATGTCAAAATCGTCAAATTCAATCACGATCGAACTGTGATTGAAATAGCTGAATAAGGCCCCAGATCATCTGTTAGATATACCGACTTTGACAGGATTTTCGCTTGTTGATTGTTAACGTTTATAAGGAGTAACATAGACTACTTTTACTTTATAAATTATATTTACTTTAATCATTAATAAAAGGTGATGAGAATTGCCAAGCTTCTTGAAGTCCAAGCGATAAAATCGAGATTTCGTGTCATGTTATGCTTTTTCTTGCACATATAAGAACATTTTTAAGTAATCTTCAGTAGATTAATCTAGGAATTGTATCTGCATTTCTATTAGCAAATTATTTGCTGAAAGACAGTTTCAGTACAGTTGATTAATTACTTAACAGGGCAAAATATGGATACATTATTAATCGTGTAGTCTAACGAGGCGTGAATAGGATAAGATAACGTGTGACGTCAGACTTGACCCCTAGTGATATTCACAGCCATATAGGGGCTGTATCAGATTTTGCTGATGTCACATACACTGTAGGTACCTACACTAAGCTAATGTTATATTATAAAGAGGAAAGATTTGTGGTTTTGTATGTTTGCAATGTCGATAAAATAGTAGTAGTTTGTACGAATATTAATGAAGTTTCTTTCTGTGCATAAATTTATGCTGGAAAAAAGAGATTTGCAAGTTGGTGCGTATTTTTTAACGTTCGTCGCATTTTTCTTATCGATTCGACTGTGCTCAATGTAAGTCATTCTTAAGATAGGTTCCAGCTACCATTAAGAGACTACCTTTATCCAGCAGTGAGCGTCATTTAGCTGATGAAAAAACATGTTATAAAAATAACTAAAAAAACATCACTTAAAAATATCAGCAGCGATAGTGCTGATATGAAAAATTTATTTAATTTTTCTAGATGTGGAATGTAGTAGTGACGGCCTATAACCATTGCACTGCAAAAAAAAAGGCCTCCACCATTGAATTCAAGTAACCGTTGCAATAATTGGTACAGACTTACAGCCGGTCTCAATAATCTATCTATCTTCAGTTTTGGCATATCGGAGATAGGAAACAGTATCTATCTCTGTTTTTGCCGTCCAGAGAAACAACGACAGAAGTTGTTTTGTATCTCCGATATGCCAAAACTGAAGATAGTTAAGTTATTGGAAATGGCCGTTAATCAACACGATTACCGATTGCGGGTTAGTGATCACAAACCTGAGCAATGTTCGAAAATTCGATACTTTTATTGTTGTGGAACGAAAAACCATTAAAATAAATAAGGCAGGAAATGAATTTGCTAACTAACTTTTACTAGCTGTTGCCCGCAACTTCTTCCGCGACAATTTCTGTTATAATGGTCGCGTTTTTTTTACAAGTATATAAGCCTTAAACCTTCTTCAATAAATGGACTATCCAACATAAAATATTTTTTTCAATTTGAACCAGTAGTTCCAGAGATAAGCGCGTTCAAAGCTTCAGCTTTATAATATTAGTATAGATAAATATACAATCCAGTACAAAAACATCACTTCGAATTGACCAGGTTTTAATTTAAGCAGCTCAGCTGTCAAACCTTCCGTTTACGGTAGGTACTCGTATAATATGTAATTTGCACAACGGAGTTTCAGGTTGAGCACTAGTTAAAATAATAACAAAAGAATATGAGACGTTTGCATAATGACTTAATAATTTTTTTTAAAGGCGATAAATTAACGTTTTTAATAAGGTGATTTTTAATTCAATTCAATTTAATTCAAATATTTTATTGCGTTCTATAATGAATGTTACAAGGATGTTATAAAGTATGATATAAACAGTTCATTATAGACCCTGTTCGGGCATAACAATACAATTAGTAGTAGACAGACAGAGAGGATGACGCCATAATTACATAATATTTCAATACTAAATAACAAATAAACAATTCCTAGTAGTCAATAAACGAAAGTACTATTACGTTTGTATTATACTCGTATTACTATGCTTAACTATTTAGAGACTGATGAGCAGCAGTTGTCGTATGTACATGAAATCTTAAATTACCTAATATGCACCTACTCAATAAGCAAATAGTAGATTCGAAATTAAAATTAAGTTAGCCTGTCCTTCTTATTATGCTATTCGTAGTGGTCTAGACCTTTTTTAAACATTCTATACCAGCTTTAAGATTGCCACATCAAATAAAAAATATACTAATATCAGTCAACTCTGTAAAGGTTATGTGTGTTACTATAAAAAAACATAAACTGTCTCATAACCTCTTGGTTAAGATACAGTTTAAATTAAACATAAACGAAGTTTTAAATATAAAACGCTCACTGGATTATAACTAAAGTCTCATTTAGCTAACGATTTGCGAACAAAGTTAAAAGGAGCCAAATGACATGTATATAGCCACCTTTCTATTTTTACACAGTAAAGGTACTGAATAAACGGCAGGGTTCTGCTTCGTAATGAATGATAGTGAATGCTCTTCCGCTAAACAATGGTAATAAATACAGGGACTATCGTTTAACACCCGTCAGGAGGATGGGGACGAACGTCCATGACCGCATCTATGTGTGGGTTTAGTCCTCGTATACGAGGTGTGCATCGAGACAGATTTTTCATAAGAATGGAGAGCTACAAAGCTCTTATAATTATACAAAACTCGCCACATACCCTTTAGATCCTCGTATGCAACAAGTGCATGGCATTAGGACTTTGCTTTGAAAATTCTTATTACTTACAACTGGTCACATATTTTCTGTTCTCTTATACAACTTGTGCACTGCAGGTTATTAAAAATATTTTTTAATTTGAATAGAAAACAAAGAAAAACTCTTAAAACTGGCAAGATATTTTAAGTCCCTTTGTACGATATTTTTTTACTGAAAACTAGACACATGTTTATAGTCCTTATGTACGACGTGATATTATCCAGATTTTTGTTTTTAATCATAAGCCAAATATTTTAATTATAAATCGGATCGAGTCGTACTTTTGATAATTACAAGGAATGAAAAAAAGTTAAAAAAATATATTTCTTTATGGCTGTTAAGTCTTAAATACTGTGTGATAGTGGACAACTATAAGTGCAGAGAGAAAGCTGAATTTGTTCTTTAAAAGTATTTTTGAGTAAAGGAAATATACTATTATATTATTTAATAGGTCAATAAAGTAAAAGGGAACTATATACTTACTAATAAATTTCTGAAATACAGCAACAGTCTAGGAAATGTTTTTAATTGTAACCTAAAGAATGAAATGAGTTGACTAGAAAATAACTGAAAACTTGAGTATTTTCGTAGCACAATTTCTAAAATCAATTTGTAAAAACTGAAAACGGAAGTCTTCCGAAGTTTCAACTCTTAAACTTAAATGCAATAAATAATTCTTGCACAAAGTGTGTCCGTGACTTAACGGTGTGAAAAGCGAACGTTTTCCAAGTTACTCCGAACACTTGATTCAGCCAATCAAATATACCCACCCTCCGGCGTCTCTCCCGCGCCTCTTCTCTTTATAAGGCGAGCACATCCCCTAGAAAGTCACAGTATCCTTAAGTCTATTGCATCGAAGCATTCTAACATCCGAATAAGTGTACGTTCTTAAACTTTTGCTGGTTTTGAATTATTTGTTTCCTGATAGCAAATCCTAATATGAGTGGATCAGGGAAAGGCCTTTTGGGTCTTTGGTTGTACAGAAACGGTTCTGATTGGGAAGTAAAGAATGAGTCACCGCATCATCCTAAGCTTGGTGACCTCCAGGCACAAGTAGCCGCTCAGCAGCAGGCTCATGCTGAGGGTGAAAGGATTTCAGTGATTTTCACCTTAAAGAATCAAGTCGGTGGTCTGGTCAAAGCTCTATCTGTATTTCAAGACCTTGGCATAAATGTGTTGCATATTGAATCAAGGAAATCCATAACGGCCCTGTCTTCTGTAAGTAAATCGTTTAAAATGCCTTAAGTCTCCATTGCTTCAGAAAGTAGTAACTTCTCAAATCTCCGATCAGAGTCTTGTAAGCGCCATGTTTACGGAAGAACTCGGAGTTCTCCATTCTATTTTTTATCTGAATCTTATGATAAATTATAAAAGAGTCTAAAAAAAATTGCCTGTACTATTTACGGTGTATTAAAAAAATATATACAATTTGATTCAGGCTGACATTTTAGTGGACGTTGAATGTGATCCTAATAGGATGGATCAGTTAAAACGAATGTTAAAGCGTGAAGTTCAAGATTTTGAAGTAGTTCCACCTCAATCTGGCGAAGAGTTCCCACCACCAACTCCTCTATCGGCTGCCGCTAGTTTTGGTAATTAAATTTATCTGGTTATAATCCTACTAATCCGTATAGAAGTTTTATAAATGTCACGTTTTCACGAGAAAAACTGCTTAACCGATCATTATGTAACTCTGTACACATATTCTTGGACGTATTTAAAGTAACATAGGCTATTTGGTATACCACTGTTGGCCGCAATTTTCTGCACGCGCGATATAAAGCGTAGTTGACGCGGGCAGAGCCGCGGTTGAAAAACTAATATTATAAATGTGAAAGTTTGGATGGAAAATAAGATCTGACACGGCCATAGGTTACAGGCTAGAAAAGCACATAGGCTACTTTTAATCCCGGTAAAATTAAAGTACCCACTCTGTGGCATACTATCAATACCTAATCGCGCGAAGTTGCGGGAAACAGCTAGTGTTTTTAATAATAAGATTGATAAAATCTTTAATTTGTAGGATTGCCAAAATGGCTGGCCAATAAAAATATTTGTGAAGTGGTTTCTAATTTGTCTTTTTATATATAATTTTCTAATTTTAATATTTTACAAATCACACTATTTTAATCACCTATTGTTCTACATTACTCCAATGAAATGAAAAAAAAAGTACTTATGCTGCATAGTTTAATACTGTTCTTTTAAGTTATTTACTAACTTGAACCATTTTCCTGACAGATATATAATACGAGTATTAACATGAGAACATCTGACTTTTTTGCTGTTTTTACGAGTATAATATCCTGACCACACAATTTCTTTAGAATAAAATATTTCACCAAGTTATTTAACGTGAATACAAATTTAGTCAACGATATTTGGTAACCTAAAAATTTTTTGTAGGTTTAAACGTTTTTCTCCGCTATCAAATTGCAACTTTTACTTAATCTTGTTAAATGTTTAATCTAGCCTTGCTAAACTAAAACTCAGAGCGTTTTTACGTACCCATTTATCAGAAGGGTAGGACTTAATAAATAAGTGAGAAAGACTAATTTAATTTAATCAACCTTGTTAGTTTGTGCAGTTTATTAGAGGGACTTCAGCTCAACAAATAGGTAATAAAGCTATGTAATTGTAGCTTATTAATATCATAATAAAACTTTTGAATCATCATAATATCCTTCAATTAGTGTCATAAGACTATTGACACAGCATAGTACATACCGCATACAAATATAGAGCATACAAAAAAACTAGAAATGTAATTTTCAAATTTTCTTAACATTTTCACACCTAAACAAACAGATTTTGGCGAGATGCACTGGTTCCCGCGTAAGATATCCGACTTGGACCGCGCTCAGAACGTTCTTATGTACGGTTCTGAACTCGACGCCGACCACCCGGGATTCAAGGACCCGGTATATCGCAAACGCCGTGAACAATTCGCAGCAATTGCTAACAACTATAAATAGTAAGTAATTACTTAAAGTTAGTTTGTGTACTATCCTTCAAGAACTTAAGATTTGAGTGTTCTTCTTTTGAAATGAAAGATAGTTTACGGATTTAGAACGCGTTTATTTTTGATTTAACCCGACGTTTCGAACCCTTTACAGCGTTCATGGTCACGGGTAGATTAAGGTGTTATTCGTCTTTAATCCCTCGATCGTGAGTTATTCCAGACACAATTGAAATCAATTGTTATCGCGGCACGCGCGTGCCTCCTGGGGGTTGAGGGATTAATCCCCCAGGAGACACGCGCATGCCGCGATAACAATTGATTTCAATTGTGTCTGGAATAACTCACGATCGAGGGATTTTGATGGTAATTTGGAAAAATGTTTAACTACCGCCTCTAATTTTTATCGTCAGTTATGTTCCTTTTCACACAAAATGAGCTAACTGTGTCCGGAGTCTTCGCAGTGTCAATCTTTCATTTCAATGTATAGTGTTCGCGTAAACTCAAGAAAACAGTATGTTCTTCTTTTCATATTGTAAGGATAATCTTGAATCAGAGCTTTTCAAGTCGCCTGTGCAAACCTCTTTATAAATAATGGATTCATAACAGTTATAACATTGATGCTCGGTAAATAGCAAACGCCCCGTTGGTCTAGTGGTTTAAATACCGGGCCAAGATCTCGGGGTCCCAGGTACGAATCCCGGGTCGGGCAACAAAAAAGTTTCGAATTTTCGAACGTTGCTCGTGTTTGTGATCACCAACCTGCATTTGGCAAGCGTGGTGATTATGCCAGTACACCCATCATTGCTGTGGTAACTTGAATTCAATGATGGAGGCCTTTTCCCTGCAGTGGGATGATTATAGGCTGTTACTTACTTTACTTACTTTTTTAAATGGCAAAATTAATTACAATTGTCATAATACGAAAAGGTTGGCCGTTTCGTATCATGACAATTGTAATTAATTTACAGTCCACCGCAAAAAAAAAATTTTTCAATTAGATAAATGTGTCATTATGTATGATAATTTACACATAAGATTGGTAAATTCTCACCCACTTTAAAAAATATTAATAGCATAACATAAATTATGCACATAAAGCATAATAATGCCGTAGGTATTCTTTTACCAAATGATTTGTAAATAAATTTCTGTAATATATTTTCATTGTATGGTCTCGCATTAAGAATATAATGTTATTATTCCAAAAGAAACATTGATGTATTAAATAATTTAATTAACTTACAATTAATACGTTAAAAGATAAAAAAAATTAAAGATAGAAATAAAAAAAACATCAAATACTGACGAGGATTGTTTGTTGTTTTGACGTTACTATTTCACCAATTCTTAAACAGCCGGTAAACATAGATTGACGATTAATTTGACACAATTCCCATACAAAATATGTCAAATAATATTTAAAACGCTGTTTAAAACTTAAACGTCTGTTGGTGAACTCGGGCCTTAGCTCGTATTTTACGCAATGTACAGACAACGGCAGGTCAACCTACCTAAAAAGTTAAAGGTCATTGAATACATTTTCAACTTTAAGTCCAACGGGCAGAGATTAATATCAATTGAGAAAATTTGACGTTTTATGGTAGGTTGACGTGCTGTGTCTGTACCTATATTGTGCTATGAAGCCATGTTTGGAATTTCATTGATTAAGTTATGAGGTGAGGAGAAATATTCATATAAATTAAGTATTATACCTTAATTTAAACAAACATTCATTCTTATGTTATAGCGGTCAGCCAATTCCCAAGGTACAGTACACAGAGACTGAAATCAAGACCTGGTAAGTTTGCCGAAGCTTCACATAAAAGCTTATTTCAATTTATTTTGCGGTTTTGTTATTGTGTGTTATGAATGTCTGTAAATATTAATACTCTAAGGCCAATGCGATTGTGATTGCTGTAGCGACTGCAGAATACTTTGAACTATTAAAATAAAATAAAAAATTACAAGTTTAAGGTATAAACAGTCCTTTTCTTAAAATAAATGACGTACTTACTAATTTAATAACACTCAATTTAAGTACATTTAATTCACTCGTCTGAGATGAGAAAGTATAATTATTTCTCATTATAATGTGTTTTTTCAATGGCTTTGCAAAAGTGACTCAGTACACTTAAAACTTAACACTACACGGGGTTTACTGCAACTGAATGAAATATTTAAAGGTAAAATATAATAATTTACCTTCTACTCAGTACAGTCCAAGACGTTTTTGCGTAATAATAGGGGTTAAAGTATGAAATTGCCGATTATTTTCCCACTTTTTATTTTGTTTATAGCTCTTAAGTATAGTCATATTATTGCGTAATTCTTTTTGTATTGTATCAAAACCTAAATAAAGTAACTTTTAATTAAAAAAAAAATGCAATACTAGTGCCTATTACTTCAAAGGAAGTCGTTGAAAAGACCCCTTACAATGTGTCAGCTGACCTTCTTGCTTCAATTAAGTACATTTGTATTATATACTTTGATTTTCGGGAAGTTTAATACTATAATGCGTAGCTTTATAACCATCTAGCTTTCACCTTTAATTGCATCGAAAACGGTTTAGGCATTTTTAAAAAAACAAAAAAATTGTTATTATGGAAAAATGACTTTTCTCGATTTCGTCCATACAAAACGGCAATTTCATACTTTAACCCCTAATATTTGAACCATTGAACCAATCTGTCTGTAATCAACTTGTTTGCTATAACAGGCAAGTAATGTAAATACCAAGTAATGCCATAAACAATTTGTTACATTTATGTTGTTGTCTAATATTTGTCGTAGGAAATGACCAGGAAATGCAACTGCAGATAGTGCTCAACTCCTAGTTCAATCTTGGGATAATATCTATTCTAATATATATAAATTTTGTCACGTTGTTTGTCCGCGATGGACTCCTAAACTACTTAACCGATTTTTATCAAATTTGTACACCGTATGCAGTTTGATCCAACTTGAAAGATAGGATAGCTTACATCTCAATTTATAGTCGCAATATTATTTTATTGCAAATCTTCTGTGTAACATGGTAAGGTAAACGCCATATTTGATGCCAATGACATTGTGTGACGTCTTACGTCAAAATCCAATTATATTATTTTGTGGCGATACGAAATTCGCGGGGTAAGCTAGTTGTTTTATAATTACTATCTGCGGATTAGTCACTAACTTGTATTGCCATTTACAGGGGTATTGTGTTTCGTGAGCTTCACAAACTTTATCAGAAGCACGCTTGCGAGGAATACTTAGAGAATTGGCCCCAGTTAGTCAAGTACTGCGGTTATAGGGAGGATAACTTGCCTCAGGTAACAGCTTTGGCTACTTTATTAAAGTTAGACGGAATCTTCCCAGGCAAAGGTCGATTCGTAGATCTTTTCTACTATAATTTAGCGGTACTTTATTTTTAAAAAATGAACAAAAACATTGCAACAACTTCGTATTCCAATACTTAATTTAATTTCAAATTGAATGAATCCACGTCCAATCAATGGTCGGTAAATTCTGTTTTCAAAATGAGTTAACCCTCAGAAAAGTTTTCTACTCTTCGAAAAAGGAATGTTAATTAAATGGATTAAAAGTTTATCATTCATCTGGCAGAAACGATTGGTTATATTTCAGTTGGAAGACGTCAGCGCTTTTTTAAAACGAAAAACCGGTTTTCAACTGCGACCAGTGGCGGGATATTTGTCACCGAGGGATTTTCTCTCCGGTCTGGCATTCAGGGTGTTCCATTGCACCCAGTACATTCGCCATTCGTCTGATCCCTTTTACACCCCGGAGCCGTAAGTATCTTACTGTTTCTATGGTAATAAATCACATAGTAACATGGAACTAACACAATGATTCTCTGTATATATATTATGTTTTCAGCGATTGCTGTCATGAATTACTTGGTCATATGCCGTTACTTGCCAATCCGAGCTTCGCCCAATTTTCTCAAGAGATCGGTCTTGCATCTCTTGGAGCTTCGGATGAAGACATAGATAAACTGGCAACGGTAAATGTAAATTAAGTCCACTTACATCAGTATTACTGAACCTAAAATAAATACTGGCACTTAAAACGAAAAGAAAACAAAGCAATTAATAATTAATTTACATAGGATATCATATCTTTTTTTACAAAATTCCGGTTCTGATCTACTGAACGAAGCACAAAATTACACCCATCTAATTACATGAAGATTATTTATTTTATCTATTGAGGTACGTTGTTTAAAATACGAATGCAATTTTTCATGAACGATTTCTTAATTTACGTAGTTTTTTACAACGGGTTGGTATGTCAACTAAACAGATGTCGGAAATATCGTATGTGATTTATTTCTTGTTTTCACTTTAATAGACAACTGTATTGCTACGATTAATGTTTTTCCTAGTCCGATTCAGGAAGTGAATAAAATTTTAATGTGCATACGTTTGAAAACGGTTACCAACATGACGTCAATATTTAATATACATATCGTACTGATGTCCGTAACAAGTAATATTCATAAAATTTTAATATGTACATGCATACTTAAAGCTTATTGTTAGCATATTCATCGTTTGTTCACCGTGCTTTTTAAACCACCTGGAAAACTAAGCCCACGTGATTGGACCATTATGTCTAACATCATGGGAGTGTTTTTTATTTTTTGATAAAATTATTTAATGAAAAATATTAAGTTTTGATTCAGACTTTTGGTTTTGTACCACGCTGTGACGCTCACAGACGTAGTATTTCTTTTTTTCTTTTTTTTTTGCACTCGGACGACCGGTCGTTTCCTATTGGAACGATCGCTCGACCGGCAACCCTCCCACGGGGGAAGGAGGTGGTAAATCCTTATGGATACCTCACAGCCGGCTGTGAGGAGGTTATGTAAGACTTCTACTCACTAAACACCACCTATAATCGCTATCACCAAAGGGTGTTATAGCATATCTGAGCTACCACACCCCCTGCAGGGGGGATGGTGCAGGGCGTCACTCACCTAGGCGAAGTGCGCACTGAAGAGGGCTGGCATTCAGAAGGAATGATCAGCTGAATTGAGTTTAAAAATAGGCCTGTGTCCAGAGTGGACGTGGACCGGAATGGAATAAATTTAATTTGATTCGACGGACTCCCAGAAGGGGTGACTGCCGATTGAGAGGACTGGGGTTGACCTGAAGGGTCCTGTGGAAGTGAGTGGGGTTGACCTGAAGGGTCTTGGGAGAGGATGGCTTCTGCGGCTTCCTGAGCCTCCAATAGGCGGTTCAGGTCGGCCGTGAGCTCGTCGGGCGGGTCATTTAGGACAGATTTGGGTTTGCGGGATAGCGGAGGATCAGAGGAGGTGGGTGGGTCATAATCCGCCGCGGATTTGATTAGGGGGTTAGAATGGTTCTTTGCGGATTCGAAGAATCGCTCGGAGACCTTTCGGAAGTGTTGTTGGAGTGTGGGAAGCTGAAGGTCCCTATGTAAGTCCGCATTGCGGACATAGTAGGGGGCATTGACCGCACGGCGGCAAAAGATGTTTTGAACTCTCTGTAGTTCTTCAAGTTTGTTTGGATTGGCATGGGCGAATACGACTGATGCGTATGACAGTACCGGTCGTATGCAAACCTTATAAAGCGTGTGCTTGTTTTGTAAGGACATTTTACTGTATTTGCCTATCATTGGGCTCAGTCTATTTAGATAAAATCGGGCGTTTCGTGTCAAATTTTGGACGTGAGGCTTAAAACTGAGTCTCTGATCTAATGTGACACCTAGGTATTTAACTGTACTTTGCCAGGGGATGGCTTTGCCTAGTAAGGTCGGGGGGCGGTGATTGTGAGATCGAATGTGTTGCTTTGAATCGAAGTAAATCGCGGAAGACTTTTCCGGGTTTACTTCGATTCGCCATTTGCAAAACCATTCGCCTAGCTTGTCTATTGAGGTTTGGAGCCTCGGTAGGATTTTACTAAGGGAGGACGCTCGTGCGTATAGTGCCGTGTCATCGGCGAAAAGGGATAGTTGAACATTTTTGTTCGGGATGGGGATGTCATTAGTGTAGGCTGTGTACAGCAGTGGCGCCAGGACCGAGCCCTGCGGGACACCAGCTGTAATAACCCTAGGAGAGGAGAGCGTATTTTCGTGCCTAAACCGAAAAGTACGATTTTGTAGGAAGGAGGCGATCAGCCGGACTAATCGAACTGACAGATTGAGTCTGTACAGTTTGACTATAAGTCCGGTATGCCAGAAATGCGTGGCCAGAAACCGTTCAGGATAAACTCGACAATGCGATGTACTTGTTGGGGGCACGAGTGTTTAGCTCTGAATCCAAATTGATGGGGAATGATTAGGTCCTCACCGTGGAGGTGCTCTTTCATACGAGCCAGAATACATTTTTCTAAGAGCTTTGCCATTGCCTTAAGGAGGCTGATGGGGCGGTGGCTCGACGGTTGGTTAAGGGGTTTCCCTGGCTTTGGTATGCCTATTACAATAGCTTCTTTCCAGGAATCCGGAAAGTAGCTGTGCTTGAAACAGGCATTGAAAATGAGAGAGAGGAAAGTCAGGACCTAAGTTCCTTTAGCTGGGTTTGAATTTGGCGCTGAAGGCGATTGGCAGTGGCTCTATACTCGGGAGTAGGGTATTTGGCTGCCCTTCTAAGGGCTCGGTTTTTATTCGTAATCAACTTTCTGAGGGACGCGGGAATGTCACTGCGAGGTTTCGCTGGGACAGACTTTACGTTCTCCTCAATTGATTTTTGAATAAGATTGGTGAGAGAGCTCACCGCACTGTCTATCTTTTCCTTACTATCAAGATAGTCGGGTTCGATAGCGTACGGGGAGTTTTCGGCATCCATTGCCGTCCTGAGTGATTTTTCAAAACCGTCCCAGTCGGTGATGGTTTTAGTAAGGGGCTGGGGAGGATCACGGTGTCCTAGGACGAGTGACACCGGCCTGTGGTCTGAGCCAAGGTCGTGGAGGGTTTCGATCGATCTAAGGTCTAGGGACACGTCTTTGACTAGCGCAAAGTCTAGTACATCGAGTTTGCAATCTAGTCGATCGGGGTAGTGTGTGGGCTCATAAGGTGAGATTACAGATAAGTCAAGGGCTTCGGTGATTTCTAATAACCTATTGCCAGAGGTGTTGGTTTGGCGGCACGTCCAATCGGTGTGCTTTGAGTTGAAGTCACCAAAGAAGATAACTGACTCGCCTAGGGATAGAAGTGTTTGAAAGTCACTCAGAAGGGGAGTAGTACCAGACGGTATGTATAGCAGGGTCTCGGTTGAATAGACCTTATATAGCTACAAATGTGCGCTTTACTACGTGTTTCAAAATAAATAGCCGAACCAATATTTAATATAACGGGTGTAAAAAAATCAAACGCAGATTCGAAAACCACGTTCTGTCCCTATCACTAGGATATTTTTTTTCTTCAGGACCATACCTGGGAATTAACTGGTTTCGAAGATATTGAGGGTCAAAGTCACAATTTTGTTTTCCAATTTATTACAAAAACTGTTGCCAAATGTTATTTTAAAACTTTTCTTCTTACAAACATAGTGTTTTATTTATTATTTCGTTCATAATAAGGCTTTTTTAATTACAATACGCAATGTACGGCTCGGCGCGGATGAATTTTGAACTTAGCAGCCATATCCAGCGCAGCGGTCCACGCTCTAGCTGCTATACATTACGCGCTATGTACGAGTACATTAACATTTTTTGAGTCCTAAAAATAAAAACCATTTCCCAGCTGTAATATCTTGTAACATGACTTGGTTTGCTTTACAGATTACGTAGCAGCAGGATCTGCGTTTAGTTTTTTTACACAATGTATTTATAATAAAATGTTTTGGTAAAATATTTAAAATAACACTGCTAAGATGTTATTCATAATGGTCCAATCACGTGGGCTTGTTTTCCAGGTGGTTCAACAAGCACGGTGAACAAACGATGAACATGCTAACAATAAGCTTTATATCGTGGCCTTCGTTTACAGGTGGTTGAAAATGCACGGTATATAGGGCTTTGTTCAGGTTACCAATGAAGATAATGCAAGCTTAAGGTCTGTTCGGGACCATGTTTACCCTTTACGCACTTCTCATTTAGATATTTCTATATTTGTTTTTTGTTTCCATACAATTATAATACATTTTCTTCTACACAAACATTCTCCGGACCATGAGGAATATAACAAACAAGGAATTAACCAATTTTGTGCAGTCGCTCGGAAGTTATGCACGTATTAAACCTACAATTCGGGGATTTATTTTTATTTTATATGTAATTTATGTACATGTATGTAATTAGTAATATTGCAAATGCTAGCCGCATTGAAAATTGTAATTGTTTGCAGCACGCATTCTATAAATGTTACATTAAAAAGAACCGGCTGAGTGCGAGTCGGACTCGCGAACTGAGGGTTCCGTACCAACTTTAACTAAATTACGGGTCCACCTACTTCCACTTAGCCAAAATATTACAATATTTAATTGACTGCATATTTAAATAACTTTGTTTTTCATAGTGTTTGTATGAAGAACAAAGTTATATTTGCGGTTGTTAAAAATGTGCTTATTTCTCAAAAACAACAGGTTTAATCTTGTTCAAACCAATTTTCTTTTAAAATATTTATTAATATCTACACTGGGTATTTTTTTCAAAATTTTCACTTGCTTAGTCTAAAAGTTAGAGGGAGGGGGGGGGGCCTTGTTTCCACTTTGGAAGCGAGATGGGATAAATGTATGAAGAAAAACAGTTCCCCAGTAGTTATTTTAACGCTAACTTTCTAATGTTTTTAATACATTAGATATCCCACTCCCGACGAAGACAAATCCAAAAATCATAAAAATCGGTCCAGCCATTCTTGATTTATAAGTGGTGTAACTAACACGACTTTCTTTTATATATATATAACAGATATTGTGCTTTTTGGTTTCAGTTGTACTTCTTCACCGTCGAGTTTGGTCTGTGTCGGCAGACAGACGGCTCTTTCCGCGTGTATGGCGCCGGGTTGCTTTCATCCGTCGCTGAGCTGCAACACGCTCTCAACACCTCGGATAAGATCAAACGTTTCGACCCAGACGTCACAGTTAATGAAGAATGCATCATCACCTCATATCAAAACGCGTACTATTACACTGACTCTTTCGAAGAAGCTAAGGAGAAAATGAGGTTACATAACTACAACTTGTTTTTGGCTTTCTATTATGACATTAGTCTTGCTACGAGTATATTCTTTTGCTTTAAAGAGCACCATCTCACTTATGGGTGTCGAAAAAGGTGACTAAAGGTGTACCTTCACCCGATGGGAAAAGTGTTGGCCGAATATAACAGAATCCTCTATTTAGAGAGGCCTCTAGTGGACTGATGTGGAATAACAAAAACAAATGTTTTTGTATCAATACTAAATTTTTTGCTCAAAAAAAGTTTGAAATTAGCTTTTTAACACGACAAAATTAAATTTTCGTTAATCCGTTAAGTACTTCTCGTTATGTCGTTACGTCTTGTTTGTTCTACACGCTCGTAAAATTAACCTTTCAAAACACACAGCATTCTGGATAACACTTAAATTAACGTTGTTATTTAAACAACGCCAATAATAGAATTTGGAAAATACTAATGATTTACAGTCTTAGGTTTAGAATGGTATTAGAATTTCAGAATTTGTAACGAGTTAATAAATATGTTGAAATGCAGTAATAATTATTAACCTTTAGCTTTAATAACTTCTTCTCAGTCGGAATTTATTATGATGAAAAAACAAAACGAATGACGTTTCTGCTTCAAGAAAATAAATTAAGGTATAGGCTAGTCATTGCGAATGAATGAATTGAAAAAGTTAGAGTAGAGTAAGGTTTGCTCGCAATAATTTTTTTGTTGCAAACTTTAAATATTTTTTTACCTTACGAGTACTTAACCATAGACTCAAATAATATCTAGTGATAAACTTATAATATGTTATGTTCACGTTTGAGAAGAAGTAACAAACATATCGGTTGTTATTTTTTTAGTACGGTAAGTCAAATTATTGCAATCTAACTAACCTGTGTTTTCAAATTACCATAAACCCAATAATGCCAGCTTTTATGTGTAGGTACTACATTTTGCGAGTGCGTAGGTTGAAGGTTGTCTCGGTTGTTGGAAAATTCGTATGTTCTACATAAATACAAAGCAATACATCTAATAATACACACTTCTATCATACGAATATTATGAGATTACTTTGTCAATCATAATTATCTCAAGACAGCTTTCTTACAAAATAAAACAATATGAAACAGTATTTCAATTACATAAAACGCCCTTACCTTAATTTATAACGATATAAAATATCTTAACAAAAGTGTAACACGACTAAAAAGCACATAGCACACAAATAAAAAGGAGAACGAATCCGTTTCAACTCTTGAGAAACTTTACTCAATAAATAATGTAGCTATCAGTGTATTGTTAACGTCAAAAATACGTGGCTACTATAGTTACCATCTACGAAGAACGCATATTGTTGTCATTGTGGACAAACGTATAGAGTGCTTGACTTGTATCTTGCTCTATGCATGATCTACGAGTATTACACCTTTATCAAAACTGATACATTATTATAATTTGCCAATTCAATTAATAAAAATTTAGTGACTTCATGCCAATCATTGATGAAATTTAATGCTATCAAATGTTGAAAAGTGTGTACAGTAATTAGCAACTAAGAATAATAGGAAAATAAAGTTAAAAAAGAATATTGAGACTGTTTATATTAACAGTGCATGTTGAAAAAGCTGTAGTTTCGATATGTCTTCTAAATAAATCAATGTCTGAATTTTCAGAGCCTTCGCTGAGAGCATACAGCGTCCGTTTGGGGTCCGATACAACCCGTACACCCAAAGTGTTGAGGTGTTGAGCAACGCTCAGAAGATAACTGCTCTCGTGAGGGAACTACGAGGAGATATATGTATTGTATCGTCTGCAATCAAGAAGATATCGGCCCAGGACTCCTCTCTTGACGTTGAAACCATAGCTAACATGTTACACACTGGGTTACAGGTAAAGTTAGCCGCAGAATTAAATTAGGGAATTAATAAAAATGTAATCTAAAACAAATTTTTACCGTACTTCAACTTTTTATCTAATATTTAATCATGTACCTGAAAAAATAATGTGATTAATTAATGAGCTAACGGTACCACTTTTATTTTAATTTTTTAGTACCTACAGTGTTAATTTTTAACTATAGTGTAAAACTGTTTTATTTTCATAACCAGATCTTATATTTGCAAAATTTCTGATGAACGTCCTTTTATTAATTAATACAATGCAATACCCATTTTAAACCGTTTTGTAGTATCAAAGTCAAAGGAAGGGCTAACAATTTTAACCTTTGATCGTTAGATCAAAGAAATATTGTAATTACACCAACAGGCCTATACAAAACGGAATTTGGTGGTGTGAAAATTGAAAGTAACATTTAGCGGTATTAATTAAAATATAACTTGGGTAGTTTGATAGTAACTGATTGAATCATTTGGATGTGGCCCCATGTCACAATAGACTCACGAGTATATTGTGTTTGTAAATAACCGCATACAAAGAGTTAATAGTAGCATATTTGTAAATTATATATTGTTAAAATTGACTGTAACTGGAATAATGTTTTCATTGATTCCGTTTGAGCGACGCGCCGCAATGCAGAGTTTTACTTTAGGCTGTGCGTCCAAAAATGATTGATTTGTAATTCCACATTTATCCGAAAACAATTCATCGCACAGCTGACCTTTATTACACGGACCATTCCAATAACAAAAATGTGTTTTCATACAGAACCAAATTGATACCTACACATGCGAGGAGAAGCGAATAGAAGTTGGTTATTTTTTATAAGCTAATAACATGTTAACATTTCTATTAAAATATTTTAAACAAAAAAATATTTTATATGGTATCTTTCTGTCGTCGTTTAAAAAGGCAGTCTTTTTTAACGTAGATTTTATAATTATAAATTAATAAGAAGCCAATAATTAAGAATAGGTACTTCTAAAACTTGAACATCTTGAATATTATAGCGCAAAATTATTTCAGCAAATACCTAAGTTTTTTCTAGATTGGCGATGGTTACCAACAACATATTATTAGTTGAAAGGTCTCCCGTAAAGAGGGAGTTTGTGGATTCGAGTTCCTAAAGCAGTAGAAACTTTTATTCAAGGAACTTTCACCTAATTGTGAAGTTTACAATGATTGAGTTGTTTTTTTTTTAGGTGAATGAGAGGAGCCCTCAAAGTACGTCTGGTGGCAGCACACCCAACTCAGACAGAGGAGCGTCTCCCAAACCTGATGCTTCCAAGTAGTTCTACAATAATGCTCAGACTCAAATACGGATAGAGATTTTTAGGTGTTTTAAAAACTGATATTAATCTATGTCGACAATAAATGTATTCAAATGATAAATAGGTATTAAATCAATCTTACTATGTCACAGACATTTTGAATTCTTTAGAATAAACATCATTGTACTGTTATTGCTTATTAAAATATTAATGATACCTTCATGTTACACCATTATAATACTGTTTATCAAATATATATGTACAACTACTGTCAATATAATTTATTCTTATAGATTCGTGATCAACTTTCCTTCCTACAGGCATCCTATATAATAGGGGTTAAAGTATGAAATTGCCGTTTTGTATGGACGAAATCGAGAAAAGTCATTTTTCCATACTAAAAATTTTTTAGTTTTTTTAAAAACCTAGGTACCCCTAATATAAACTTCTTGTGAGCAAAATAAAATGATAATAATATAAATATCATACATTTTCCACTCAAAGTTACCTAGATATTGAATAACGTTTTCTTAAAGAACATAATATGCCAATGTTAATCGATTTAAAACGAAGTCACAATATCAATAATGTTTATCATGAACACAATATTATGTAAGTCAAATCAGATTAATATCTACTGCGTAAAATTTCCTTCAGACTACAGTTCAGGTAAACCTATTCAATGGATGTTTCAATTAATTCCCGTAAAACTATTTCAGTTCTCATTTAGTATTAATAAAACCAAAATAAAAGTCGAATCCGTAATTAAACAGGCATCAAAGAGTTTGACTGATTGGCTACTAACCTAACCAGCTCAAAATATATCGATGACGAATATGCTCGCTCGTTCAAACGTAAGAACCGGTCAACTAAACATAAACTGAAATGTTATAAACCATACATCTGGTTATACCAGTAAACATTCCTTTACTGTCAGAGCCAAAATAGAAGTGATTTAACGATCGTAATCTTACCCTAGACGATGTGGTATTAACGGGATAGTAAACCACAAGTTTGGAGAATATCCAACAAATGTAAATCTAAGTAGTGATAATGTAACAGTAAAAGTGCCATGGTTGTAGCCGTCATGGTGCCATAGGTATTCGAAAATCATCAGTTTATAAAACGTTGCTCTGACGGTGGCCTGCCCAAGCGGTTTGGGCACGCAGCCAAAATTATACCACTATTATTTTTTAAATAAAAATGTTGAAACGCTCCAAAACGAGGTCGTGTATGGTGCCGTCTTTCGGTGAGTAAGGATGAAAATAATTAATTTTTAATTCTAACTCTCAGTTGTATAAAGCAACAGAAGCCAACACTCGTAAATCAGACAGATATGTTTGTAATACGAAAGATAATGTGCCATCTCGTGTATATTAAACAAAAGTCCTTGGCAGTGTTTCTTGAATTTAATTATATCTACTTACGTATCTGTCAAAATCGTATGAAAGTTGGCAAGTGAGCGTCAAGAGTTGTGACAAAATTAGCATTTCACATTGAAAATTTTCATGTCACATGATTGGCAATTTAGCTCCGGTAAAGGCAGAAATAGCGTAGTTTGTTTTTATTGCATAATAAAACTTCATGGATTAATAACATTGTGCAACACCAAACATGCTTCCTGTAGGTTTAGTTCCGACGACCACCGTGGTGGTTTCCAAGGTGTCTCTAGCTCGGTTCGATCTCCGGACAGGTGAATGTAGATGTATTTTTCTTTATTGTCTCGTGTTTGGTGTTTGTGGTAGGTACCACAAAATAATACTGATAGGTACTGATAATTACAAAAAACAAATGCTTTAATAGTTATGTGTAGTATGTAGAATTACATATTATGTAGAATTAAGTACATTGTAACAAATATTTGATGATAAATTTATAAATCCATATTCTACAATGGCATTGTGCAATAAAAATCACTCGTAGATTACTTAGAGTATTTATCTACTCACAACCATGTAACATTTACGAATTTATTGTTGACAAAATTAACGAAAATTTAATTTTTCGGGTTACGAGTACTATAAGAAATTGTATTTATAATTTCTAAGCGTAAATTTCATGAATAAATCATAGGTTTAATAACCCGGCCTAATTAAAGCCACTTGAATTAACTAAACAATTAAATTCCTTAATTTTTAATATTCTTTACACGTCATAGTAACAATTGACACAAATTATACCTATTTCTTGTAAATGAGTGAGGATTAATAGGTTTAAATACAAAGCAATGGCCGACAATGGCTTTAAATACGAATCTGTCTATTTTGAGGAGTATCAAAATTCTTATAACATTAGCTTTCATAAGAAAAAACAAATGCGTTTAGTATTACTACCTATGTGTTCGTTTGGTACAATCATTAGGCTAACTTTAGACAAAGGTATATTTGAGTCTGAGTAAAAACATAAGTAAGTTAAGTTTTAATATGAGAAAGCATTGCATTCAAGATATCATTTAGATCAGGATAAAAATGTATGTAGATAAATTATGTAAATGTTATAGAATCGTTTCAAAACGAATAAACAGTAACATAAGGATAATGAAAATATACTTAGACGAATATTAAGGGTAAGACAAAAATAGGTCAGTAGAGCATTGCGGAACTGAGACTGGTCCACAATCAAAATATCGCTAAAGCGAGATCCCGAAAAACTTTTGCTCAACTTGCCTCTAACTTGCGTCTTGCAACTTTCATACAACAAACTAAGAATGCATACGCATTCTCATCACTTAGTTTGTAATAAAAACTGTTTACACAGGTGACGTTATGTTAATTGTGACTAGGTAAAATAATATTTGCAGTATGATGCGTAACGCCAGCCTCCAGGAGGAAAGCCCTGAGCGTTTTCAGTCGCGCCGAGCGCCCGACGCGCCCTGACGCTCCGCCCGTCCGACAACGCTGCCGCCCACACTAATCAATATCACTGGAACGATTCATGATTTTATACAAAAATTTATTGCTGTTTAAAAGTTTTATCACACTGTGCTACACAAGTTTCGATTACGTGATTAATCGCTTCACTCTGAATCCAGCATTCCCCTGACAGCCCCGATGTAAACAATATGAAAATAAATGGGCGCGTAACAGCTGACTGGTCCGAACAGCTGATCGTTTTACACGTAACGAATGAGCTTTTTTAAAAGGTATTTTAACTAGATCCGAATATATTTGAGCGAAAGTAATTTTTAAAACAGTAGATTAACGCGAGACGGGTAGATAAAAGAAAAAAGAATGTGAATGTTTATGACGTCAAAGCGTTTAATAGCGAGCGCATGGAGCGTGTGTCGCCAATAGATCGTGTGAAATATGTTCGCAATTAGAAAATATAAACGTGCGGGTTTACGAAGGTCGCGGTTTGCGTCGACGCAGCGTCGTCTCCGGGTAGGGAAGTTGGCAGAGGCGCCCGCGCTTCGGCCGATGCTGCCGTGACCGGTGCCCAGCGCCCAGTACAACCTTGCCCGTGCTGAGGACATGTCAGTGTTATGGATTACCAATGCGTCGTCGTATACACCGTCATCAATATCGCGCCGCCAAGAAACACGGCCGCGGCGCAAGCAACGGAATTCTCAAACGGCTGTGTCACTTGGTTCAAAAATAAAATCAAGAGGTTAGTGAATTTTTTTAATCAAATAACTTCAATCAAAATTATATTTTACACCTAATAAATTAACACAATTTTTTTTCTTAAAAGTGTATCTTGTTTTATTTGTTTTTATAAATAAAATATTTTAAGCTACTTTAGATATAGGTAGACTATACCTAAGGAAAGTGTGATTTGAATAACGCGATGCTAGTGACAATCCATGTGAATAAATATGAGATTCCATTAATAAAACCAAAACAAACTTTTTTTTTTGCTATTGCGAAAGAGGCCTTTTCTACTATTTTTATACATTATGGTTTAATACTCTGTTCTTCGATGTATGTTCTAAATGTGCACTAATCACAACGTTACCTGGAGGTTATTTTATTGAAATACAATTATAACAATAAAAAAATCGTGATATGCTCCTTAAGAACGCGGTTGTTATGGAAAAACCAAAATATTGTACATTGTTAAAGATAAGCGTTCAAGAACAAACTCAAGTAAATATGTAGACACCCAAATTGAAAACCTTTGGAAGACAGCTTTTTGTCCTAAATAAATGAAAAAAAAACACTTGCATGGCCTGAAAGTTTTCTAATCTGGTTATTAATGTTAAAAATTTGTTTTTCAAAAATTATAATTTATAACTGTAGGATTTGATATATAATGCGGGGAAACAGCACTCTTTCATCTACGACTCACTTTATCTAACCAAAAAGGTCTAAGTATATTCCGGTACTTATATATTGGATGCCGTACCGTGTGGTGCCGGCACATAAACAGAAACAATGGCACATATACAAACCAGAACAGAAAAGCATAGTCTCTTCCTATGGGTGTCGTAAATTCGTCGAAAGAACTACCGCCTAAGAAAACAGGCAGGAGCGTCTTTTATTTCTCCTTGGCGAATCTGGCAATTAGGTCTTTGTCTAGCAGTGGATTGATGTAAGCTGATGATGACGATGATGACGACATATTGACGAAAAAAATGAGAAACAAATAATAATTAACTTTATGGAATACCTATTTAGGATTGATATAAGCTGACGATGATGATGAAACAAAGCAAACAGCTATTAAAAACGTTGGATAACTGTAATCAAGGAAACGAAAACAATTTATTATCATCATCATCATCACCATCAGCCTATCGCAGTCCACTGCTGGACATAGGCCTCTCCAGTTGCACGCCACTTAGATCGATCCTCGGCTTCTCGCAACCAGCTCCTGCCAGCCACCTTGTATTATAATATGTATTTATTACCAAGTTTATGTAATATTTAGTTTAGTGTGTACAGGACGAGACCAAGTAGAAGTCTTTGCTTATTTTGTTTGTAGAAATTTGGAACGATATAAAGATTGTTTCAAATCATTCGATTTTGACCCTGAGCACTATATCAGTTTATTTGACAGTGTGAAGACTATGCTCCTCTCCAGGTGCCTTATAACAAACTACAAAAAAATACCAAAACCTAGATCAAAACAAACGTAACTCACTATGTGCAAATTTATGTGTATTTATTAATATCTGTTCTGTCACTGAATAGGGCTTTTTTATTCATTCAACTAAAACAGTAATTTTGAATTGCGTCAGTTTTTATTTAGATAAGCAAAAAACTGAACAGAATTTGGATTAACATTATTTTATGAGGTCTTGGGATCTATAGGATTAAGACCTCAGCTTAGCTCTTTTACAACGCTAATCTTAGATTTCATTGCGATCCGTCTTTGGATTATACCTACTTCTCTGTTGTTTTATTATTTTTCACTTTACCATATAATTTAATCAAAACAAAGATAATTCTAAAAAAGCCAAGTCAAATTGGATTTCAATTAAGAAAGTTTTATCTTTTAAACCTTTACGGAGAAAATTTAGTTATAATGCTTTTAATCGAAGTACTACAATACTATTTTATTAAGTGATTTTTTGTTTGGAAATAATGCAATATAAGTTTGTCATTTGCTTTAGTTTTTAAAAAAAAAAACTTTACTTTATGTCGTCTCGATTCCCGCAGTCTCTTACTTGGATTGTGCCACAGAGACGCTTAATAATTCTGTAGGTACTAGCTCTCAGCAGAGATAGCACGGTTAAAACATGGTTAAAATGTACTATACCTAGTAGTTTCCCTATCAGTTCGTTGTTACAAGTAAGTATTTTAGAATAAAAACTTTTGGGAACTACACACGAGATTCTTTTTGCTATTTAATAAATTAAAGTCTTTCCTATAGGTAATCCAATGGTATTGAAGACGTTCATGACGTTGAATTTTTATTAAGGTAGTCCCCTGTCTATTTTCATTGACATTTCAGCTTATGGTGCCTAATTGTTTTGGTCGTTTCGTACAGCTAATGAGCTCACGAACTAAAACACAGAATTCACTCAACCATGTTAAAGATCGTCTGTATTTTTTATCAATAAATTTGTTGCAAATCGAGACCTGCCTCTTTATTCGTAGGTAAAAAAATATGACCTCAGAAATCGTGACAGTACACAATTAGTGAACACGCAGTAAAATTAGCTTGAGTGCATTGATTAGCACACACCCTCATCGCTACGCCATAATAAAAGTTGCCTTGAGCGACCATTATCTGCTTTTATGTCATAATTGGCGCGAGTTTATAAGCGTCGAATAAAAAAATTTTGCTATTATTAAAATGATTTTTCTAATTGAGACTATATTTCTAACCCAGTACCATAAAAAGTCGAAACTTCTTTGTCTTTGTCGTGATTATGTTACTTTTTGACTCTAATTCTTTAATATTATCAATTAACTTGAATATACCTAATAAAAAAATGTTATATTTTTTTAGTTAATTGGGTTTCCTTCGAATTAAAAATTATTAATCAGTGACACTGTACTAGCGATAAAAAGTTTTAACATTATGAGGTCACTAACATGGCCACCAATTGTTTCGCGTTTGTCGTCACACTGTCGTTCTTTGAAATATCAATAAAAAGTGAGTCCGAAAAGCCTTCTTATAAAGAAAAGTTTGCAGTGGATTTCCTGATAATGGTTATAATTATGAAAATGTATTTTGATGGATAGGTTAAGCTGGAATTTAATTAGAATAACGTTTTTTATAGCCAGGTAAATCTCCGTAAATCATAATCATCCAATACTTAATGACTTGAAAATCGACAAAACACCTTAGGTACATACAATGACTTTGTAAAAGTCTTCCAATTCAAAAACTTGTTTGAATAAACTAAGCTCAACTATGAAAATAAACAACTCATTAGGTACCTACTCTTCTTATAAACTATCTATCGATGCTGAATGAGCATTGGGTTTTCAAAGTGTCTACACAACGTGTTTTCTGTTGGACTTTTCTCGGCGGAATATCAAATTATTTTTTGCCTTCATTGCTTTGCATACCCCCACAGAATACGTAAGCTTAGCTCTACGAATTTTGTTTTAATTATTTACTTTACCTTTAATTATTATAATCATCATCTCCGTTGAACGACGCTTATTGATGGACACAGGCCTGCCTTTAGGATTTCCGAATACATACATATACGGTAGATACTCTAAAAAATATTTACGACATTTGCTTAACGACTTTTTTGTCATGATAAATATGCCAACCCACGTCAAATCACAACATCTAGTAAAAATAATCTCTGCGAAATTGGAGATAGACAGACAGGCAGCAAAACAGTCTGAAATTACGTATAATTAGGTCCTTACATATGAAATTGGCGTTTGGTATTCGCTCAGTTCCCAAAAGCTAATTAGTCATATAAAAAAAGGGACTATAGTCCCTTTCGGGAACTGAGGGAAGGAACATAAAGTCAAATATTTTTAATATAATATATTTATTTAATCAAAGTATGTGCCATTGTTATCTATGCACTTTTGCCATTTCATGGGTAGTTCATTGATCCCTTTACTAAAAAAACCATTCGGACGGCAATCAATAAAATCTTTGAAGGCGGCTTGTACTGCCTCATCGGAGTTGAATTTTTTCCCTTGCAAGAAATTATCCAAATTTCGAAAAAAATGGTAATCAGTTGGAGCAAGGTCCGGGGAGTACGGTGGATGTCTTAGGCATTCCAATTGGAGCTCCTCTAATTTGGTAGCCGTCTGTTGTGCAGTGTGTGGTGTAGCGTTGTCGTGAAGCAGTAGTGGCGTAGAACGATTGACCAGGCTCGGTTGTTTAGCAGCTAGATTTTTCATCATGGTTTGCAACTGCTGACAATAGACATCTGCCGTAATCGTCTGGCCAGATTTGAGAATACTGTGATGAACGACACCGGCGCTAGTCCACCAAACGCTCACCAGTAACTTTTTTTGGATCAATTTTCGTTTGGGGCAGGATTTGGCTGGCTTGCCAGGGTTCAGCCATTCGATGAGCGCTTTCGATTGTCGTACAGGATACACATTTCATTACAGGTAATGATTCGATTTAAAATGCCTTCATTATTGTGCTGGTTAAGTAATGTAACGCAGCAGTTGACGCGCGTTTAGCGGTTTGCTTCACTCAATTCGTGAGGTATACCCTTTAAAGCTTTTTAATCTTCCCGATTTGCTTTAAATGGATTAAAACAGTTTTATCGTTAACACCGCAGCCTGCAGACAACTCTGACGTATGTAGTTTGCGATGGATCCGCTTCCACGATAGCCTTTAATTCTTCATTGTTTACTAGGGTCTCCGGCTGTCCACGAGGCTTGTTCTGCAGGTCGAAATTTCCAGAACGAAAACGTTGGAACCAAAAACGCACGGTGTTTTCTTTTGCGACACGACCGCCACACACATCGTTAACTCTTCGAGCCGTTACTGCAGCACTGGTGCCACGGCGGAACTCGTACTCGTAAATAAGTTTCCATTTTGTCAAGTAAGTGACGCAAACAGAAAAAAGGAAACAAAAAATGCAAATGATACAAAACACAAATACATGTGTAAATAACTGTATAAATTTGAATTTCGAATTCCTAACCAAAGAGGAGATTCTTTAGATCAAAGTGACCAGTACTACAAAACGCCAATTTCATATGTAAAGGGACCTAATATTAAGTCGTTACCACCAATACTTCAAGAAAATATTTTGTTTTGATGTAACCATACATAAAATATGATCTAAGCTTCGGAAAAACTACATCTGTCACATGACTATCGTTGTCTTTTTTACTAAGCTATTTATTATGTCTGCTCAATTAAAATGTGCCTACTTAAAACCTGACTGATTTGTATTGTATATTCTTAAGAAATTTTGCCACCAGTATTAAGACAATAACGATAGACTGATCGATTGGAGCCTCGAAGCTTTACGACGTCAAATGCAAATGAAGCATTCAGCGTCGTATAAATTGTTATAACGCTTGAATTAATTACGCTGTCACGAGTATCTTCTCTCTTTAAGATAATCCAATATTACTGATTGACATTTTGAGTAATTTAAATATATACCTAGTAGATAGTATAAACAAATGTGGAAAACATCACACAAGTACATTGTTATATCCCATGGTTAGAACGAGGAGCTATTAAAGCTCTTGTTTAGTAGAAATCAGAAACCGGCATAAAATTACCTATTTCTATTATGCTATATTAAAGCTAAGTATTAGAACGAGGCTATTCTATTATTATTAAAGCTGTTAAAAAAACAATCCATTTATTACTAATTATTCCATTTCTTTTCAAAGGTAATTGTTCACAGCATACAATGTAGCGTTTAAATCCAACGCAGCAAATCATGCAAATATCAAATTTGAATAATCATATTGTTTCTGTTTCAGGGCGGTAGCGGTTTATTTACATTCGTTGAAGCTAACGCCCAGCAATGGCTTCATACACGGAAATTTAGCATGCATGTACTACAAACAAGGCCTGATTGACTTAGCTATAAATACTTACCGGCGCGCTATAGAACTTCAGCCTAATTTTCCAGACGCCTACTGTAATCTCGCTAATGCATTGAAAGAAAAAGGCCTCGTTACAGAAGCGGAGGAGTGTTATAACGTGGCTCTGCGTTTGTGCCCCTCACATGTTGATACACTCAACAACCTTGGTAATGTTAAGAGAGAACAAGGCAAAATAGAAGAAGCAACGAAATTGTACACTAGAGCTTTGGAAGTGTTTCCTAACTTTGCCGCTACGCACAGCAATTTAGCGTCGCTTTTGCAGCAGCAAGGTACGAAACATCAAGTTTTATTCAGATACTAGCCGTTGTCCGTGACTTTATAAGCGTAGAACTTGATGTTATCCTTCTGAAACCGTAAATTTTCTGAGATGAACAGAACCCTTAGTGCTATTTCAGCTAATGAACTGTACAGATCTGTTAAGCCGTTTTAGCATGATTCAAGAACAAACATATAGTAAAACTTTAAGATTTATAATAGTAAGTTAGTTACGCGTTTAGTTAGGGTAATCTGACTTTGGTATATTTAATTTTATGAAAGTTTAGGTGAATATCTGTTACTCAAACACACTAAAAGGACTCAACAAACATAGATGAAATTTGGTATATATAGTTAAATAGGCTGGAATAGCAATATATAAGCTACTTTTTATCCCAAAAAAAGTGTAATAATATAATAATTGGTGTCAAAAGCTTATATTTATAAATAATAACTGTCAGGGTTGATAAATGGCAGTTTTAACCCTTTCAAGTGTAATATAAATTGAAAAGTTTCGCTTTCGTCAATGATTATGGAGATTGAGTCTCTCAGACTAAGTAAATTTTGATGTGTTTCATATTGTTTAATCATAATTTTTCCATGCGAGGATATTTCAACTGGCATCATACCGATTATCTGAATAAATAAGTACTTTTACTTTATTTATGGAAAATTAGAAAGTATTTTAGATGCTATCCTGTGTTTGTTATTAGGCCCTACATGAATAAGACATTCATAGTCATGACTTTTTTTGTGCTTAATTCGATAACCTCATAAAAGAGTGGTGACAAACCATATAAATCCCGGTACAATTAAAGTAAACAGCTTTTAAGCTTCAATTATAAGTTGATAATCAGGGTAGAATATTATATACTGGAACATGCTAATTAAATTGAAATTGTTGTGTGTATAGTTTAAAAATATACAGTTTGTTAGGTAAATGGTATAAAAAACCGAAACCAGCCTATGTTAAGAGGAAACACTTCGGGCGAGAGAATTGAAAAATAGGTATTTGTAAAATCTATTGCTGTCGCGCAGTGCCCAACGCCTTCACCGCAGAGTGTGATGAAGACAACTGTTTCTTGGACTGAAAATACCTACTAAAAGCACACCAAATCAACGTTTCGTAGTCCCCCGATTACTTTTCCAAAACTAGACCGATTTAAATACTTTTTTCATTAAAAATAAAGAAAGGCTTTGGCCGTGTTCGTTATTTTCTTTTTTTTCTAAAATATAGCCAAATTTGTTTTCTGGATGTTTGAACACAGCGAAAAATTTGGCGATTTTTTTCGATTTTTGAGGGCTTATATCTTTTTCATTAATAATTTATGAAAAAATAGAAAACATAGAAACATGCTTATATAATAGTGGCCATAGATTTTGTAATAAAAAATATTGCTCTACTAGCTTTATCCAGGGAGGAAACAGGGGACTACGTTTATATGGAAAAACGGCCCTTGTGTTTCCTCTTAACATATGCATATAATTTTTAGGGTGAAGTCAAAAATTTGATATCATATTTTTTTTCCAAACAAACTAAAATTTTGAAATTGCCATAAACATCAAAACATTTTTTTCAAAAATTATGATATCAAATTTCTGACTTCACCATAGTATTTATATACATAAGTTAAAATAGGCTAATCTAGGCTTGTTATACCTAACACGCTGTATAATTTAAAATATTATAAATATGATTTTTTGTAGGGAAATTGCAAGAGGCACTGATGCATTACAGACAAGCTATTAATATTCAACCAAAGTTTGCAGACGCATATAGCAACATGGGAAATACTTTAAGAGAATTACAAGATGTTACAGGTGCAATGATATGTTTTAAAAAAGCTATACAAATTAATCCAACATTTGCTGATGCTCATTGTAATCTAGCAAGTATTTACAAAGATATGGGAAATATCACTGAAGCTATTGAATTCTACAGAAATGCTTTGGATTTGAAAGCAGATTTTCCCGATGCTTACTGTAATTTGGCTCACTGTTTACAAATGATATGTGATTGGGACGAATACGATGAGCGCATGAATAACATAGTTGCCATTGTAGAAGATCAATTAAAAAGTGATAAATTATCTTCTGTGCATCCTCATCATTCCGTTTTATACCCTTTATGTAACAAAGCTAGAAAAGAAATTGCCGTAAGACATGCAAACTTGTATAGCGAAAAAGTGAAAATGTTGGGTAAGATAAGTTTCGACCATAGTAAACAAAAAATAAGCGGGCGATTGCGAGTCGGCTACGTAAGTAGTGATTTTGGTAATCACCCGACATCACATTTGATGCAATCTATTCCAGGATTGCACGACAGGTCAAAAGTGGAACTTTTTATCTACGCTTTAAACCCAGATGATGGTACAACATTCCGTAGTAAAATAGTGAAAGAATCAGAACATTTTTACGATTTATCTAAAATCTCATGTAATATTGCAGCCGCAAAAAAGATCTATAGTGACGGAATTCAAATTTTAGTAAATATGAATGGGTATACAAAAGGTGCTAGAAATGAAATATTTGCTTTAAAACCAGCACCAATACAAGTTATGTGGCTTGGATACCCAGGTACGAGTGGTGCTGATTATATAGATTACTATATAACAGATAAAATATCATCGCCTCCTGAGATGCATTCAGATTTTTCTGAAAAGTTTGCATACATGAGTCATACTTATTTTATTGGTGATCATAAGAAAATGTTTCCACATCTAAAAATGCATTTAAAAGTTAACTCAAATGAAGATAACTTACACGACTTAAATAAAGCTTTAATTAATTCATCAGAAGATATTAATATTAGTAAGATACTATGTATAAATGAAAGTAAAGTAATTGTTCAATATGAGCAATTGCCTTCAATAGAAGAAGTAGTGAGAAAAGTAAACATTCCAAATCATGTCATGGAAATGACAATGAATTCTAGACAATTACAGGTAATATTTTAGGATGATTCATCATTGATAATTAAATTTTCTATAGATTATACTTATTTAATGTATAAATTTTTGCAGGTGCTTGTTAATGGAGCTACACTTGATAATGGTATATCAATACATCGTAGTAACAAAAAAATTGCTTCCGGTGAAGAGACATTTAACAATATAATATTTACTTCACGGAAACAATATGGTCTTCCTAATGACGCAGTTGTATATTGTAATTTTAATCAATTGTACAAGATAGATCCATCTGTTATGGATATGTGGATAAATGTTTTAAAATTAGTGCCAAACAGTGTCCTTTGGCTTTTGGAGTTTCCGCCAGCAGGCAAGCCACATGTTAAGAGATATGCCCAAAATGCAGGTAAGAACAAGGTTCAAAAATCTAGTACAAGAGCATATGTCGTTAGCTAAACGTTAGATACACTACCCACTACGACCATGGCCCAATAAGCAACTGTATCAGCTACAAGTTAAACTGTTAAATGTATTTAGCAGGTCTCTCTAGAGTTATTTTTGCTATAAAGGTTATTATTACTTTTTGTGTTAGGAATACAAAGGCTAGTAGGTACAAGCGATCGTAATTTAATAATTAAATATGTGTTTCATATTAATATGACCATGTATTACCGAATATAGAATATCAATACTTCTCATTTTATAGGTGTCGTGTGTTTAACGACTAAAATAGTATGTCTAGAAGTAGACGGGCAGCTACTATTAGCTAAACTGTCTATAAAATCTTATTTTTTAAAGAGGCCTATTCCATCGAAGAATTGATAATGAGTAATATTATTCACATTAATTTTAAATGACTTTGTGTTAGGTCGATATGCTCAGGTAGATATGCATTTTATATTTCCATCTTAAATAGTAGTGGAAGAACAACAATTTAAACATTCACTTTACTAAACTAGTAAGGTGTGGTTTGGCTTGTCCTTTCGTTAAGAAAGCAAATGAATAATATGGAGTCTATTAATGCGTAGTGGGATTATACACAATAAATATACAATAACGTATTCCAAGATATTTTTTATTACAGGGTTGTCAACTAGTCGAATCATATTTTCTAGGATAGCATGCAAAGAAGAACACGTTCGAAGAGGACAATTAGCGGACGTTTGCTTGGATACTCCTTTGTGTAATGGTCATACGACTGCCATGGACGTGTTGTGGGCAGGTATCCCACTTGTAACCTTACCGGGGGAGACATTAGCATCGAGGTAATCCATGCATGTTTTAAAGCGTGAATCTCAGAAAGTAATGGTTTAATATTCATAAAAATATTTTGGTTGCGATTGTTGATATATTGAGAAAAACTATAATAAAGTGGACACTACGACAGATACGAGTGAAGCAACGATGAAAAATGTTGCGAAACGGGATGTAATTACCGTTAGAGAAATTCCGTGGAGTGGCCTGTTTGAACGATTAAAGTTACACAAAAATCAAGTAAATATGACAAAATGACTCCGTTCCTTATTTTATAGTCCGTTTTATTTGAAGTTTTACTTACAACATTTTTGATGTATTCATATTTGTTCTAATATATTAATGATTTGTGGATATATATTTTTTATGAACATGGTATCCATATATCCAAATAAATAATATTCTTATCAGTTATTTGTCATAATAAGTATGTTTTTCAATAAGCATTAATCGCTTGACATCATTTCAAATCAATAAATGTCTTAGGAGTTATCATGGTTATAAAATAACAAAATAATATAAGTTCCTTCTTAAACTTTATCTTCTAAAAATTTTGTTTTGGTTCTGAAGTTCCTAAAACTTTAACTTCTAAAAAGTTTGACTTGGTTCTAGAGTTTCTAATGAAATAATTAATATAATTCATTTTCTCAAATCCAAAGCAGCTAAATTTGTGCATGTAAAAACATGAAACTATTATAATATTCAACATAGTGACTAATTTAATGTGATTAAGTAGGTAAGTAGTTTTTGATAATCAAAAATTTATTTAATTTATTTTTTCTCAATCGACGTGTCAGGTAGGAAACTGTGGGGCACAGCTAGTGTGCCAATTTCAATTGCTTTTATTATTTATGAGTGATACTAGCGTGTCTCCAACCGCTTAATATCAACTTGATAGATGGGACGTTTGGGGTATGAGAGCCGGCGGGAACAAGTATGACATAACTTATATTTTAATGATTCAAATGTAAATTGATGGCTGCTATCTAAGAAAAAGTATTCAAAGTTATTACTTACGTCAAAACTTTTGACTTATTTATATTCTGAGTAAAATATTTGAAACATGAAAGATCAAACGGTTTGACTGCAAAATAACTCTATCAAAGAAGCTGTTATAGGTTAGCAGATAATTACTGACTTTCACCCGACATATGGTAGTTATTACCATTAGTTGCGTGACTATATTGATAATATTGATAAATCCACAGAACATAAAAAAAAGGTTGGAAAGGCTGAAATGCGCCATTTGTATGAGAACCCATATCGCCGCTTGCTCCCCATTACACATAAGATAATCGAGTTCAAAAAACGCCAATCAAGCGAATTATTTTTACGCCATTGGTCGCGCTATGTCAAACGAAACGGGCAGAAAGAAGAAGTATAGGCATTTGCTTATAACCTCTGTGGCACCCCGCCTTCATCGCCTTTCTAACCTTTTTCCATATTCTGTTGATAAATCATCATCATTATACATGAGTATAAAATAGAAGTCTAAAATAATCTTGTTGATGATTCCAGAGTTGCTGCATCACAATTGAATGCACTTGGATGTTCTGAACTTATTGCAAAAAGTAGACAGGAATACCAAGATATTGCTGTCAAGTTAGGACTTGACAGGCTATAGTAAGTAATGCCAAATAGTTATTGTATTTTTGTTATAAAAACGGTCCTGGATGCGATAAGCATTGCGTAACTGGTACACTACCACTTGATACTCGGGAAAGTAAACGAAAGCCGATAAAGACCTTACATACTTGACGTGTCAGTCGGTTTGTGACCACGAACGCTAAAACAAGACCAAAGAAGAAGGTACACATTGTTACTTATTTTATTTATTTCTTCACTCTTTTCTTTTGTTTTTGAATTACGTAAATATTGAAATTTATGCAATTCATGTCGCATTCAGTCTTGTTCTCATAATAACCGTCTAAATCGTATCGTGTTTTTACTCTAACTATGGATAATAGAATAATTTCAAAAACATAAGTCGGTAAACGAATTTACCTTTATAATGAAAGGTATTATCATTAGATGTACAATTAGTTGCAGGTATATCCGAGCTAAAGTGTCAAAAGCTCGTTTGGAAAGCACGCTGTTTGATTGCGAATACTACGCCCGTGGGTTGGTATCACTTTACGAACTAATGTGGAGACGACATAAGAATGGTGAAAAACCTGATCATATTATGGCCTAGTATTCATAATTATGATCATATGAGAAAAACAGGTACTTACATTCACGAATCGAAATAAGAAATATCTCTATCCGTAGCCTGTGCTTTCAAAAGAACGACGTAACACTTTTTATTCATTTTATATATAATATACTCTTGTAGAAAACATAAAGGTATTCTGTAACTTTAAATATAAAAAAAAATGTGATATTATTTCTAAAGGTAATCTTATGTGACTCGATGTTTTAAGATGTTTTAAGACAAATTATCACAGTAGGCATTTAATAATTAAATAATAATAATAACCAGCATGGGATCAGATTAGGGAATCCGACCGAAATAACTTTTTTTTTAAATTTTTATCATGTATATAAAATGTATAAAATCTATTGCTTTTTCCAGAAACTTCGGTGATCAAGAAAGTGGAAATACATCGAAAACGTTAACATTCTCTACAAATTACAAAATGTAAGCTATCCGTCCAGACCGAATACCTATTCAGACAGTCGTCTAGAAAGAATAAAAAATAACGTTAAATAGTTTTACAAAAATTGTTAATTAGGCCGCCGATTTATAAATATTTGCTGACAGATCGGTCGATGAACCACGAGGAATAACATGATTTAGCATTGCTGTCACGTTAATTTAAAAATCACGGGTTAGCGAGAAACCTGGCAAGCATGAGACTTTTACAAACTTTTATACTGATCTTAATTATATTATAGAAAACGTTTCTGACATATCTTTTGGTAACAACTAAAAGATTGATTTTGTCCATTCAGAGACAGTTTTTTTCGACGCATAATCCTAATGTGATGTTTTTAACCCAAAATCCATTCTAAAATAAAATTCAATTGAAAATTTTACAATTTAATATACTTAATATTAACTAACTCCTAAAAAAATTTTTCGATCAAGTTACCGTTTAACTTATCATAGTAACTATATACATTTGGCTGTGGTTATGCCACTTTTTAAAAGCTGTCAAAGTCTATCGTTTGAGCTTGAATGAAAAAAACTAGCTGTAACTTTGCAGCTAAGTAAAGCTCATTGCGCTGATTACCAGGACTTCTAAACCAAGCAGGATCAACTTTATCAAAACCCCTAGGTATTGTGATTCATTTTCTTTACCCTTTTCTGACTATTTATAACATATTATTATTATATTCCTATTACCAAAGACAAAAGATTTTTATCTTTTTGCGAGAACGGGGCCCCTAGTCGATGCAAGCCCCTAGGCAGTCGTCTAATCCGCCTTATGAACAATCCGACCCTGACCAAGATATTACATTCTTGCAATTTTCCAATCAACATTTAGCCAAAAATAATTAATTTATCGCTGATATCGCTTGTACATTGTGTTGATTTTGTTTGATGTAATTGTTTAAAATCAAGTATATAAATTTTTATAATCAAAGGTATTGTAGTAGCTTGTAATACTTGACCCCATTTATTTTTACAATCATAAAATTGATATTGTCTATTTAATTACCTTATTTATAATTTAAATACTTGATAAATGCCTGAACTTAATAAGTTGGGTCAGCTTGTAACATAAATGTAGTTATAAAATGATTCATGTGTTTAATTAGGTATCATTGTTCATTGTTTTAAAAAACAAAGCGTAAATTGTAAAATGTACATCTTGATTTAGCCAGTGTAAGATTATATTCAAAAAAGACTCATTGAGTTTTTACTTAAAATATAAATATACAAGTTAACTAGTTGTTTTTGTGTTTTTCTTTTGAAGCACACACATAAATGTATTAAAATATTTCATTGGTTTTAAGTCTTAAAGCATTATTGCAATGTTTTCATTTAGCATCCAGTTATGTTGCTATTCGTGTTATGCTGGACCCTTAATGTAGTATATAATACCCTTATGTTACAACACTTGGAGTGACCATGGCAACAGGGGCGTGCACAGCAATTCTTTTTTTAAAATTATTTATTTACAATAACAAAAAAAGTATAGAAGAAGTAATGCATTGATCAGTATTTTATTTAGTAAGACGTATTAGGCAGAATATGCAGTGATTGTTGGCATGTATGCTGTGCACGCAACGGCGCCGTGGCAACACCTAGTGTTATTAAATGTTTTCTCAATATGTTTTTCTTCAATGTGTTTCGAATCTGCGTAAAAATCAGCAAGCAGATTGAAAAATCTCCAAAAGTATCTGGGACACGAGTTCACAACTGATATGGACTTTGTCCAAAACTAAATACGAGAACCACCGCTTTTAACTCATAATTATAATCTTATCTTACTTCTAACTAATATCATAAATGCGGATTTTTTATGAATGTTTGATAATAGAATTAACAAAATTTTGAATATACATCCACTAAGTTTTAAGCACTGTAAAGTCATTTTAACTAATTACTTACTAAATCTAGATTATAACGAAACCGAGGCACTATTGTTTATTCAAAAGTAATTATAACTTACCATTTTTAATTGAGTTCTACCATAGAAAAACTATTTTTAGATGATGTGATACAAATTTACTTTTTTTTTTCCTCTTTATTTTCTTTAACGGTATGTACCATTTTTTTTGTAACGCAGTCCAATCTATGAAATTGGAAGTATTTAATTGCCTACGATACAGGTTTTACCTAGCGTAGGCAGTTATCGATTCATACGTATTATACTGTTATGTTTTGTGCTAAATAAATATATTTTACGAGTATTATATTATAATTACGCCAATATGTTTGAACAGATGTACGAATAAAAATCGTGGGCAACAGTTAGACGTAATATATTTCATGATTACCTAACACTAGTTTTAAAACATGCATGTTTGAGTGTTGTGTAAAAAAAATATTCCATTATTAAAATACTGTTTTGTTCATATGTGATGTTTCATTAACTAATATCCCATTTAAATATAAATAAATAAATAAATATAAATATAAATGTGGACAACATCACATACATTGTTCTGAACCCAATTTGAATAACTATTTAAAGCATTCGTATTTTGGAAACCAGAAACAACGAAGGTACCACAAACACCCAGACCAGAGAAAATGTAGAAAAAACACTTTTTTTCTACATTGACCGGTCCGGGAATCGAACCCGGGACCTCGGAGCAGGCGACACCTTGAAAAGCGGTGTGTACGCCACTCCGACACGGAGGTCGTCAAAACCATTTAATTGCAGTAATTTATTAATACATTGACCCTTAGGTTTAGTTGATGATAGCGATTATGATGATTGCAACTTCTTCTCGCTCAACACTCTTATGTCAGTTTTTAATTATTGTTTCTTTTTTACTTGACTTTGAAAGACCAACGGTTAATACGATACATAAGGAGACAAAGTAAAACTATGGAGACGTACTCCATACTGAATGTGAGTTGCATGTTCTATTTTTAATCATATTTAATTGACCTTATATTAAGGCACATCTCTGCATTACTCGTATATGTGTTACTTATGTGAAGAAAATATAAAATTTGAAACATTCAAAACCGTTCGAACGGTTTTGAATGTTTTCGTTTTGTGGTGTTTTGTCTATATCTCATTGTTATAAATACTGTATGGTATAGTTAGACGTCTCGTAGACAAGAAAGAAATAGACTGTAGCCCAAGAAAATAAGTCAAACCTGCAACCATTTGTTGTTAATAATGTATTTTTATTATAAATATTGAGTAACTGTAATTGGAATAGAGTTTTTTTAAATTTAAGTTGCAATGTAGGATGTTCATCAGATTTATTGTTGATGATGAAATTTCCTTTCGAAAATCATAATGGGTTCAAATTCTGTAGATAAGAAATTATTCAAAGGAGTTGGACCGACAGCCATTAGGGTATATAAATCAAAGGGTACAATTAAGTCAACGAACGTGCTCAACACAGGACCAATTGGATCAGCTGTAGTCTCTTTGTACTGGTCTGGGTGTTTTCTATATATTATAAATATATATTTACAAAAAAAACGTATATATAAGTAAGTTTATCGATTGCCTAGTACCCCATACGGCAGGGTACTTAATAGTAGCTTAATTTGGGACTAGATGGCTCTGTGTGGCCCAGTGAGGCATGTCTTAAATATTTAGTTTATTTTATTTATTTATTTACAACTGTTGTTGCGTCTCTCTGGAAAGGATTATCTTTTGCAAATAAAACACAGTTATATTTAAAAATGGTTTACTTATCTTTTCATTTTTACTTAAAACATTAGTACTCACGTAACTATTGTGTTGCTAATAATACAATATAAAACCAATTCGCGAAATATCCTTTTGATAAGTTTGAACTTCTATTTTTATAAATGGTAAACATCTAAATCGTTTTAAAAATTATAAGTATGTCACAGAGGTTTATTCATATTGTTTATTTTAATACTTATTGGACTACATAGTAATAAAGCGTAGATATATTGTTATGTTTATGGGCTATAAAAATATGATAAAGTGCTACGATATTGCTTCATGTTTTCGTTAAAAAGTCGCTTTAATCATTCCGATCTGTAAAACCAGTTAGGGAAAACCGACTCTTAAGGACCGATATACGTCAAATACATTGTGGTTCATGAGTTTTTCAGTTTATATCATTGTATTTTAAACTGTTTGTTTCCACGAAACAAAGTGGTGTTATTTTTAGAGAAAATAAACTAGAACAAGCAATATCTAACTAAATTTAAGCCAAAAATTTATTTTCTCGGAGACATAATCCCTTGAACTGTCTGATTAATAAAAACTTTGATTATTTGACGTCTATCAATCGTATAGTGCATGGCAGTTTTATTTAAGCGCAATGCATAACATCTTTTTCAGTTAATAACTGTCATAACTTTTCTATTAGCATACGAAAATTAGTTCACACTCAAATATTCTAAGTGATTCAGATAGTTTTGGAATTTTGTATTATTGTTCATTTGTCACTTGAATATAGGTACATACTAACTGTCCTTAACAAGATGTTAAAAATAATCAGCTTGAGAATTATTGATTAGAATTGTTTTAGTACTGTTTGTATAATAAACGTGTTTCTCGTATGAATTTAATACGTTACTGATTTAACTTTCGGTTCAATGGTTGGGAGGTTGCTCACAAGATTCCAGAACTTCATGCCAATTCCAACTTCCGCTGTTTGTACGAGTATCAACTAAATTTCCTACGATAAGTATATCCTTCAAACAACTATTAAATATAATATGAATCTGTCATTTTCGTAGTATCGTTGTAAACATACTAAATCAGATTTATCTTCTACAGCTACATAATTATATTAAATCTATATTTGTCTCTTTAGTCATTATTTTATTATCATTTACGATTCATAAACGGTGGTGTTCGGTTCATAGAGGTATTATTGTTAGGCTTTTATATTACTTGACGAATATTACTTAATAACTAATTGAACAATATATCATTGTTACAAATGCTGTCTTGAGCGTTTTGTGCCGTGTTATATTAAATAGGAATGTTTTATAGAAAAACATCGATATCGTGCACATTTAGTTTAGTATGGTAGTGGTATCGAGATGTCAATATAAACATCATACATAATACATACATTAATAAAGTAAGTGAGCAATATAATGTCAAAATCTATATCTACTTTAATGTATTTACTCGTAGCAAAATGACTCAAATACAGGTGCTAAGTTAAGTTTTTAGGTGGAGAGACATTATATATTAATCATTATTATGTATTTACAAATCTTTTGGGATACATGTTGCTTAAACGTTGGTTAAGAAAGGTAAAAGGTTAGATCAATACGCTACATCATTTGCTTCGGCATCATTGAATTAGTTTTAGGTAAGCTTGTTAATGAAGGAGCTTTGTTAATTTATTTGATAATTACAGATAGTTGAGAGAAAGATTCTAATAAAATCGGCATTAAACTGTCGTGTAACTTATTTTTCAAAAGAGTAACATTGAAATATTGTATTGATTATTTATGATATTTGCATTAACAGCATAAACAATGGCGCTGCGCAAACATAGCAAGTTTGCTTCGCTCAATTGTCGGTGTTGCTGACTATTAAATTTCATAATTCAAAGCATCCGTTGGTCTGAAAGCCTTTTGCTGGCAAATGGGAAATTTATCATCATGATAATTACGAACTGCGACTTTTGCACAAAGCCGATGATCACTGCAAGAACAAGGACGCTGTCAAAGATTATAACTTATTTTTGTGTTTCGTTCGTGTACGCTAAAAAATTTTGACCTTGATTTAAAGACAAATAAAATAAATTATTTGTTGTTTAACTGAAATGCCGCAGCATTTTTGTAAAACATTTAGTTAATTATAAAAACAAAGTTTGTTTACTTCGTTGGTCAGTTAGGTAGTCGTTGAATTAGATTGGGGGATTACATTACACAAAATTTCTTTGCCTCTAATGCCATTGAAAATTAGCCGTGTCAGGGTTTTATACTTCTTAACTGTAACAAAAATATTAACGGCTTCATCTAGATATCTGTTTACTTTGTACAAATAAAAGTTAAATAATCTTACACATCTATGAGGTAATATTTTACTAAAACCTCAATGATGATGGTTATTAAGACACTGTGATTGTGTTAGTTAAGGCGAATATTTTTAATGTTAAACTATATCTTACTACTAAAATTGCATTTAAAGTAGTTTAAAAACAATATGGCACGTATAATATACCTTTTAATCTGCTAATGAATTTTCTATATAATTAAATCCAATCTTAATACGCTTGGCAGTTAGTTTTTGGATAAACATTCTTTCATTATTACAGCCTTTCTTATTTGGCTATGATTTCATAACAGTAAAAGATCTTTCAAATTATACTTGTTTGGGATATACTAAGGCATTGTTCACAATATAATTTACAATACAGGCACTGCACCGAATTGAATTTCTTGATCTGATATCAAACTTACAGACGAATAAAGTTTTACATATGAATTTAAACAATTTTACACTTTCTAGTAGATAGATGGCTGACTCTACCTACTTGGGATTTTTTACTGTTATATGGTTTTCGGCCCAAACATCGTTGACAATCTTTTTACAAAAGCTATCGCTATCGACATCCTTATTATCTAAAACACAATCAAACAAACAAATTAGTCATAAGGCGTACGGTGACTTTTCACCAAAGATGTTTTAAGTTCAGCTGCACGTATCGAACTGATAAAAAAGGTCGTTAGGATTTCATTAAGGCTACTGTTTTGCTATGTTTGATATACATCTTTGGTGGAAATTCATCCTTATGGTGCTCCCGTACAGCAGTTTAACAATGCTATCTAGCGTTTTATAAATAATATATTTTGTGAACTTTACTTACTCTTTAATTGCCCATCTATAAAACATGTTTGTTTAGTCTTTTAAGTAGACAATTGGCAGAACATTTACGTATACAAACATAAATAATTTCTATATAATGAATACTTTAATTTTTATTCACCATCTACAAATGTAAAAGTCCATAAAATGCAAAAACAGGTAGCACCACACGAAACAAAATAAATTGGTGTTAAATTCAGTAAATTGTGACAATAAGGTACATAAGAAAAATTAATACATCGATTATTAAGAATAATCCAATTTACAGAGAGAGAACTACATTTAAATATAATTAGAAATTAACATTTAGAGTATGTATAATCTAATAGTAGATACGATTAATTCTTAATCAGCTAAGTGTGCATACTCATAGGTACATATTTCATCTATTTACTTACGTCTAACGGTTTCGTACTTATTCCCTAATCACTAAACAATTTTTAGAATTTCGTTTCGGATAGACGAAGCTGAAGCCACGTCAAGTATCATACGATAATATTCTCCGTTCTAGCGGCAAACCTAAATATTTAGACTATGAATATTCTAGTAGTGTGTAGTTTAAAAATATAAAAGTTGAATCAAAAATGGTGATTTCACATATCATAGAGTGCCATTATATTTGAGTGCATTGCAATGCAATGTAATAAGGTACAGAATAAATACTTTCAAAAGTAAGTAATTAGTTACTCGTACCACTGTCTCAAATTCATATTACTACTCATCAACTTAGTTCTGATTCCTCACTTTCCTACTTAGGTTATATTTACTCGATTTTATATATTATAGTATCTTAATTATATACATTATCTAATTTTGACTAAACTTTATGTATTGCTCTAATAATAAAATTTGATTTCATAACTTGGTTAAATAAATATATTTGAATGTACAACATAACATAATAATATGATCGCAATTAACAATCTTCGTAACGATATCATTATATAAATTAAAATACGCACATATATCTTATTTAATCACTGTTGTATTTGTTCGCATTGAATGTTACAAGAACAACATAATTTTCAGGTGTCTTCGTAGATCATACAACATGTGTCTATCATGGCAGATAAAAATACATCGATTAATATTTAAATTACAAAAACTATTGTTCTATTTATTATAATATCAGTATATAAACTTGAAGAATTACGTCTCAGGCGGGACTCGAACCCGCCCGGCATGCGAGGAGATGCGGGTTCGGGTCCCGCCTGAGACATAATTTTTCAAGTTTATATACTGATATTATAATTGCCATTTAATTGCTAAAATATCAAATAAAGTATATTGTTCTATTATTTACTTTAAGTACCTATTGCGCTATGTAAATGTATATTAATATTCATATGGTTTTGGTGTTTTTTCAGGTTGCGCGAATCATTTGTTTTAAAAAATATTAAACATTATCCAAATCAAACTTATTTAGGATTTCTTAGATATCCATCATTGTTGCAACATATATTTTACAAAACTGGGTTCCGTTAGGTACGTTTTTAGGTAACTACATTATATTAAATTTGGTTAATTATACTTATTATATTGATAAAAACAAATACGGCTTATGATTAATAACTTTGTATTGCTGTATTGGTGTTTGCTATCACGGCAGTGGTAATATTTGAACTAGTATTACATATTTTTATTTATTTTTATTTTTCATTAGATGTTAACATTTACGAGTCTAAGGTTCGTAGCGTTCTTCGAAAGTTTTACTCAAACAGTATGTTCTGTTTACGACCTTAGGGAACCCGCTTTTAACAGACGAGTCTAGCTGTCGTAGCTGAGAATAGGAACCCTGCTTGTCAGATACTCGAGGGTAACACCAACGTTGTAGAGGTAGGAATATCAGTTTCATTTCAATCGCATAAATGATATTCAATAAATCAATCATGTGACGAAACCAGCGATACTAATTTCCTACTTCGACAACTATTTCCAATGCTCAATGTTACACTATTCACTACGAGAGCGTTGGTAAACATTCTGAGCTAGCAAAACAAGCTATGTATCTAATATCATCTAATTTAGGAAAGCATTGCATGGTATAGGGTGCAGCTAGTCTAATACGTATGTAAATAAATTATTTATGTTCGGATAGAATAAGAGTAGTGACCTCTTATTTCTTTAAATTTGCCATTTCCCATTTGCAATTTCCCATCAATAAAGTAATGAATACAAATGTCGATAATTAGATATAATACATAATTAGATTATATTCATGCAGTAGTGAGCATTGGAGGTAAACCAGGGTCACGATTACGACACGCTAGTTAGTTGGTAAAATTCATTAATGGAATATTTTACGTTAACACCAATGATGACAACTTAAAACCAACTAGCTTGTTATTTCCCTATTATAGATAATGTTTATTATCTGTACTTACTTCTTGTATGGCTTAGTTCTTATTCTTATGAGGTAATATGATTGTGATAATTATAACATACATAAAAACTACGAAGCTAGAAAATCTTCTGCATCTACTCATGCCTGAACTCAATAAAAATCCAGCACCTTTCGACCATAATCAGCTAATTTCTATTTTTAAGTTTTACATTAGATATCTATCTTACATACGAATGTCTGAATTTATATTAAGTTGAACATAGTTAAATAAAATGAAAAACTGAAACTTAAACAGTTAACTAAAAGCATTATGTGAAATTTTATAACGGTAAAAGTAAAGTTACAGAACAAAGAACGCTTTTATAGACTAATATGAAACTATAAAACCAAATTACAAGATAATACAGTTGACAATAATTGTATGATCGTAAGAGTACATTGGCCTACATGCTGGACTAAGTTTTTTTAATTTTTTATGTGCATGCATGTCTTTGATACAAGTTTGGTTGAGTTGAGAGAGGTAAATAAAAAGTAATACAATCTATAGCGGGCACGTCAATGTTAACTTAAGAGACAAGGCTGTCTACTAATGGTCATTATAACTACTGGAATGATATTATTATATAAGTAAAACATGTACATACATTTTATCTGAAACGATTGAATGGTGAAATTTATGTCAAAACTCAGCATGCATAATTGTCACTTGATCTAAAGCAAATTCTATTTTCCATATTATATTTTTTTTCTCAAATACCAGCACAAAAGTATTGTACAATATCGGACAAAAATATTTACGGGTAATTTGCTTAACTGAAGTCAAAATAAAAATATCTAATATAATGACAACATTACATAGTCAGCAAAAAAAAGGATTACTATAATTAATTTTTAACATACCTACATACGAACAATCTACAAAAAAAACTAGTTAGTCAAGCACAAACATGTTGAGCATCAGATTTTAAATGTAGGTATCCCACTTATTTTGCCACAAAATAATAATTTGAAACTCTTTTATTTACTATAATTCCGGTAATAATTCCATCCAAAAGTCAATATTTAGGAACTTCTTATGCGTACACCGTTGTCACCATTGTCACAAAATATTTTTATTTACAGCCGATTTTGTAAAACAAGTATTCAAATCTCACCGCCACTAATATTTACTATTGCTAAACGACTGCAATTTTATACGGTTGACAGTAAATCTGTTAAATGATTAATCTAAGCTATACATAAATCCGTTATCCGTAAAAAAGTACGCCTTTATGACATGCTCTCAGTCGTTTTAGTTTCTACCTCAGACTCAAGAAAAGAGATGACTTATACTAAGACGTACGTAATTTACTCGTATCTTTCAAGTCGTATATATTTACAAGATTCTTTTACGGTTATTTTAGCATCTATATTAGTTAACATCTAATAATTACGGTTTATTATCTACATATAATATTTATTTTGTCAATTAGGTTCGGTAATTCATAAGATCTACAATTTTTCGAATGCTATATTCTCACTAAATCGATACACCGATCATTATTTCATCCTATCGTCTATCTGCTACGTGCGATTCGTGTAAATGACGTTTGTTTCAAATTATTATTATTTGAGCTGCGGCGTGACGGTGGGAAAATAAGTGGATACAATACACCCTCTATTTATCCTCTTCCAGAAGAACCAGATCATCAGCCACGACGTCCGATACGTGAAGATAAATGATCCAATACATGAGGTTAAAGCATACAAAGCAGACCGGGAACACGATTCGCGAGTACTTGTCGATGTCAGATGGAGTCATGCCCAGTAGTTTGCTTATATCCTGGAAACAGACAATGTTCCAATATTCATAAAATGACTAAAATAAAAAACATTTGAAGATCGCCAGCAACAAATTGTTAAACCCAAACATAATGCAGATAATAAAACGCACAGCATCTTATAACATTGTACGAGTAAAACGCTAGCCTAATCGCTTAGCAGTTAAACAGTATTACGAATTGTAATATTTACCTTCCCGGGGTGAAGAATATGGGGTGGGGGTCCAGGATTTTCTTCTTCTGTACCGCTTCTGCCACCATTGATGGTGTTTTCAAGAGTTCCTCCTTTTGAGTGCGCCTTAGGATCGTGGACTTTGAACCGGACCTCCTGCAAATTTTGTTGAAAATGCTTGCAACAACCGATATATATTGACATAGACTAAGTAATGCAATAAAAGAGTAGCAAATGTGATTACCGAGCAGCTTACCGAAGGCCTACCCGGAGGACACCGTCCGAGGGTCCCCATTTTAGATAGCGTGTGGTCCCCAACGGGAGGACAGTCAACGGGAGGCATTTTTTTCTCAGATGCAATTTTTTGAATCGCTACAAATCTTTGTTTTCTCATTTGTATTCGTTTAGCCATATAACCCACCGTTGCATACTCTGTAAAGACGAAAACAAACTGTCTGATTTAAAATGATCACACTACAGAAGTTTTACATTCGCAGAGCTTATAACTAAGATTATAATTCAAACTATATTGCTTTTCGCTTAGCATATTTAGATAAACTTTAATATATCGCATTGCAAATATGATAAAAATTGTTAGTAAAAGTATATTACCTAATAGACTAGCGAAGACCATCACGAAACAGGTGCCCAGGTAGACGTCTATAGACTTGACATATGAGATTTTAGGTAAAGCTGCATTTGTGGATGACATAAGTGTGGTCATGGTCAACACTGTAGTTACACCTAGCGCCACGCGGGCCGGAGTTGCATTTCGATTTAACCAGAATGATACCCAAGATATGATGACAATTAAACCAGATGGAATGTAAATTTGGATCAGATAGTATCCCATCGAACGGACAAACTGAATCTCACATGCCAACCTCGAATAGTTTCCTGTAAAATGTTAAACATATAGTTAGTACCTACATCGTTAAAGATTAGTAATAAATTGATTATTAAATTTTTTTCATTATAGCTGAAATCCAATAAGTTAAGGTGATTAAAATTAGACAAAAACCACAATTAAACCATAATACTGAAGTATCAGATAAATAAGACCAAAGTCATTTTTAAGTCTTATTTTAACGAACATAAAAGACAATATTGACAACACTAGATCACACCACTCATAGTGTTTTTGTGCAACAATACAAAAGCAGGACGTGAAAAGAATCGTGGCTGTTTTTGTCCAGTGTTCCACTTTGTGGTGTGTGGCTTTATCATTTTGTCGTATAGCCCCCGCGAACTTAAGTACCTGTGGTAAGGGAGATCTCCATGGCTCGCTGGCGATGGCCCAGCACCTTGAACTGCGGCAGCGACACCTCGCTCGATACGCCGACAGAGTTGGGGCCCTCGTTCCATTTGTATCTGATGTCCCGCATGGTGTAGCCGACTGTGCGCAGCGGACACAAAAATGAAATAACCCCAGGCCCATCGCAATGGGTTTTACATCGAGTCGTCATTCGGTCGGGGTAAGAGCGGGGGAGTCGCGAGCTCAGTTTCGCGCGTCTCGTCGTGCGATTGTCGTGTTGTGTTTAGCATGTGTGCGAGTGTCGCGGTATCGATCGTCTGCACACGGGCTGAGGGAGACGGAGTCGGTGGCAAAGCGATGGACGGATTAGTGCTGGGACAGTGGAAATTGCGATATGTTACTTACCTGTCGTCAGAGTAACCACAGTAGCCCGTTGGCGGTGGCCCAGCACTCGAAACTGGGGCAGCTGCACTTCATTGCTCATCCCAACGCTTGATAGGCCATCTTTCCAATGGTATCGAATGTCTCTCATTGTGTACCCGACTCCGGAGACATGCCAAACACACAAAACGCTATCACTTACGCTGCGTAGCATCGCGGAGGCCTCACGAGCCGCGGCGGCGATGAGCTTGGGACCCGCGGGCACAAATTGATGAGACTTAAACGAGCGGTACTGAGTAGTCACGCAGGATTCTATTTAACGACGCTCGGTTTAGCTCAATATGGATGATAGAAAAATATAAATCTACTAAATTCTATTTTCTAATGTGCAAAAAGGCCAAAAAAAATTAGATCATCACATCGCTAATTGGTAGTATAAATATGAACATATTTGTAGTATGTGAGACATAAAATGTAGGATATCTACAACTACATACTTAGATAATGGTGTAACTACATACTTAGATAATGGTGTATGGTAACAGGGTCAAGCAAGTGATAATATCATGCTGATGCATTGGTGCAATCGATGAAAATAAGCACAGCTGTGTGCGAGGGTGTGTGGTATGAGCCGCCTGGAGCGCGCCGCGCCACGCAGAGCCCGCGGGCGCCACCGTCCCCGCCTCCTTTGGCCCGTTCAGCTGTCGCAGCGTCGATGTCTCAATATCATTTCTTTCGCTTGATGCTCGTGTGAACAAAGGCTTACTATTAAACAGTCTGCCTTCTGCGGGTGCTGTATGCGAGAAGGAGACATCCAACTTATGAAAACACGAGGGATTCACAGCACGTGTCGACGATTAACTTATACGCTTGTGCTCACAGGTTATCCCTGAGTAGCATCTGTGATACAAAAAAGTGGTCAAAACACAATATCTGTAAGCCTAGTGATAAACTTGCATTGTGGTAGAGTCAAATCAATGAATAGCTTTAGGTGAGCGAAACACACGTACGCTTTTAAAAATACCTACATCAATTATTATTTTTCTATCATCAATACGATGTTATGTGCCTCGCACTGTTATGTTTTTTTTTTATTTACTAAAGTAACACACAGTTTATTTAATAATTCTTAATACAAAAGTTGACTCTTAAAACTTAAAGTAGGTACCTACATAGAGCGTATATTTCTTCGTGTAAAATACAAACCATAACAATTATTTTCTCTACAAAAGTGAATTACATATAAAACAAAATAAAAATATTTATTGTTAACACTTGTCCGTTACTATTATGGCCACAAGATACCATAGTCAAGATACTTACAACTCTCAATTTCTATATGGCATAGTTGTCTGTCCATTGGGAAGTATTGCAGATTCATTGGGCAGGAAGCTGTTATCGTTAATCTGTAATTCAAGTTGTCGATAAATATCAAATATTGTAGAATATCGAAATAATATGGTAAATATTAGTAGGTATGAGTATTAATTAAAAATACCTGATGCTTCTCGTTATAGATCCTGAGTAGTGAATACGTATGAATTCGTTGCTAGTAGTTGCTATATGAAAATACGATTGCTTTTCATTCACGAAGAAGGTATCAGGTACCCATATGTTCTTAATAAATTCAGAACCCACTGATAAAGTTTCAACTCCAGTTCTTTTCTTATAAGCTAATCGGGGGTCCGTCCAAAATTGTCTGAAGTAAAAATCCAAAGTGAAATCCTGAAAAAATACGAAGTTGTAATTTTTTACTTCATTTATAAAAAGTGTATCAAATTGAAATAATAAAATGAATAATGAACACCGAAATAACATGATTAGAACTGGAGCATAAGCATAGCTCTTACAAATTAACAAAATGAAAGTTTTTTTTTTATCTTATAGATTTTCGTAAGAGCTATCGATATTATGAGTATATATGCTGTTTTTTACAAGACACGCAGTTAAACATACTAATATACAAACATCTAACATCTGCATGCTGTTTCCAGAAACGACTTCATCCTACACAATGTTTGATGCACTGCGAATACTGCGATAGAGTTAATATAGGATACGGTTAAATACGAAGTCAGGTTTTTTGTTATAAATGACACCTTACAGTTTGATATAGACACTGCACTACACCAATTGAGCAGTAAGCTTGAAACGATTATTAAAAGTAAACAAATAAATGTGCAGAGTGTGGGTAAATGAAGCCTACAGAACACAGGTGAGGGCTAAGAATGAATAAGTAGGTAGGTGCTCTAAGTGGGGTTGAGGACAAGGTGAGTGTGGGTGGTGGCGCAGGCGGGCACCCACGGCTCGATTAGGCAGTCCTCTCGATTAATTGAAGCCAACAAGCCGGCACGGTAGACAAGTTGCCCCGAATAAAGTTCTGACCGCGTTTGTAGAACAAATTAACGTTTGTTAATAAGCTCGAATCGCGACTTTGTGACTTGTAAATCAGGCAACCTCCCCTCCCTGGGCCATGGGTCACGTCTCACTGTGACCTTCCCAACCTTGATTTGGTTTCCACTTTGGGGTCCTTCACCCAAATACACGCCTACCAAACTCACAGTTGGTTACTTTGGAAAACCGAACGTTGACCTCGATCCGCTATTGTGTTTTACAAATATTATATCATTTCATGCGCGAAGTTTACGATCTAAAGTCACGAAGCCATTTGAAAATGTAATAGGTATGTAAAGAGATTAACGGCGGGCCAATTTCATCGATGTTCCAAGTTTAAGGAGAAAATAGAATTTACGGTTATATTTGCAAATTCTGAAGATACACATATACGTACATACACAACAAACTACAAAATGAATCACGATAAGATTTGAACAGTCGTCGCAAATCCATAGAGCAAATAAAATGAAATAAAAAATACACACCAAATTGAAATATAAATATGTTTATACAGATTGTTTTTTTAAAGTGGAAGCAGCTAGTCAAAGTTATAACCACGAGGCGCGAGGGATAGAAAAATACGGTCCAAGAAAGAGAGAGTCTTCCATTTCAGTATTAATTATTTGACTAAGTGTCAAAGGAATTAAACTTTTTGGTTTGGCAAAATAACAAACTATTGCAATACATCAATTGAAATTATATTTAAAAAAAAACTTACTAATTATTTTCATGAACTTTGCATTTTTTATTCTACGAGTATATCCAGAAAAAAAAATATCCAAAACTACGAAAATATAATTAGTAACATTGGCTTAATTGATCCAAGTTATTAGATATACCGGTAGGTAAAATACTACATTATATGTTCATTCGCAGTATTACCTATTTTCGCAATGATCTACCAAATGATCTACTGAAAAAAGGGGGGTCATAAGACCGGATAAATTCAAACTCTTACGCAAAAATAAAATAAAAAACTGGTGTTATAAACTTTTGGTTATAGATATGATCTACAACTATCACCTTAAAAATTCACTCTGTATTAATGTTATATTTCGACACTTTCACAACATAAAAAACACAAAATAAATAAACACGCCATGAAAAACACAAGTGATGAGTATCTGTTGGTCGGAATTCAAAGACTTATTTTGAATGTTAATTTAAAATAAAAAAAATATTTTACTAAATATTACCAATAATGAAATGTTTTAAAAAAACCAATGCATCTGGAAATCTCATTTCACATGAGTAAATAAAATATGACATTATGATGCTCTTTTCAATGCTCTATTAACAGTGCAAGTTCATAATCTTTGCTTTTACAACATGTAGAAACTAACAGACGTCATCACTTAATTTCCACAAAGCAGCAACTTTGGAATTACGAGTACTGCTGGACACACAACTGGAAAATTCAAGGGTATTGCTTTTCTTATTATGATGTCTTAGTTCAGTTTCATATTAAGTTTACCATATAACAGAGCACATAATAAGAAAGCAAGTGGGCGGATAAAGGGCGATCTGCTCCACCAAAACGCGGGCATGCTCGCAGCCTCGTGTCTGGGGCTGCTCGGTCGCGGCGGCGCAGCGAGCCGGGGCGACCGAGACAAGCGTGAGGAGACAGTGGCGAGTACCATGAGCACTTCGGAGACGGAGCTGATAGAGAGCACATACATGGTGACGCCCACCTCCACTGGCGGACCTGCAATCAAGCCCAATCGTGAGTCGCGCGCGCGCCTCGCGCCGTGAAAACCAAACCAAAGAGGACGGTGACGTGCCCCATCGCCTGTGGGCGAGTAGGACGGAGGGGCCGAGAGGCGCGGGGAGCGTGCGGGTGGCGGGCGGAGAGGTACGGATAAGACAAGTGCGCGGGAGCCGAGCACTGAGTGGCGGGGTGACTCGCCCAGCCAGGCCTACACCGCAGCGCGCCCGCACCCGCGCGAGCCACGCGACCCTCGATGGGAGCGCAAAAGAATTTTACTGTGCGTTGCGCCAATAACGCGTAGTCGCGCCTACATGCGATCGAACCGTGGACACGGGTGCTACGATGAACGGTTTGATGCTGGTGATTAGACTAAGGGACGTATTATTGCTATATATGCGCTGATTTCTTAAAAGTGCTTTGGGAATGTACCATTTTCACTTCAGACAATGAGCTGATGGAGAGCACGTACATGGTAACCCCTACTTCCACGGGTGGTCCTGAAAACGACGCAATACAATACATGACAAGACGTAACAGTTTAACTAATGATTACATTTAAAAAATTGAGAGATGACTGGGAACTATCGTTTTTTGGTCGTATAATAAAAGACAGGCTTTAGGTCGACGAAGAGAAATCAAATGGATAAGTAAATGAAGAACTAATAGGTTATGGTATTGTATTCAAATAGAAATATAATTAGTAAAATGTAGTCATAGGTAACCCACGTCCTACGGTAACAGTCTTATTGCTCAACCATTTGAGCTATTACGACTTTTAGCTCTTTGCAAAGAAACATTAAATATTTCGAACATTTCCCGTCCTTTGTCTCATTTGCTGAGTGTTCGAGTGTAATGCGCGATAAATAACTTCGGTCCAAAACTGCTTAACAACATTTAAGTAGGGTCTACTTAGTTGCACATTTCCAGCTTTGTATTGTAACTTCTCTCACTGGGAAAGATTCAAAGATGAACTACGCTCGTTGTCGAGTGTGACTCACAAAACATTTGGATATTTTTGTTTGTGTAAAATAAGAAGTTCATTACACCGAGACTGTAATCAATTGCTCTCTTCATTAAAGGAGCAGTATCAAATATAAAAAAAGGTTTAGGGAATTTTGGTTTTACATTTGAACTCGAATATTACTTTTATACTTTATAAGTAATAAAGACGTTTTATCGTGTCAATGAACCCAAAGCTTTCTTAGAACAAAAAATGTTCACATAACACCCAGTTATGTAGGTAAACATTTTTATCATACTCAATAAATCATTATATCTGACAGTGTCGAATAGCTTTTAACAAGAATAAATCCACAACTACACGAATCTTGCTAGGTACTTTTAAAGTAAGCCGGATCGATACAATGTTCAGATGTGAAGTTTGGCAACGTTACCAGATTTGGCTGGCGCTCGTATACATAGTGTGTATGTAACTGTATATTAAATAAGGAAAAACTTAAGCTAACCTTTTGTTACTTTATTTTCGAAGGATACCAACAATAGAAATTTTTATACACATTTTATATTCTTCATGTTTATCAGGTATCACTCAAGCGTCTGGAGTTGAATAATTATGCTATCTTATTTTAACTGTTGGAACATCATTTGTTCTAATTTGGGACAGATGTCGTAATATAAAAAAGATTATAGTCATCAAATTATGACCATCTGTTTTGAAATATACCTTTGTTATGAAAAATCCCGTTTAATTTTATTTTGGGGGTCGGGCCAGCCATGCTTGGGATCCTTATATAAAATATTCACAGCTCTTTTTTTTGCATTTGTTCTTGAATAACAATGATTATTATTCGCTTTCATGAACTTCATAATAATCATTGTTACGCAAACGGTGCTTCTACTGAATAGTATATCGGACTGTAAAGTTAATATCAAATGTGTTAAATTATTGATACTAAAAACATTTTACATGAACACAACATTTCTGTAAAATGAGTTTTGATTTCAGTCATATTAAGCTTTTTTGTCATTATTAAAGAATATTAATGCACTTATTTTTGGGTAGATATTTGTGTGTTTTTTTATTAAACTTAACAAAATAAATGAGTTTTGATTTCAGTCATATTAAGCTTTCTTGTCATTATTAAAGAATATTAATGCACTTATTTTTGGGTAGATATTTGTGTGTTTATTTATTAAACTTAACAAAATAACAGAATCAGTATTTTTAGTTTGCATTAAATAAACTAAAAACTTAATCAATGAATTATTACAATGAGCTTACTGAGGTATTGTAGGTACCCGCTTTTTTATATAGTTTAATTGTTACCATCAAACTTGATTTGTGAGCTACACGAGAATCACCTAATTTAAATTATGCTTTTTGTAAAAAATACTTCGAACCAATTAGATTCCCACAAGTAATGAAAATCTTATTGATCAGTATGAAAATATTTGAATATTCTGTAAATAAACACCTACACGTGTGACTATTAAACAGACTTCGTTTATGATACTTTGATAGCGCAATTTAAAATAAGCAGCAATAAAACTTTTGATTGTCATCTAGGAGTTTTGCGTTGTTTAGATAAACTGGGACAACAATGCTATTTAGAGAAAATGTTGAGCGGCATAAATATTAAGTCCGCCACCGAATACATACATATACTTAAAAAAAAGGACTGAAGGTACATCTTATTTGGGAAAATGAGATAGTTTTTGCGTAGAGTTTCAGTACTTGAGCTAGCAAAAGCAGTTAGCTTCGTCCCTTGCTTGCCATTAAAATGTTTTTATTTTAGAGTAATTTGTTTGTATATTTAGGAATTATTATTTTTAAGTATCAAATCATAAGAAAATTAAATGGCTGGCCTGGCACTGTGCCAATGGCAATGGCACTTTGAAAATGAATCACAGTTTAAGATCAAGTAAATAAAACACTAAGTTTTGTCTCATACAATGACCACTGTTACTTCAGTGGGATAAAAAGTTTTATCCCACTGAAGTTACTGCTTAACCTTCACACGTAATATTATTGAACATTTTTTTATTAAATAAACTCTTCCTTATACACAGTGCCTTCATCGTGGTGATTTTGCCGTGTATAACAGACTTTTGTATTCTTGCAAGCTAGTGCTTGTTAGTACACGGTTCTTCAGCCATCTTAATTAAAATGTAGTAGAGCGGTGCTTTCTATTAAATTACAAGCAAAATTTTGCTAAAAGGAGACTGCCAACCTATTCTGTATCTAGGCTAATTGGTTTGAACACTATGTGCACTCATTTTGGCAAAGGATATAAAAGAATCTACGTATCCCTTTTAATAACATGTATTTAGTCTAGCTACTTACTTTATTAAACAAAATTATGGCAAACGCTCTTAAAGTTTATCTACTTTCTGTTTTAAGTGAATACCGATATTCAAAATATTCAGTACCTAGCATAAATTATATGCATCTTTAGTGTCAGTAGTGAGAAAATTAGGTTAATTAAATATAATTATTAGTTATTCATAAAATATTGCTACTAACCTCCATAGTTGGGCCTTACTCTTTTATCGTAACTTATACTAAATGAATCCAAAATTGCTGATATATTGACGTCACCGAACATGCCACCCCCACCGGCACCTCTGAAAACAAAACACATAACGTAAATTAACAAAAAAAATCCCTTAAATATTTATTTAATTTTAATTTTATTATTTATTATTAAAGTAAACATACAACTGAGTATTTTGTGAATATTTCAAGTGGCTACCTGTTGCCATTATTGATATCGAGCAAAAAAGGGCAAAAAAATCGTGTTTGTTGTATGGGAGCCCCCCATATTGATTGTATTTTATTTGTAGTATTAAATATTGATTTTATTTTGTTTCTAGTATTTGTTGTTATTGCGGCACCAGAAATATATAGTTTGTGAAATTTTCAACTGTCTAGCTTTCGCGGCTCTTGAGATACAGCCTGGTGACAGGCAAACGGACAGACGGACGGACAGCGAAGTCTTAGTAATGGGGTCCCGTTTTTACCCTTTAGGTACTGAACCCTAAAAAACTACATGGTCACCGTAAGATTTTTAATACTTAGTAAGAATATTTCAATGGGTATAACTGGGCCGCAAAGAGTCAATGATCTAATAATAAGCTTAAGAGGAAACACAAGGGCCGTTTGTCCATACAAACGTCTCCCCTGTTTCCTCCCTGGATAAAGCCAGTAGAGCAATAATCCGTGGCATGTTTCTATGTTCTCTGTTTTTTCACAAATTCATTAATAAAAAAGATATGAGCCAGATATTCCGCTGTGTTCAAACATCCAGAAAACAAATTTAGCTAAATTTTTGAAAAAAAGGAAAACATACGAACACGGCCAAAGCCTTTTTTAATTTTTAATGAAAAAAGTATTTAATTCGGTCTAGGTTTGGAAAAGTAATCGGGGGACTACGAAACGTTGATTTGGTGTGCTTTTAGTAGGTATTTTCGGTCCAAGAAGCAATTGTCTCTATCACAATCTGCGGTGAAGGCGTTTGGCACTGCGTGACAGCAATAGATTTTACAAATACCTATTTTTCAATTCTCTCGCCCGTAGTGTTTCCTCTTAATCCCGGGTCGGGGAACAAAATTTTGAATTTTCGAACATTGCTCGGGTTTGTGATCACCAACCCGCATTTGGCAAGTGGTGATCATACTATGGTGACTTGATTTCAATGATGGAGGCCTTTTCCCTGCCTTATAGGCCGTACTTTACTTTTATTAACTATACATACAAAACACCTAAACTAGGATAAACATATTCAATGTTCATGCACACAAATATTTGTACTATGCGGGGATCGAACTTTTTACTACCACTGATCCTAACTGGTCATCCTTCCATACAATTATCATTAAGATCTTCCTTAGTCACTGTACAAAGTTATCTTACGACAAATTAGTCAACTAAAACTTTTATACTTTATGCAGATTTATGTAGTGATGACAGATATGTTATTTAGGAATAATGTGTTGTTCATACTATTCAATCTTGGGTACACTTAAAAGATCAGAGCTTAATTGAACGACAGATTCCAGCGCTTGTTTGCGCTAACATATTAATGATAGTGCATATTAACTGGCGAAACATAATACGAAGCCTCGATATGTGTGTCTGAAACGTTTACATAAATTAGCATTCTAGAATATGTAATTAATTTAAACTAAACAAGACCACAAAACCGATGTAACTGAAATTAAAATATGCAATCAATTATTATTATACTAACTTTACATACACTAACCTGCGACTATTAACTTTGTCATTTGATTTAAAATTTTAGCAATATACATAACACCAACAAAATAAGTACAAAAAACCGGCTAAGTGCGAGTCGGACTCGCGCACGAAGGGTTCCGTATCAAAACGGCATAAACAACGGGTTTTTTGTATGGCAGCCCCCCTTAAATATTTATTTTATTTTGTTTTTAGTATTTGTTGTTATTGCGGTAACAGAAATACATAATTTGTGAAAATTTCAACTGTCTTGCTATTGCGGCTGTTGAGATAAAGCCTGGTGACAGAGCGACGGAAAGACGGACAGACAGCGAAGTCTTAGTAATAGGGTCCCGTTTTTACCCTTTGGGTACGGAACCTTAAAAAGGCTAGAAATTCTATTCGCACATTATTTTTTGCGGTATGGATATCTAAATTGCAATATATGCACTGATACACATTATTATAATATTATATTATCATTAAAATTATATGTTAGTAAAATCCTGATTGAAAATATGGAACTTGGTATATATATTTTAATAATTAATAAAAAAACAAATATCAAAATTATTTAAACATTCGTACCACAAAAAAATAATATACGAATAGCTTTAAGGTTTTTACTTACTAACAGATAACTTAATTAGCTGGTTTTAGTAGTCGATAATATTATGGGTATTGTGTTATTTTTTAGTTGTTTTTTGTTATACTTTTTTCCTGCAATTCTTTTGCCTACTTATACAAATTTATGAAAATGACAATAACAAACGATCGAACGATCGTAAGCTTATGTCATTTTCATACAATTGACATGACATATTAGAAAGCCACTTGTCTGAGGCCGCCTGTACACTGATGGACACAGTCCTCTTCAAAAGATGGATTTTGTACTTAGATTCATCCAAGATTTTGTAATAAACTACATTTAATTTTGGCGATCGCAGCTTTTTTGCATAATTGATTCTTAAGAATTCTTGCTATTCTAATTTTATGCCAGCAGCAGCAGACGGCACAAAAATTGGAAGTTTGTACTAATAAAATAATTTCTTCATTTTCTGCAACTGGCAACCGCAATGCACAAATCTACTAAGAAAATACTCAAGTACTCGTCAACTATTACTTTAGTTGCACTAATTAGCGGAGGAAACTTGTGAAAAGTTTGCAGATGCTTCAGCTGAAGTTGTGGTCCGTGCAGCCTCTTAATAAGAGATATTAAGAGGCTGCACGGTTTATTTTTAAGTTATAACCAGCCGAAGTTTTAACTGCCATATTGTAGTTTGAAGTAAACAAGTCAAACTATGTTTCGGTGGTTGAAACTACCGATCGAATAAGCGCTTTCTTGCTATTAGGTACATGCGATTAACTTTTTCTTTAGTGATGTTAATTTGTATATCATATTTTTGAAATAACATGTGTTTAATACTATCTGTAAATCGACAGGCACAATTAAAAGTAAATTTTACTAAAAGCGCATTTTTTGTGATAGTAATGAAATTACATGTATTAGTTACAAAAAGTTTGTTTTAAATATAAATTTAAATACTTTTGTATGTGATATATTTGATATACTATTCGATAATGGTATTAACATTTTTACCGTTTTTCAAAGGCCTTTTACGTTTAGATACATGATAAACGACGCAAGCTTGATAATCCATTACTTATCTACATGATTTGCAAATTTTTATTTAAAGCCTATTTATTTTCTGTACTACATTTTTTTATGTAACTAGATAATTAATAAAAGCATTTAAAATTTTTGGGATTGAAAGTTTTTCGATACCTATACGAATAAACCATATTTGAAACAGCTAAAGTTTGCGCAACATATTTACTTTCGCATACAATTTTTTTTGGTGTTTGTATGGTTTCATTGACCTCGGTATTGTTGTAAAGTATTTGATGTTAATACCTTTTCAAAAGTTGATGTAGTAGACCCGTTTGTTGTATACAAAAATAAAAGGTTTTTACGTAATAGTAGAAACTTTTATTGTCAGATTTAATATCAAGCTAAATTTTTCACTTATTTTGTAAATACTACCAATGTGATTAGTGATAAAATATATCTATTAACAGTCTGTATAGATGAGAAAGATGATGATAGTGTATATTATACAAAGAGGTCAGTAACAGCAAGTGAAGCAGTGATTGTCATGCAAAAGACATAAACTATCTTAACCTTATCATCAGGGTCCTTCTTAAAGGAACCCGTATACCATATATTTGTTGTCGGTCTGTATTTTTCTGTAAGGGATATTGTTTGCCATGAAATCTTTCATCTCACAGGATGATCTCTCACAGGAGGAGAATCTCTCACAGGAACGCGAGAAGGTCATAAAGTTTAACTTAATATCAAACACTAAAATCCGTAGCTCATTTGAACCAAAATCAAACCTTTAAGACGATATAGCCATTTATATCACATATTTTAATGAGAAGCAAAACTTACAGGGTCCTTCCCGTTGACCAAAAATTTGGCTTCGTCCCAACTCTACCTGATCCCATCTCTACCCAAATTTAAAATTACCTAACAAAAAATCCCAACTCTACCCGATATGATAAAAAGTACAGTTAAAATAAAAAATCTTTAAACAATATAATTTTTTTTAATCAACAACATTTTTATCATCAATTAGAACAATTGAAATTTAACGAAAGAACTATAACCGGTTTAACTTCGCCAGTGCTTGCATCTTAACAACTATGATCCTTTACTTGCACAATGATTTACTTGTAAAGTATACATCATCATCCCAATCATAATTCATGATTGAAAATTTTTTTCATACGTAATATTTTAATTTTTTTTTTTCGTTTTAACTGTACCCTTACTTTTTTCTATTAGCAAAAATGAAATCGGGTAGAGATGGGATTTTTTGTTAGGTAATTTTAAACCGGGTAGAGTGGGGACGAAGCCAAAACTTTAATTCAGTTAGTATGCAAACAAGAATATTAGTTTACCGAGTTTATTTGAGCAATGTGAAACTTAACTCATCACGCAAGTGCATAATATTAAAATCGCTTTAGATGCTGTATTTACGTTCGAAAACAGTGTAAAGGTTAACATAGCGAATATAATTTAGCTTAACGTTGCGATCTGGGTGCAATGGATTCTATAAATTTAATCAAAACACAAGAATTTGTACCGTTTACCGTCGTTCGGATGCATTCCTAGGTTCAACTATTTGCGGTTGCTACAAAATATTTGCAATACTCGTACAAGTTTCGCTTTAAGGATTTGTTGTGTGTGAAATGATTATTTTATAGAAGATTACAGAATTTAAAGGCTGTATAGGTTTCGTCGCTTAGTAAGCTCAGACTTTTTTTTTACCAGTATAATATAATCATAACTTAATGAATAAAATGACTTGGTAAATTTTTACTGTGTTCAAGTTCAGGAAAAAGATTTAAAGAGATAATAATATAACAATTAAAAAGAAAAAAGCATCAAGTCGTAGACTTGTTTAAAATAGGAAAAAGAGAACCATATCTGTAGAGTTTAATAAGGTACTATGAAACGTTGATTTCGTATACTTTACATAGAGATAGAGCTAGGATTTTGCACACCGTGACAGCAATAAATTTTATAAATAGCCCTTAGCGGCGATAATATTAAGTAGGTATGAAAATGAAGTAAAGAGGTTTCGTCTCAATCAAAAACTTTTTACAAAACGAAAGATCGTGATGAGATATATATTAAAATAGAAAGTGCCTGTCGAAATGTTTAAAGGGGAAAAGATAATCTAAAAAGAATTAATGAAAAAAAAAATTACTCATCCTTTATCCTTAATATCAGTATCGTTTGTAATCCTATACGTATATCACCATATACGTCCAAAGTTTGCGTTAGGAGTGAAAGTTTATTTTAACTTTTTGTTTGTTGTCTGGTAAAAAGAGAGACGTTAAAATTTTATATGTTTATTAACGCTATCGTTAGGAATATGTTTGTTTTGTTTTTTCTTTGTCTCTACTATGTTATTGAAAACAATTCTGGAAAACACGAAGAGCATCGACATTGTTTTTGATCACTACGATATGTTTGTAGTCAAGTAGACGAACGAGACGATAGTGCAGACGTGAAAAATATTAACAATATCAAGAAATTTCATCAGTGGTCGTATCCCCGTCTGATCAGCAGAGCAATTTCTCGCAGAGTTCAGTTTGGCAATGCGCCAGGCGACCATTGTGGAGCTTTATCGACGCAGGGGAAGTATCCAAGGATTGGGTGAACATTAAACGAAACCGACTCAACGCGCGCACATTGCACCATCGTGGGAGGTGCTTGAGTAATTTATCATACGCGGACGAAATATTTCAATCTCACAGACGACTTCTGCATGGTCTAACCACTACAGGTAATTTTCATGGAACTTATACGTTTTACTTGTTAATATACACTTTTTTAGTTATAGTACCTACTTCAACAAAAATAAGATTCTTTTTTTATACTGTTGGCCTGTGCGAAGTATAAGTAAATTTTTTACATGTTAAGTTTCAGCTCACTTGAATGTCTTCAAGTTCAAATTAGGTACCAGTATAGGAGCATAAGTAGTATTAATACATTTATTTTTTACAGTTGTTGATTTTTCATAACTTGCATTGTCCCCTTGCCTTTATAACAATTGGAATTCAAGTAAGTCTCATGTAAAAAGCCAAAATAATCAATATTTTCGTTAGAAACTAACTAGCACGGTCGCCCAACAAAGTGGTCTACCAGTTTGGGCAAGTTTCCATTTGTAGCAAAATAGCAATAAGGTTAAACTCATGAAAAAGAGAAGCACAGTTATGACGTATTTGTAACTGTCAGAATATTAACAATGAACAACAGGGCTGATTTTCCCATGCAATCATGGGAAAATCAGCCCTGTTGTTCTATGACGCGCGAATGATTTTCAACCTTTTATAGGGTGATAGACAAGTCTAAAGCTTATAATAACAAACACATTTAATCAGAAAAACAGTTAAAGGATTTACTCAAAAGCAAGTAAATACAAAGACTAGTTGTAAGATAAATCATTGAACTTTTTTAAACTCAAGCTTTAAATACAACAGTATGAACAAAAAATCAACGGTGAAGCTGGTCACTAAATGGATAACGCTCAACGTAACCTCTTTAGGTCCTTATCCCGGTGAAGTTTGTTATTCGTGTAAAAGGCTCGACGGTGGGCTACATTTATAGGTTAATGCAACACTGCCAGCAGTGACAGATTAGATTTAGGTCCCCACGAACTGTCTCAAACGACTTTATTAGACCCAAGTTTATTCCCAAAGTTAAAGGTATCTTTGTGTCAGCAGCTGATTGCACATTTTTAAGTCACATCAGTAGTGCTGCATGCCGTATAAAGCTAGCACAAAGAAGAATCGCATCACCACTTTTCTTGTGGGTGTCGCAAAAGACGACTAAAGTACCGCTAGATGAAGAAGATCTTCTTCTCTCCACCATTGTTCAAACTTTACTTTACTTTCACGGAGAAAAAGGTCTAGTTTTACTAAGCAGAATTTTGAGGAAGTTAACTAGAACGCATACGTGACAACTATACATTTTGTAAATGATATTTTAAAAATCTAGTTTTTAGTAACGTGAATTTTCTGGTACATTGAACACATTTTTCGGTACACTTTACCATCAAATTTGTACTGCTAGCAATACTTAAACATAGTTGTGCCCATTACTAACTCATTATTTTGATCTTTACAAAGAAAATAGTAACTGATACTATTTGACATGTTTCGTACACTTAACTTATTTACCAGATTTTTTTAGTATTTGCAATTAAGCGACTATTTATCCTTAAAACTAATTCTGATAGCACTCGTAGTTTTTTGTTAACTTTTAATAGATTTGTTTTTACAAGTCGTTCTGGTAATATTGTAAATTTTTTTTTCTCCGTGTTACTTTATGACTATTGAAGCATAATAATAAATTAAACCTACAACATAAATTAAATTATATTACAAAGAGTAGGTTTCTATCATAATTTTTAGAATTACTCTTCGTATATTCGCTCAAAAATACGACATACATTTTAAAACGCAAATAACCAACCAAATTAAGCTATTGTTTTTTGTTAGGTTATTATTAAAATCATATTCTTTAAAAAAAAAACAAGAGTACATATGTAGGTAAATTTACCATTCCACAAGTTTTCTTCTGCAATGCAGCAAGCGATCTCAAAAAAAGTTAGCCTTGTTTTAAATCCAAACATGTTTATATTGTGTTTTCAAAAAAATCTTTATTTATCGCCGGATATCGAGGGAAAGTTGGACGTTACATTGAAACCGATGCATGTAGTTATAAAGTTTATCCAGCTGCGGACATCGTTGTCTGAGTGTATATCGGAGAAAAAGAATAAAAACTCTGTGTAACAATGTATTAATCTCTTATACGAGTACGAGCAAACTTTGTAGGTGGGTGTTGGAATGCAGACATTTATGGACCAAATATTAGCTATTAATCTTTATTTATTATCTGATCTACGATGATACCATCGTATGAACGCATGATTAGAATAATCATTACATTTTAAAATAACGTAGTATCGACACATAATTATAAGTACAAATTGTTCCAACTAAATTGAGGCAATCACTGATTTGTACACTTTCAGCAATTAATAAACTAAATTTTATTAAACAACAGAGTCGCGCCAAATTATTATTTTAACAAACTGCCCAAATTTCAATGACTTAGCACACATTATTTTACGTTAAAGGCAAATGTTTCCTGCTCAATTATATTAATTAGTAGCTACATTATTCTAGAGAGATACTCTTCATAGTTACCATTGCGTCCGAACTTTCTCGAGAAATAAGATACAATTTTTATTTTAGCTGTGTTCGTGCGCAATTATGAAGTTAGTCTTCTATCAGCTAACTGCTCGTCGAGACTTGAACCGGCTTTTGCTCAATACCTACATTGAGCTGTCAACAACGTTTAAGGTGCAAAACACCAAGTCAGCATCCAGTATCGTACCGTACCTATTAGGAGTATAGAAGAATGGGCTGGTAATCTCTTAAACTTAGTTGATGTTACCAAACTATATACTTTTTCAAGGTGTCGTAATTTTTCTTTTCTTACGGAATTTCCTTAAAATCTGGTGTCAAAGTTTTCCAAGTCACATATCATAGGCCTCTGACTTGAAGTTCTGAGAATCTATGGACAGGTCATTGATAGTAATCATACTCATAGTTAATTAAAACAGCCTTAGAACTAGTGCTCAATTTTATTTTGGTTACAAAATTTAACCAGTCGACAAAGTAATGGTATATCATAGCGAAGATTAAAACCATTGAAGACATAACTCGCACCCAGATAAACCTGTCGGGCTTGCGAAACGTTTATTTTTATTTTTTTGCAAGTAATTTGGTTAAAAGTTCACGTGCGAAACGGAAGGAGCAGCTATGATGATAATCATAGCAACACCTCAATAACTAAAAACAAAAATAATTCTCAGCTGTAAGTTAAATAAGCTTCAAGATGTTAATATATACCTGATGACACCCGGGTTTACTCTGAAAGGTTTTGGAACAAACTAGTTCACGTACACGGACATAGGTACAGTTGACAAGAACGGGACACTCGTACCGCCCTCCTGATAACGTCAAACCTGTGACATTGTCACAAATGATGAAAGCTGGATGTATTATTACGAGACCAAAATCTAAACACAAACACAATGTGAGTCTCCTTTTGGCGATTTGCGAACAAGAGTAAAGTAAAAATAAAGTCAGGAAAAATGCTTGCCTCATTCTTTGATCTTATCAGTCGTGTTGGAACAGTGGAACTAGAAAATTAAACGACAATACTTGACTGGTATGCAAAGAAACATTTGACGGTTGCTATGGAAAAAGTTCTAAGGCGAATCCTCCTCGTCAACATCGCTTCGGTGCACACTGCCAGAGTTTGGACTACTATGAGAGTATGAATATAGAATCATATACCTTCTATCCTTTTGGAACTGATCATTGAACAAGTATTAAAAAATTTCCTATAACTCACGTAGGTATATCTAGCTCTTACATTTGTGTACCTAAGTTTTTGGGCTAATTACATTGTGTCCTTAGTTTTCTCTAGATTTGCGAATTTTACATTAGATTTTAATACCCATATTTTTTTAATTTCGGTAGTCCTAAATACTTTCGCAACTTTAAGTTTGATTCAGTGAAGATTAGTTTTACATGAGACGACTTACATAATTTCCCTAAATTCAAACAAACTACTGCTGTAAGACAACTGCAGCCTAGTGCCAAGAAATTTGTAAGATAGCTCTTAGCTCGTAATTTAATTAGTTTACTTACTAGTTGTACTACGTGATATACTCGTATTCACGAAGACTCTTGAACGAGCGTCTGATTAAAATAAACCCAACTAATACTCGTTTTTACAGACATAATGTCAAATCAGTAGGTTTTAACGCAATTAAACATTTGAAACGAAACCATTATAAAACTGTGGTTCGAATAATGTTAGTTCTCACTTAATTTTGAACGAAGCAAAGTACTTGAATAGACCTAGAGATAATTTCAGAATATTGATTCTACTGTTCCTGTAACATTGCTTGTTCTGTCTCTGCTCATATGTACTTTTACTTAAGAGTAGATTTCACCAACAGACGTTTAAGTTTTAAACAGCGTTTAAAATATTATTTGACATATTTTGCATGGGAATAATTGTGTCATATTAATCGTGAATCTATGTTTACCGGCTGTTTAAGAATTGGTGAACTCGGGTCTAAAGCAGTTACGTTTACTTACTTTATACTATGAAATAAATACAACATAATGATTATAAAGTGAAGAATTCCTACAAATCTGTAAAATAATAATAAACCAAATGTCCAACAAAGTTTATGTAAAAGTTTCTTAGCTTTAATTGGAAAATCACTACTTATGAAAATTACTTTCGCTTACTGACTTAGATTTTTTTAACGCTCGTAAGTTTTTCAGAATTGGACGAGTCCGAAATAAAAATCAAATTGGAAACTGTGAACAACTTGATAGCTATATTTGTAAAATTGTTTTGAGGACTAGTTATATGAAAATATTTATTTGCACTGGTGGCCCAGTGCCCAGGCACATCAAAAATTATAAGCTACTCGAAGCAACCATCTCCATTTCCTATAGGTATTGTAACAGCCAAAAGAAATTTTATGTAAGCCATGTTTATGTTAGCCATGTTTTAATTTTAACTTTACTTCTGATTCCTTAGTACTTAACAAAAAAAAATTGGATTACTCGGAACTTTTTGGATATATGCCTGTTCAACAAAACATCATATATTATAGTTGATATTTTTAATAATCACAGTTTTGCTTGTTTTTAACTTGTTACATACCAGCCAAATTGCGCCTGCCATAAATTGCAATTATATCAATACCCTCCTACTTGAAAAGTCGATGTCTAGTTGTGGACTAATGATGATAGCTGAAGCTAAAAGTAAGAGCTTTGTTCAATGAGAACAAAGAAGTTCAAGACTTATTTTTAAATAAAAATGGCAGAAAATGATTTGAATTGATAATAACCGGAAATTCAACCCAGGACAATCAGAGCGTCCATCTAACGTTTATTTGTTTATCCTTCGTTTGATGAACAATGCATTTGGAATCTTTTGGCGTCTAATTTTCATACATATATATATTTGGATTTTATTCTATAATTTGCCATTGGAAGTCGGTGATTTCAAATAAATAATTGTACAGTGATAAGTAAATCATACTTAACTATCGTATGTTATATGTTAAATAACGTTTTTCTATATGAAGAGGAAACACCACGGCCGTTTTCCTCCCTGGATAGTGCCAGTAGAGCAATAATTTTTATTACAAAAATTTATGGCCACTATTGGCATGTTTCTGTTTTCTGTTTTTTCATAAATTAATTAATAAAAAAGATATGACCCCTCAAAAATCGAAAAAACTCGCCATATTTTCCGCTGTGTTCAAACATCCAGAAAACAAATTTGGCTAAATTTTAGAAAAAAAAGAAAACATACGAACACGGCCAAAGCCTTTCTTTAATTTTTAATGAAAAAAGTATTTAAATCGGTCTAGTTTTGGAAAAGTAATCGGGGGACTACGAAACGCTGATTTGGTGTGTTTTTTCGGTCCAAGAGGCAGTTGTCTCTATCACACTCTGCGGTGAATGCGTTTGGCACTGCGCGACAGCAATAGATTTTACAAATACCTATTTTTCCATTCTCTCGCCCGTAGTGTTTCCTCTTAACATACTATTCAATGATACTTTAAGCGCGTTACATAAAGGGAATGCAATGTCTTAAACGACGTGATATACCGTAACTACGTAGAAACAACTTATTAAAAAAGACGGTCCTTATGGAGGTATATTTTGCCACCTTATACAAGAGGCAGGCAAGCCGTATCTACGAGAAAACGTTTCGTTTTAATATTTTAAGGCCTCACTTGCTATTAAAAGCAAAATGTTATATATTTTAAGTAGATAATATGCAAGTATATTTTATAGGTATAATAGCAATTATAATAATAAAATAAATTTAAATTTCGTAGCCCTTTAACCCTAAACATCAACAAAACAATTACATGTTATCCTTTAAAAGCTTGTATTAGGTAGGTTCTGTAAATACGTGGGTAACACTGAAAATGTTTAGAACTGGCCAGTTGGAAACATTGCTAATGAAAACTTTTTTGAATTTCAATTTTAGAACTCTTTGGTAACCTAATTTTGCGCGGGAAACGAGAAGAGAAAGATGGACTTTGTTTCGTAATTTTGTGAAATTATCCTAAGCGGCATTTATTGTGATAAAGTGGTGGCATTGTTATAATAATGTATCAGTGAGTAGGATAAATCAAATAAAAGTGAGAAACAAGGAAAGGCGCTCCTATTTGACTCTGATCCACGTTCTCGCGTAAAACTCCTATAGTCATTGAAATGTATAAACCACCCATACATTTCAATGACTTAGGTTAGTTTAGGCTTATGTTAGGTTAAGCTATTATGTTTATGTAAGTATATATGATATTGTAGGTAGGTATATATTAAAAATTGACATTTTAATATTACTAAACACTAGGCTGTATGGAGTCGTCCGAAGCCGTTAAATTTATATGAAATAAAACCTAATGTAGTATATTGCATTAATTTGTCATTTATTTTTGTGAATTGGCGGCAAATCTGAAACTCTTGTTACACGTGAAAATGAACCTAACGCGAAAATTTACGGTGAATGATTTATTATGACTTTCGTTGTGGGCTTACTCAACAACAAAGCTATGATAGGCTGCGATTAGCATTTCTTAGTGAAGCCCCATCTCGTGCCACTATTCACAATTGGTTTAATGAGTTTAAGCGTGGACGTAGCAATCTCAATGATGATCCGCGTAAGGGATGTCCTTTAACAGCGACTACTGAAGATAACATCAGTGCTGTGCGACGCATAATAGAGGAAAATAATAGAGTGACCTATGAGCACATACGGGCAAGCCATATTGGTATGAGTCATGTTCAAAAAATATTATTACGAACATTTAGGCGTCAGGAAGCTTTATACCAGATGGATATCCCATACTTTAACCGACGACTAGAAACACCTTCGCATGGATTTCGCCAAATTTTAGATAAGTTCAACGGCGGTGACTCAAATGCTGTATTTGACATCGTCACAGGTGATGAAAGCTGGATATATTGCGACGAACCCGAAACCAAAAAACAATCAGCTCAGAGGGTGTTTCCTTTCGAGGATCGGCCAACTTAGGTAAAGAAAGAAAGAAGTCAAGGAAAAAAGATGATTGCCTCATTCTTTGGTCGGAAAGGTAATTTCGCGACTGTTGTGCTAGAAGGTGGAAGGACAGTTACTGCAGACTGGTATGTCAATCGCTGTTTGCCTGTTGTCTTGGAAAAAAATCGACAGCAGCGCCATCAAAGCAGGATCCTCCTTCACCACGACAATGCTTCAGCGCACTCCGCAAAACGGACTGTTGAATATTTGACTACGGCAGGTGTCGAGTTAATGAGTCATCCGCCATACAGACCTGGCCTGGCGCCCTATGACTTCCATTTATTCCCAAAAACTAAAGATAAAATTCAAGGTATTCGCTTTACGAGCCCTGAAGATGCTGTGAAAGCGTACGAAAATGCCATAAAAGAGACACCTAAGGAAGATAGAGCCCACTGCTTTTCTCAGTGGTTCCATCGAATGCGACGATGTGTAGAGAGGAACGAAGATTACTTCGAAAAACAATAAAAAAGTATTGGCAACTTTCTACATTAAGCCGTTTTTCATTTTCTAAACATTTTCAGTGTTACCTAGGTATAACCTTTTTAATGTTGTTCTAATCAGCTTTAAAATAACAGCAGTTTTGAGTTGTCTATATTGCAGTAGAGATACATTAAATATTTATTCATCAGTGTACCTGTATTATACTCGCTAATTTATCTTTAGATCTAGATCTGATAAATAAAGTGCCCTCCATTCTATAGGGTGCAAGAAAGGAGCGACTCCACATCGTCTAGATAGCGGTCAGCCGGAGCATGCAGTGATTTAAGCTGGAATGTTTTGCATCTGGCAAGAATTAATCTCACCCGATGTTTGTATAGCCAAACCTCAAACTTAACTGTTTTCGTTTCCACAAAGCTATGTTATCTAGTTTATACTAGGACTTTACCAATCTAAAAACAAGAGGTACTACGTAGGCGTACTGTAGCTGTGTTTTCTTTTTCTTAAAAAGGTAGTATTGTGTAATTTTTTAGGTTTTTTTTTTCTGTCCCATTATTTGTAACTAACTCTGGCCAGCGCAAAATTAGATAGACTTATAGTGTTTTTAAACAAATAACTGTAATTGTGATACTTTATTATTAAAGTGTTTTTTGCGCGTATTAGATAACCGTAAAACTGTAATCGTATTCGACAATGTGTCTAAAAAGTTTGAATCAAAATCTACTTTTTATGATCATGCAATACTGTAAGATAAAAAAAAGCTAGGTATCAGGTATAATCTAAACGGCTGTCGTTAATAGATGCTTTCTAGTGTTAATTATTTTTACTTTAAATATTAGTTTTTCAGATTTGCAATCCTTTGTATAAAGTCTTATAATAATTCTCATATTTTTATTTCAAAGTATTTTATACAAAAATGTAACCGAAAGCCAAATGTTGTTATTATACATTATCCCACTTGTTCTCACTCTCAATGCGAAAGAGCTAAGAAAACCGTCTTTTCTGGCATACGGGATATTAAGCCTTAACCGTAATATATAAGGTTAAATTTGGTAAATCGAATGGTTCTGAATCGACCCTGCGCAATAGCGCCCCTACCTCCGGGATACTGTCTATTTTTAGAAGCTGAAAAAGGCGTCAATCGCTTTTTAAAAAATTGATTTCATACTCCTAACAATAATAGCGCCGGAAAGATGTATGTTTACGTATGGATTTACATTATATTCTTATATTAGTCGAGAAGCATCATCGTACCTAGTATTTATTACTACTAATACCAACACTACTGGTATCGCTAACCTACATTATTTTGTACACAATTGAAATACGAGTGCAAGCCGGCGACTTGTGCAAGATTATTTGGTCAACAAGTATTTATTAGTAGGTATAAAAACCAATTTAATTCTTTTTCTTAATAATTTAATAAACACAAAAGTTTGTATGCATACTAGAGGTAATTTGCTAAAATGATACTGTTCTAGTTTTTTGAGAATTGATTTTGTTTAGAAGTAATAAAATTAAATCAATTGGTGGTAGCACATAGCTCTAGTAGTTCACTTTATTTTCTGATAAGTCACGTGTTACATACGATAGATGGCGCTACGTGTTGGTTGCTACCATATTTAAGAAATCATTATCGTTTCTGTCTGTACCCATTAACGAAGTCCTCACGGACAGTGTCGCGGTCAAAAGCTTGTTAATAAATAATTATTTAGTTTTCTTTAGTAACAGTACCTACATATCTATTGTGTTACAAGTGTTAACAAAAGTATATAACTAGGCAGTTCACAATAAAATTACATGTCAGTAAATAGGATTTAGGGAAAATCTCGTCTCCGTAGTGACGAAATGCCAAGAATTTGGGGAGTGAATTACGTGCCTCATAATTATGACAGACTTAAAACGCCTAATGGGTGTTTTCATTACTATGACCTAAAAATACAAGATAAACCCAACTTTTGATAAAGATAAGTAATAAGACAAGTAGATAATTTATACACAATAAGTTACTTAAAAAATAATCTTACCGATTTGTATCTTAAGTTCCTTATTAAAACCGTTAAAAGCATGTTAAAAACGACAAAGATAATTGAAAAACAGTGAAGCACACTCGCGAATAAGTGTTTTATCGAAAACGTTTGAAGTGTCATCGACTTTTTAAAAACTCTCGGGAAATTGTGGCGCTTTTTGCACGCCGTGCTTGCTTAGCGACCATTTCAGTGTTTTGTTTTCTCGCACTCAGACACAAATATAAAGTGGTCCAAATTAAGTTATATCACGGACAATATAAGCCGACGGTTTATTATTACAGCGTTTGAAGATTGCGTGTATTGTAATCAAAGTTAAAAGTATTTTTGTATTTTAGGAAATTATTTAGTTTTAAATTGCAAAAGTTTATTATTAGGCAATTTATATTATACCTAAAATTGGTCGGTAGTATACATATACAAATGAAATGCTGTTTGTTAGTTTCGCTAAACTCAAGAACGGCTTGACCAAAAATAGAAAAATATAAACTTATTAATTTTTTCATACAAACTGTTTCTACCTGTGAAACATGGTATATTGTCTGTATAGGCATATTTAGTTTTTTTAATGAATTAACATAAAAAAAGTGTATATTTACCATATTGTACATTATGTATCAGCAATTAAAACATTATCAGTTTTGTTGACTTAAACCTTTAAATGATCTAATTTATTTTTCTGTATGCATATGCAGACTCTGTACCATTATAAGGCAAAAAAAATTTTTTACGTTGTGTAAAATTTTGCTATAAAGACGTCAGGTTATTTATTGTTATTTAAACGCTTCATCATACAAACACTGATATAATGCAGTATATATATTATATGTAGTATGTATGTATATATATATATAGGTTATGTTACCTGTTAAGTCAAGCATATACAGCTATCCTTCTAAATTTATTTGATTTGGTTTGAAACTAGGTATTTTATCAAACTCTAAATCAAAAGTTGCCCTTAAGCTGTGTCAATTAGTAAAATACTTTCAGAAGTGAATTATTTTATCTGTACCGTCATGTAAAAAGGCTACATGTGGACATATGCATAGGACAAAATCCCCAACGTGTATAGAGTAAAAATAATAAAAATAAGGATGCCCGTCTCAGAAATATCATTTTTTATTATCATAAAAAATAGATTACCAAACTAAATCAATTAATTACCTTTACCATGATAAAGGTTATACTTTCATACAAAAAGTCCAAACGCAAATTTAACTATATCATTAGCTTTATTAGTTCACAAATAAAGGTAAATTGACTATAAAACGTTCTAAATACTTCTATTTGCCCCCATTTAAAAAAACTAACTACTAGAGCTAAGTGCTGCCCCCAATGGGGACTACCGTTTCTTTGCTCACCAGTTGGTGCCACTGTAGACTGAGGTCCGGAGGTATAGCTGTCAAAGGCGATTGGCGCCGAAACTGAAATAGATGCTCTTGAGGCCGCCTATTTTTGCGCTATTTCTTTATTCCGCTTTTAAAGCGTTCACATTAATCGCCAAATAATCCATATTTGCGATATTTTACGAAGGAGATCACTTTCCAGCAGGTAAATTCAAGAAATTATAATTTATGCTACAAAATTCCGCTAAAACCAGTACAAAGTGAATGATATTGGACCTCACACGACACTAGCACCTCTAGTGGCAAATTCACTAGCGATAGCCCCCATTGATTTAATTTTATTACTTATAAATTTAGCAATTTTCCTGTAGTATATTATATTGAATCAGAATGAGAAGCAGTTAGCAATTGCTTTTTATTCTGGCATTCTTTCGTATGTACATTATAGGTAAAAGCGGCCGCTTTTGGCGTTAGCGACAGATTCGACTTTATAAACTTATTCAATAAGTACTAGAGGTAACTTGCTAAAATGATACTGTTCCAGATTTTTGAGAATTGATTTTGTTTAAAAGTGATAAAATTAAATCAATTGGGGGTGCACTTAGCTCTAGTAGTTCCCTTAAATCGATTTCCATGTCAATATGATGAAACCTATCGCACAATTTCCGGCAACAAGCCAACAAGTTTGTTTTAAAGTAATGAAACTAACAAGCTTCCCCATCGCTTCCCGCGCTCACGTCAATTTTCCCTGTTAACTCTGTTTGTTGGGCGTTGCAAAAATAAAACGTTTATTGTTTGTGCATTTTATTACATTTTCAGGAAGCGTTGTGTGAACTGGGAGACTTTTCAGTAAATAAATCAATCAGTCAATATGTCACACAACTCAATTATTGTAGGTAACGCACTTGCACTCCTAAATAGTCTGATTACTTACTATTTTTTACCCAACTGCGCCAGAAGAAGGGGTTAATTTTATTATTGATTTATAATTATTACAATTTTTATTTTTATTTATTTTGCGTACAACATCCACATTACAGTTTTAGTTTACAAAATGTCCTGCAAAAATGTTGACACAGTAAGCCTTCAGGATCCGGTAATTCTCATAGATTAAGACACATTTTAAGTAAACAAAGACATGGTGTCTATGTTTTACCTAATATCATCTAATATGTAATTGATATAATTATGGTATGGGGCAGACTTGGGATAAGAATCGCCGCAGTAAAATCAAGTTAGCAGCAGCTACGGCATAAAAATAGCTAAAAGAAAAAAAGAAGGCACAATATACAGGACCTATTACTTACTTCCGTCTGTCATTCAATTATATTAGAACGTGTTACTTTTTTCTTTCTTTTTAGAGAAAATCTACAGCATGTTCTTACAGACTAATTACTTAGGTGTATTGAGTAAGACAATGCAATGCCAATTAAAGATTTTCCAAGTTTTACGTGATATACTTGCAAGACGTGTGTACATAACAAAGTGCAGATATTAAATACTAGAAAATTGTACATGTTACATTTAGTTGGGCTCACTTTAAGTCCTTTTATTGTTAATCTTTTTCTTGTTTATGCACATCGCATTAAAATTTTATGGTCAATATGCTTGTGAAGTCTGAGTTCCAGCTTCAGGGTTTGCAGATAACCTAAAGCACTACATTTTCAATCCGGCACCTTATTATTTAAATACTTGTAACCTCTTAGAGTGACAATAACTTTATTAAGATCGTTGTATTAAAGTAGCGGCCTAGAATCATCCCACTGCAAGGTGAAGGCTTCCATTAGTGAATTTAAGTTATCACAGCATGATGGGTACAGGCATAATCACCACACTTGCCAAACGTGGGTTGCCAAACACAAGGCCGAGCATTGTTTGGAAATTCGAAACTCTTGTTACCCGACCCAGGAATCGAACCTAGGACCCCGAGATCTTTACTTGTACTTGTATGTTGTATAAAAGATGCAAAGAATAACTGAAATGATAACGTTGACGTGTTATTAAGATTATATTGTTATTAAATCTTGATAATCACTTTTGTTTTTAAACAGTGAGTATATAAAAAAACTGTGGATTACATCGCAGACATTGTTCTGACCCCAAAATAAGAAACCATTTCAGAAATCAGAGACAGTGAAGTTCCAAAAATAACCCTGACACACGATTATTTGAATAGTAAAATGATTTTGGTCCTATGTTGACCCGCCCGGCGATCAAACCCGAGACCTCGGAGCAGTCGCAATCTTGAAACCAACTCCAACACTGAATTCATTCAATAATAAAAGTAACTTTCAATTAATATCAGTTGATTCAATATATTGTTTTATTGGGATTAGCTTTCAACAGATTCCAGACGTTATGATGATATATAATCAAAATCTTATAACCATGCTAACTACAAATTATTACTTACTTTGTGACCTTTTTTTATATTTTATACGCTGTCTTTAAAGGTTATTTACCTTGATGGAAAAATAGCCAATGTAAGTAGCCGGTTAAATAAATAAATTGTAAAAGATCTTCTGTGTGGATGCAATGCAACGCGAGTCTTCTTACTTACGCAAATAAAGATTGATTACTACTGAGTTCCTCGACCTAAGTAAACACATAATGTGTATAAATGTGTTTGTATTTAAACAACTTTTTTCGCATTAATTTAAAAACTTGATTTGTAAAAAAACCTTAAATCAACAGAATGACCAAAAACGTGTTTTAGCAAACCAAACAATACCTATAAGATTCTGTTGTAATAAGGTTACACTAAAACAAATTAAAACACTTTTTTTAAGTGTCAACATATTTTTTCTGTTCTTATCAGATATTATTATTGACGTAAAAACATAAAATGAACATAACTACGTTTAGAATATTTTTTGTTATTCTTGCTATGTGAACGCTTCTCCGATAGTTTCGATTAAGCTCTTCAATCTTTCAAACCTCTTACTTTTCATGTATTAAAGTGGACGACTCAAAAACTGGATAAAATCGAAAAGGAATAAAAGAAAAACATTTACAACGCACCATTCATTGATTAACGCAAAAGCACGCTAACGTCTTACCCGATCCATTGTAACTATAACGAAAAACAACCAGCTAGTCCACTTTACCAGCCCCGCATCGTTTGAGATTGCGCAAGTTTGATTCAGAAGGAGAATTTATAGCACAACTTGTGAATAAAGCTTTGAAGGGGCAGTTAGACACATTTTGCGTTCAAGTAGAAGGGTGGTAGTTCAACATTCTTTGAGGAATCACTAGTTGACAATGTTTGCACTTTGCATTTCTGAAAGACCACAATACAATATGAGATGCAACTTACCTACCTAAGTACCTACTAGGATAAAGTATGGTTAATTAGTTAGACTCCAACTCTCTGTTTTTATTTAAATTGAATATTTTCCTAAACGCATAAAATTTATTATTTCTGTTGGTTTATACTTGTACTCATAAACACAATTTTATATTGTATTAAAATTAAAATTATATTCAGAAGTGGACTTTTAGCATGCTTTAGGGCACATGTTTTATTTGCTATCTTAGATGAGATCCTTTGAAAATCGAATTTAATCTGAGTTAAAAATGCCTCACATATTTTTAGAAGATGAAATATTTCTCGTTGAAACGTTAAATCCTCAACATTCGTGTCGTGCATTCTTAGACGCGTTAAAAAATGTAATTAGTTAAAGATTTTTTTTTTAATACTATCTTATTCAAAAAAGTCAGAAATACTTTATTTGTTTAAACACTACTAGGCTAACTAGGTTTGCGAACATCGGCTTTAGGTTTTGCTGCGAATTTTAGATACATCAACTCAATGATATTCAGTGGTTAATTAATTAAAAAAGTACCTATATAGATTAATGCTATCATGTTTATTTTAAGCGAAAACACCTAAATGACTGACTTATACAAACATTACATTTACAACATACATATACAACACATTTTCATTCGCGCATTGCTAATATTAACTCATACTTCAACTGACGAAAAAATACAATTACACACATATTATTACCTCAGAAATCGTACCTGTCCCTACAGATCTAGACTAAATTTATACTGCTACTCTATGTTGATACTATAATTTAGACTTTGATGTATGTAATCTCAGTTTGGAAATTACACCGTGCATTTTAAACCACCAGAAAAACGAAGGCCACGTTATATACCTAACCATTATGTATAACATCGAGGCACTCTTGTTTATTTTATCAATAAAAACAATTTTATTTAAATATAGATTCAGAATTTTTAATTTTGAAACCCGCTCATTATTAGACGTATTATTTTCGTGTGGCGGGGTCCCAGGTGAATGCACTTTACATAGCTACGTCTGTGCCTGTCACAATATGTTTTGAAATGAATAGCTGAATCAATATTTTATATTTTGTTAGGAATATTAAAATTTGTATTGTATAAAAAAATGCCAAGATGTTATACAAATATAATGATTACATAAGGCGGGCTTCGTTTCTCAGGTGGTTGAAAACGTACGGTGTATAACACAAACTACATCGGTATATTATTTCGCAGTGGCGAACGGGGACTTTAGCGGTTGAAATGGCGGTCGGCAAGATATTGGAATTTGATATGGAATGTAGAAACAGCCAATTGTATGCGGTAAGACTGGAAATGTATTTGAACGTGGATAACGTTAGTAAATTTACTAACGCTAATGTTAACTTAGCAGATTAATTATTACTATTTAATAATTGTTTTGTACAATTCTGTTCGCTGTGTCCAAGCTGTGTCGTAAATGCAGGTGAAGCATTATTAACGTTCTTGGTTACTTTACAAAAAAGCTGTCCAATAGTCTGTGAAAAATTTATATACTAGTGTAAAGCCAAATATGATTGTTTATCATGAATTAATAACTAGTAGTTAATCAAAATTATATTTAAGTAGTTGGTAGGTTACAAGCTGAGGCAATAATGGAAGTGGGATAGCTAAAGGTGTCTAATTTATTAGAATAAAGTAACCTATCAATAATTAAAAAAGTAAAAGATGCTGTAAGATATAAAAATACCAAGGTAAATGCTAGGCATTACTCTACCACTCAACTATAAAATATGATATGAAAAAAATTTTGTAATACACTGTATTCATAAATTTATGGGACCTTTAAGATTTGTCCATTTTATTTACCTACTAATGTAATAAATGTAGCCTTTAAACGTCTCATAAATTACAAATTTTGGTGACAACTGCAGTCATTTTATTCCAGCGACACTTATTGTCGCTGGAATAAAATGACTGCAGTTTATTTGTTCCTATTCTTTTACAAGCAAAGAGGTCAGGGAATTGTTGGTATAACGATATCTAGCATTTATGTTTGGGGCCTTATCGTCTGGCTCCGGGGCGGCCGGCGAGGGACTCCCGGTGGGATACGATTGTGTAAATCCTGGACAAAAGGAAGTAGTTAAAGTGCAGGTTCATTAAAAAATTTTGCAGATTACAGTTTCAATTTTTAAGTGCTGCGTCGGTATTCTGTACCTTAATTAATGACACAGCTTAAGTAAACGAGGTCAGTTATATATATATAGATATTACTAAATTGTTTAGATTAAATAACCTTGTATGAAATTTCTAACTCAGATTTATATCTGAAACGTTAAACGGTGTCGCTTTTGCAGCGAAACAAAAGCCAAGTAAATTGTACATAGTTTATCACCAAAACATTAAGTAACTCAAATATAATGAACAACAGAATAAAAAGTGAAAAACGATATCCAAGAAGTACCTACAGCTGAATGGCTAGCCTCTACTCAATCACCTGAGTAGTAAGCTAGTTTCAATCCGCGCGACATGTAATAATGACCTGCCTGATTCTAAAACGCCCTATCATAACTCTTTCCACTTGAGAAATTGGTTTTTACGCCTAGGGTTAGAAACTTACAGCTAAGTGGGGGTTCGCGTGATCGCATGCCTCCCCCCCACTCGCGTGACTTTGTTTCGATTCCGTAGATCGTATATGTGTCGAAGGCAAACTGAATAATTACTCTGTATACAAACGGCGCCGTCAGTTTACAATAGTTCTACGCTATGCAGATTGTCAAAGACAGATTGCAGATCATTTGTAAAAACGTTGACACGAAAATCGGTTTTGGTGACCTTTATTGGTAATAATATCGTTCCATAATTTACATTTATCTAATATCTTATACCGAAATAGCTTTTTGTACAAATTTATTGGTCGATTACTTGTAAACTTTTTTCATTTTGTACACATAGTTTGTTTGCTATATATTCACTTCCCTTTTACTAGCCGTAGAAGACACATGACATGTGATTTGGGGAAATAGGATATGAAAATTATGTACGGTAGGTAAAACCACCTAATATAAGTAAGTAGTGATGAAGATGAGTAAAAAAGTAATCTTTAAATTATAAAATCCAAAATGGACCCGTAAAAGATGTCCGAAAACATAACATTTTGAACAGAAGTTTATTTTGGCCGACTATTTTACTCATGATAAAAAGGGTTTTATCAAATTAAGTAGGTAAGTAACTAAAACAGAAAGATTTAATGATAGGTTAAATAGTATGGTAACAAACGTGATTTGTTGAATTGAATAAAAAAAGAAAACGGAAAAAGTTTTGTGTCTAAAATTTAGTCAAAACGTATAAGAATAAGAACTTATGATAGGAAAAAATCAGCTGCGGTGGACAATAATATTCTATGCCATGATTCATTTTTACTTGCAGCTTGGGACATACAACATTACCAACAGCATCAGCAATTTATAAAAAAATCGAGCTTTTTTTGATAAGGAAAAAATATGAAATATATTTACAATGTACTTGTACAATGTAGACATTTCTGAGCCTAACGACACTCATTTAAGCACACCTAAGTATTGTGATATTGCTTTAATGTTTAACGGATGACACCGTTACTTTTTATCCATTTGCAGTTGTTTCAGCTTAACAAATCATTTCAGGGGAAATCCTCATTTAAAAGGCGATTTTCCCCTCTAAAAGGGGAAAAATCCTCTTTTTTTTCTACTAAGACAGACAATACAATAGTAAAATTAATTCTGAAAGTTTCGTTGTAAATGGTGATCAAATTTAGGTTTCATCGCTTTCTTTTTAATAACCTAAAGTCTACTTTCTTAAAAAAGTGTATCTACTAGCTTAATATGCCTCTGCATAAAAAACATGAGAAGCATTCGTTAACTAATATTGCTAAAAATAAAAAAAGCGTTAGTTATGGTGGATGTTTGTTACTACATCACGCCAGAACGGCTAAGCAGGTCTTAAGTAAAATTACGTAAACATTTACAGTTTCTATGGGATAAGCCTTAAACTCAAGGCTCCACTTGCACAACGTCATGGGCACAGCTAGTATTTAAAATGATGATGAAAAAATAAGAATATGAGCTTGGATCACCTTGCAATTATATTTCTCACTGGGGCTTAGTTACGTATGAAAACTTCTGCTCCTAGTAAAAATTTGTAGGCTCACCAAATCACTTATTTAACTTCATAGAATAAATACGGAACTATGAGTTTCCGCTGTTTTAAAAATAAAATAAACTGTTTTCATTGTGACCATAAAAGTTTCAGTACATATCACAGGGTAAATAAATTTAAAAGCATAGGAATAAAATTGTTTCTTCTACGTGTTTATTTATCGATCTAAACAATTAGTATTCTTTCAGTATACATTTCAATTAAATTTACCATACCGTATATCTTCCTACATGTTTAATAATGTTTTGCTTTGTTTTTCATGTTCCGTGTGAATAAATACGTCTTTCTTAAAGATTTTCTGAGTTTAGGTCTCCAAATACAATAATTATTCAAAAATAAAGTATTAAAACTTTAAAACTGCAAACATTTAAATATCGAAGAAAAATTATTTATTGAAGTATTTTGACGTAAAATTATTTACTTTGTGAATAAAATGCATTGCCATAAATAGTCAACAATTTCAACAAAAGGAAGCATCGCTCTTTGAGTGAAATTTCCACATTTCCGTTTCACAAAATACTCGTACATTTAAAATGGTTTTACGTCGACGACGTTTGACATCGTAAGATATATTTATAAAGCCATAAAGTACTTTTCACAGTATGATTTCTCCACAAAGAGCTTATACCGACTCAAAAGCTCTTTACAGTTTGATCGTGGTTATTCATATTTCATATTCAGGAAATGCTGTAGTGCTTCTTCTGTGAAAATGTGCTACGAATATTTCAGCATAATAATTATTTCACACTTTATGTTCAGATCACAGAAAATAAGCCCGTTGAATTTCTACATTTTCTTTGGTTATAATAACCGTACGCCGTGTTGTGTGAACGTTAAAATATCAATACCAACCGATAATTGGACGCGGAATAGACATTGTTGGCACATACCTTTTAAGTTACTGGTTCAGTTCATGCAATATGTAAATATAATTGTCCCGAAGGCCGCAATTGTCTTCGAACTGTCGTGGGGTAAACATTTGGTATATACATAATAAAAGAAATTAATAATTTTCGTGCTAATTAAATATTTTAACTGGCAACAAAAACGAGTGAACTTGGAGTGGCTGTGTGTGAAAAAATACAACAACTTTAAACTTACTAGGTGGTTGTTGCAATTTTTATAAGGCAAACTGCTAAAAGTGAGAATCTTTGAACATTTTTTTCTTCATAATTCAACTTGGGCTATATTTCCAGCGCCTAGGTGTGATTACTCAATATTTTTAAACATAGTTTGTACGAATTATAGTTAGAAATGTTTATTGTTAAAAGTACATTGAAAATATTTCATAAAATTAATAGACGACGACGAAATGTTATACGAATAGTTTCTTTGAAATGTAGTTTGATTTGAGTTAGTTCGATATCAAGGCTCAACCTTGAGTAGGTATATTACTTCGCGTAGTGGCACTAATTAACAAAATATTATGTCAATTTATGAAATTATGAGTATTACTATTACGTTGAAAGATATCGATGTGGCATATTAATTACAGTACATCTGTAGGTTTGTATTTTTTAAAGTTGCCTTAACGGTTGTTACTAAATAATTTAAAAATTCGTTTTCAGTGACTTTTATTATAAAATTGTAGTTTATAAACTAACGATAACATCAAAACAAGGGGTAAAAATACAACACGTAAAATAAACGCCAGTTTCTTTTTATTTAAGCAACGTATTTAATTAATACAGTAGATCGTATCACAAACGCAAAGTGTTTTATACAAACACAAAATTAATACTAAAACTCGATATAAATTGTTTCTATTATTAGACAAATAGGTTTGATATTGATAGAGTCGGCGTGTATAGCCTGTGAGCGGGTCAAATAGACCGTCAATACTGGTCAACTGCCGTGGTGAACCCTTTGAGAGCTAATCGCGTTATCTCGATTGAACTAGCTAGCTGCTATTAATTAGATTGCGGCGTCACACTAGATTACATTGTAACACGTACCAATATTGTCATTAAGACATATTGCATAATTGTTTTGCGTCAACACTCATCTAATGTGGCGAGAACATATCTTACTTTATTTAAATACCTACAATGTAGGTACTGATTTGTATCACGCATTCATTTGAAGTTTAAATCTTTCAGAGAAATTTAGGGATTAAAAAAATATGTTTAGTAACTGTAATGGATTTAATTAAATTAAATCATCATCCATCTTTAATAAATCTGAAAATGAACCCTTTTTTTTAAGATAATGACTCAAATAGGTCCTTTGCCTTCGTCGACAAATAAATCGTTCTTGATTACTTTCATTTACTTGTAAAATAAATGTTCTTAATTTCATACCAAACTTCGGAAATGTTTATTTTTAATAGTAAAGGCATGTTATAGATAATTATTAGATTTAGTATCACATCCGTCACAAGTGAGATATCATGAGAAACTCTTTGTTTTGCATATTATATCATAAAGTTTTTTAGTTATAACAGGTTTTGACCACATATTCTTTAACCTATTGATATACCTACTGACATACATATTTGGTTGACGTGATGCTACATCACGTCTACTAAATATGTACTTAATTATGTCAGTTGTCAGTCACATATTTATACCAAATAATAATTTAAGGAAGTATCGAAACTATTTAAGGTTTCCCTAATAGGCAATATACAAATCTACCTATTTGAATCCTACCGGCGAAATGGTACGAGATCCTTTAATAGCTTCTAGAGTGATGTTGTATGTTTATTATCCGTTAATAAAGCCAATTTGAATGGAAAGTTTGGTTAATTAATTGAGAATTGGGGAATTTTAAATTGCGAGTGATGTTGAACACAAACCATAATTGGATTCGCTTTAAACCAATCAGCTTTGACGGCACGCAGGGCGCGTTACTATTGGTCAAGCCACATAGTAATTATTATTAAATTATTTTGCCAAGCCTTTGTTACGCATAGCATAAATTAGAATGTGAGTGGTTAAACATTAACTGGATAATATCTGTTTATTTTGAATATTGTTAGCTTTTTATTTTATTTATAAATAAGCGTTAGCAAGAAGTGAGAAGTCTTACACAATTCTTGTATACTTAGATTTGGGTAAAAACTCTGCCACTTAAACAGCATCTTCAGTGGCATTAATTACTTCTCTCTGTAAAACTTTCTGATATTCGACACACATGAATTTATAAAACATAACATTTATTAGAGTAATGCTCATAACACACTAATTTGCACAATGGTTTTAAATTTAAATCTGAAAAAAATCCTTTTGTGTTGGAACTACTCGTATGTTGTGACTCAGCAGATTTTCTTGTGACATTGCTTTTAAACTAGTCAGTACATCTAGATTATGATGAGACTGAAAGCATTGTTTTAAAATGTCAAAGGTCCCTTATATCTATTTACTTTTTATGAAAATAATTAACACAGCGACTCTTGTCACGATGCGGGCAACCTTACTAATTAAACTCAAAGCAAACTTGAAGACTGGTGAATATTATATTTCTCTTTATGGCATTTTACCCATTTTTGAGAAACGAATTTACAATTATTAGTTAAATTTTTAAAAACATATCTAGTATTTTATTTTAAATATTTATAAGTAAATTTAATGTAGGGAGTTGAAACTACGTAGGTATGAAAATTGCAAATCACCTCGCCCAAAGCAATGAGACATAGTCGTCCTTTATTTTGAATTTTATGTTATTCTCTATTTTTCAATGACAGATCTTATATAATATAAAAATGGACAACCTCGGATAGACATAGATATTTAAATAATTTGTATGCTCAGTAAACACTAGGCCCTTTAAAGACAAAGATCACTTACACATCCTATAACCATGTGCTTTCTACGTTGAGTACAAAGGCATCACACCTAATCTCTAATGTAATATTAATTCCTACATGAAAATTTGAACTGCAAGTAATTATGCACATCAATATTTGTATTATTTACCATATATAAGTACGCTTCAAATAGTATTTGAACACGTAAATTGTATTGTTACACGTGATATTTAATTGAATACCTACATACAAAGTGAGAATCCTAACAACGTGGTGGCGTTCAGTAGCATACATTTTATTCTTTAATAAATACGCACTAACAAGCACCAAAATTTTACATTGAATACCTTTGTATTCAATGTAAAATTTTGGTGCTTGTTAGTGCGTATTTAAATGTCCTTAAATTAATGCCAAGCTCAAATTTCATATGAAAAGTGAAGGTCATAGCGATCGTCATTCGAATATTTTGCTATAACAGAGTATGGTATTGTTATTTACCTGCATGTAAGGTTTCAAAAGTTTCCGTAGGTAATTTATGAAAACACGATATAAATTAACTAAAATACGAATACTAATTAAACGTAGCTTTAATCATATTGAATGTGTTAATAATATCACATCTTTATAAACCACACAAAACAATGCAGATGAGCAATCATTTACAGTTCCCTGATTTCATAAATTGGCAAAAAAACGAGCTTGGAAAGCTGAATTCCGGGAAAAACGTGCTTTTAAAATTACAGACGCCAACGGGACTATCATTCGGTGGAGATAAAAAAAAACTAAAGTCGTCCATCGTAAATCTAATGCATTCCACTTTACTACCCAGATTTACGATCGCCTCAGCTTATCGGGGTAGGTAAACTTAGGTTGGTAGATTAGGCGTGCTGCTACTCACGCGACATGGTTGGCTTGCGGTAAAAATGCGGCGGCCAGCGCGAGAAGCAGCGGCGCGCTGCGGGGGCGGGCGCCGCTCATGGCGCGAGCGGTGGGCGCATGGGAGCCGCGTCTTTTCCAGCCAGTTCGCGCGTTCGCCACCGACGTCGCGCGGCGGACTACTTGGCGCGTGTGGTGCTACCGCCTGCCGCGCTCTGCTCGTTCGGCGGGTTCTTTCGTCCGTCGCGCCGCACCACCGCTATCGATCGAACAAGCGTGACCCGGGACGGCACCGCCTGTCGCTCTAGCTATCGACCGTCGTACCGCCGCACCATGCGACGCGTACACCTCCTAATTACTACACTACCGGACTTGTTCGCATTAAAACTTCAAACCTGCGCGCGACACCGCGGAAAATAAATCCCGATTTACGAGTTAATTTTCAACTTTAAACACCGATGCACTTTAACGCCTTAACTGCACAGTTCGAAACTTTAGAGTACGCTCACTCGTACACCTGATATAATGTACACCTGAAATCAATGTGAAGTTTACAACTAAATGTTTATCCAGTAACGGGAATTCAAGCAAAATTCTCGGAATAGCGGCGCAGACTATTCTGTTTTCTGTATTCAACTTTCGCTTTTACCGTCTCTCAGCTGATTTTATCACGTTGGTTTTACTCATTCATATTGCAACGAGCTTATTTTATGTGTGAGCGTGATTATTCAGACTCGTTGAATACGTGTATTTACAATTTTTATAAATGGATGGCAAACGAGGTTAAAGGGGTTTTTGTTTGGGTAGATTCACAGTATTCGGCCGTAGTCTGCGGTCATGGATTAATAATTTAAATAATTTTAGTCACGTTGATTTATATCTTTATCTACGCAATATTATCCGACATTTTAAACCTAGAAAACTAATAAGTTTTCCGGAATGTAAGGTGATAAACCGATAAGCTTATTATGACATTTTATTATTGTAAAGTAAGACTAAGGCAGTTTTAATTCTTGTTTCTAATTTCGTGATGCCTATAATGAGAACAGAAATTTAATTACATTGATTTAGACATCCTTAACCGAATTATAAAGATATTTGTGAACATTTAGGTAAAGTAAAGTTATATAAAGCATTTATAATAAAGTAATGAGGACAAAGAACTTATAGTGACAATGTTAATGTTTACGGTTCATTTATTTATATAACGATAGCTAATTTGGGAGTACAAGGAGCAATCCTAGAGATTTATATATAAAATTATAATTTAGAACATTGTCAAAGGCAAACGGTTAAGCATAAACCTTTATTTTATTTGCTACTAGCTGGTGCTGTGCACGCGACTGCGTACGCGTGGAATTTATTAAAATTATCCCACGGGAACAGAGCCATTTCCCGGGATAAAAAGTAGCCAATATGATATTCCAGCTAATAAACTAACACCGAGCCAAATTGTATTTCTTTACAAACTTTCATCCCTTTGATAATTGAACTCCTTGAGGGAAAAATTTGTACAAACTTTAAATTATTTTTTTTTAATAACTAATTACCAGCCTAAAAAATAAATTCCAAGCTTTTAGCTTTTTATAATTACGATACTTGCATACAACCTTTCAGCACCTTTTTATTTATCGCAAAAAAATGCAATACGCATACGTACTGCTTCAGGGGCAATGGATATTGGACTCTCTTGTCATGGAACAGCGGCATAAGAACCACTGTTCGCCCGACAAGCATACCCACTAAACGACCTGCGGTGTACCCCGCAACGTATGTTGATGGTGAATGGGAACCAGTACGGACGAATGCTATCCTTCCACACCGTATCAACCCTTTACTTTTTTTTATAACAATAAAAAGTAGCCTACGTCCATTTTCAGACTCTAGAGTATCTGTGTACTAAAACCAATTTAAATCAGTTCAGTAGTTTTGGCGTGAAAGCGTGACAGACAGATAGAGAGAGTTACTTTCGAATTCATTCTACGTTATTATAATTAAGCAATTTTTAAATATGAAAGTTGGAATATATCTTTTCTTATTTTTTCTGATCGTGCCCGACTTTGTTCGTTTGATCTTTAATTCAAGTATTCAGAACCCTTTGTCGGTTTGCGTACGACAGCTCATCTAAGTTTCATCACAATGGAATGAATGGTTTCAACACATATACGACCGAACAAAGAAACGTGGACTGTTACGTACAAATATTTGTAAGTAGGTATTTAATTTACACATGAATAATAATAAATATTATACATACAATATTGTAATTTCGTGCATACAAAAGTAATTAATAACAAAAAATAATTTTGTTAGTCCTACTTTTTAATGCAAGTGATTAGAAGACCTCTAAAAGTTATTCTGTATGATGATACTGTATTTCAAAAGAATCATTTTATTGATACTAACTAACTGTATAAATATACAGTTTTTAATTGCAGTAGGAAACATGATGACTGCTTGGAGAAAAAATAATTCCTGGAGCTAATTGAGTATCTACCTATCCTAATAAAATTAATATTCAGGTGTAAATGTACCATGTCTCTAAGACAACCGAATGTGCGGTCTCGGGCTTGACCTCAGGTGCAGGTCCGCAGAGGAAGCCCCCGGTAATGGTCCCCGTACGGCATTTACAGGAAACCAAACGGACTACATATCTGTTGCCTATTGGTAGGGTTTGTCGTTTTGGTCCCTTACAATTTCACCTTTACCAACGGCCGGAATAACAATAGGTTTTATCTAGGTAGTAGATACTAAGTCATTGCCATGAACAGTTGAGATTAATTTATCTATTACCAGGTCCTCGCTTCACATGTGAACGGGTGGTAAAATTTCGCTAACTCTTTTTTGTTGTGTTTAGGTATTAATGTCTCGATAAGGTTCTAATCACAGAAAGTTGAGCGGAACATTAGAAATATTACGAAAACTTACATCGACAATATTAATTTTACATAACTGTCAGTTGTTTGAAATAGCTGTAAGCGATTGGCAAAATGCGCGCTTAACACAGATTTATCGGTTGATGAATATTAAATTATCATTTCGTGTAATCTCATTTCAATTATGCAGTATCTAAGTTTTTGAAAAGTGTACTTATTCATCACGGTAAGTTTAGAGCCATACTAATCAAGACACGTGTTTAAAGTTTTTGAAATAGAGATTATGATAGACTTTATTAATAGACTGCTTTGTATATTTGTAATAAAATACATTGAAATCTAAAAAAAAGGTCATAATTATATTTAATAGTAGGTATTCGTTCAACGGAAAGACAAATTGAAGCATAGATAATACATTAAAATCTGTCGGGTCAGTTACTAGTAAATAAAATAAACTAATACATGCCATTTCTTAACTCTCACAGGTAAACTTTATATTATTCATATTATTATTATAGCAAAACGACTCCGACTTATCAGGCGCACAGCTGACTGCAAAAAGGCATGTGCCTAGCATCTGGTGCGATACGAGCGGAAATCCTAGGAGATTTAATCTGAAAGTCTCGGCATGAACATTATTGAACATGTAAGGAACTATCGGAATGTGGTTTCGTTAGTCGCATTTATTGTTGTCTTATTTTATTTTACAAGATATAAGTTACTTTATCGATACTGACTAAAATTTTAATGCTTAAAATACACCTAAATTATTAAAGTCAGCTGTAGTTTAACACTCAAATATTATTCAAGGTACAGATATACTGTTGTACTGTTCGCCTCCTAAAATACAAAAGCACCCGTTGTCATCCTACAGGACGTGTCGTAAGATAGGTGCCTTGCTTAATAAATTAGTAAGCATTTCCAAATTATGACAGTTAACTTCTTTTGTTGGCCACAACTAGTCGAACTGCGTTTTTGAGTTTTTAAAACCCATCTGAGACTTAGAAAACAGCGTTTTAAAGTCTAGAAAAAATATCTGTATTACTTAAGAATCTAGTCATGTCACATAATATGTTAACGGTTACATGATTTGATCAACTTCGCTCGAAAGAAAAAATCACAAACCTACACCCAATGATATTTAAAAAGTAATAGATATGTTACATGCGCTCTCAATATGCGTCCCTAAAACGTCACAATTGTGACGTCTTTTAAAATCCAATCCATATGGATGCCAAGGCGAAAGAGAAAGTAATTGTTCTTTTCACGAGTATGACAAGGACAAAATAAGAATTACGCATGTGTGCAGTTGTTAGCAAGCGGCACAGATATTTCGATAGTTTTGTAAGGGCATAACCTATCTATACTTTTTAAATATCATTGCCTACACCTGTTATGCAATGTTTTTTTAATATTACGACTAAACTACGGACATTTGATGTAACATTTTTATGCAAATTTAAAGGTACTAATACACGGTGCATTTTCAACCACCTGCAAAACGAAGCCCACGTTATGTAACCATTGTGTATAACATTTAGGCAGTGTTATTTCATTTTTATACCAAATTTTTTTCTTATAATCTGTACTTATATTATAAACCTTAAGAGTTTATTTGTTGGTTTGAACGCGCTGTACTGGTTCAAATTTAAAAAATATATTTACCAAGGAAGGTTTTAGCCCATACGAGTATATATAACATCACGCTGCGACCAAAAGGAGCGAAGCATCAGTCCACTCAACAGAGATTCCGCCACAGCAAAATAATAAGTCTGTGCGCGTCACAGCGTGTTACAAAATTAAACTTTTGACACAAAATTTATTCTTCTTCTTTGGCCTCGCCTTATCCCGTTACGCGGGGTCGGCTTTCCCAATCATGCGACGCCATTTGCTTCTATCTTGAACGTCTCGTTCGCGGAGTCCCAACACCTTCATGTCCTTTTGAACATTTATCATCCAAGTGGTTTGGGGCCTTCCTCTACCCCTCTTTTTTGCAGCGATGGAAAAGCACTTTTTGACAACGTGATCGTCCGGTCTTCTCATAACGTGATCTTAGTCTAGCCTCAGAAATTTTGTGGGTAATGGGAGCCACTTTAAAGCTCCCCCTTACATGTTCGTTGCGTACTTTAAGGGTAACTCCGCCCGACCACCGCAGCATACGCATCACCGTTGTGTGCAGTTTTTGCTCATGAGCCCTGGTTGTAGGCCATACTTCGCAACCATAATTATAGTAAAGCTGGTCTCACTGCTGTTTTATAGATTTTTCCCTTCGTCCTAATAGGCATTTTAGTGTCACATAGGACTCCGGTTAGCGTACGCCATTTGTTCCATCCAGACGCCATCCTGTGTAGAAAATCAGCTTCAATTGTCCCATTTTCAGAGATAACTGATCCCAGGTATTTAAAGGATTTTGCTCGCGGTAGATCTATGCCATCAAGCTTAATACTGGTATTGATGGAACTTTCTGGGTCACAAAATTTAATTTAATTGACACAAAATTTATTATTTTTCCAAAATGATTTATATAAAAAAAAATAACACTGCATTATACATAATGGTCCAATAACGTGGGCGTCGTTTTTCGGGTGGTTAAAAAAGCACGGTGTATATTAGGGGTTAAAGTATGAAATTGCCGTTTTGTATGGACAAAATCGAGAAAAGTCATTTTTCCATACTAACAATTTTTTAGTTTTTTCAAAAACGCCTGAACCGTTTTCGATGCAATTAAAGGTGAAAGTTAGATGGTTATAAAGCTACGCATTATAGTATTTAAATTTCTGAAAATTAAAGTATATAATACAAATATACTTAATTGAAGCAAGAAGGTCAGCTGACACATTGTAAGGGGTCTTTTCAACGACTTCCTTTGAAGTAATAGGCACTAGTATTGCATTTTTTTTTAGTCAAAAGTTACTTTATTTAGTTTTTGATACAATACAAAAAGAATTACGCAATAATATGACTATACTTAAGAGCTATAAACAAAATAAAAAGTGGGAAAATAATCGGCAATTTCATACTTTAACCCCTATTATTTATAGACATAGGTCTTAGACCCGAGTTCACCAACACTTTAATTTGACACAATTTGAAAAATATTTTAAACACTGTTTAAACGCTGTTTAAACTTAAACGTCTGTTGTATTCAAAGTCAGTCAGATTCTGATTTTGAATTTAAATATAATATTACACTTCCTTAATGCAAGCGATAAACAACTCTGGGCCTTCTAAAAAACTGGAACGTTTTGTCTGTGTTTCATACTAATAGTTATTTAACTTGTATTTGTAATGATTATTTAATTTTTTCGTTTTTTGCAGATGTAAATGAAAACTAGGACATGCAAATCAGAAGTTGTAAATTACAAAATCACAACAGGTTAACATTTAGGAGTGGTTGTTCATTTTTACATAAGTTTTAGGGAATATGCAAAACTAGCGAAAACACTTGCTTAAATCTAAAATGTAGAGGTAATTCGAAGATAATTACACATAATTACTCGTAGTTTTCCTCAGTTTATTATTCATAGCGGCCTCCAATCGATCCATTTACATTTTAAATGTGCACTTACCTTTACTAATTAAAATGTGAAAGTAACTTGTTAACCGATTGTGATAAAATTAGGTGCAAATATAGATTAGACCTTGATTAAGAACTTTGTTTATTTTTGTATCCCACAGCACAGCTTCAAGCGCTATATAACGCGATATAGCTAGTCATTAAATAACTTTAAAATTGTAGACAATTCCGAAAGGATTGATATATATGTACTTCAAAATGAATTATAATTATTATCAACTAGCAGACACTGCGAACTTCGTATCGCCTCAGATTAGTATTTGATTTTAAAGTCCTAAATGTCATTGCAAAAATAAGTATATTATGGTGTGCTTTGAAAAAAAAAACATGAAATACAGCCTAGGTTTTAAAATTTTTTTTAACGTTAACTCTTCAACGTTTTTAATATTTTATCCTATTCACGACAAAGATAAATCCAAAAGCACAAAAATCGGTGCAGCCGTTCTCAAAAAAATATATAAAAATAAAACGCTATACTGGTACAGCTAAAAATGCATTTAAATTAGATTGAATAACTTAAAACATAGTTAAATTAGCAGCAGAATATGAATAACAATGTAGATAAAAAATTACCTACTTTCAAGAAATAACATGTTATGTATAAGCTCGCAATCCTTATTTAATTCCCGGTAAGGGTGATCAAAAGTCGGCATAGACCGCAAACTGCCTTGCTAATATTACACACGCGAGAGTTAATTAAATTTGTACACTCAGCGGCACAAAATGCGGTCTTATCTATCTAATGTACTGCTAAGCGCAACATCAAAACTGTTTAATAATCGAAGCAAAATACATAATAAATAGACGAATAACAGTTATTTTATTTTAGTTTAGTAAGGTTAGGTATAATTTGTAGAAAAGAAAAGTAAAGGCTTAGCAAGTTGATTAAAACTATTTCCTTGGAAGAAAAAAAAACTAAAATCAAAAATCCACAAAACATTGCTTATTTAATTTGAGTTTTTTAAACTTTGTTAAGCCGGTAAATTATTATTTTGATCATAATTAACTTCATAATTTGATGTTGAGCGTTAAGAGGAAACACTAAAGGCGAGAGAATTGAAAAATAGATATTTGTAAAATCTATTGCTGTCGCGCAGTGCCAAACGCCTTCACCGCAGAGTGTGATAGAGACAACTGCTTCTTGGACCGAAAATACCTACTAAAAGCACACCAAATCAACGTTTCGTAGTTCCCTGATAAGATTACTTTTTTCAAAACTAGACCGATTTAAATACTTTTTTCATAAAAAATTCAAGAAAGGCTTTGGCCGTGTTCGTATGTTTTTCTTTTTACCTAAAATTTAGCCAAATTTGTTTTCTGGATGTTTGAACACAGCGGAAAATCTGGCAATTTTTTTCGATTTTTGAGCGCTCATATCTTTTTTATTAATTAATTTATGAAAAAACAGAAAACATAGAAACATGCTAATAGTGGCCATAGATTTTGTAATAAAAATATTGCTCTACTGGCTTTATCCAGGGAGGAAACAGGGGACTACGTTTGTATGGAAAAACGACCCTTGTGTTTCCTCTTAACCTGTTAATACTCTACCAGGATGATAATTTTGTTTAGTATTTTTTAGTATTCTTCCTACTAGCATTATTTTGGCCCGCTGCGCGCTGCTCTGCCCGCGATATCTACACGTTATATCGTTCGGGCGGAAACCTGTGCCCAGTTGTGGGATATACACGGTGCATTTTAAACCACCTGGAAAACGAAACCCACGTTATGTGGCTAATATTTTTTGAAAAAATAACAAATATTTATTCAGACTTTTAATTTTGTAACACGCTGTAACGCGCACAGATGTATTATTTTGCTGAGCCGGGGTTCCGGGTGAATGAACCTTACACAGCTACATCATTACGCGTCGCAGCGTGTTTCAAAGTAAATAGCATTTATAACCAATATTTTATATCTTTATAAAAAAAATTAAAATAACACTCCCAAGATGCTATACATAATGGTTAGATAATGTGGGCTTCAAAGAAGCCATCTGTAACATGAAGCCGCTTCATTTTACAGATGGTTGAAATTGCACCGTGTATAATAATAATAACCGTGTATAACAGCCCATGTCATTTCTCAAGGTTTTATGTATCTATTTTATTTTTATTACTACTTATTTCATTATTGCCAAATTTCATAAAAATCAGTTAAGTAGTTGAGACGTGAAAGCATAACAGACAAAATTAGTCTCGAATTAAAATGTTATAAGGATTAGGTACTCAAGTAGTGAAATTGACTAATATAAATGATATTTTAAAGTAGGTATAGTTATATGTTACCTTCATAGTAATTCGCGTATTAAATCTGTTCCGAGCAATCCAAAACTGCACACAATAGACAATTTTCACTGATAAGCAAAACAAAATGCGAAACAGCACGCGAATTTTTAATGATTGCCGCTCGTGACTAAACTAGACGTGGACGTTGTTAAAACGGCCTAATAAGAGCGTATTTGAGTCTTCACAACGCGCGCGCTTTAAACATATTATCTGCTTCGTTCTAATATTCGCGCCCGATTCAAATATTCTCTCTTGTAGGTGTGAAACCACAAATGATATGCAAACAGGTGAGATATGTTATGTATTCCGCACCGCAGTAGCTAGTAGGTACTTCCAATTTTATACCTCAATCCCAATGTCCCTGAATTCTCTTTCAAGCGGCCATCGTTTGTATGAACTCGGTTATGAGATTTTCATTTGGCCATGATGGTTGTAACTTTTCAGCAGGTAAGATTAAGTTGATAAAATAATTAAAATTCTGCATCCGACTGTTCAATTGCTTTTGTTCTCTTTTAGTATGTATTTACTCTTTATTCGATCAAACGCGGCCAAAGTTTGAGACTACAGTCAGCCTTAGTTCTTACATCGCAAATTGCTAGCAACTATAGCGATAAAAAGTATAAAACACACTGTACATTCACAGCCGTGGATTGAACCAACAATCAAATTTGGTTGTGTAAAAATACACACAACAAATATTCTGATATTATTCACTCATTCAGATAATAGCTAGCTAGCTATACAGGGTGAAATATTAACCACTTTCCAAAATTTTGATAGGCGTTCAGTATCGTATTTAGAGCCCAATATGAAGTAAAAAATGTAAATCCAGTATTCACCCGAAAATACATATTTTTCGCAATATAATGTTAAATTTTTACGGTCCTAGACCTGTTAAGGTATAAAGGGAAAATCAAAATTTTATGAATAGTATCGCAATGAATGAATGCGATGCGCATCGCGTAAAAAAAGTGTTGCTAGGCGGCCGTCTCAAAAATTTGACATTTTTGGCGGTCATTTTCTAAGTGCTTTATCTTGACATTTTTGTACTATATTGGCTATACCAAAAGAAAAATACATCATTTGTTTTTTAATTCGTAGATTGATTATAATATATTAAAAATTTGGAAGGTGGTTAAAATTGAATAGTACTGTATAAACTGACTAGCTGTTGCCCGCGACCTCGTCCGCGTCAATTTTTGTTATTATGATCGCGATTATTTTTGCCACATTTTTCCCTGATGCTTCGCTCCTTTAGGTCGCAGCGTGATGTTATGTAGCCTAAAGCCTTCCTCAATAAATGGACTATCCAACACAAAAAGATTTTTTCAATTCGAATCAGGACTTCCCGAGATTAGCGCGTTCAAACAAACAAACAAACTCTTCAGCTTTATAATATTAGTATAGAATACAGTACGCAAAAGCTGCAACCTGGCTGCAACGAATCTACTTAATGCGTCGAAAGAATGCGGATAGGTGAGTATATTCTCTTCTCGCTAAGACGCCGCTTGTCCGTGCAATCCTCGTTGTGAACCAAGTTCACGACAGGATCGACGTGTTCTGGGATAACCTGAGTGATCTCGCAAAATGTATTTTATATGTTGTTTGTTATTTAAATTGTTGATGTTTGGCCCCCTCTATCGCATTGGATACGTATGTCTGTTATGATAGATGTAGGGATGTTGTTAAATAAATAAATAAATTTATATGACAGAGCTCATTTGTTACAGGTAAAAATTTAAGCTGTGCATTATTGGGTTATAAAAACTGAGTTTTAAAACCAGCTACCCAAGAATAAGAAAAACTAGAGTTCTGAGATAAATGTTTTTAACTAAATCTGATTTAAACCATTTCAAATAATGACTAACGATACTGATGTTTTTATGATTATTCTTAAAAAGTATTTTATGATACGAAACGTAGATCGAAAAATAAAATTCATATAAATAATAAATAATCTTAAGAATTGAATAACTGCTTGAGTTTTTATTCAAGACATCATCAGGATGACATCTAGTAGGGTATAGTCACATTGCCAATCAGAACTGAAATACTAACGCGTTAGACGCTTGGTATAATAAAATTGAAATATTGATCAGTCAATAATAAATTTTCATCAAACTTATCATTCAGATTTTAAACCAAGCCCATTTTCCAAGATTTGATAAAGTTAACAAAAAATATTGTGTATAGTGTGAATAAGCCGGTAATCTGTGGCAATATTACAATCCTGGGCGGCCATTGCTACGAACACTAAAATCAACATAACGTTACTGAAGTACAATTTACGACTCTCCAGGGCTCTGGCACGTTCGCTACAGAAGTACGATATGCACTGCATTGCGACTTTTAAATGAAAGAGGAAGTATTGCTACCTACTCCGTTTCTTAATACTGTCTTTGTGGACGTGGTCCACTTAAGTGGTTTTGTATTATCCGATTTGCTGCAATCGCGCTTTGTAATGCTAGTAAATTAGGCAAATTTAATGGAAAATTAATAACATAAAGTTTCGTGTAGGCTTACTGTTCTTAGAGTTCATATATAGCATACAATAAAGTTAGCCAATTAAAAATAAAACCAGCCCAGTGCGAGTCGGATTCGCTCGCGCACGAAGGGTTCCGTATCAAAAAGGCCAAAAAACGGGTTTGTTGTATGGGAGCCCCTCTTCAATATTTATTTAATTTTGTTTTTAGTATTTTTTGTTATTGCGGCAACAGAAATACATAATTTGTGGAAACTTCAACTGTCTAGCTATCCCGGCTCTTGAGACTTGAGACTGGTGACAGGCAGACGAACAGACAGCGAAGTCTTAGTAATTTAGGGTCCCGTTATTAACCTTTTTTTTTTGAGCTCTGTCCCCTGTTTTTATTATACAGAGATTTTATCTTTCAGGGGTTTCATTTTTAAATTAATAGTTTTAACCAATATCGTTCGTAGGTTACATTCAAATTTTTTAACATACAATTTTTCACTTACTTTCTAAGGTTCTATTCTACTCGTAATTATGCTATTACATTTTTCTATTTTGCTATTACATTTTTCTACTTCTATGATTACGGCTATTATAACTATTCTTAAGTTCTATTACAGTTTTTTCTTACATCTAATCTATTATTACTTTGTTTATACATGAACACATATATTGAAAGTAATGGTTATTTATCCTTATTTCTATTTTTCACTATGCTATATATTTTTAAACAGTAATTTAGAAACTTATACCTAATATTTATATTTGCCATAAATTCACTTATTTTATATATTTTTATCTGTTGTCCTATTTGCTGTTCAAATTCGACGTTATTACCCTTAGGGTACGAAACCCTAAAAAATGTAATACAAACAATAACTAACTTTTGGTGTATGTAGGTAGGTAGGTACATTTAATTGTGTGTCAAAATAATGTGAGTAGAAGCTTTAACTAACTTCGATGACTGAATTTATTATACGTTGTCAGAAAAAAAAAAGTTGTCGTTGTACAAATATTAAAAAAGCAAAAGAAACTTTTTTGTCCGTCTGTTACTCTTTCACGCCTAAACTTTAAACCGATTTGAATGAAATTTAGCACAAAGATCGTTAACCACTGAGCATCGGTTTCCGCCTGCGCTATACACACGGTAGGTATATCACACCCGCGACCATGATTCGTGCAATCGAATCGAAACTTCGAGAAGGTTAAGTGATAGTTAACCTTTAAATAACTAATTTGGTTGCAGTAAACCCCGTGAAGTGTAAAGTTTTAAATGTGAAAAATGCAACAAGATAGTTAAAAATTTTAAAGGTACTCGTACCTATAATATGTACAGACAACGGCAGGTCAACCTACCCAAAAAGTTAAAAGTCATTGAATTGATTTTCAACTTTAAGTCCAACAAGTAGAGATCAATATCAATTGAGAAGACGTTTTGTGGTAGGTTGGTGTGCTGTTGTCTGGACATGATTAAGTAAGCACTTGTTTATCTCAATGGGGACTACCGTTTCTTTGCTCACCAGTTGGCGCCACTGTAGACTGAGGTCCGGAGTTATAGCTGTCAAAGGCGATTGGCGCCGAAACAAAGTGTTATATCTTGAATTTAATTAAAGTTATATTGTTTATAAATAACTATCTTGATATCAACAAACTAACTTCTGAAATAGATGCTCTTGAGGCCGCCTATTTTTGCGTTTTTTCTTAATTCCGCTTTTAAAGCGTTCACATTAATCGCCAAATAATCCATATTTGCTATATTTTACGAAGGAGATCACTTTCCAGCAGGTAAATTAAAGAAATTATAATTTATGCAACAAATTCCGCTAAAACCAGTACAAAGTGAATGATATTGGACCTCACGCGACACTAGCGCCTCTAGTGGCAAATTTACTAGCGATAGCCCCCATTACGAATATACACGATTTTATGTATTACATACCTACTACTTAGGTATAAGATGCGGTTTTTGTATAAAGATAAGGGTGGAATAATAACATTCCTTGTCCTTGCCATGATCTCAATCTGAAAATACTTCATCTGAATCAGATCATAAGTAAAAACTAAAAAGACGACAAACAGAGAACATTTTTTGCAGGTATAATATTATAATAATGGCGATATGCCATACACCAACGCTACAAGGCGCACAACAACTACCTACTCGAATGTTTTTTTTTAAGTTCTCCTTGTGCTAAAACGTTATCAAAATTGTAAGTTTCAACCAAAGAAAATAAATACATTTATTTTCTTTGGTTTTAACTTACAACGTTTAAACAATTAGCATTTGCAAAGAAAATGTTAGTCAATTAGGCAGCTATCCACTATCCAATCGTATAGTGGGTTATTAGTGTAATTAGTTATTGAAATAATAATGGCTTTATTGATGTTACTTATAGGTATCAACTATAAATAATTATTCACATTATTAGGTATATAATATGGCGTGGTGTCGGTATTAACACTTTCGCGGACGCGCCGGCTATGACAGTTACTAGTGACTTGCGCAGTATGACGTGTCGGCTATTACCCTTCTATATATTTTTGTGCTTTCCAAACACAAATGCTTTAGCAGACATATTTTTATACAACTTCCATAGCTTATTATCTAGTGTTCCCGAATCGAATTTTTCAAATTGGCAGGTGCTATACAACACGTACTTTTACTCGTGCAAACGTATTATTAGTTGCAACATTCGTGTGCTCACTCACACTGACGCACCGGTCATAGCAGCGGTCATTGTATGAGAATTTGTTCAGTTGGCCGGCGAGTGCGCCAACTCTCGTTCGTGACTTGCACGCGGTTTCTGGTCGACGTCAAAGGTTGGTAAAATGTATTTTTATGATTAAATAGTAGCAGAATTCTTGTAATGTTTAATTAAAAGTAGTTCCGAAAATTATACCCTCTATATATACAAATATTTAACAGTATATTTCATTGAGAACCCCGGAACGTTTCATTGAGAACGTACTTACTACTAGGGGCCAAATGTCCGCGAGAGAGTTAAATAGATTAAGAACCAGCCTTCTTAACTAGGGGCAGCGGCGTAGGAGTATAATAAACTAGATCATTGGTCAAACTGCGATTGCCAACATTTGCCAACTATTTTAAAATACTGGTTTTAGACTGCGAAAAGATGGAAATTTGTTTCTGGAAAATTGCGTTCGCAGTAAAGGTTCTGACAGGAATTTAGGTACGGCATCAAATTGTCCTACCTCGCACTGGCATTTATGTACCTACCTTTTAAAAACATTAAATAGAGCTCGTCTAAGATGAAATGACGCGCCCCGCTACTTAATTAGTTGATTTTGATGTGTGAGTGCAAATATTAATAATGGCACTTACTTCATCTGTGTGGGAGCGTCAACTGCTCCACGAACTACGATCTGTATGCCTACGTCACGGTCGACTAGTCGCGTGATAAATCTGACAACGCTCTTTTTAGGTAGCAGCGCTGGCGTATTGTATGAAACATGACGTCCGCTCTCTCGCGCGTTAAGGCAAATTATGACAAGTTGGACAACAAATCCATGAAAAGCTTTGAATCTCACAGGCAACTGAATGACCAATTACAACGGCAATTGTATGTGCATTGCGTCCATATTTTTCATTTGCTTGTGTGCGTTAATGCGATAGTGGGGCGCGTCATTTCAGCTTAGACGATCTCTACCTACCTATTATTTAAAAAGAAGCTGGCAATAGTCAAAACAATAGTGACCAAGTTTCTAGCGCTGCTACTTTGCAGTGGTAGGTTAAAATATTTTGGAAGTTGTAAAAACGTCTCCACGGGCCTTTTTTCAGGAAAAAAAACTGATTTTACAGCTTCTATAACCTTTAAAAACACAATCTAAAACCTTTAAAAACACACTAAAACCAGCATTTTTAGTTAAATAAAGAAAAAAAAGTTTTAGTGTGTTAGTGTGTTACGTTATAGTGTGTTTAGCAGACAGGTACCTACCTACTTAGTTAAATACTTACTTATGTCCCAGGTATGTCTGATTTTCTGTAAATACATAGTCAGGTCATAAGTTCTGTCACACAATAAAAATTTTTGAATTTAGAATGCTGGCCACAAAAAAGTTTATTGAAATCGAATTTCGATTTTTTCATGAAAAAAAATTTGTACTTTTTAGAATTTTCTTCATTTTTAAATATGGAGTGGACACTTAAAGAAGACCGTGTCGCGGTTATTGTGTTGCATCGTTGCGGTTACGCGCCAATTCAGATTTTCGACTTACTGAAAAATTTGAATATAACCAAAAGATTCGTTTATCGTACCATAAAACGAATCGCATACGTAAGCAGAAACAGTTGGCCCTTCAGATGGGGTTAAGCAGAACCACGGTGAAAAGGGTGTTAAATGAAGACTTAGGGCTTAGGGCATATCGAAGAGAAACAGGACATCGTTTGGACGCTCGTTTAATGGACCTGAGACTGAAGAGATGCCGCGCTTTGTTTAAGCGGTACGCGGGAAAAAAGCATCGGGAATTCTTTTTTCTCGCTCCCCTCGCACCACATGTCCACGCGTATTCATTGAAATCTTAAATAATATATTACACTAGCTGTTGCCCTCGACTTCGTCCGCTTCAATTTCTGTTATTATGATCGTGATTAGTTTTGCAACATTTTTCACTGATGCTTCGCTCGTGTTGGTCGCAGTGTGATGTTATAGCTATATTTATTTATTTATTTATTTGTATAAGTACACAAACAGATCACAGTCAATGCTAATACATACTTAAAGTTCTAAGTTACAGACTAGACGGTAATCCAACAATAGTGTACATAACATGATTAAATAAGTATTCGAAGCGTAGTGTAACATGAAGTTAGAATGAAACAAAAGAAAATAATACAACCTGTTCCCCCCGAAACTTATCGGGCACAATTAGAGGAGGATTGAGAATACTTGGCCTTAATTATATCCGAAATGTTTTTTTTGTAAAGGGAAAACCTGCAAAACACGTCCACATCATTGTTGTTTTTTTTAATCTCGTTAAAGGCCCTACACATTCTTACCAAGGGATTATAATACGAGGTATTATTCTTATACACTTGTATTGCAAAGATGCAAGGCAAGCGTGTCCTATGAGAGGTGTTAATATTAATTGTCGATAGCAAATCCGGGGCATCAATGGACGAGTGTAATATTTTATGAAGACAGAGTAAATCATATCTCTCTCGACGAGCACTTAATGGAAGTACACCAAATTTTTTTAATCTTTCGTTGTAACTCCCAAATGCCCGTCCAAGGTTACATTTACGAGTGAGATATCTTAGGCATCGTTTCTGAATCCCCTCAATACTTTCCATATGAGTCACATAGAATGGAGACCATACAGGACAGCAATATTCTAAGATACTTCTCACTAAGCTATAATATAATGATAGAATGCTGCTTGGCCTTTTAAAATCCCTAGTAGACCTTATCACGAAACCTAATAGCCTTTGGCTTTTCTTTATGATGAGTTCATAATGAGGCCGAAAGGACAATTCCTCATCGAACAATATCCCCAGGTCTCTAACTGTATGTTTTCTGCAGAGAGGTTTATCTTGCAAGAGATATGTTCGATGAAGTTTATATTTCTTTCGAGTAAAAGATATTACACAGCATTTATCGACGTTCAGTTTCATATTGTTCGACACACACCAGTCTGAGATAATACGGAGGTCATTCTGTAAGGCAAGGCATTGCTCTTCATTTTTTACATCAGTGAAAATTTTTAGGTCATCAGCATATAGGAGAGATCGGCACGAGAGTCTGTCGATTAGGTCATTGATAAAGATGACAAATAATAGAGGCCCAAGGTGAGATCCCTGTGGCACCCCAGAAGAGACTGAAACATGAGACGAAGAGTACCCTTTCACAGTTACAAGCTGACTTCTTTTATTAAGATAGGATATAACCCACCTTAGCAAATTTCCGTGGATGCTGTAGAACGAAAGCTTGTGTGTTAATAAAATATGATCAACTTTATAGAAGGCTTTGCTGAAATAAAGGTAAATTGCATCAGCTTGACCACATGACGCAAATACCTGACATAAATAATTTTTAAATTCCAGGAGGTTACTAAGAGTGGACCTCTTCTCAACAAATCCGTGTTGCTTAGTTGAGATATGTTTGCTAAGGTGACTATGTAGGTGGACGTAGATTAATGATTCAAACAGTTTCGCCATACAGGACAAAATGCTTATAGGACGATAGTTAGCACATAAAGTTCTGTCACCAGATTTATACACAGGTATTACATGTGCCAACTTCCAGCGAGATGGAAATGAACCTAATGCAATGGATTTATTAAATAACACTGTCAAGGGATATGACAATTCTTCCGAACATTCCCTAATAAACTTAGGAGGTATTTCATCGGGACCCGCACCCTTTCTCGCATCTAATTGCTTAATCTTATTTAGAACATCTGTTTCATTTACTACCAAGTGGCTAAGGGTACCAACGAAGATATCTGGTTTTAATTCAATCTGGTCTACTTGACTAGGTATAGGTTTGTCAAAGACCGACCCAAAGTAGTCTGAAAACAGTTCACAAATACCTTGACCCTCGGAGGAAGTTTTATCACCAAATGTCATTGTGTGTGGAATTGTAACTCTACCCTTCTTATCGTTGACATAGCGCCAGAATATTTTAGGATCATCCACTAAGGATTCCTCAACAGATATCAAAAACTTTTTGTAATCTTCAACAATGAGATGTTTAGTCCTGGTGCGAAGAAGGGAAAAGGTATCGTAGTCTCTTGGATTGGAAAACTTTTTGTAGCGCTTATTGAATTTATTTTTCTCTTTGAGGCATCGAATGAGACCTCTACTGTACCAAGTAGGATACTTATTGGATGATGTATTTTTAATTAATGGTGTATTCTTTGAGATAATATCATTAAGTTTATTATAAAAAGCATCAACGTCGTCATCAATGTTAGAGAAAGAGAGCAAGTTGTCCCAATCAACATCGCGAAGTTCAGTTTTAATTATTTGATGATTACATCTATTAAAGTTATAGCGTTTTTTGTGAAATGGCTTTATCGACTTATTTAATTTGACATCACTTATATTTACAAAATACGCTAGGTGGTGAGAATCTACACGACACAATGGTACAGTTTCTGTTACGTAAATGTAAGAAGGGGGTATGTTAGAAAGCACCAAGTCCAGGAAACGATAATTCTTATTCGGAATGGAATTATATTGGGTTAGATTACATGTTTCCATAGTCTCTATTAGTAAGTTTGCTTTATGATCTAGAGGGTTAGTTGGTAATAACATATTTGGAGTGTTTTGCTTTTCACATGTAATGTTAGGGGACAACATCAATATTCTTTTTAACAGCTACCAGAATACCAACCCCGCTTTGCTTTGCAGAACATGAGGTTTCACGATCTCTTCTATAAACATTGTACCTATGATCTATCGATTCACTATCGTGAATACTGCTATCAAAATTAGTTTCGGTAACACAAACGATATCATAATTATTGATTAAAATATTTAAATATATGTCTCTGAGCTTAGATCGAGCTCTACCTAAATTCTGGTAAAATATATTATACATAATAAGAGTTTTACAATCAAGACATAAGGAACCAAATACAAAAAAGAGGGACTACATACTCACATGACAGAAACCTAACGTAACTTATTTAAAGAGTCTATATTTTTTATATAGATTATAGCCTAGAGCTTTACCCGATAAATGGACTATCCGACACAAAAATATTTTTTGATTCGAACCAGTACTTCCTGAGATTAGCGCGTTCAAACAAACAAACTCTTTAGCTTTCTAATATAACTAACTGTTTCCCGCGACTTCGTAGGTACGCGTCAATTTCGGTTATTATGATCGCGATCATTTGTGCAACATTTTTCACTATTGCTTCGCTCCTATTGGTCGCAGCGTGATGTTATATAGCTTAAAGCTTTCTTCGATAAATGGACTATCCAACACAAAAAGATTTTTTTAATTCGTACCCGTACTTCCTGGGATTACCGCGTTCAAACAAACAAACAAACTCTTCAGCTTTATGATATTAGTATAGATTTCCGATTGCTGTTTAGGAAATTTATAAATTTCCTAGGAAATATGTTATAATTTACATCATACATTTCCGGGTGACTTAAGGAATTATATACAATTCCTAGGAATTGTATACAATGACGGATTTCATACATTTCCTGTAACATATATAATAATAAAGATCTAACCATAGTTATATTCTACGTTTCTGGATCTAACCAATGTACTAAATAATAAATAATAAATAAATATTTTAGACATGCCTCACTGGGCCACACTGAGCCATCTAGTCCCAAATTAAGGTACTATTAAGTACCCTGTCGTATGGGGTACTAGACAACCGATAAACTTACTTATATACTTTTTTTTTTTTTTGTAAATACATACTTATAATACATAGAAAACACCCAGACCAGTACAAACAGACATGTTCATGCACACAAATATTTGTACTGTGCGGGGATCGAACCCGCGACCCATGGCTCAGAAGCAGCGTTAACTACCGCTGATCCAAATAGTCGTCATACTAAATACTAATAAACTTCAATTCTAATAATATCTTAACTTACTAATGGTGATTAGGTTTTTTTTTTAAAATAACACATTGAAAAGATTATTTTATTACTGACCGATGAATAATGCTTAAACGACATTATATACAAATTCCATCGGTGTTCGTTTTTGGTACTAAGTACTCGTAGAAAGGAAAATATGATCTTTTTAAAAACGGTCAACGACCACCTAACGTCTTTACCAAGTATTTCATATAAAATGCTACTGTTGTATCGCTGTGATTCGCAGAAATTTTAAAAAACACTGATGTTTAGAATATTTATGTAAACTTTGGTTCTTGGCTCAATGGATGAGTTCAAGGGCGTAACGCCGGCAGTAAGCGACGAGCAGTGAGCGAAAGATGAGGGGGACAATGGCGGCCGGTCGTGTGAAAAGTAGGAATGAAGAAACTTTTCCACGAGAAACGAAAAGAGAAAGATGGACTTTGTTGCTTAGTTTTTGTGAAATTATCAAACGTTGCATTTATTGTGATAAAGTAGTAGCATTATTATACTAATAATGTGTCAGCAAGAAGTAGGCGCTCCTATTATTTAATCATTTATTCATTCATTTATTCATTGCATAATGTTAACAATAAATGTTACACAGCCCTGTAATGGTGTATAAAATTATACTAATTCTGATAAAAATAAGAACCAAAATTATAAAAACTTAAAAAGATAAAGGTTAGAAATCTTCGATCCATTTTCTCGCGTAAAACTCCTGTGATCTTTGCAATGTATAAACCTGCATTTCAATGAGTTAGGTTAGTTTACTTTAAGTTTTTATGTGTAAGTAAGTGTTTATTTATTATTTGATAATATTATACTTATAATATTTATTAAAAACTAGCCAACCCGACAGACGTTGTCCTGTCCTATCTTTAATATTAATTACAAAATGGTTCAATAAAACAATGGTTTATTATTACTATGCTATAATAAATAAGCTAAACAAAATTCTTTGTTTTTTTTTTCTGGCGGGTATATGTAGCTTTGTTAATATTCCGACACGGGTACAGGCAATATTATTACTGGACATGCGTAAAGTTTAGTACTTTTTACCCCCAATTTGACTATATTTGCAGCACGCATTCTATCAATGTTATGTCAAACGCCATGTACAGACAACAGCACGTCAACCTACCACAAAACGTCAAATTTTCTCAATTGATATTGATCTTTACTTGTTGGACTTAAAGTTGAAAATCAATTCAATGACCTTTAACTTTTGGGTAAGTTGACCTGCCGTTGTCTGTACATTATAAAATAATAATTGTCAAAAGCGTTAAGGTTACATTACTAATAATTTACTATGGTGATAAGGTTTTCTTGAATTTTCTAATTTCTAATTAAAACTTTCTAATTTCCCAATTTTCTTTTTTTTTTCTTTTATAAGAACTTTCTCTTGTCAATGAATAATAAAACGAAAAAATAATTCAGCCATTCACGCGTTTTTTCGTGACCAAAGGAAATAGGGATTAATTTTTTAAATATAATTATGATGTAGAATTCTCACTAATGTCGTGGCAGCATGGTCTCAGACTTTAGCTGGTTCTGAAAGGGAAAAAATTACCAATAAAAAGGAAGAATGAAGGTTTTGAATTTCGTTCGGTTCGGAACGGAACTTCACTTCGGTCGGTCACTCACTGAACTGAGACTTCTCACTGAGCAAGTAGGTAGGTAGGTACATCATAATAAAATATATTATAATAACTTAATTCATTTAATATAAATAATGCAAGCACTACGTTTTAACTTCGGTCAGAACTCGGAAGTGTACATTTTCATTTTGTAATGTTGAAGATTTGATCGAAGTATTGGATTGATGTTTGTCGTTTTTCGGGGTTTGACAGAATGGACGCGATGGGCTAGGAATTGGAAAATCGCGCCAAAAGTGTTCGGGTGAAAGTTTGTGAGAAAACTACCTATAATGTGATTGTGGAGTTCGGATAAAGGATAAAGTGTTTGCGATCTTGAAAGATGTGCACGGGTTATCAATTATAAGTTGCCCGCAACCTTCAGTTATAATTTCGTACTTGTAGCTTGGCATAAAATTTTAGCTGGTACCTGGCGTAGGTACTTTCCTACTTGTCTAAGAAGTGTAAAAGAAGTCTACGTAAGTAAGTAGGTACACGAGATACAGTGATAGACTTAAGGAAAAGGATTATATTACATTTTTAAAAATGACATACCAAAGCCAAAAGTTGACTTATGGATATTTATTAAACTTTTTCAAAATTTCTCTCAACCAAGAAATGTGTGGTTGATCTTAGTTTTAAATCAATAGAACCCATTTTCATAGTTAGAGAAATGTCAATTCAGACCTTGTTTTGTTAATTTATAACATTTTCAACTTAAACAATTATAATTTTTTTACAATTTCTATTTAGCTAACTAAGGTTTAGTATCTATATACTTACACACAATTTATTTTGTCATAGCCGAAGCCAGGAAGACAAATAAACTTTGACCTAATAATATTAATCTATATAATGAAAAAATCCTGTGTTTTAGATTGCAAATAAAAAGAACTAATCATATTCATTAACTTTAACAATGTCTAAAGCAACTATCTTAGAACATACTTATTGTTTGTAAGTATCTTTCTCTAATTGCCAAATAATAACTGATTTTCAATAACTTTGATTTATTTTTCTGTTATTAGGTAACTAATAAATTGACTGAGCTTTATTATACCTTGTTTACATACATATTTATCTTAAAAATACAAGTAAAGGTATCTTATCTGCTAGGTAAGTACTCACATTTTTTATGAAATATATTAATTTGATTTCAATTGATAATTAGTTAGAAATTATTCATCATTTCTGAGAATATTTGTTACTGATGGTGACCGACTAATCAGTAAATTGACAGACATATATCAGATAGGATACATGCTTGTCTTGCCAGAAAATAAGTAAAGTACACATAACTTCACCGCTAATCATATTTTGTATGATTTACCTATATCAATTGAATTCAATTTTTCTAATGGAAATCAGATACAGACACATATTCCAAATGATTTATTTTAGGTTTCTCATTTAAAGTAGGTAATTAGTATATTCATAGTTTTATAACAGTAAACACACATGATTGTCCCAATATAAGTTTGCCAACTGAGCTGAACGGCTATTAATTTTTTATATTGACGTTTGTTTTCTTGATTTAAATTATTTTCCCAGTGAACCTATTACTCCATGACATAGATAATATAATCTAGCCTATAGAATCCTGGAAGTATATTCCTTTCCTTCCCCTAGAAGTTATTTCATTCATTTTTATTTTTTAAATTGGTCTAGGTGATTAATAGTTATTAAATGAGCAATTTTTTAGACATTAGATCCTTTTCTACTATGCCATTTAATTAATCCTTCGATTGTGAGTATTTCTAGACACAATTGAAATCAATTGTTATCGTGGCACCAGAGTGCCTCCTGGGGGTTGAGGGATTATTAGACTAAGAATTATGAATAAAGAATAAATTTAATGCAAAATTGTTTATTAAATTTGTAAATATTTTTAAAATATTATTCAAGTTTCCAGACAATTTGAAATAGACTACCTAAGTTACATTTTAAGTATATAAACTTGAAAAATTTGAAAAATTATGTTTCAGGCGGGACAAAATTAAAAAAAAAAAATTTTCAAGTTTATATACTGATAATATAAGTGCAATTAAGTTGCTAAAATATCAAATAAAGTATACATTTTAAGGTTAATCTAAATCATTAAATAAAACCCTCTTGAAATGGACTGATCCAGCTTTTAAGGTCGTACCACAAACTTAATTGGGGACCTTTAAAGGAGTGTTCGGTTTATTTTAAATTATTTTGAATTACTGTAGGATCTAAGTTTGAAATATGTAGTATTTCTTCGGTTGGATTCAATCTAAAGGTTTCATAAAGGACTTTTAAAGGAGTGTTCGTTATTTTCGGATTTGTTTTGTATTACTGCAATAGTAAAATTTAAACATTAAAAAAAAACAACCAACAGAAGCATTTCCGCTTAACCTAATAATTTTCTACTTTAGTGGGCATTAAGTCAAATTAAATAAAGTACCAGCCTATAATCATTCCACTGCAGGAAAAAAGCCTCCACCATTGAAATCAACCATGGCAATGATGGGTATTGACTGACGTAATCTCCAGGCATAATGCCCCGTTGGTCTAGTGGTTTAAATACTGGGTCAAGATCTCGGTGTCCCGGGTTCGTTCCCCGGGTCGGGCAATCAAAAGTTACGAAATTTCGAACATTGCTCGGGTTTAATTGTGATCACCAACCCGCATTTGCATGCGTGCTGAATGCAATAAATATCCGAGACTTATATTAAATGTGCATAAGCTCAGTCGATCCCAGTATACGTATAAATACGTTCCTCAGGTAGATTCCTTGCCTCCTGTATATAACAAGTGTGGTTGTGGTCATCACTGTGAGGGGCGATAGTGTTGCTCCTAACTGCCCTCTGTGGGCCCATTTTTTTCTAATGCGCAACAATTTCCAGAAAACCTTTAAAAGATACCTATTTGAAAATCTACGAACCTCTAAAAGAATCAGGTTTAGTACTATGAACACAACGTACAAACCTACTAATTGCCAAATTGTCGCTGTTGTTACAATATCACCGTAAAAAGTTACGTCTTTATTTCGGATTGTAACAGCCCACCCAACCATTGCTAAATATTTTTTAAAAGACTTATTTTGAAAAAGACAGTGAAATTATTTTGTGTGTACTGCCACGCCAAAGGTCGCATCAGTAAGCATAAAAGGATCAGGGTTCAGGGCCCCAATTCCGCTAATTTACAAATGACTCAATACAATCGCTATTTCTTCATTGTATATTTTGACACATTTATGATGGTGGTAATGTCAAAATATACAATTGAGATGCAAATTTTGCGATTCTATTGATCCATTTGTAAATTAGCGGAATTGGGGCCCAGTTGGTATAACAACTATAAGCTGCGTCAATAAAATAATTACATGTTTGATTGTTTGGTCCTTTTCTTACTTTGTTCTTTAATGCACCCTAAAACAATTTGATTGGATTAAGTCACAATCCATATTTACTATTTATGTTTTAAATAACATTGCATCAAGATCAACGCAACGCGGACGATTTGCGACATTTGCGCTGATAGTTGCTAAGGTTTACTAATATTTCAATTGCCCGTGTTTCGGCCTTGTGTTTCAATATATTCTACTGTTTCTATTGGTCTTCTGTGGCTGCGGCATAGCGTGCGTAAAACTGCAGCTCATAACGGATCAGAATAAAAATTACATGCAACAAGGTCCTAGAAATGTATCAGCGATCTAACTTTTCATTCTGTTTGTGTCACGCGAACATTAATTAATCGAAACTGTGCCACTGTGCTATTAATATAAACCACAGTAATTACTGTTACGGACCAAGTTTTAACAAAGTTTTTAAACTGCCCATAATTTTTGTGATTTGTAATGGACGAAGCGATTTATAATACTTAATCAATGTTTTCCTAAAAGCGTCCTTTGGATCAAGGGTATCGATGAATGTATTGCGGCTGAAAAATTTTGTTGATTAAAAAAGATTTCATCAACAAGTCTTTTGAAAAGAATAACATTTTGAATATTACATGGTCAATGTAAAAAACAAAAACGTCGCAACAAATGAGTTCCTTTTCAATTATGAAAAATATAGTAGGTACCTCATCCTTTTTCTAAAGTCGGTTAAAAATATGTACAACTGAACAAGTAATCCGCCGTTTATAAATTGTAAGTTCTTCGTATAATTAATGCAATTATTGTAATAAACCTATCTTTAGAAATTGCTACCAACCTTAAAAATCTATTTCAGTACTAGCCACTTTTATGGTGCATTTAAAAAAAATGAAAGATAAAGTGTCACTTACTTCAATCAATAAAAATTTTCAGTAGGTGTCAGTCATCCTAAATTGTGTTTAGTTACACCAAAATCATTTCTGTGTGTACTTATTTTAAAAGTAGGTACTTATTTGTTATTTTCTTTGGTTCGTTTACTTCTGCGGGATCCTGCGTTTTAATTAATTTATCATAAACGAACAATATTTACAATAAAATCTCTGACCGTCGGCGTCGAAGAGGCGACCTTCTTAAAAGACCCACAGGAAGAGAAGTGCTATTACATTGTTTAGTGTCTTAGACTAGTTATTGTACTGGCACATACACGTGCCAACTAGGTAGGTGGTAATAATATGTAATTTGCCTTTTTTTTGGCGGCCAGATCGGATTCATATTTGTTTTTTCTATTCTACTAGTCAAGTTTTACATTTTTTTCCACACATTGAAGTTTCAAAACTTTTTGTCACCAAAAAGGCGGCCATCTTAGATTTACAAAGAAACTAAAATAAATATATTAAATAAATGTAATCAAGAAACGGTAAAACTATAAAATTTGATCCAAGTAAGTAAACAGAAAGAACATGGTAAACAAAGCCGTTTGAATGGTCAATGTAAAAACAAAAAACATACTAACAAATTAAAGTCCCTTTCTGTCCTTATCGATTCATAATAAATTCATACTTAAATGATACCTACCTATGTTCTTCGTAGAAATGCAATTGTAATTAACTCTACGGAATTACCATAGAGTTAATTACTAACTACTGCTACCAACTTTCGAACCGAATGCCATTTATTATGTCACATTAAAAAAGCTGTTTCTCTTATTAAAAAAATGGTTCTTTTACTTAACAATCAATAAAATACGAGGGTGGATTGAAAAGTAGTCGGCCTAACCAAGAAAATAAACACATACTAAATCGAAATTATTTTTATATTTCTACATAATCACCATCAAGTTTAATGCACTTTTGCCACCTTCCCTTCAAAGCATTTAGACTGTTAAAAAAAAAGATTCTTCCTGAGAGTCAAAATATGCATCTACTGCTGCTTTGACCTCGTCGTTTGTCAAAAATCTTTGTCCTTCCAAGTGCTTTTTCAGGTTAGGAAACAGATATAAGTCTGATGGTGCCAGAACATGTGAATAAGGTGGATGCGGTAACAGTTCAAAGCCATAGTTGTGGATTTAAGCCATTGATTGCACAGGCGTGTGAACACGGGCGTTATCTTGATGAAACAGGACTTTTCTTCTGAGCAGTTCTGGACCTTCTTCTTTTATTTCCTCCCGAAAACGTCGAAGTAAGTTGCAGTAGTAATCAGAGTTTATGGTCTGACCTCTTTCAAGATATTCAACCACAATCACACCCTTAAAGTTCCAGAATACTGAAGCCATCACCTTATTTGCCGACAAAATCGACTTAGCTTTTTTAGAGGGTGGTGAACCAGGTCTTCTCCACTGTTTTGATTGTTGTTTTGTTTCCGATGTACAGTAATGAACTCACGTCTCATCCATAGTAACAAAACGATTCCAAAAATCATCTTCATCAGCTTCAAATACATTCAAACAGTCAGTCTGAAAGCAGTCGCGGAACACACCTTGCAGACACCTTGTGGAAACCCAACACGTTGAGTATGATGTTTTGAGTTCGTTTATAAGAGATGCCTATAATCTCAACTATCTCTCTAATTTTTAATCTGCCGTCTCCCATAATTATTTCATTTTTTTTAAATATTTTCGTTAGTAGTGGACGTCGAAGTTCTCCCAGAGCGGGGTTCGTCTTTCACATTCTCTCTACCACGCTTGAATTTTGCAATCCATTTTTTGACGGGTGAATATGATACAGTGGAATCCCCTAATGTACTGACCAAATCATAATGGCTGGCTTTTGATGACAACCCCTTCTTATGGAGGTACTTAACGACGGCACGCTGCTCGATTTGTTCCATTTGCTGAAATTGTGTCCAAAGGCATTGTTAAAAAATTTATAGATTCAAAACTAATTATAGCACATGTTTCAAACTTCACACAACTAACAAATCTGAACTGAAGTATATAATGGGGGGAAACTTGTTTTTTAGAATTAAATGGATCTGTGTTAGGCCGACTACTTTTCAATCCACCCTCGTATTTTCCATTAGTCATCTTTCATTGAATAACTCACAATGTTATGTAATTTAGTTACACCGGAATCAAATTTTGTGTATATTTTATAAATGTAAGTTATTTATTTTCTTTGGTGAGTTGTCTTCTGCGGAATCCTGCGTTTTTATAACTATATTAAACTAACTACATTTTGCTATGTTGCGCAATTGTGACCAGGTATACCATAATATAATTGATACTTTGACGACCATTTGGATCAGCGGTAAACGCTGCTTCTGAGCCATGAGTCGCGGGTTCGATCCCCGCACAGTACAAATATTTGTGTGCATGAACATGTCTGTTTGTACTGGTCTGGGTGTTTTCTATGTATTATAAATATGTATTTATAAAAAAAAATATATAAGTAAGTTTATCGGTTGTCTAGTACCCCATACGACAGGGCACTTAATAGTAGCTTAATTTGGGACTAGATGGCTCTGTGTGGCCCAGTGAGGCATGTACTAAATATTTATTTATTTTATTTATTTATTTATTACTTCAGTCTGTGATGTCGCCATGTTGACTAACAAATTCTACAACATAAACCGGTACTTTGTTACTCAAAATCAAATCAATGGCATGTATTTATTTGTTATTCGGTTAAAAAGACAACTTCAAAAAAAATTGCCTGGATCTTACGAGGTTAGAGTTTATTTCGACTTGACTCCATTTGGTCACGGAAAATACCACTAACTTTACTTTAACTTGTACTTTTTTTTGGTTAGTCTATAATGCATTGAAGTTTTTTGCCCTTTACTTTTGCCAATAGATTTAGCTTAGCGGTTGCTGCTTCGCGGGCTTTCTTAGAGAACGTAAGATCTATTAAACTCTGGGTTTGGTTGTCATCTAATTCGTAAATTGTGACTATTTTTGTTTCATTGTTGTCGCTGCACTTGCTAAGGAGTATAACGCCGATGAATTATCTACCCTTTGCTGTAGTCATCCCAGATTTTAGCGACCCTCCAGTCTTTGAGCTTTTCCGGGATGAAAATTTAAAGAATACTTTGCATCAACTAAGTCTCTTGTCCCTTGCGTTTTGGACACATTCTTGTCGGCATGAAAACTTTTAATTAGTCTTATGTTTTATGATGTCTACAATTTTTTCCTTCTGGACCACCATGTTGAATTTGCAAAATGTTGGATTCTTATGATGTTGAATTCGCAAAACGTTGCATCCCAGAATGTTGAATGCTTAAAAAGTTGGATTTCCTAACAGGATCATAAGGTTGAATTCCTAAAATGTTGAATTCGTAAAAAGTTGAAGTTGCGATATGTTAAATCCTAACTGGTATAGTCCGGGGTGTATGTAGGATATGTTGAAATACCCGAAAAACAAAAGACAAACGAAAAACAAAAGACAGGCGATAAACAAAAGAGTCGAAAAACTAAATACAGGCGAAAAACAAAAGGCGAAAAACAAGACAGGCGAAAAACAAAAGACAGGCGATAAACAAAAGACAGGCGATAAACAAAAGACAGTCGAAAAACAAAAGACAGGCGATAAACAAAAGAGTCGAAAAACTAAATACAGGCGAAAAACAAAAGGCGAAAAACAAGACAGGCGAAAAACAAAAGACAGGCGATAAACAAAAGACAGGCGATAAACAGAAGACAGTCGAAAAACAAAAGACAGGCGAAAAACAAAAGACAGGCGAAAAACAAAAGACAGGCGATAAACAAAAGACAGGCGATAAACAAAAGACAGGCGATAAACAAAAGACAGGCGATAAACAAAAGACAGGCGATAAACAAAAGACAGGCGATAAACAAAAGACAGGCGATAAACAAAAGACAGTCAAAAAACTAAATACAGGCGAAAAACTAAATACAGGCGAAAAACAAAAAAAGGCGAAATACAAAAGACAGTCATAAAACAAAAAAAATTTTTTGAATAAATTTGAACCATATATTAAAAAAAAATGCACTCAAAAGTTAAGAATAATTAATCAATCAATAAATCTTGGTTTTGAAGTTGGTGCCGTTTAAATTTCGATCTAACTCAGGAGTCGGTGCTTTGATAGTGGCAGGTATCGACTTCAAAAGATTTATTGATTGATTAATTATTTTTAACTTTTTAGTGCTTTTTTTTTGAAGGCGGAACAAATTTTTTGTATTTTTTTTTCTCTTTAAGTTACATTTTATTATAACTACATATAAAATAAGGGCAAAGCGCGTTGAAAATATCTCCGAACTTCTAAGCGTTAAGGAGTCCTGTGGCTTCAATCATCAGCTCAGCACCATAAAATGGTAACCTCTAGACGTAAATGCTTAAATACTTGAAGACAATACAACTGAAACAGTATGCGTGCATATAAAATTTGAAGGTTGCTTTCGATTTCCTTAGGATCCCATCATCAGGTCACGACATGGTTACAGTGGGATCACCTTGGAAGTATACCCTTTCAATCAAAAAAAGAATAATCAAAATCGGTTCATAAACGATGAAGTTATCCGCAAACAAACATAAAAAGTTCCCTATCTCAAAAACTACTGAACCGATTTTGATAAAACTTGCACTGTTCGCTAAGTTGGAACAATACTTAGTACATCATAAAAATACTTAAATCGAACTTATAGTTGCAGAGATATGCGAACACAAACATAAAAACATACATACATACATACATACATACATACATACATACATACATACATATATACATACGCTTTTGAAATTTGGCACATTTGTTCAGACGCTGATATAGACTAGCATATACAAAAACTGGGCAGTTCTGGAAATATTACATACCAGATGAAAACCTGGCTCCGCTCGGGTGAAATGTGACTCATCTAGGTACAAAATGTAGGTAGATATTACGATTCGTATAGCTTCGTCCATTGTGTTTAATAGATTATTATAGTAAATAAAAACTGCAAAAGTTTTTACACAAATATTTTTTATTTTAAATCAAAATTCAAAATAAACTAACATAAATTAACAAAACAATAAACATATAATTTTTAAGGTTTATTCTCTGTAAATCTCTTTGTTTTAAGCACTCAATCTTTTTCTCTGCTTTGGCAGGTAGATATCTACATACTAAATTTAAAAAAAGAATGGCTAAATTAAAAATAATATTAGGAAGTAGGTATGTAAATTGTATTTTTACAATGAGTACCCATCCGAGAATTTGGCAAAGGAATATTCTCCATGTTTTTTGACACAGTCTGAAAAAGATCCTGGTCTTTATCTGGATCAGGTATTTCTGCACAAACAAATTTATCATAATCTTCTGATGACCTTGGTTTATCTTTATTTCTAAGAATAATAAGCATATGAGCATGTGGAAGCCCACGTTTCTGAAATTCAATAGTGTAAAACCACGCACTTGGTATTCCAAAAATGTTTCTTTGCAATGTCATCTAAAAGTTCATCATCATCAGTTTAAAAATTCTCGCAATTATCTAATTCTCTTGTGAAATTATCTAAGATTTCCTGCCAATTCGGATTGCACGTAAATGTTATAAATAAGTCTGGTTTACCATACTTGCATATAATTGCCATAGAATCCTGATAATTTTGCATCATGTGCCGAGGACTACCCACATAAGTTTGTGGCAATATTATCATTTTACCAATGCTTTGACCCATTTCTCTATCATTATTGTACAGGCTATCCATTAAATTGTTATAATTGTCAGGTCTGAGCTGTTTTTGATTTATTCGAAAAAACAACAATCTTTGAGATTCAATCCCAACATAGGCCAAGACACTATACTCATTAAAAAGTTTTTCGGCGTACTCATGAAAATGGCGGCGTAAAATAAAATAATGGTCGGCGTAAAATAATGAGCTAAAATTTTTACGAACAACAAGTCTATACTGATAAAATTGTAACATTGTAAGACGGCTTCGAGCAGTTCGATTCTCTTCTCTGTGTTGAAGATTTTCATGCCATCCGAGTTCTCCATTAGGAAAAAGAAAAGGAAAGGTCAAGGCTATTGGGACTGGTTGATTTGAGTGTAGTTAAATGTTGAGAATATTCTTGTACAGAAAAGTCTATATTTAATGGAGGTTCGCCGTTGTCTCCTACAAAGATGACCGCTACCTCATTATTTGATGGAGTGTTATACCGACGCAAATCAAGAGATTTATGTTTATAAAACTGCATTGATACCGATTATTTGGGTCGATTTTCTGAGGCTGCTTTTAATTCCTCTTCAGCTAAAATTGCACTCACCCTTTTGTATATTTTGACAAAAGGATTGGATTCATTGAGCATTGTTTGTTCCTAAGGACCTTATTATATTGCTTCTACATATGTTATTTCTAGAATCAGATAATCGTGCATTTAATGCTGCTTTATCTTCAATTATGTACAATTGGTTGTAATGTGGTTTATGACCTTGCAACGGAAACAAAGATCCAGTTTTTATATAAATTTGTCCTTGTGCCCTATAAGTGAAAAATCCTTTGTTTAAGTTTGAATTTATGGATGCCATTGCAAAAACTGAATTATATTGTTGTATATTAGCCTTAAAATGATTAGCATTAGACGTATTGCCTTTGTATAAATCTAATAATATATCTGGCATCGGCTTTAATGCTTTATCTGGGTCTATGTACACCTTCCCATTATGACAACAATTTTTAAAATGATTTTTAATTTTTTTACCTAAGAAATGAAGTGCTTGACATTGAACAAATTCATAAATCATGGAACAAACTGAATGTATTGATACTTGAATGGTGTTATTTGAAAGTGCTAAATATACATAGTAGTCCTGGGGGGCAGATGTTCTGTACTAAACCTGCTTGAATATTTACGTTTCTTCGGGGGTCTGCCAGCCATTTGATATGTTTTTTTTCTCCTCTTCTAAAGAAATAAAATCACTGCTGACTAACAGCATTGATTCTTGTTCTTGTTTGTCCAAAGAAACATCATCAGACCGCAGTGACTCTTCGATTAGCGTCAACTCTTCGTTATCGACCTTCATGGAGAAAATATATTAGACAAATATTCAAATAATAATAAGTATTGTGTATGCATGTAGGTATATCCTCACACTTCTATCTGGTAATAAGTATTATTTTTCATTTTACTGTACTCGGTGACCTGCACCGTTAACTTACCTGAAAATCATCAAATAAATCTTGGGATTTGTCAGGTTGTATTGTAAAGGCAGCTAGTGATTTAACAGATGCAACAGGAGCAGTTAGATTTTTTGGAAAAAGGTTTGAAAGTGCCCTTGCCTTTGTTATTCTTAACTGCCTAATTGTTTCTAGGCCACAACACTCGCAATAATTGAAATTATCTGCAAAAATATATTATACAATTAATAATGTCTAATTGCATAATAAGAACCAGCCAAGTTCAAGTTGGACTTGCGCATGAAGGGGTCTATTCCATTATCAAGAAAAAACGGTAAAAGAATCGTGTCTGTTTCTGTATGTGTTTATGACACCTCAACACAGGCTTAGCGTGTGGTCATTTATTATTATTTGTCGGGTTATATAGAAAAAATATTGAGCCGCTTACCGAGTATAATGTTGTCGCATTCCACACATCGACTGCACATTTGCATTTGCTTGCAGTTTCTTGAAAATATTTTGCCATTACAAAAATTGCATGCGACTGGAAGTAAATAAATACTTATTTTATTTGAATGCAGAAAGTCTTACAATCCTCTCTTTAAGAAGAGAACATAGAACAAAACTCACTTCAAAACACAACCTGCGTACATACCTACTAAAATACTACTCACCATCTTTACGAAGAGCCCTTCGCTGCATCCACTTTCCACAATTGTGACAATTAGTGACAAATAGTTCAAAGGAGATGGGTAGTCTTTCATAGGACCTTGGGCCTGACTGTTACATGGATAATATTTAGCACTTTACTAGGTTCTTGGATCTTAATTTCATATGTGTTTAAATTTTACAGTTTGAATTATGGGGTAATAGAAATATTGAATGTTTTGTTGTCGAAAGTTAGGTTATGTGAGGTATGTTCATTTACTAAGAAAGTCTACAGATATTATAAATAACATGCATGTAAATAAATTAATAAATAATTTATTTCGGGATTCCTAAGTTTCATATGATAGTATTTCATTAAATATATTGAATCATGAGACTTAAGCCGATTCCATAGTTCCATAACTTCATTTTTTTTAATCGCCTACTATACTAAAGCAATAAGGAATTATGGCGTCATCCAGACGAATGTTAATGATTTTAGTTACTAAGAATTGTAAGGTGATACAACTGAAGTTATCGTAGCGAGGGTCGTGGAGATAACAGTAAATCATACAAAAACACATAAAACTACAAACGACTCGAAAGAACAAAACGCAAATCGAACGAATGTCAGTCTCGTCACTGTGACATTAATTCATTGTTAACACATAAAAAACGATAAATAATCGAATCGATGCAATCAATTAATTGCAATCGATTATCACTAGAAAATAATAACATTATCATCTCCTTGAATACATTTTTTACCTACTTATACCTACAATCTTCCGCTTTTCTATGCAAGGAATTTTATTTTCAATTCACAGTAGCAATTTATTTGCTTAGGGAACAGTTTTAAAAACATTAAAAAAGCTGTTTCATCTTAACTTTCTGTAAAAATATTTGTATAAATATCTTATAAATATATGGCGTTGTCGCAACTTAGACAGTTAAAAATATCATTTAAGGAATTGTATTTTACTAGTAATTTAAAACAGGTCACAAAACATTTTAATCTTCATCAATCCCATAATTCTTCAATGATTTTCAGTAAATAAAGCTTGCTCCAATTGCAAGACCATTACTTATATGTATAAAATAGCTTATCTAAAGAGATTATCATTTAATCAACTTATTAAAATCCAACTGTCAGAATGGAATCGAATCGAATTTAAATCAGCTATTTTTGTGACTGGCAACCTTGCATAGTGGATTTAGAATGAGGATATTGTGGTATCAGTTTCATGTTTAATTATTTTTTACATTCTTTATCCCATAGAACAGATAACTGATATTTTACGACAAGCTTAAAAAAAATACATTCTGAATTTTAGTTATTATCTGGTTCTTGTAACAGTCAGGCCCAAGTCTACCTATTTCCTTTTGAACTAAAACTTCTACTTTTATGGTTATTATAGTATTCTTTTTTCAATAGTTGTTATGCAATCGGCCAATCTCAGGTTTAAAGAAAAAACACTTAACAAAGAGTATATCATAAAAAAGTGTCAAAAACAATATTTTCGCGAAACGTCAACGACTGAAGAAAAGTATTTTTAGTTTTAAGATTCACTAAATGTTTCCGGCAAGACGTTTCGTTTTACACAATCACATGAGTCACAGTTCTTTGTGATGGTTACTTTTTTTGGCGCGACGCACGCGATGTGTTGATTTGCGAAGCGTACTAAGAGCTAGTATGAAACGGAACGTTTATTAAGTACCCATGATGGCGACTGCGGTTTGTTTGTCAGTGCCATTAGAATTTAACGAAATTCTCCATAGTCCGAATTTTGCGGATATATGTTGTCGACTCGAAATCAATATTTTTTTATGTTTTGTTATTCATATAAGGTTTCAATCAAGTCTACCGTACCTCTTGACGAAATTATTAATATAGATATATGGGTCGAATTAATAACCTCCTTTTTTTAAGTCGGTTAAAAAAACATTTTTGGTACTTACACACTTTTATTAATTAAAATACTAAAATAAAAAAATCTTTTTACTTCTAACCCTTAAACTTAAAACAAAAACTATTTGTAATAGACCAGAGTCGATCATTTTTGATACCAAAAAAAATTATAGTATGATGAAACGAATTTCACTTTTTACCATTTTTAAAATTATCGACCCTGGTCTATAATCATTAATGAATAATAAAAACGAAAAGATAATAAGTGTTGAAAATGTACTTAAAATCCTAATTTAAGCTTTGTATATTTTTTTTTTAAACTCCAAAGGTTTTAATTTCCCCTTTTCAAGTTGTTTTAGTAACTGTGAATAACTTTTATCGAATAATATATCTTTTACTCTTTTATTCTTCTTGTATGATTGATTGTAGTAATTAGCTTCGGTTAATAGTGTTTTGAAAACCAAAAATATATTAGGTGTTTTTGGTAGTTTAGAATAATTTTTTCTATAACCCTCACACGAATTTGTTGTTCAGTGGGTATCATTTGCGCAACTAATCAAATTGGGATCCATGCTAATCCACTGCTCTTCAAAATACTAAAGAAATTTGTGCAAATGTTCTGAATCAAGAGCGTTTTTCACAATATCCCGCCAGGCTTCTGTCATATGCGTCGGTGGAAGTAACACAAAATAAGAGCACAATCGTACTATATTTCTATCACATTTGTATGCAACGCTGTTGGAGTATTTTTTCTTGACCAAGTTACATTTCTTTGCCCTTTTCCAAACTGCCTTGTTGAAATGCTGAAAGCACCTTCGTGTTAGTATAGACCTTCTTAATTGCGTTTATTTGAGCTTTTTCGTAATCGCATTTGAAACTTAACTCCAAGCTCAATTTTAATTAATTTAAATAGCCGCGTGTAAGTTCTCTGCGCTTTATTTGGCAAAAAAGCGTAAATGACCGGATAAGTATTTATGCTTTTATCATCAGAAAATACATCAAGGTGTATTATGTACAACTGATAGATGGCCGGGGACACGATCTAAAAGTACCATCTCCATAATAAGAAATACTATTTTCAGTTACTTACTTCACATGTCTTCGAAAATTTGTGGAATGGGATTTAAATTGGTGCAAACTTCTTCTTTGATTTCATACAAAAGCCTTGTAATTTTGATTTTATTTTGGTCAATCAAGCACTTATGGCTAGTTTTACGAATTATTTTAGTTTTATCGGTGCTTAAGGTGACGGTAGCTGTACATATGTCACGATGTGTGCACTTCCATCGTGTCGAACCATCATGATTTGCCTTACCGTCTTTAGTCAGTGTCCACTTGCCTTGTAAAATGAGAAGATCTTTATTCTTATGGTTTTTTGAAAACACAATGTCTTTGGAAGGAGCCATAATGTTTTGATTATGTTATATTTTTAATATTTATACTTTATAATTAGGTAAACGTGAGTTTGATTTCATTTTAGATGAACGAGAAATTATGAACAGGATTGACAATGACAAACGATGAGAAATCACTTATCACTTTATTACAAATGGCCAAGTAATCGATGCACAAAGTTTAGTATCATTTTATATTACCATATTACGAAAAAGATTTCGTTTAGTACGTAGAAAATAAAAATATTAATATGCATACCTACTTGACCTTATGGTAGACGTATGGTTTTTTTTTGTTTTATGACCTTATTTTATTTTTCTGGTATACGTAATATAAACCCAAGATAAACTTTCCCATTCAACGTTTTGCGATTCCACATGTTGCAAGTTCAACTTTCAGCGAACTCAACATTTTAGGAATTCAACATTGTGCGTCCACTTAAACCAAATTTTTAAGAATTCAACATTCTGGGATTCAACGTTTTGCGAATTCAACATCATAAGAATCCAACATTTTGCAAATTCAACATGGTGGTCCAGAAGGAATTTTTTTTCTGGCATAGCTAATAAATTTTTTTTGTTGGTTTTCCGACACGGAAACAGGCGAACAAAGAGGCATAAAACTAGCCATGTGAAAAACATAAATTTTCTAGATTAACGCTTAAACACTTAGCGATTATTGCCCTTGAGATTTATTAATCGACATTGCAAATGATAGCCGCGCTGGAAATTGTAACCGTTTGCAACACCCATCCTGTGAATGTTATGTTTAAAAAGTTTAGTGTCAAAAGCGCTAAGTTTTCATTAAGAATAATGAAAAATGTTGGCTAAATATTCTAAAATTTTTAAATTTGCCGCTCACTAACTATTTTTTTTCTTTTAATAAGAACACAATACAAACAAAACAAAAAAGCAAAATCGGTTCAGCCGTTAACGCGTGGTGCCGCGGCACTATTTACCTTATTTTTACATACTATTATTTTTACTTATTTTTATATATTAAATGTATGTAAATTACTAGCTGTTGCCTGCGACTTCGTCCGCGTATTTTTCTGTTATTATGATCGCGATTATTTTTGCAACATTTTTCACTGCTGCTTCGCTCCTATTGGTCGCAGCGTGATGTTATATGGCCTAAAGCCTTCCTCGATAAATGGACTATTCAACACAAAAATACTTTTTCAATTCAAACCAGTACTTCCAGCAACAGTCAAACAAACTCTTCAGCTTTATAATATTAGTATAGATGTACAAAAGTGTAGTGTGTGTATGCAAAAAAAAAGGATCTGTTTTTACAATACATTACAGGAACTCTAAAGTGTGTGAAACGTATATCATGTTCGTGAAACTTATATCATGTTCGTGAAACTTTGAATTTGTTACTAAGCTCTGTTGTGAAGATACTGTAGCATGGATTAAGTTCTGAACCGTCTGAACAAAGAAGTGCTTTAAAACACTTTGTTCCCTACAAGGTATTTGCGAATGTGCATGTAGGTAAATATGTTACCACAAATCCACTAGTATTGCGTGCTACTACACAGAAATGCGCACAAGTCAAGAAAGATTAATATCTTAAAATGTGCAAACTTTTTAAAACTTGGTGATTTTTACTAACATGAAGACCAACCGGGCTTAGGTACCTAGCGCAATTGTTGTACAAAAATGATGAGTCGCATTTTTGTCAAGTTACGCTAACAGCATGACGACTTTTCGTTTATGACGACATCCTACTAATCCAGGGTGGCCTGAAAAATTTAAGTTGTTCAAATTAATTTATTAAGAGATGATCGATGTCTTTTTCGTTGTCGCATAAAGAAGTACGATTAGTTAAATACGAGTAAAATATATAGTATATTTTATTAACTTGTAATCAATGTCAACCTGATTAATCAAAGTTCAAACAACATTTATTAAGACAGTTTAAATCAAAAGTATTCTTAAAGAAACTGATGAGGTGGTAGTTATCAGTGTTCAAGGTTTTGAAAATACTGGAGATACCATGAATATTCGGCTACTATTCGGTATTCGGCCTATTTTTTGATATTCAGAATTCGGGCCGAATAATACGTACTATTCGGCCGAATACCGAATACCAAATCATGAAAAAAAAGACAACATATTAATCAAAATTTGTGTTCATTACCAAATTACTATACTTTCAGTATAATTGATCAGTGATAAGTCGTTATGGATAAAAAAAAGCTTTTCAGCATTTGTTGATATTAGTAGCAAACGATTACGCTTTTCGTTGTTAATACTAGCTTCAGGAAACCACCTCTAAATCTACACGCTACTCCCGGGAGAGGAAAGATAAACTTTAGCAAATTTCGAGAGGTTTGGGTATCGTTTTTAGCTTCCGATTCCGATCTAGGCGAACTTTTTTGTTGTTTTATTAAATGTATTATTTATAATAATCTGACAAAGCGTGCCGTGCGTCACGTGATTTACTCGCAATTGAAACAAACAGTCACATACCCGCCCGCCAACGAGGGAGACAGGTCGCGACTTGTCTTATTATTGTTTACGCGCTCGACAAGCATCTATTTAGTGCCGAATTTGGCGGCCGAATATTTAGCGCTTCGGCCGACAGCGTTACCGAATATTCGGTATTCGGCCAAATCACTATTCGTGGAAACTCTAGTAAATACTCCCTTCAATATCAAAAGATCCATTGGCCAGATCCATGATGGATGTAGTAAGATTTTTTTTCCTCATTAGCTCTATTTATATAAAGACTTATTGTAAAATGGATCTAATGGAAAGCTTCAATTTCTGAAGATCTATTGGCCAGATACATAATGGATCCAGTGAGTTTTTTGTTGTCTCATTAGGTCTGTTTTTAAAGAAACTAAGTAAAATGTATCTAATCAGAATTGTTAAAATTATTTGCGAAAAGATAGGTTAACAGGTAAGATAGAAAGTAAGGAAAATCGAAAAAGTTTAACAGCAAACAAGAATAAGTTTTTTTTTCAAGAGTAATCATCACAAGTTAAAAATAATTATTAAAACCTAAATAATGCTCAGTGGAAAAATAAACAAAATTGTTTGAAAAACAGTCTGAAGAGAAAACCATATAAAAAAATAGGAGTGAGTATTCCTACTTGTCGCAATTTTTATAAGTAGTCAATGCCAATTTCGCCATTTGCAAGCTGCATTTGTGCTAACAAAATGTAATCATCATTTTGAATGTTTGTTTTGCGGTTCGTTTAGTTAGGTGATGACCTTTTTTTAAATCTTTTTAAACGGTCGCAATGGGGACTACCGTTTCTTTGCTTACCAGTTGGCGCCACTGTAGACTGAGGTCCGGAGGTATAGCTGTCAAAGGCGATTGGCGCCGAAACAAAGTGTTATATCTTGAATCTAATTAAGGTTATATTGTTTATAAATAACTATCTTGATATCAACAAACTAACTTCTGAAATAGTTGCTCTTGAGGCCGCCTATTTTTGAGCTTTTTCTTAATTCCGCTTTTAAAGCGTCGTTCACATTAATCGCCAAATAATCCATATTTGCGATATTTTACGAAGGAGATCACTTTCCAGCAGGTAAATTAAAGAAATTATAATTTATGCGACAAATTCCGCAAAAACCAGTACAAAGTGAATGATATTGGACCTCACGCGACACTAGCGCCTCTAGTGGCTAATTCACTAGCGATAGCCCCCATTGAGTGAAGTCAGTGATGACTCTTGATGCAAAATGTGCAATATCTGTTAAAGATTCACTTCATTTTTATTAATATTTGTATTAATGCCGTGATTCCAACCTTCTACACTATTGTTGGTGCGATGGCGCAGCCCATAAACACACCAAATCTCATAGTAGCAGTCGTTCGTCCAGTATTTTTCCTCCTCGTTTGGCAAAATCGTCAGACTGCACATCAAAAGCTACATTATTGTTTACAGTACAATCTAATGTTTAAAGCCCAACAAGTTCTGAACCATGCAATAGAGATAGATTCACCTTCATAACTTGTCACTATGATAAAAATTACAGTGTTTATCGAAAACTACGATAAAGCCTTTATCAATGGCTTTCTTGACCGAAAAAAGTTTGTTCTCAGATAACTCGTACACTATATCATAAATTTTATCAATAACGTTATTTGTAGTACTAATCGATACATTGCCCGCCCTTATAGTCCTTCGTACTTTTGACCCAATAGAGGTTGCTCATGACTCACAACCGAGTCATCACCAATTACCCTCTCTTCATTCATAACTACATTCTCATATTCTCGCGCTTGAGCCACGGTAGGTGGCTCAAGTTCCTCACTCATCCTATTCCCAAGCATTACCTCTTCGTTCATAAGTTCCTCACCCATCCTATTCCCAAGCATTACCTCTTCGTTCATAATAATGCATTCTTCATCATTTTGTTCTCTTTTCTCGCATTCATCATCTTGCTCTCTTTCCTCGCATTCTTCCTCGTATCGTACTTCCTCGTCGCGAATTAGGCGCATCATACGACGCGCCTCTCGTAGGTCGAACTCCTGCGGCGCCTCCACCTCGTCGTCGCCGTCGGACTCGTCCTCGCTGCCAGAATCTACGAGAAACTTAGCTATTTTCTCGTCGTCGAGTAGCAGCGAGCGGCGAGCCCTCATGGGACGAGAGCCACAAGAGGGCGACGACACCTCCGGCGTCGTCGGCGTCGTCGGGGGCTTCCAGACCTAAAGGAAAAGTAACCATCAACCAACATCTGCCACAGCCAACAAACAAGCTATGGAAAAAATTTGGCGGCCTCGAGCGGTCTTCATTATCTCGAGTCTGCGCTGTTAGTTTGTTTAAACGAGCTATATTAGATTTTTTTAAATTATCGCTTTCATTGTTAGTAAAGACGAGAAGCCGAGGATCGATCTCAGTGGCGTGCAACTGATGATGATAATGGTGAAGATGAAAGACGAACTTTAAAGTTCAAAGCCTTACGAATAACTAATACCTCAAAAACTTAACGCCATATTCATGCCTTTTAGTTGCATATTGATATACTTAAAAAAAAACATGTACACAAAAGCACCCAAAAACATGTACACAAGAGCACCCATTGAATATCAATACATACTATAAAGGTTTCTTATTTTGGTATTCACACAGACAAAGTCGCGGGCACAGCTAGTTTGTAATAAGTACTTACCCGGAGACCGGATCCTGATGGTGTGGGCTCATAAATTATTGCTTCTTCTCCCCTGGTGATGGTCCCGCCTGGAGACTGCGTCACGGGGTATGCTGGCACCAATTGCTTGGACATATTTTCTATAAATACAGAGGTTTCTTATCAAAAGTATAAAAATTAATGGGTGACTGGCATAATCACCACGCTTGCTAAATGCGGGTTGGTGATGACAAACCAGAGCAACGTTCGAAAATTCGAAACTTTTTTTTGCCCGACCCGGGATTTGAACCTGGGACCCCGAGATCTGGCCCGGTATTTAAACCACTAGACCAACGGGGCGTTCCTAAGGTCACCCAAAAATACCATAAATATTTTTTTTAAAGTAAAAGTGAAAGATAGATGAATGTTAAAACAAAAAAAAAAACTTTAATCGGTCTACTATTGACGGAGAAATCGCGGAACATAAATATAAAAAACAAACAATAACGCTAACAAAAAATTTGTTATAAGCTAGTACTAGCCACTAGCCAGCCACCGTGTCACCCTGTATGATTTCTGACGTCACGGCAGCGAGGTAATACAACGCTCAAGTGTGGCAAAAAATGTGCCGTGTAAAGTCAACTCTATTACATTGCAATAAGGGCGTTGAGACAGCACTTTAAAGTTTTTATTGAAATAACTACAAAATGTTATTGAAATTAAAAACTATGTACATATCTACATTCTATGATACATTATCTTTGTAATCATGTGCGATTATAACAGTCTTTTATTGCTGTTTTCTCAGGAAATGTAAAATAAAAAAACGTTCCTGCGCTAACTTTCAACGTCAATTTCACTTCGGTAAATCGATTTAATTTTGCATAGCCACTTATCAAGAATGTGTGTTAAAATGAATATTTATTAAAATATCTCTGTGATAATGTGCAATTTGAATCTTTTTTAGTGTTTCAATGCACAATAAACACAAAACAATGGCGTCGCTCGCGCGCCGACAAGAACACATTACTTTCCAAGTCAGTTTACCCGCTAAAATTACGATGAAATACGATTGTTAACACTTATTATTACGTAAAAACTAAACACAATAGATATTATGGGACAAAACTTACCTTTTCAAACGAAAATACACAAATTATATAATTTTCACTCGCAAGAGTACATGCGCGTGTCGGCGCGAATAGTTCGAAGATAACCTCAAACTTCACCAACTCATTTCTTTTTTTTTTTCTTTTATAGTCTATTTGTCTTTGGCATGAACTGACGGGGGCTTTATCATTTATTCATTCAAAAAAGTGTCAGGCCAACCAGAGCCTTAGCGTTTTAGTAATCAGAGTCAATATCGACTGCGGGAGCCATGTCATGAAATAATGTCCTCAACTTCGATAGAAATATCTAATCTGATAATATGACAATTGGTCCGGTAAAGTGCACTGTGACAGCTTCTTAAAATATCCTCTTCTGTAGTGCGATTGTGTAAGGTTGTTCATGGATGCACAATAAATACAATTGATCATCGATCGTATAATGTAAATTGTAATTTTGTCCATTCCATGAAGACCGAAAAGTGACCGGTGGTATAAAAATGTTTCATGGATTTGCGTTTTATTATCGCAAAGCATTCGGTAAAACTCTTTTTTTTTAGCAACTATTAAATTGTATTCAAATATTAATGCAGTTTTTTAATTAAATTTTACGTTTTCACTCCACAAACAAACTTTTATTCATAAAAACATTGTATTTAAACTAAAAGTTTACTTCTGCAATTTAAATAACCAAACGCAAAGAACGAATGAAATACGAGTATTCTGCTACTCGACAATAGGTGGCGTTAGTGGACTGCGTAAAGTGTTCTGTGACGTAGCATATTATTTTATTTATGTTCTGTAAATGTCAAGTGTTATCTGTCACAGTGAGAGAACCTGTGTTATGAGAGTCAGGCTTCTCTTTATACATGTTTATCACAATTAGATAGTAAGTGGGATAGTTAGAAATTAACAATATTAATTAAACAATTGCACAGAGTGTATGTGTGTGTGTGTGTGTGTGTGTGCGCGAGTGTGTGTGAATGTTGTGCCTTGGTGAATGTGGGTTAAATTAATAGCTTTAGCGGTAGACCATATATGACGAGTATAACTACGAAACATTATTACATTTATGCCATACTGGTGATGTTGGCAAACATCTCATCATTATCTGTCAATATCATGTACATCATTCACTAATGGTATAATATTAACGATCCCAATCGTTAACGATAAATGAACTCCGTACACAATTAGAATTAGCCGTTTGACACATTATACCGTATGTTATGAACTGTCAAATGATTACGATTGCTTTAGACAATCGCACCTCTGGTTAAATGACTAATTCTGTTTTGGACCACTTCTTGTTACGCCTGGTTCTAGTAATGCCTGCTTCTGTTTTTGGCCGTTTCGTGCAATGACTACAATTACATGTTCGCATGTACCTACGTATGTATGTTAGTCCGTTCCGGTCAAATAATGCACGCTAAACGTCACTGGGCAACTTAGTATGGAAACTATACCCACGGCCTACAAAAACAAAATTGGTTCGGATGTTTAGATAAACTTCCCTAGTTTACGAAGATATATGTCGCATCAATGTAGAGCATGGGAATCTGCCCAAAAATTAAAAATAAAATATAAGTAATATCCTCTAGTGATAAGACATTTTTAGACTATTTGCATTGAATGGGTGTCTTGATTACACGTTGGAGCAACTGAACTCGTCGTGTTCGTCTGCCCCCTCTAACAATACAAGTCTGTTGGGCACCTAAAAGATAAAATCTTATTCTTTCTCACTAATACAATGGAAATAATCTGATGTATTTTTAAATAAAACGAATGTGTAGAATTATATCGTTTTTATTCAACATGATCAATGTCAACAGGCACGATAGTGTCGTCCAAGAACCTTGCTGGCGCATCTATTTGTTCTTGGTGTCTGGCCCATGACAAAAAGTACACCATGCTGTCTATATGTGCGCAGCATCCGATAGTTCGGCGGCCGTGGATACAAGATCAGTAATAATCTTCTATACTCTCTCTCCCCTCTCTTGTAGGGTTCACCAATATGTAGGTATTCTACCGCGTATCAAAGTTCTGTTATTTACCGATTCATGGTGCCGGTAGAGTTCGACGGTATATAAGCCATTTAGTCGGTAGTGCTCATGGACGTATCATCTGGCGATCCTCAGGTGATAGCTGCCTAACGTAAATAGTATCAAATCATCGTACGTCAATTGTGGAAAATCGAACGCTGCATCACTGGCATCAACTGCAGTGAAGGCTACCCTTTGCCTATTTAAATTGTGCTCACTCACATATTCCACCAGCTCATTCCTCATATTAATATTTTCATTATTTATAATAATGAATTGCTCGGCGTAAATGCTATCCTCGTATGATCGCCGAGTAGCGTTGATGAGCTCTGCAGTAATTCGGAAATCCGCCATCATGTTAGGCAAATAAATATTGAAATAGGTGTGTCGGAATATCTTAAAATCTTTTTTGAAACGACCGTTCATCGTCTCGACGAGATGGTGTTAGCTGTAGAAAAGTGTTAAATTGATCTTTTGTTATTCCTGTCCAAACATTTAGCTCATTATCATCAATCGCATTTATGTTTTCGAAATCAAGTTGGTTTCTCCGTTCCAAGCCCCATTTGTATAAATTCATCATATCAAGTACATGAGTGCCATTAAATTGATGCATTTGCCTCTGAGTATTCAGTTCTTCCCAATCATTTCTTTGCAAATGTGAATGGCAAACACGAGCAAGAGGTGATATATAAAAATTAATTGTATGCAATAAATAGAATTTTACATACAATGGCAATATATGCGTGGCAATGTTTTTGCAGTTTTGAAATATGCAACGTCTTGCTGTATTTGATGCACGGGAATATCCTTGTACAGAAATGGAACCGGAATTATCTTGTTGACCTTCATTTTGTTCCTCACCAGCATCTTCTGCTTGTTGAGGTAGTTCGCCTTGAACTCGTTGAGGTGGCTCATTTTGCCTAGGCTGATTCCTCAGAGTGGAATACAACCTCATCCAGCAAGCATGGCATATAGACCTGGAGCCATCAAAGGGAATCTGAAAAAAACGTGTAGGAATGTTATATTTTATTTTATTACCTACTTTTAATTATTAACACTATGCTGAATATAATGCTGAACTTAACACTTAATAAATAAATATCCTTACATACACAGCGCCATCTAGTTTAAACTGTATAGATTGTCGTACTGTTAGGTTTTGGGTCGGTTATAGTCAGGAACGATCACCGCCGCCACCGATTTTTATAACGATATGTTACCACATTCTTAAATATTTATCTAAGTGTGTATAGGTACGACAGGTCAGGCAAGAAACTATAAAACAATAAAACAAATCTGATAAGGAACCCTCTTACCTCACGTGGTGTTATTTCCAGTAATAATAACTCGGCATGATCTCGGAACCTTCCGAGAAAGTGCACTGTGAGAATATGTTTCCTTCGCCGCAAGACAGAGCGGCTACACAAAACACAACTATTTTGTCTTTCCATATCAACGAAATCCAATCAAAATGTAAACTTAAAATCCAATAACACAGCAATTAATCGTTAAAATAGTTAAAGCTCAAGAAACACACTGATCGCAACGACAAAGGACGAGGGACTGCGACTGCCAGGTAGCGCGGGCGTCGAGAACAGGCGAAACCGGTTCTAACTTGTCTAACGTGCGAATGAGACGGCTAATGCAAGCCCCTAGCCGTGCACTATTGGAACGCGCAAACATTTATGTTATTTTTATTGATTACAATATTTTAATTGATACCTAATATTTTTAAACACATATAGTTGTTTTTTAGATATCTCCCGAGTTTTAAAAAAAAAAACTACATTAAATGAAATGTAGGCTTGCACTCATTATTTTACAAATAATTTGATATCTGTAGGAAATATTTCGAAGACCGGGTCAGATTATGCCCATTGACCTTTGAACTGGTTATATATTTGTTAGTGATGTTAGTGTTTGTGTTTTAAATAAGTTAGTGTTGTTAACTGTAAGGGCCGCCTTTTGCGGTGAAAGCCTCCTCCAAACCATTCCAGGTGCTTCTATCTCTGGCCAGTCTGGGCCACTTGTTTTCGGCTATTTGTGTGATATCATCACTCCATCTCTTAAATGGTCTACCCTTCTTTCTTTTTTTGTAAATTGGGTACCAATTTGTAATTATTTGTGACCATCTTTCATCTGCCGCTCTTTGAATATGACCTGAACATTTCCATTTGAGTGTTAGGACCTGTTTGACCGCATCTCTCGCTCTTGTTTTTTCCCTTACCGCTGAACTTTTGACTCTATCTTTCAATTTGATGTTTAAGTAACTCCGTTCTATTCCTCTTTGACAGGTTCTAATTTTATTTAGAAGTGATTTTTTGAGAGACCAGGTTTGGCATGCGTAGGTGAGAATAGGTGTCAGGCAGATGTTCATTGCTTTAGTTTTGAGTTTTGTGGGTATGCGACCTTTGAAAATTTCCTTCATAGCCCAATATTTATTCCATGTATTCTTCACTCTGCGGTCAATTTCTTTTTCTGAGCAGGATTTCATTGAGATTAGGTGGCCTAGGTAGATGTAGTCTTCAACATATTCTACAGCTACAGACTGTATAGATATGGGTATTTGTTCACGATTGGTCATAATTTTGGTCTTTTCCCAGTTGATTTGTAATCCAACAGTCTCACTGTGCTGACTAAGAGATTCAATCATGTTTTTCAGTTCATGTGCATCTTTTGCAATCAGTAATATATCGTCCGCGAATCTGAGGTGTGAGAGGTACTTGCCATTGATTTTAATTCCCATAGTACTCCAGTCGAGATTTCTGAAGATGAATTCTAAGACTGCGATAAAAAAGCTTTGGCGATATCGGATCTCCTTGTTTTACGCCCCTCTCGACTTGAAATATTGGTCCTCTTGTGTCTAGGCGTACTCTTTTTGTGCTTCTCAGGTAAATCGCTTTGATAAGTTCTATGTAATCGTGGTCTAATCCTTGCTGGTTTAATGCTTGCCATATAGAGTCATGCGAAATTGAATCGAAGGCTTTTGAGTAGTCGATGAAGCCCACGTATAGGGGGAGGTCATATTCAGTAAACCGCTCTATTATAACTTTCAGCGTGTGAATGTGATCGATTGTAGAAAAACTTTTCATGAATCCCGCTTGCTCTACAGGCTGATTCTCATCTATCTTCCTCGTTATTCGTCGTAGTAGAGTCGTTGCGAATACTTTATACAGGCAAGATATAAGACTAATGGGTCTGTAGTTAGATATAAGTCTGGGGTCACCTTTTTTATATAGTAGAGCTATTTCAGAGCATGTCCATGATTCTGGTAGTTCTTTTGCTGTTATGATGCGGTTAAAGAGTTCAGTGAGTTTGATTTTGATGCTGCTTTTTGAGTGGCCAGCATTCAGCTCCGTATGTCATGGCCGGTCGGATGGCTGCTTTGTATACTCGTCCCTTTATACGCACGGGCATTCGGCTGTCGCATAGTACGCCAGATAATTCTTTCCATTTCATCCATCCGGTATTTATGCGATGGGTGACATCAGTGTCTATAGACCCATCTTTACTGATGACAGACCCTAGGTACTTGAAATGTTCCACTTCTTTTAACTGGGTGTTCTGCAGACAGATGGTGTGTTTGCTGTTGACACCACTAAAATTCTCGGTCTTCTCTCTACTTATTCGTAGTCCTGATGTTTCCAGAGCTTCTCTCCACTTTTCTAAAATCTGCTGTAGGTTGTTCACATCTTCAGTGATGATGACGACGTCGTCCGCATATAGAATGTCCCATGGTGGCGCTCGTTGCAGATTTGAGGTGAGATGGTTCATAACAATATTAAATAGCAGCGGGCTGAGAGCGGAGCCTTGGTGCACACCAACCTTTACATGAAACTCATCGCTTATTCCGACCGGACTTCGCACTTTGGTTGATACTTGATGGTACATATCTTTGATAATCATTATGTAATGCTCGGGGACATTCTGGGCTCTTAGGGCGTGCCAAATAAATTCTCTCGGTACCCGATCGAAAGCTTTTTCTAGGTCAATGAATATCATGTGCAAGTCGGTTTTGTTGTCTCTATATTTTTCCATCAGTCCTCTGCCAATAATGTCCCAATTAATTTGTGTTATCGCGTACTCTAATTCAGCTACTCTAGCTTCATTAAGTAATGATCTGAGGTTGAATGTAGAAATATAGTATTTTTTTAGGTTTGGAGGGTGATCGTCTACAAGAGAGTAAGGCATCTTTAATTTCCAACTACTGTATCCATTACGACGAGACAACATCCTGATCGCTCCTATGGACAACGTAATGCTACTTGTGCCTGGGAGAACTCCATCTCCCGCTGTTAGCCATTTTCACAGATGTCCTAACCCTTTCGATTTACATGAAAATAAACGTATTTTCACTCAAAAAACATCGCACACTGCAGTTTTATGGAATTCGTGCTGGCAACATGTTATAATAATAGGAATATTTAGTTAGGTAAATATTTATAATAAGTGCAAACAAGCAGAAGTAAAGAAAAAGAGAGACAGTAACAAAGAAAAATAAAATAATTTAAAATAACTTATTAGCCAGTGCCTTTAGCATGAAAGCTATATCACTACAAGTAAAGAGTGCGCGAGAGTTAGATTGAGGAGGCCAGAATTCAGCTGCGCAGGGGTGGCCCGGCGGTCTACTTGACCACGCCATGGTCCAGTTATGCCGTTAAGTTAAGCAGAAGAATTAACTTTTTACAAATTCCGAGTCTCGTCTGACTTCTTGCTAGCCAAACATAGGCTTTATAGGCACATAAATCGAACAATTCTTAAATTTAAGTGTGTTGTTAATAATTCTAAAATACATTTTTACAAGCAAGTAAAGAAAATACATAAAGAATTAAGTTTAGTCTAAAATGGCAAAAGTACAGTGTCTCTTAACCGAAATTTAAATGAATTTACATAATTATAGACAAACGTTTGACAAGAAGATTGCCAGCGGTAACGATATCTGCCAAAATAAAAAGAAAATTTTAATACTGAAGTTAAAATTAGAAAATACATGAAATTACTAGAAATAATGTGCTAAATTAGATTAAATGATGCTGAGATGAATAAGGAATGAAAGGTAAGGTATGTAGGTACGTACATACCACAAAAGGCAGAAAAGAAAAATAATAATTTATGATTATGAGTATGAATGTATTTGGCATCACATAATATTTTCAACATAAATTGAATAAATTTATGCATTGTAATGCAAAACAAATACATCATAATTGTTAAGGCTTAGGCCTTACCGCATACGACCCTTGCTACTCGTACATCGTTAAGCTAAGTAAAAAAAAGTATAGTGTCATTACATTACACTTCCGTTTTCGCCGGTATACGCCTCGTTTCATCACTGTTTAAATTCAATTAATTCTAATATTAAACCATATTGCATACGGAAAACTGGGTTTTCTTTGGCCCCGAGTGTCAAGCGAAGACATATTTTGGTGGCCCATGAGGGGAACTACAAGAAACTCGCGCGCTAGTCAACTATTGCATGCGAAATCAGCAAGTACTGCTATCAACAGCTTTCGTTGAAGTTTGTAACCCTGACACCGATCACTTTTGGACTGTGGTAGTCAGTCATCATTTATTACAAGGTCTTTACAAAATAAACTAGGGTTAAATTGTAATACGTCAAGCAATATCAAGATTATAGGTATAGGTAACAGCTGTTCCAATCGTGCCGTGGAAAACTGTTCACTTCAACTAAATTCACTTAACACATCATTTAGTGCCGGTTAATGGCAGGCGTCTCGCTAGGCGCGTCGCGAATAACTGTGTTTGCGTTGTAGGCGCATTGCTGGCAAAACTTCAAGCCCCAAAATGGGTAATCTTCCAAGTCAACGTATTACTCCTGATTATCCATTTTTGTCTGTGGGCGTGGACTATGCTGGTCCGTTTTATATATTATGAGATAGTGACCTTATAAACTATCATAGATATCACAATCAATTGTTTCATCATCCTCATTGCAATACTTTGCTGTGGCCAATCTATCTATTAGTTAGGAGGAAAGATGGATCTACGGTGGTAGCAATTTCGAATGCTTCCTGGTTATTCTTTTCAATTTCTGCCTCCTTAGCTGAGCTTTTATCTTTGTTGGTTCTGTTTGTTTTTCTAATATAACAGAAAACATTTCTTGGGGTGTTATCATCGCTAGCCACTAATATTCTGATATCCTTGCTATACAGTAATTTTTCCTCACTCGGCTCTGAGAAGGGGTTATTAGGGTTCATCACACGTAAGAAATATTTTTTATCATCGTCATTCGAAACTCTATTATATCTGATGGTTGCCTCATCAACCGATAAGTTCTCAATAACCCAGGGATTGCTGCCCCCATCAGACAAAAATCTTACGCCATCACTAACCTTGAGATGTTTGTACTCTGTTTTCTTTATATTCCACATCCTCCTTACATTATTACACCCAATTACAATTCTTGAAATCGCCCCAAACACATTTATGATTTGTGTCCTCATAAGTTGTAAAGTGTTAGCTGCTATAGCATTAAAGTCATCTTGCGGGTTCGCGCCTATGGGTTTTAGTGAGCTGGTTTCTACCCCATATTGTCCCACAAAGTCACCATCTTGGAACCAAGACGTATACTCTCCGTATCCTTCAGGAAACAATATGCTCTTTTCCCTACTAGGATTAATGCCAAATAACCTATATACACTATACGATAGGCTGATGATACCTGCCAAATTTTGAATGGAATCAGCTACAAAGACTGTCATTGTGTCATCGCTTGATCTAAGACTTCTTATAATAGTATTTGAGACATTTATTCCCCCAATTGCTATAAACCCAATCGTAGTTGAACATGCATTCAGCATCCCCATTAAAAAGCCGGGTGAAGCAGTTACATAGTCTTCCGAATCAAGTTTATCTTTAATTTCATTATACCATTCTCTGTTTTTCTTGTTCAACTGTAACTCATTTAGTTCCGACCACTTCAAACGGTTGTAGAAATCATCATTCTCTAATAAGAATCCTATTCCCAAATTTATTCTCTTAATTATCAAATAGTAAAATCCCATTATGCATGAACCGAAAAGGACGCGGTAGCCGTCTTATAAAATGTTATCTGTGTTTATTCGTCTGCCTACGCTATAAGTGCATACATCTTGAAGCGGTCAGTGATCTGTCAAAAGACGCATTTTTGATGACGCTTCGACGATTCATAGCCCGCAGGGGTAAACCAATGGAAATATTTTCTGATAATGGTAGGAATTTTGTGGCTTCCTCTAAAGAAATAGTGAAGTTTTTTAAAAAATATTCGGATCCTTTGGTTGAGTTTGCAAATCAAGAAGGCATTAGATTTAGTTTTATTCCAAGTTACAATTTCCCATAAACCACCGAAATGAGGGGCATTTCGGTGGTTTATGGGAAATTGGAATTAAATCGGCCAAATTTTACATAAAACGTATAATGGGTAATAGCCACTTAACTTTCGAAGAGATTTCCACTCTATTTGCACAGGTGAAGGCTATCTTAAATAGCCGTCCTTTGTATCCACTCTCTTCCTCCCCAAATGACTTCCTCCCTCTTTCCCCAGGACACTTTCTGATCGGAAGACCAATGACTTCAATACCATCGCCCGATCTACGAAGTTCAAAGGAGACCAGCCTTCGTCGTTATGAACGGCTCGAGAAACTACGCCAACATTTTTGGAACAGATGGCAGAAAGAGTATATCAAGGAGCTTCAGCAGAGAACGAAGTGGAAGAGCAATACCGACAAACTAAGCATTGGTGACATGGTGCTTGTACACGAATAGCACGTGCCGCCATTGAGCTGGAGATTGGGAAGAGTCTCTCATCTATATCCTGGAACAGATGGGATCGCACGGGTTGCTGACGTCAAGACTATTCGTGGATGTATCAGAAGATCCCTGACACGTCTGTGCCCGCTGCCAAAAGAAGATTTGTTCGGGTAGAAAGTAACCTTTCAACGAGGTGGGAAGATGTTAAGGCTTAGGCCTAACCTTCGGCTACACTTCCGTTTTCGCCGGTATACGCCTCGTTTCATCACTGTTTAAATTCAATTAATTCTAATATAAAACCATATTGCATACGGAAAACTGGGTTTTCTTTGGCCCCGAGTGTCAAGCGAAGACAATAATATTTAAGATTTTTGCAATTTTTTTAGATTTGATTTAAATAATAAATAGTCACATTAACAAAATTGTTTCAAAAATTTTATTGATTTTTTTTTTCATATTTTTTTAATAATACTCTTAAATCGAAATATACTAGCTAATGCCCTCGGCTTCGCGCGTGTGATATTCGGTCTGTTGAAAAGTTTCCGTCGTGACTCAACCCTCATCCACCATTATCTCTTCGCGCCCATTGCCAACGGCGCCTGGGGGTGCCTTACCCATCTCGAGCAAGGTGAAGGTGAGCACTTAGTGGGAGCCGCTGCGTTATTGCCGGTGAAGTAAGGCCGTACCGTTGATACAGTGGTTTGATGAGAGAGGCCGATTTATACAATCCTTTGGAGAGGGTAGGCCGCTTTGCGAAATCAACTTCGAGTGCCGCGTATTTTATAAATTTAAAATTGATACTTCAAAAATTATCAGTTTTCTACCTAGAACTTGATACCTAGAACAAATAAAAGTTCTAGTCGTGACTATAACTGAAGTTCAAACAAATTAATCAAGGATTTAGTGCAAAGGATTGATGGGAGTGTTCCGGCTAATTAAACCTTCTTTTCCAAGATAATAAGTGTCAGTGTTATTTTTGGTGACAAAAATCCAAAGTGTCCGAAGTGTAAGTTTAATGCGACGATAATATCTGGATGAGGTACGTCTGAAAAATTGCCTTATCTGCATAACCTATAAAAGAAAACAAAAATTGCTCCATCACCTTCGCACACAAAAAAGATTCAACTTAATATCAGTACCACTACTAGCCGCTAGATAGTGCTAGAGATTATGCACCAAATCAATTGATCACAGCAACACTTCTTATTTTAAGTTGTCAACAATACTGCTACTAAACGTTAGAGGGCGCTAAACTGTAACTGGTTCCATTATTAAACACTAAAGGGTGCACATTGGCTATAGCAATATAATCTAATAGTGCTACCATACGCTAGAGGGCGGTATCAGTTTTTTAGAACGAGTATATTTTGTGAGTGAGATGGCAGGTCAGTGTGCTGGTTGTCGACAAAAAATAACTACTCGAGAATACCTCACCTGTGCTCTATGTAACAAAGCGTACGATCTCGATTGCGCTAATGTGTCCATTCAGCGATACTTAAACACTATGTCGCCAGCCCGAAAAAAGAATTGGAAATGCCCAGCATGTATGTGTAAAGCACCAAAGGGAAATAATACCAACACTCCATTGCGCCCATTGAGAGAAAACGATGATATTCAACACAATACTATTTCGCCCCTAGATACAAATAATGTCACTCTAAGAAGAAAAAATATAAATTCTAACGAAACACTAGATTCAACTGAATGTAGCATGCTCGGCGACACTATTTACAGTCAAAGTACACTACCACCAAAAGATGCGTCCCATTCTGAGTTGACCTTACAAAATCTAAGTGAATTAATAACCTCAAGGCTGAAAGAAAATAACAGTTCCATTATCAAAGATTTACAAAGTGCAATTCAGACTGAGATCGATAAAGCTATCATTAAACTCAAGAAAGATTTACAACAACAAACCACCTCGTTACATAAACAAAATGAAACCATGAACAGCGACATACAATTAATTAACACTCAAATAGAACATCTAAAACGGGAAAATATAATTCTAAGAAAAGAAATACAGGCATTACAAATGAAAATTACATCACCAGAAAAACAGTCTTACTTAGAAAACAACTGTAGAAAGTTGGTAGTTTACGGTTTTGGCGAACGTTTCAGGGAATCTGAGTACGACTTGCATGTCAGAATCACCCAAATGTTCCGAGAGACATATGATATAAATTTGTTTGATTACATCGAAGACACTCACTGGATAGGAAGAAATAATAATAATAGAAACAGACCACTAGTAATAGAACTATTAAGCAAAAAAATGTCCAAATATATAGTGAAAAATACCCACTACTTACAAGGAACTAGGCTATCGATTTCCGAATATTTGGATATAACAGAATTAAAAGAAAGAAAAGCAATGCGGGAGCAAATGATGAATGCACGTAAAAATGGACACTTTGCTATTATACGAAATAACCAACTCTATGTGGACGGAAAACGAGTAGAGTGGAAATACAACAGTAATTATTCGAAAAATAAAACCTTGAATTGCACGACCAACAGTATTGTTCACGAAATAGGACAAAAAGAAGTCACACACAGCCAAAACCACCAGGGACCTTCATCAGATAGTAGTCCAATTTATAACTTTCGGAACGAAAAATATATCATTTAGAGTATTATATCAGAATTTTCAAAGCCTCAACAACAAAAAATACTTACTTGAAACATTTATTAGCCGGGAGCCGACTTATCAAGCATTTTGTATATCTGAAACTTGGTTAAACATAGCAAAATTAAAACTGATTAACTTTACTGGATATAAAATAGCAGCCTCCTACTGTAGAAGAACGAGAATCGGAGGCGGTGTTTGTATTTTACTACAAGATCACTTTGAATGCATAGAGAACAAAACAATCGCAGAAATGTCAATAGAATATATAATAGAAGTATGTGGAATAGAGCTACCTAAAGAAAATATATTATTAATAGTGGTTTATTATAATGGGAGAGAGGAAGAAATATTTTATGAACAACTGCAAAAAATATTAAAATATATTGATAAAAAATACTCAAAATTTAAAATAATTCTTGGTGGTGACTTTAATATTAATATGCTTAAAAATAATTCCAAAACAAACGAGTTCCTAAACACTATGTCTGAATATAATCTATCCCAACATATAAAGGAACCAACACACTTCACGCCGACTTCAGCGACATGTTTAGATCTAATATTTACCAACTTTGACAAAAACAAATTACTTACCAAAGTCGAAGAGCTAGGATTTTCATTTCATGCTGCTACAACTATTCAAGTAGAGTTACACTCACAAACAAAGCAAATTATTTGGTTTACTGAAAAACGGTTTTACAATCCAACTAATATAGAAAAGTTTAAATTGTGTTTGAGAGATATAAATTGGCAAAACTTGTTGACTCATAAAAGCGATGTAAATCAAAATTACACACAATTTCAGAATTTTCTATCTGATACCCTAAATAAATGTATACCAAAATATAAGATAAAACTAAAAACAAACTATAAGAAACACTGGCTAACTACAGGTATAAAAATATCTTCTAAAAATAAACGACTTTTAAAAATATTAACTTCCAAAACAAAAAGTCAAACCCTACATAATTATTATAAAACATATGAAAAATTATTGAAAAAGGCTGTTTGTATATCTAAGAAAATAAATTATATAAATAAATTAAACAAGTCATCAAACAAAATTAAAACAATGTGGAGTATTATAAACGAACGCACAAACAAGAAAAATAGAAAAGAGAGGGTTAATATTTCATTGAAAATAAATAACACCAGAATAACAGACCCGGACAAAGTTGCAAATACATTTAATACATTCTTCGCGTCCATGGGTGAGAATTCTTCGTTGGCTGTTGGCCGCTCTGTTTTGAGCCCCACCGAAAACACGTTTTACCTAAGACCAGTCGATTGTCAAGAAGTGTATCAGACACTAAATAGTCTTAAAAATAAAACAAGTTTCGGAATAGACGAACTCCCACCAACGTTAATTAAACAGTGTTCCTCAGAACTTACCTTGCCACTCAGTATACTAATAAATCAATCTTTTGATGAAGGTATTTTCCCTGAACAACTGAAGAAAGCTATAGTAAAGCCCTTATATAAAAAAAACGAAAAGACTGACCCAAATAATTATCGCCCAATAGCCCTACTACCTTCAATCTCCAAAGTTTTCGAAAAAGTAATGTGCAATCGTGTATACAGTTTCTGCGAAAAGTACAATATTTTTGACAACTGTCAAAATGGCTTTCGCAAAAAAAGATCGACTACATTAGCAGTATACCAATATATTCAGGAAATCCTTAACATAATTAACCGTAAAAAATATGCAATAGGTATTCTGCTAGATATGTCAAAAGCATATAACAAAGTACAATTTAAAATACTGCTAAATAAATTATACGGAGTAGGGATTCGGGGCAAATCGTATAGTTGGTTCGAATCCTATTTGCGAGATCGGGAACAGTTCGTAGAAATAGAGCATTTTGATTACGATACCAAAGAAATCAAAAACGTAAGGTCAAACGGTAAAATTTGTAACTCATCTATCCCACAAGGAAGCGTGCTTGGATGCCTTTTATTTATTATTTACATTAACGACCTTCCCAAAATGATAAAAGAGCCCTGTGTACTGTTTGCTGATGATGTCTCTATACTAACTTCAAGTAATAATGACAAAGACTTAAATAATAAATTACATGCTATTATAGATAACACTGTCAATTGGATGACAGATCACAACCTCGAAATCAACTTTTCTAAAACAAAAATAATTACCTTTCACCCATATCAAAAAGCCCCAATCAAGTTAAACTTTCTATATAATAATATTAAATTAGAACAAGTAAACGAATTCTCTCTACTCGGCCTAATAATAGATACTCACATAAATTGGAAATCTCACGTTAAGAAAATAAAAGGAAAATTAGCTAGTTTTACCTACGCCCTCCGCGAAGTGAAAAAAACAACTGATATACCAACAGCAATGAGTACTTATTATGCATACGCATATTCGTGGCTTAACTACGGTGTCATTATGTGGGGAAATAGTACGGATGCCTTAGATCTTTTAATCTTACAAAAAAAACTAGTACGAATTATTTTTAATATACAAAATACAAATAGCTGCAAACCATTCTTTGTCAAATATAAAATACTCACTCTACCAAGCATATACATCTTAGAAGTTTGCAAATTCGTAAAGAAATACCCGGATTTTTTTGTAAAACGAGGGGATAATAACACAAAATATAAGTTACGCCACAGACAAAAGCTGATCTTACCCGTATCTCGCCTTAAACTATACTCATCAGGGCCTCATTCCATGTCCATAAAAATATTTAATAAACTCCCAGCGTCAATTAAAAATATAAATAAAGAAACTTTATTCGTTAATAAATTAAAAGAACTTTTGATATCAAAACACTATTATACAATAAGCGAATATTTAAATGATAATTTATAATACAATAATAATAAAAATAAATTATGAGTAATAGCTAAGTTCATGAAAATGGTCTCCTCCCCTCTCCAAATTGCCGTGCCCTACAGGGCCCATTATGTTATTCATTATTGTGTTACATTATGAAAGCAATAAAATATTGAGTATTGAGTATTGAGTATTGACCCGGTGTTGGTTATAATTATAAGCCACGGCCCTCCACATGCTGTTCTCCGCTCCGCCTCACCCGGCCACCGGCACCCTCGTCGCGCGCCCGAATGTATCGGGCCTGGCCACTGCTCGATCGGGCATTACACCGTGCGCTCGCGCACCTACTTACTATTGTTAATTTGTTTCATTGTAATTCCATACATCGCCAGTTAATATATTCACTAGAAGAAATCGTCGTTTTTTATTCCACCGCCTAATCTCGTCGAGCCTGCCGAACCGTTTTGTATTGTGATGTTTGGAATAAAAACCTAGTTCAAAGGTGTAGTTCCAACATCGCCGTATAGCTCTGCAAAAGGCAGCTCTTTGTCACTCTCCCCACATTATTGATAGACAAAGATTCAAGTACCTAAATCTAATGTTAAACAAAAATGAACCACTAACTTATCTACCTTTTTTCACCCCTTTAGAGGTTTAGTTATCAGATGTCCAGAAATACAATATTCATAATTTCTGACTTAGTAACTAAATAATATTTTTATGGACGTAGCCTCAAAGCTCACATTGTTTCTCAACAACCTAATTTCAATAGAAAAATATAGATTTTGTTTTACTTACCCTGTATGCCATTGTGTCTTCTGGACACTGTTTCCTCCTGTGCCGACCTAATTATTATAGTAACATTATCGATGTTGCAATGTAAAGCTTTCACTTTCAGCATAAAGCCATTGAATTTTGATTTCACACACACACACACACACAGTAAATTGTGATACGGAAGACCAGAAAAATTTATGTGGTTCAAAAACTTGGCAGGATAGTAAACTGCTTCGTCTATATTGACCACTGTGTATTTCGAATAACTTATAAATTTTTTCATCATATTCAAATGATTGCAGCAAAATATCATTACTTAGTACTGCTGCAAAGTCATTAATGGGTGTCATAGCAGCCCTTCACGTTACTATTTGAAATGAAATGAAATAATTCTTGTGTAAATCAAAATACCTAGGTAACACTGAAAATGTTTAGAAAATGAAAAACGGCTTAATGTAGAAAGTTTCCAATACTTTTATTGATTTCGAAGTACCACTGAGAAAAGCAGCAGCAGTCTTCCTTAGGGGTCTCTTCTATGGCATTTTCGTACGCTTTTACCGCATCTTCAGGGCTCGTAAAGCGAATACCTCGAATTTTATTTAGTTCTTGGAAATAAATGAAAGTCGCAGGGCGCCAGCCAGGTCAGGACTGTATGGCGGATGATTCATTATGTCGACACCTGCTATAGTCAAATATTCAACAGTCCGTTTTGCGGAGTGCGCTGAAGCATTGTCGTGGTGAAGGAGGATCCTGCTTCGAGGGCGCTACTGTCGAATTTTTACCAAGACAACAGGCAAACAGCGATTGACATACCAGTCTGCAGTAACTGTCCTTCCATCCGTCCGTCCACCGAAGAATGAGGCAATCATCTTTTTTTCTTGACTTCTTTCTTTCTTTCTTTACCTTAGTTGGCCGATCCTTGAAAGGAAACACCCACTGAGCTGATTGTATTTTGGTTTCGGGTTCATAGCAATATATCCAGCTTTCATCACCTGTGACGATGTCAAATACAGCATTTGAGTCACCGCCGTTGAACTTACCTAACATTTGGCGACACCAGTCCATGTGAAAGTGTTTCTGATCGTCGGTTAAAGTATGGGGAATCCATCTGGTACAAAGCTTCCTGACGCCTAAATGTTCGTGTAATAATTTTTGAACATGACTCATACCAATGCCTAGGCTTGCCCGTATCTGCTGATAGGTCACTCTCTTATCTTCCTCTATCATGCGTCGCACAGCATTGATGTTATCTTCAGTAGTCGCGTTAAAGGACGTCCCTCACGCGGATCATCATTGAGATTGCTACGTCCATGCTTAAACTCGTTAAACCAATTAAAAATAGTGGCACGAGATGGGACTTCATTAAGAAATGCTAATCGCAGCCTATCATAGCTTTGTTGTTGAGTAAGCCCACAACGAAAGTCATAGTAACAAGAGTTTTAAATTTGCCGCCAATTCACAAAAACAAATGACAAATGAATGCAATATACTACATTAGGTTACCAAAGAGTTCTAAAATTGAAATTCAAAAAAAGTTTTCATAAGCAATGTTTCTAACTGACCAGTTCTAAACATTTTCAGTGTTACGTACACGTGACGTACAGTTAGTAAACTAAAATACAGTTCGGATACAACTTGTTAGTGATACTGTTAGTGTAGGTACTCAAATAAAATCATTTCTTTTCCCTTTTAAACTTTAACAATAAAATGAAAGTATTTAAAAGTTGCAAAAATAAAAAATGAAACAAATAAGAAACGTGATTGAGTCAGTAAAAAAATAAAAAACTGGAGTTTCTACCCATAAGCCAGTGCAGTTGTTTAAAACGAATGTTAATTTCATTCCTTTTGGTCTGAATGTGTTTCCTCCGGCTGTCAATGTGAATACCTAGGTACTTAAACGAGTCACTCTGGGCAAGTTCTCTGTTGCCCAGTTTTATGGGTGGGCATTTTTCTCGCCGCAGGGTGAAGGTAACTTGCACAGATTTTGTGGCACGGGCCTGTATTCGCCATTTTTCTAACCATTTGTTTATTCTAGTAAGGCTTTTTTGTAGTATTGCCGATGCCAGAATTACGGATTTGTTTGTGGCTAATATAGCTGTGTCATCACCATAGGTTGCAATAGTAACTTCAGGAGTTTGAGGCATATCTGCAGTGAAGATGGTGTATAGAACAGGTCCGAGCACAGACCCCTGTGGCACTCCAGTAACTTTGAAAATATAGATATATTTGTGGTTACGGCACCTAAGTTTAAGGAATTGGCTTACAATAGCTTATAAGCTGAGCAATTCTGTCTTAAAATTTCTGTAGGTACCTACACCACATTATATTGCCTATTTTTGTTTTTTCTGTCGTTTTGTAGTCTTTTTATTACAATATCTTTAAGTTGCAACACCTAGCACATTAAATTAAAATTTGTTGATTAATCTGTAGATAACGTAGTGGGTTATACATTTACTATTTTTTAAGGTTATATTTTTCTTCAATGTGTAATGTGTAACTGTTTGTTATTCCCTTAAATAAATAAAATAAATATTCGATGTGCAAAAACAGTCTTACATGCTGGAACTTTATAAACGTCATGTGGTCTGCGGTTTGAATGATTGTCACGATTCACGGTATGCTGTTTCAATAGAGCATTTTTGATGAATAACTGCCTAACTGTTAATATGGGAAATTTTCTATACAGATCGGTCGTAGAATATCTACAAGGCTTAAACAAAATGACTTTTAAAATGAATCTTTGGGCTCTTTCTAGTTTAATCAATGTAGACTAAGGTGCACCCACCCAAAGCAGTAATTAATTCCGTAGCAGATTAAAGATGGTCATAAACCATAGTATACAATTTTATTAGTGTGTTGGCATCCTAAATATCAGAATTTTCTGAAAATAGGTATCAATTTATGTATGCGAGATTCTAAATTGTCTGTGTATTCTTTCCAGTTCATATTTTTATCTATCTGGATACCTAGGTACTTAACACTATCTGCTATAGTAAGAGTCGTACAGTCACAGTCATTTGTATTGTTACATACATGTACTTTTAGATTTAAATCAGAAATGTGCTGTGTTATACATAGTCAGGTCATAAGTTCTATCACACAATAAAAACTTTAGAATGCTGGCCACAAAAAGTTTATTGAATTCGAATTTAAAATTATTCCTGAAAATTTAAATGTGTACTTTTAAGAACTTTACTCATTTTTACATATGGAGTGGACACTTTTAAAGAAGACCGTGTCGCAGTTATGGCGTTGCATCGTTGCGGTTACGCGCCAATTCAAAATTTCGACTTTCTGAAAAATTTGAATTTAACCCTTCAACCTTGGAAACGAAATGTTATTTAAGAATGATGACACATCGGCTGAACCATTTAAGAACCTAGTATGTGCAGTAAAGTAAATTTTACAGAAGAGCAAAAAAACATATTCTCGTTTACACAACTGGTACACTCAAAGTTTTTAAAACTTTTTGATGTTTATCTGGAAGCTAGATAACTAAACTATATTTTATACAATGAATAAATGAAATATATCTTAAATAGCAAGTTTTGTGGCCCTTACTAACACTCAAATGGTTATTTTAAAATTGTATACCTCTTCGAAACCATACTTAAAACCAAGTATGAGTACTTCCTAGGTTTGATAATGGTTAATAAAGATCGAACTAAATCTCAAAAACTATTTATAGCATAGTAAGAGTGAAGCAAACACCATTATGTTACTTAAAAAGTTAACTTATAATTAAAAAAAAAAAATTGCGCTTGATTTGACTACATATTTAACTATTCGGTTGAGAAGAAGCCTAACATGGAGCGAGCTTACCCAGAAAGTGGCACTGGTTCTCCCACAACCAGCGGGACACAGAAAAACTGTTTGGCGCTGGACTCCTGCAGGAGGTGGTAGCATCCAGACAGCCTCTTACGAGACCTACCACCACAGAGGGATCTGTTCTTGTTAGCCGTCATCATTGGCTAGAAAACCAATGATGCCGTTGTTCAGGGTGAACCACTAATAGGTAGAACCCACACCCAAATTATTTTATAAAAAAAATATTCCTGGGCACTAGAAGTATACGGTGGCAAATTTAGGCCGGCACTAAGCAGACACACCCAGGAGCTTCGTGTCACGGAGATGAAGATGCTGAGGTAGATGAGCGGCGTAACGCGATACAATCGCATACGCAACTCATCCATCCGAGGTAGTAAAAACTGCAAGAGTGTCGTCAGTGATAGTATGGCCACATCATGCCCCGCCCAATGGAGTACGTTGGTCGGAGATGCATGAATATGGTTGTCCTTGCGACTAGGTCCCGTGGTCGGCCTCGCAAGCCCTGGCTGGACGTCGTCAAGTCCGAAATAAGAACCAATCACCTGACTTAAAAGTATGTTGAAGATCGGGCAAAGTGGAGTAAGCTTAACCAGAAGGCGGACCCTGGAAATAGTCGGGATTAACGCCAGGTGGAAGAAGAGTAGTAGAAGGAGCAGTAGGTTGCTGGTATGACAAAAGATGTAATGATTCGTCATTGTGAGGTAAATTATACCAGAAAATATAATGTCTTCTTGATTCGGGCATCAAACGTACGTATTTTTTATTAATCTCATCCTTTTATTAAGTTGACACACATGCGGATCCGAAATTAACTTACGCACATTGCAGACGTTGAATCTTTTCATCAAGAAATCCAGCTCAGAGATTTGGGAAACAAATCTAAAAAAAGAATTGGCAAATTATTGATGTTAATTGACAGTGAAGAGACCAGGACCAATTCCATGGAATGGGCTACAGAAATAAATTATATGAAATTAAGATAGCATGCAAGTAAATTAATTCTAATGTGTTCAATTTAATATTATTAGTTATGCCCGAATATATATAGGTTTTAGTTAGACTAACCAACAAACAAACGTAGTTTTGTAAAGTGGGTTTCTTGAACCTGCTAATAACTTGACTTCTACTGCTGAAAACAAATAAAAAAAATTTAAAGGCTCATTTGGGAGAGGTATTCCTTTTTCTTTTGCCAGACTTGTTTTTGTTACAGAACTCTTAAGTTTGACCTGGATGCCATGGAACGCATATAATTAGGTTCCTTTGTCTCCACGTCTTAAGTTCAATTGCATGAACTGAATCAGCGAGCATAACATGAGTGTGACCTTTCGTCAAATAGCCCATGGTTATTGATAGTATGTTGATAACAGATACTATAGTACTTGATACTAGTACGGACTGAGCGGCAGGGTAGACACTTTCACGCCCCCGTGCAGTTCTTCCCCCCTCTATCTTTTATTCCTCTTCAAGGGTACCCCAGATATTCTGCTACGTTATAAATGGCGCCCAACGTGGGGCGCCACTTTATAACGTAGCAGAATATCTGGGGTACAAGAGGAATACCCTCAGAAACCTAGGTTCTGCTACGCTACAAAAGAAAATTTAGAAAGAGGGAAGTTAATGGGAACCTACCTCCCTATAATTATTCCCTAAAAAGAAATAAAACAAAAGATAACATTATATACAGTTAATATATTAAAAAAAAGAAACTAAAATTAAAAGAAATAAAAATACGTAACTTAAAATTTAGTAGAGCTTAATGAGAGCCGAATTGGGGAGAGATGGCCCTGTGGTCGACCACACCAGGATCTGCGCAGCGGAGGGAAGGTAGTCCGGCGATCTGCCTGATCAAGCCGGTCTGATGGAGGTGGCGCGGCGGTCTACGTGACCGCCAGGATCCAGCAGCACTAAGTGGAGAAGGCCCGGCGGTCTAAGTGACCGTACCAGGGTCCAGAAGTAATCAATAAATTTGATAGGAGTGTCCAAGATAAGTCTCCCAGGTCGGGAATAATAATTTTAGTCAACAATAGAACAAGAAGTTTACTGAAAGCCGAATGTCAACTATATGCTTGACGTGCTCGCCTGACATGGGCGAGGCACGATCGAACAATTTTGAATTTCAAAGTAAGAATAAAAAAATGAGTGAACCAAAAAGTTTCTAAACACAAATTTAAAAGAATTTAGAAAGTACATAAAATTATAAAAAATGTAAGTAAAACTAGTAAAAATGACAATGGGATGAGAAGGTAATGAGAGATGAGGTATCTACGAGTACATGCCACAATATGAAACCCATTATACAAGAATACTAAGTATATAATTATTCAAACAGATGGACAAAAAAGTTTGAAATGTTTACAATAACACCACTTGAAACTCGACCCGACCGGGTCATAAAAACTACTAGTGAAGTAAAATTTTATCGATAATTGTGTTTTTTTGGAAGGAGTACATATGAGAATAAAAATACAAATTTATTAACAAGTTTTGTTTATTTTCGTTATAAATAATTAAATACATTCTTATAATGTATAACTGTATCAGCACATATTACTTGGATACTGAAAATTTTACATTTGATGACAAAATTATCGCACGGTGATTGCCACAGTAAGTGAATTAACTTATTTATACATGATTATTTGTAGGCTCTGCTTACAATACAGCAAAAGTAATAAGTTACAAAATAATACAGTATATTTAGGATTACTTAGAGATCACACTTCAATAGGTAGCAAAGTTATATTTTTTTAAATTAACGTTTACGTTGTAGTCAGCCCCTTTTGAAATAAGTCAAAATTAACATCTTGGGTTAAATTAGTCATAATAAATAACTAAAATATAAACTGCGGTCCATAAGATAGGAAGTAAAATTAATTGTTTAGTAAGTAATAGAAAATTGTACGTAAATAAATAAGCTGTTAAAACTTGATGACGGTAAATTTATATATTTTTTTAGGTTATCTAAGGTTAGTTCAGTAAATAAAAAAAGTTGAACAATTGTATATCAGGCCTCATTTCATGCTGTTAAAACTTGATAAAGTTAAATTCTTACATGTGATTTTAGGTTATCTAAAGGTAGTTCAGTAAATAAAAAAAGTTGAACAATTATATATCAGGCCTCATTTCATGCTGTTAAAACTTGAGGACGGTAAATTTTTACATGTGATTTTAGGTTATCTAAAGGTAGTTCAGTAAATAAAAAAAGTTGAACAATTATATATCAGGCCTCATTTCATGCTGTTAAAACTTGATGACAGTAAATTTTTACATGTGATTTTAGGTTATCTAAAGGTAATTCAGCAATAGGTACATACATACCTACGTCAAGAATGAAACCTTTCTAGCCCTACGATAAAACATCTTAGGTTCGGTACCACAGAAAAGGGGACCACTAGATCAGCAAAACTTAATCTTGAGTAACAGTAATAATTATTATAGAAATTGTACGTAAACAAAAAAAGTTGAATCAATTATACATCAGGCCTCATTGCATGTTACAGTTCACGCTATTACTAGCAATGGCACTGCTACTACTACTACTACTTCGATGGCGTTGACCTTTAACACACTCATACACGTCACTTAAAATACCTATCACACTAGTTATTTATGAATAATTGGGAAGAAAAGAGGTGAAGAAAAGCACTACTATGGTGATGTATGGTATGATTTAAAACAACTTACTAAACAAAGAGGCACGCGACAAGATTCGCAACAGTACGACGTCCTCTGTTCTTTTCTGCCTTGTCGAAGGCAAACATGGCAACGCTTCCAGAACTTTCGGTTAGTCGCTGAACTGAACTCAGACGGTTCTAATAAAGCTGGCCAATTGGTTGATTGAATGAACCGGCCTGGCAGTTCATGCGTACCTCTAGTACTGGAAGTTTGAAGACGTCGACTGATGAGACGTCTGGACAATGAGATAGATGGTTGGTGAGGATAGAATCTACAAGCTGAAGGCGGAAGACTTAATGATCTATGTTACTCGTACGTTGTGTGGATGATTGTAAAAGAATGCGAGAGTTGAGGATGGAAACATTTAGAAGACGTTTGAAAAGTTTCATGTACCATTTGGTACAACGTTTTCGTTCTAACAAATAAGGGTCGAGCATTTGGTCTTTAGAATCAACCCCCCCACCCCCCTTATAAATTTATTATAATCTAAAGCTACTTGCGGTTTGTGCGGAACAGGACGAGATAATGGTCGAGAAGCGACTGTAGGCAAAGCAGTGGATGAACCATGACAAGTGGAAATCATGGTTATTATTTTCTTGTCTTGCCAAGATAAAACTGAGATATCGCCGGAATGTCTTGCAATCATTTGTCCCCTTAAAAGCGGAGCTACTTATTTATTATAACGGGAACGTCTCTACGGGAAGGGCGCAAAGTACCGACGCAGTCGGTACCATTGAGCTTGAGGAATCTAGCTAACAAGGGTGAATTATACCAATTATCCATGAATAATCTATATCCTTTGTTAAGTAAGGGACCGATGAGCTTCTGAACAACAGCTGTACTCTTAAGTACACCGGGCGACTGCTCCAGGTCGGCTGCTGATTGCTTACCTGTGTAAACGATGAAAGACCACAGGTAGCCAGTGACACTCTCACACAGCTCAAAGGTTTTGATCCCAAACTTTGAAGCTTTAGACCGGATATACTGTTTAATATCCAATCTTCCTTTCCAGAGGGTTAAACTTTCATCTATGCAAATACTCGTATCTTTACTTAAAATATAATTTGACTGAAATTTTGAATTTTAATGTGTAATTATTGGTCTTAAACGGTGTATCCGGTCTAAACTTCTAGCAGCGCCACTGGTGGAGGGATTTACATCGTTATTTGCGGGGTCTGAATTTACAAAATGTAATGATCTTGTTAACATTTCGTACCTCCGGCGTGTGAAGATGCGCCTGAAAACTTTCGTTTTCAGCAGAGGATCTACGGAAAAACAACTGACAATAGATGGCATCTTGACGATCCACAACATCATCCAAAACGCGAAGAGGCACAAAATTTCGTGGACGTTAGTGGGGAACCATTCAGACTGGAAAGCCGCAGATGAAATTTTGGTGGCGTATTGGTTCGTTTCATGCACAATTGTGCTTAGAACCTCATCGTCCCAGTAGGAGCGAAAAGCTTCATATGCCGAATTATGCAAATGAACCGAACCCGTACGCTCAGGTCCGAAAGGTTCCTCCTGACCTTGAAAGGAGTCCATAGGAGACCATTGAAAATGGTTTTCCAGCCTAGGGAGATTATCCACTCCACCATTGGCGTCAAAAAATACATCTTAACTCTCACTCTCGCTGTCATTCCTGGCCTCTCCCGACCTTGCACTTCTTCTCCCTATCTAATCCCTAGCCATCGCAAGTAGTTCAGGCGGGACGTCCGAATCGGTCGACCAAATTTCTGTTAAGGGGTGCCCTACTACCCACTCAACCGCGACGCTGCGACCTCGGCGGGCACCACCGCGACCCCTGCCACGCACTCTTGGGCGCCCGCCTCTCCACCCTCTCCTTCCATAGCCCTCCGGTGCCACAAAGATGGTGTGTGCGTCGGCCGTTAAAAACGCACCATCTTCGCCGTCCAGCGACACGCCATTCTCGTCTAATATCCTCAAAACTACACTTACTGGTGCACTGTAAAAACGTTGTTGTTACATTGCTTAAATATTACCTTTATATCTTTAATTACTAAATTGACATATTTGTACAAAACTTACGATTCTGACGGAAATTCAATGGGCGAACGGGACCTCTCGGGCGACTCTGAACGGTAGGGCACTTCTTCCTAAAACATACAATACATTCATTTCATACTACTACGCCAGAACGCTATTTACAGTATCAAAATTAATTGAACTGAAACATCCATTACCGGTGTTGGCACCGTCGCCCTGCGCTCTGGGGACGTGAGAGGCGAGTAGGGCGGAGCCTCAGGCGTCCACGGACGTTCACCCTAAAACACACCAAAAACACAATTATAAAGAACAACAATCACAGAAATACTCGTATGTACAATTTAGGCGGTCTTATTGCCAAGACAGATTGCAGTATCACTCCTAAAACATATAAAAACATTCACAACCACTGCCAGTTGCCATCATTGCAATACTATCAGTATTGCAGTATCACTATGGTTAAAAACTCTTAACACCACCAGGACATAATTGCCAATCTCAATTAGTAGTTGTAAATCCGCAAACAACCATAAAAAACAAAATTATATACAGAAACTCTATTAAAATGAAACTAAAATGAGTTAGAACCTCATCTTCGTCGCGCACATCTACCTCCTCCCCATTCTCCGTACTTAGGGTCTCTTCCTCTTCATCCCCATAGAGGATGTCGAGGAAGTCCGAAGGCGCCTCTTCGCTAACACGCCAATTTTGCATTCTGTAAAATAATAATATTGTAAGTAGTTAAATAGGTTTTAAAATAAAACATTGTTCTTGTGTTATTTTGTACTTTTTAGTGAGTTTTGTTTGAAGTCGGTTCAATTTTTTATTTAAAAAGAATTTATCGTTCTCTTTTTAGTGTTAAATAAATTACACAGTTATTAATCCTCTATTGACCGGAAACATTACCTACATAAAAATAGTGATGACAACTTCTAGATGAAAATGTATGATTTTTTTGAGAAACTCCTCATCGCATCGCTATAGAATCTTAAGAATCATCCTCCAACTCCTAACTGCTTAGGAGTTTGACCTTCCATCATCAGCTCACGTAAATAACCTGAAGGAAGACAACTATCTGACTATACGCGTCTATAATATTTAAAGAATAATCCTTCTACTCCTAACCGTTAAGGAGTTGTACCTTCCATCATCAACTCATCAACATAAAATGCTGAGTACAAGACGCAAATACTGAAAAACCTTAAGAAAGATTTGCAAAAACGTAATACGTGCTTATAAAATTTGAGGGTTTCCCTCGATTTCCCCGGATTCCACCATCAGATCATGACTTCGTTAAAATGGGACCACATGGGAATCACCAGCTTTAGAACAAAAAAAGAATTTTTGTAATCCGTTCAACCAGTCGAAAGTTCTGACGTTTGAATGGTGATGAAATGATGTTAAGCTGATCTTTCCAGTATAGCGTATATTTTATTTCGAGTTTACAAAAAAAGAGCGCTGTCGTTAGTACCGATACAGACGCATAGCGATTTCTGTCTGTCATAGTCAGAAGTTGACGCGGGCCGCCCGCACTCCCGGCTCCCACTCAGCAACTTCATGCGTGTTTATCTTCGTAGCCTCGAAAATAGATGGCGCCAACATGCCGCCGGCCTTGGAAGCTCCAAGCTTCCAAAGATGCTATAATCGAGTCTTCATAAATATGTCTTCGAAGTGGTCCCCAATGATGCTCTGCGCGTCAATAAGGCTGTAGGCGTCGATGAGGCCGCAGACGTCGACAATTCATCTTTACTGGGCATTGGCAGCGGGCAGATTTTCGAGAAAGCTCGCCGTACTATCCCCGTCGCGGTGCGAATCTCGGCGACTCGTGAAACTCCATCTTTTCCAGGAAAGACGCGCACGACTCTTCCCAAGCACCACTTGAGAGGCGATTGATGATCGTCTTTAATGAGGACAAGACTATCCAGTTTAACGTCTTCTTTTTGCGTTTTCCATTTTTTTCTAAGCTGAAGCTCTGCTACATATTCCGTCGACCGGCGTTTCCAGAAATGTTGCCGCAGTTGCTCGACGCGGTCGTAGCGTGACAGGCGACTACTTGGCACCTCGGTGACGTCTGCGCAGGCTGGAGCGGTCAACGGTCGGCCGATGAGGAAGTGGGCAGGAGTTAAGGGTAAGAGGTCCGAAGGATCAGCAGACAAAGCTGATAGAGGACGGGAATTTAGGATGCCTTCGATTTGTACCAAGACTGTGCTAAATTCCTCATAAGTAAGGTGAGCATTGCCTACTATTCGCCTAAGATGCTGCTTAGACGATCGAATCTTGGCTTCCCAAAGTCCCCCAAAATGAGCAGCGTATACTGGGATATGCTTAAATTTGATGCCATCATTGGCAGTAAAATTGACAATTTTATCGATATTATCCTTTATTAATAACGGATCTCCTTTTCCGCACCGACAAAATTTTTACCGCTATCGGAATGTATTTCTGCAGGTTTTCCACGTCTCGAAATAAACCTCTTTAAAGCCAAAATATAATCATTTGTGGATAAGTCACTAACTAATTCCAAATGAATACATCTAGTCGTAAAGCAAATGAATAGGCAAATGTATGCCTTTACCAATCTAGATCCCCGACCTTTGCGGTTCAATATGAAAACAGGGCCCGCGTAATCTACTCCAGTGTACATGAAGGGAAAACCTGCTTCCAGTCGTTCTTAAGGCAAATTGCCCATTATTGGCGTTAAAGTTTTACCTCTCAGGCGTGAACACCTAACGCATTCATGCACTATTTTTCTGGCGAGATTTCTACCAGAAAGCGGCCACCAACTTTCGCGTATAGTGCACAATAGGTGCTGGGGTCCAGTGTGTAGCAAAACTTGATGTTGGTATTTAAATAAAAGTCGGGTAAAATAATGTTTACTACACAACAATATAGGATGACGAATCGCTTAACCTGCCTCCGACACGAATTAATTTGTTATCGTCAAGAAAAACATTTAAACTTAAAACACCATTCGCCTCTTTACATTTTGTTAGTGGTATTTTGTTAACTAAGCTATTGTATACAGTTGAAAACATATGGCCCCTAATTCGCGTAACCGAATCGTATCACAATCGTAATTGAACGACAGGTTTTTGACAGTTCTAGTATGGGCTAAATGTCAAAATCGTCCAATTCAATCACGATCGAACTGCGATTCGGCTACGCGAATTAGGCCCCTGGGCTTGCGCGCAGCGCGTCAAAATAATCTCCGAGTCGTGTAATTCAGTGACTGATAGGGAACCGGTTCGTCGCGCCTGCCTATTACGTGTGTTGTGAATGAATCTCAGTAGGTACGCACCGGTCCGCTTCAATCTATTAAAATGTGAAAACCTTTTAAAGTCGAATAGGGTATCCGTATTTGAACAAACTGCACTAACTGTTTTATTTTTCAATTCGGGTAGATCTTCCCGAACTAGTACCGCTTGAGTTTCCCTTGACCAATTTGTACAATGTAAGAAGGCCGGCCCGTGCCATCACAGGAAACTGTTTTTAAGTGCGTCTATGTAAAGGCCTCTTGAAACTAAGTCGGCTGGATTACTATGACCGTATACATGCAACCACAGTGAATCGCCTGTCAACTCATTTACTTCTGTAACTCGATTTTGAACAAAAGTTTTTAATAAATGTGGGGACATACGAGGGCGGGTCAATAAGTCCGTGACTTTTTGAATTTCTGACCTCTTTACTGAAAAAGCAACACTACTCCTGTCAACAGGTATCTGTCAGTTGATTCCTATCAAAATTTGAACTTGCTGCGTCAGTTAGTTTGTGTTTGACAGCTATTTTTATCAGACTACCCAGTAATTTGAGGAAAAAATGGAAAAAGGTGAATTTCGTGTGCTTATTAAGCATTATTTTTTGCGAAAAAAAGTCGGTTTTACGGGCGAAGATTTTACGTGACAACGTCTTTTTCTCGGTAGAATATTTATTGATATGAATATAATTAAATTGCACAATAGGAACAAGGAATTGAATGAAAATAAGAATTGCACAAATTTTAACCAAATTTTTGCTAAATAAATTTGAAATTAATGAAAATTTGTAAAATAATAATTAATTAATTAATTAATTTTAAACTAATAATTTACTTAACACTATCAACATTTATCAATAGTATGACATAACCTATAAACTCAGTTTCTCAACTTTTGTGTCAATCTAACAATTAAACCGATCATAGTTGAGTGGGAGAGAGACGCAAGGCATTCGGCGGGCCTCTCTCTCGTTCGGTGACTCATCGTAACGTTACCGAGCGTTACACTTTTTCATAAGTGACTCCCAGCCGCAACCTAATTTAAGACGTTGTCACGTCAAAAAAACATTACCGAGACCAAGGCTAAGCTTGATAAATACTATGGGGACTCTGCACCATCGATTTCAATGGTAAAAAAGTGGTTTACTGAATTTCGTTGTGGCCGTAAAAGCACTGAAGATGCCGAACGTCCTGGACGCCCAGTTGAGGTCTGTACACCCGAAACAATCGAAAAAATTCACGATATGGTGTTGGCCGACCGAAGATTGAAAGTGCAAGAGATTGTGGAAGCCGTAGGGATCTCGCATGGCTCAGTGGTTTCAATTTTAAAAGATCAATTGGGCATGAGAAAGCTTTCCGCAAGATGGGTGCCGCGTTTGCTCACAGTCGACCACAAACGCAATCGTGTAACAACTTCACAGGAAGGTTTGGCGTTGTTTAATTGCAATATGGAGGAGTTTTTGCGCCGTTTTGTAACCGTGGACGAAACATGGATCCATCACAACACACCAGAGACCAAACAACAGTCAAAACAGTGGGTTTCTAAGGGTGAATCGGCGTCAAAGAAGGCCAAGGTGGGTTTGTCAGCCAATAAAGTTATGGCGACTGTTTTTTGGGATGCACGTGGGATAATCCACATTGACTACCTTCAAAAGGGAAGAACAATCAATGGGGAATATTATGCCAACTTATTGGACCGCTTCAATGACGATTTGATTAAAAACCGACCTCATTTGGCCAAGAAAAAAGTTCTTTTCCACCAAGACAATGCAAGGGTGCACACATGTGCAGTTGCCATGGCAAAAATCCATGAATTGGGCTATGAATTGCTCCCTCATCCACCCTATTCTCCAGATTTGGCTCCGAGTGACTACTTTTTGTTCCCAAACCTGAAGAAATGGCTTGGTGGAAAAAGATTTGACTCCAATGATGAAGTCATCTCGCAAACAAAGGCCTATTTTGAGGACCTCAACAAATCATATTTTTTGGAAGGGCTAAAAAAATTGGAGAAGCGTTGGACAAAGTGTATAGAGCTCAAGGGAGACTACGTTGAAAAATAAAATGATTTGTTTATCAAAAAATCTGTGTTTTATTCCAAAAGTCACGGACTTCTTGACCCGCCCTCGTACGTAACCACCCCATCACGATTGTTGAGTCCGTCCAAAAGTAAACAGAATCGAATTTTAACCTAAGGGACTCAACAATCTTTTTGTATAATCGTGCACCAATTAAAGCGCCACATAGCTCTAATTTTGGAATACTAATCGTTTTCAAGGAAGCTAATTTACTTTTTGCACAGAGTAGACGAAGCGAGACTACTGAATTCTCATCTATTGTACGAACATATGCACAAGCGCCGTATGCATCTTGAGACGCGTCTGAGAAAATGTGCAGTTCCGTACGGTGAGTGTAAGAAGCCCTAGCACAACGTGGAATTTTAATTTCGTGTAAATGTTTTTTAATCGAATTTATGAATTTATGGAATTTTTCTGTGACGTCACTCGGAACTGGGTCATCCCAACCGATTTTACATAACCAAAGGTTTTGTAAAATGATCTTAGATATTATGACAACAGGGGCGAGAAGACCTAGAGGGTCATAAATTTGAGAAATTATTGACAGCATCTTTCGTTAAATGAAGTAGGTCCTCTTTATTATGCCATCCTAATCCAAGGGTTTTGGTTTGAGTGTGCTCGCCTATTGCCAACTCTTTTGAAGATTTTGTCGCAGTTACGTCACAGTTAAATGTCCATTTACGTAATGGGTAACAAAATTCTCGTAGGACTTGTGAAGTTTTTTCGCAAATATTTATTAATGCAGTAGGATCATCATAACCTGTTAAAAAATCGTCTACATAGAAATCTTCCCTGATAACGCGCGATATTACTTCATCGTCACATTCCTGTGCCACCTGTTGTAGGCACCGCATGCTGAGGTACGGCGCTGACGCAGTGCCATACGTCACGGTATTTAACCTATAAACGTCTATCGGATCCGAAGGGTTTTCTCGCCAAAGTATGAGCTGTAAGTTGCGTTGGTCTGGATGAATGAGCGTTTGTCGGAACATCTTCTCGACATCGGCGCACGCTACCCACTGATATTGTCTAAAGCGTAATAAAATCGAAAAAATATCATTTTGAAGCCTTGGTCCGATAAACTGTAAATCGTTCAGCGATTTATTAGATGTGGTGGTACAGCTGGCGTCGAATACTACCCTTAATTTTGTTGTCGTACTGCCCTCGCAAAATACTCCGTGATGCGGAAGGAAATAATGTGGATCAATGTACTCGTTTATTTTTGACATGTGACCCAATTCCTTATATTCTCGTATAAAATTAGAATACATTCGTTTAAAATGAGGCATTCGATCTAACTTCCGTTCTAAGGCAAGATATCGTTTATAGGCTGTCGAATATGAGTCACCCAACAAATCAGCTGACTCCTTAAGGGGTATACGAACTGAGAATCTGCCATCTAATTCCCGTTTTGTATTATGATTAAATATTTCTTCGCATTTACGTTCATCACAAGTAAGTAATTTTTCGCGGGGACTATTAATACTACTATCTTCTAACTCCCAAAATTGACGTAATTGTGAATCAATAGTTTGTGTAAAATTGCATTGAATGTTTTGTTTATTTTGCAATTTATTCGTATAAATTGGTCCGGAAATCAACCAACCGAATTTCGAATCTTGAAGGTACGGACCACCTTTCAATCGCATTTTATTATCGTTTAGAAGTTCCCAAAATAAGTCCGCACCTATTAGTAAATCGACTTCTGAAGGTAAGTAATAAGTAGGATCAGCTAGCTCAATGTTGTTTGGAATTCGCATAGAATCAACATTGATACTTACGGGCGGCAAGAGTGATGTAATACGCGGCAAAACAAAACATTGAACGTTTGTAGAATAATCGTTTACTTTAGAGCGTATGACCAAATCGCATAATTTATTAGAGTGACTGTGTGCTGTGCACAGTGGACTGTAAAAACTTCGTATAATTAATTCGACTACAAAACGGTTCCGAAACAAAACAATGTTGGCTACCGTTATCTAGGAGCGCTCGTGCCGTGTGTCGCTTATTATTGTCGTCCAGTACTTCGACTAGCGCCGTAGATAGCAAAACCGGTCGCGTAATCACCGGTTGAGTCGTATTGTGGATGTACTCGTTATGTGTTTGACTAAACGATGAATGCAATACAGTTGATTTTAATTGTGACGTACTGGGTTCATTATGAGATGACGAAGCATTAGTACAATTGAGGGAATCTTTATGCAGTAAACTGTTGTGTCTCTGTTTACATTGCTGACAAGGGCCGAAAAAACAGTCACTAATTGAGTGACCTGAACGTAAACCATTAGGACAAAGTTTATTATCTAGAACTAGTTTATATCGATCGTCGACAGACAAGTTAAAAACATGCTACATATGTATAACGCGTGATTCCCTCGACACAATACACAAACACGATTACGTTTAGCCGATTTTTCTGTAGATTTCGCATCTTTGGCAGCCACATAACTATGACTATGTGTTTGCATTGCTGGAGATTTCATATTATGAGGCTGTTTATTATTGTTAAATTTATTAAAATGGTTATTATTCGTATAATTATTATTATTTACGGTTATCATTTCTAACAAATCAGCTCGGTTCTTAAGAAAGCTCAGCAAATCGTCCAGTATTAATTTACGCTTAGAACTATTTGTGATTAACGTGCCTTTATGATTCTCCCATTCACGTTCAGTAGATGAATCAAGCTTACAGACAATTAAATACATAATCAGGGTATCCCATGACTTGGTGGGTTCTCCTAATGATTCTAAGGCACGTAAATTACGTAAAATAGTATCAATTAATTTTCTAATAAGCAAAGGCGACTCCTTGTTCATATTTGCCAAAGAAAATAACAGCTTTACATGGTTGTGTATTAAAAGACGATCGTTTTGGTATCTATTGATTAATAAATCCCACGCATGAACATATGTAAATTCCAATGCGCCTATTACCTGAAGTGCACTCCCGCTAAGTGATGACCGCAAGTAATGGAACTTTTGGATTGCATCTAAATCAGTACGGCTGTGTATCATAGTACAGTAGGAATTTTTGAATTCTAGCCAGTTGTCATAAGTACCGTCAAAGGTGGGTAATTTAATATCAGGTAATTTAATTTGTAACAACTGGTTTTTTCTACATAAATTACCGCTATTCGTATCAACATCATGAATATTAGCTTCCGATATCGATTTTGCAAATGAAATACATCCGTAATACTGTTCATCGAAGCTTTCTCGATATTCAATTTGAGTTAACATTTTGTTGTCCTCAGAAAACTCCTCTATTTTACTTTGTATAGTGTTAAATTGTTCAAATACAGACTCTAATTGCGAAATTCTCAACTTTAATTCAATTATTTGAGGCTTTGTTAAATCGTTATTTTGAAATTTTGAAATATATTTATGATATGAAGTTAATCGAGCTTTCAGAACACCTCTTTGCCTTTTGAGGTCCGTAACGGATGTTTTCAAAGAACTAGAACGTTCTTGGGAGGGTGAACGACTACCCTCTTTGGAAGATAGTTTAGGAACCTTAAGTTTGGAATTTGCAGAAACATATTCCTCATCACTCATTCTGGGAAGAATTTAGAAAGCAGTAAGTACTTACAGCTGTGAAGGATCACCTTATTCGTTTAGGACGTTGAGTAGGCAGTTGCAGATTACGCGAGCACTACACCACGGCTGGAATTTTGAAAATAATCACAGCCTTAGCACAAATCGATTAGAATGGGAGGGAATATGGAAGGAAAACACCTGACCGTTGATCCGATTGATATGTCTTGAGCTGGTTTCTCGTCTTTGGCTTCGGTTTCAGGATACGCGCCGGGCATCGACTTTCGTGCAATATCTTGAATCCAACGCAATCCGGTTCGCAGGAACAATGTTTCGACGATTGAATGGTGATGAAATGATGTTAAGCTGATCTTTCCAGTATAGCGTACGTATATTTTATTTCGAGTTTACAAAAAAAGAGCGCTGTCGTTAGTACCGATACAGATGCATAGCGATTTCTGTCTGTCATAGTCAGAAGTTGACGCGGGCCGCCCGCACTCCCGGCTCCCACTCAGCAACTTCATGCGTGTTTACCTTCGTAGCCTCGGAAATAGATGGCGCCAACAGGTAACACTCTTTTATTTGGAATCCGTTAAAAAGAACACTGTGACAACAATTATCATGTGAAATCCTTCTCAATGATTTTCTTTTACAACTATTTTTTATATAAAAGGCTTTAAAAATTACAAAGTTACAATATAAAATCATTATACGATACTACTATCATCATCGACAATAACAATACTTTTATCGACACATTACTTCTCCCTACTGAAAACAACGACGAAAGAAGTTGCGAAATGTCAAAGTTCTTAGCACCATACAAATAAAGGTCAAATTAGCTCGCCCGAATTTTGAAGGTATATCGTTATTTTGGAGGGCTGTACACGAAATTGTTATTGCTTATTCTTTTATCAATGAATAAATACGTTGTAACATCGTTGTGTAAACCAGTCGCAATTACTTATAATACACTTTTAGCCGTATTTACTAACAAGTATCGTCATAAATCAGTTAGAAAACGAAAAAATTATAACGACTTTTGTCGAACAGTTTTTCATAGTATTGCAATGTATTTTTCACAAACGATTGTCTAAAAAGACTCATCGTAAACATTATAATCAGTTATAAATAATAAAACAATACTTACTTCCATGGGCGTAGCCAACCATGGGCTCAGGGTGGGGCAGCAGTCTAAAATATGACTAGCAAACTATTCCCGCAGTCTATTAATATTATAACTAACACCGGGTATTTTTTTCATACAAAAGGGTTACACTCCATAGCACCTTGTATCCCATCATCATCATCATCATCATCATCATCAGCCTATCTCAGTCCACTGCAGTCGAACTGGAGAGGCCTATGGCCTCTCCAGTAGGTCGATCCTCGGCTTCTCGCATCCAGCTCTAGCCAGCCATCTTGCGCAAATCATCACTCCACCGAGCCTGAGGGCGTCCTACACTACGTATACCGAGACGCGGTCTCCACGCAAAAACTCATTTACCCCAGCGGTTCTCGGTTCTGCGGCTAATAAGGCCAGTACACTGCCACTTCAGCTTGCTAGTCCAGTGGGCTATGTCGGTAACTTTAGTTCTCTGCCGGATCACCTCATTTCTGATTTTATCCTTAAGAGAAACTCCGAGCATAGCTCTTTCCATAGCCCGCTGAGCGACATTGAACTTGTGGACTAGCCGTACCTTCAGTGTCCAGATTTCGGCTACATATGTCATGACGGGTAGGACGCACTGATTGAAGACTTTCGTCTTGAGGCATTGTGGGAACGACGATGAGAAGACTCGACGTAGTTTCCCAAATGCTGCCCAACCCAACTGAATTCGTCTGTTCACCTCATCCTCAAAGTTGTTTCTACCTAACTGCAATGTCTGCCCAAGGTACACGTATTTTTAAACAACTTCAAGGCGCCGTGCTCCGCAATCGGTTCCCGTAGTACATGTTCATTGAACATAACCTTAGTTTTATTCAGGTTCATTCGCAAGCCGATGCGTACAGAAGAGTCAGCCAGGTCATTCAGCATCTGTTGTAGGTCCTGCAGCGATTCTGCCATAATGACGATGTTATCTGCAAATCGCGAGTGAAAGATATATTTGCCATTGATGTTGATGCCTCGTCCTTTCCAGTACAGCGTCTTGAACATATCCTCCATTGCATTTGTAAATAATTTCTGGGAAATGACGTCCCATTGTCTCACTCCTCGATGCAACGGTATAGGTTTTGTTTGCTAATTCTGTACTTGGACGGACATGGTGGCGGCTTCGTAGAGACATCTCATCACTTGGACGTACCGCCAATCTACTTGGCAACGCTGCAGGGACTCCAAAACGGACCAGATCTCGATCGAGTCGAAGGCTTTCTCGTAGTCCACGAATGCTAGACTTAAGGAATTTTTATACTCTTCGGTATTCTGTATAATCTGCCGTACTGTGTGGATTTGCTCTATGGTGCCTTATCCGCTCCAAAATCCAGCCTGTTCCGTTGGTTGGGATTCGTCGAGTCTTCGCGCAAGGCAGTTCGTGATGACTCTTGAAAACAGCTTATAGACGTGGCTTAGAAGGTAAAGGCTCGATAGTTCTTCGGTAGGGTCTTATCTCCCTTTTTGAAGAACAGAAGCTTTTAAAGCCTGTAGCCTTCAGCAACTCTGTTATAACGCCATACTCTTCAGGGACTTTTCAATTTGTCAGCTGTTTAAGAGCCATCTCGATTTGGTCAATGCTGACTTCTGGCAGGTCTTGAGTGTAGTGGAGTGTTAACGCGGCTCTAAGGTTCTCATTTTTGGGATCAGGTCGAAGTCGTGTTAGTCAGTTGTTATTCGAAAAATGCTGTTTCAATGAGCGAGTCTGTCTGCGAAGGGGAATCAACGATCGTTTCCAAAACTCTTTATCAGAGAATTTTCATCGTGCGTCAGTCTTTTCGCCATTCGTGGCATTGTAAAATCAACTTTCAGAGCGTCAGCTATTACTTGAGTTTCCAAGTGACGCTCTGAAAGTTGATCGCTTGCCCTCTCAACTCAACCACTCACTCACACACGCAAACGAAAAATAAAAGGATTTTGATAAGTTAACGTCTTGTATTGTTCGTTTTTCTCGTGTCGGAAGTCGAGTGTGAAATTTCTTACGGGTATTAAGTGTTGTAGTTAGTACTCGTACTTAGATAATTTATTTTTTTAGGTTTAATTATGTACCATACAGGCCAGATCCAGGGTGGGGCAAGCGCCCCACCCTGCCCCACCGTGACTACGCCCATGCTTACTTCAGTATAATCCTTATAAATGAGCTTCTAATAATCGCACTCGCACTGACGTCACTTGAAAATTAGTCGGTTTTGGAATGGCGGAAAAAAAAACCACCACAGACAAACAAGTCTTTCTTCATTCAACGAGTGTAAAATTTATCACAGATAAATAATAAATACAATTGTTCATACAAGAGTAGTCTCTATCACCCAAAAAATACAGTTTAAAGTCCATTGGGAGAGCGCGGCACCCGAGTGACTCTTGGGTTTTGACGGAATGGCCGGTTGAAAATTGCGCGGCACGCGCGTGCCGCGCTTGGGGATTGAAGAGATAAACAAAAAATATAATGAAGACTCTAGTGTAGATGACAGGTCAAGAAGTGGTCGCCCTCGCTCTGTTAGGACTCCAGCAGTGATAAAAGCTGTGAAGGCGTCAATTCAAAACAATCCAAATAAACAACAAACAAAATGATAAGGTGAACGCACACAGCAGTGAAAAAGCGAGCAACCTTATTCCGCGTGTCCAACGAGGTCATTTTCCATCCTCGCTCATGGTTTGGTTGGGAGTCTCTTATTGGGGCTTTACTGAGGTACATTTTTGTGAGAAATGCGTAAAAACGAATGCAGTTGTGTATCAATATACATTCCTCAAGAACCTTGTGGAACCTGTTTCTCATACCATGTTTAATAACAGGCACTGGGTATTCCAACAAGATTCTGCGCCAGCTCATATAGCGAAAAGCACACAAGACTGGCTGGCGGCGCGTGAAATCGTCTTTATCCGGCACGAAGACTGGCCCTCCTCCAGTCCAGATTTGAGTCCGTTAGATTACAAGATATGGCAAATCTTGGAGGAAAAGGCCTGCTCAAAGCCTCATCCTGATTTGGAGTCACTCAAGGCGTCCTTGATTAAGGCAGCCGCCTATATTGACATGGACCTCGTTCGTGCTGCGATAGACGACTGGCCGCGCAGATTGAAGGCCTGTATTCGAAATCGCGGGGGTCATTTTGAATAAACTTTATTACCATATGAATCTATGTTTTATTAGGTTCATTTTGCTATATAAATGGTAACATAAATAATAAACATGTCTAAATTATTTCATATTACACATGTGACAGAACTTATGACCTGACTAGGTACATGAACTTATAGAAAAGGGAACGCATTTAGTTTTTGTAAGATTAAGAGTTAGCAAGCTTTGGTTGAATAGGTTCATTATGTGTTTCTTACATACTTGAGACATCTCCTTTGCTTCATTCCACGTCTTACCCGTAAAAAGCAAGACTGTATCGTCAGCATATAAAATAATTTTGCAATTTGTTGGATTTGCCTTACGTGAGTTATTTATATATATCAAAAAAAGATTTGGGCCAAGAACAGAACCTTGTGGCATACCGTAGTTTATTGCTTTTATGGAGCTTTTTCGGTTTTCAATTTGAACAGTCTGCATCCTGCCCGAGAGGTAGTCTTTAAAAAGATTTAACGGAGGGCCCCGGACAAGATTCTTCAAGTTTGCTAATTAACAAAGGGATCGATACGGTATCAAAGGCCTGAGCCAAATCCAGGAAAACAAATAGACACTTTAGCCTACCATCATGACATTTTTGTAATGGATTTTAAGGTTTGTCCTTTGTTAATATGTTCAAATCTATTGAAGTTACAACAGTGCATAATTTTTCTGGTATATTTTGAATCAGCTTGCGCCGTTTCCTCGTTCAAGAAGTAATTCTGAAAATTCTCCTGCAGATGTACCTCCACTTAGATGCATTCTCATATTTTTACTGAATATAAAAGTTTTAAAAGAGGTCCGTTAGTGTGAACCTTTTAAGCATGCTTTAACTTCATCTGCACTAGTTCCTTTAGATACCACTAGAAAAACTTGACAAAAATCTCCTCCTAGTAACCCTGGCATAATATTTCATTAAAGAATTAATGCGTTCGTTATGCAGTTTCATGTTAAATTCACTAAAAAAAGCCAGTCCCTTCCTGTCATTATAGGAGTTATAGAATCAATGAGACGGCAAATTAGCAATTTTAAAAACTTGTTAAGGGTACTTTTTAGAAAAACCAAACTCCAGAATCCAGGCGTCTAGGTGGTGAGTTGGGGCTAAGGGCTTACAAAGGTATCCATTGATAGGTTTGCTGGTATCTTTAAACCCATCGTATTGTCTACCACTTCCAAACAAACTTATTTTCTTCCCCTTAAAGACAGAGTTTTCTATAATCCTGAAAAGCTAAAGCTAAACCTAAAACTGGATACCAATTTTCATGGGTTTAGCTACAAAACTGACGGAGTTTCATGCAAACCTATGTGGCCCATTTTATCCTCTTGAAGGACGAATTTCATAGTTCCAGTAGGTAGTTTAGGTTGTGCGTTAATGTATCAGTCAGTCAGTCATTAAGTCAATTTTCATTTTTATATATTTAGAAAGAGCGTATATACTCGTACCGCGCTCTCAATCGCCGATGCCGTTCTTCTATTTGCTTAGTTGTACGGAGTTTAGCTTAAGACACTCTGTTTTTCTGAGTAGCCATTTGAATCGACTGTTTTTTATAATAGGTCTTATTTTTTAAAATTTTCTCGTACCTATATTTGGACATTTCTTTTAATGATCAATCTTTTCTGGCGTTAGCTTTGGCAATAAACCAGTTAGTCTTTCTATATTTCGCCCAACTCGTGATTAATTTAATTTGAAATGCTTAAGTTTACGCCAGATAGCACGGTTATAATGATTATAACATCCATTTATTTTAGCCTCTGGATAATATACACAGTTCATAATGTTTGAACAGATAATTTATTTTTCAATAAATTAATATAAAATATTATATTTCTTCTGATTTGTCAGGTAGCAGGGCACAGAACCCTTATATTATTGTTAGACTCCACATAAAGATGAACACCATACATTTGATAAAATGGTGAGAGGCAGCAAGGAAAAGTTCCATCGCCGTAATAAAATCCGCATTTATCGCATTAATCAATTTTCGTGAGTCTGTAGTTGCGAATATAATTATTTTCTAATCTCTTAGGACGAAGCAATACTCATTATTTTTTTTTCATAATTTGTTTTTATCTGAATGCCTTCCAAATGACCCTCCCTGACCAGAGTAACTTAGTAAGGTGGGGAAAAGCCTTAGCCTAGCCTAGTATAACTTGCAGTATCCTCGCCAACGTCGCTTGAGCGGGTTTTTGGTTTGCGAGAGGTGCTATATTTTATTTGCCTCTTGCCCTTCAGCAGCTGAGACTACTGACTGGCGTTTCCCTTTTTAACCTCCGAGAGATTTGACAGATGGCAAAATCTCAAATGTCAAGGGCTTAATTAATGGCCGCCGATAATGTTAACAAGAGATGACGAGACTCACTTCACAAAAAATGATATAAAAACTTAAGTAGACCAGTTAACTACATTCTGTAAAAAGCAAATTAACTATTTAAAAAAAATCCTTTTATTGGTGTGCAAATTAAATAGTAACTACAAATATTAATATTCTTTCTTTTAGTTTCATTTTGATTTTCTTGGAACTTAGCTGGGACCTTTTTACTCGCGTATTTTGTTATGTTTTTATTACAATAACGCCAAAAAAAGTCCGATTTATCTGATAAAAGAGTACTTATTGAAAGTATAATAGAATGAACAACAATAAATCCAGTTTAAAATGACCACTCGAGACTACTTGAAAGTACTAACATAATAGTGATGCAACTATGGCCGTCACGCAATTTATCGATAAAGCATATTTGCTTTATCGTAAAATTGTGTGAAATGTAAAAGGGATATTAAAATTAAATACTGTGCAAAAATTAATGGTTTATTTTGATACAGCAAAATATTGTTTTCTTATAACAATTTATTGTGTCTACGAACATTTGACAATTAAGAAATTACTGTATGGTTTATATGCTGTCTATACAAAACAGTTTGCTGTTAAATTTAAATACTTAACTACTTAAGTCAAATTATAAGTTCTATAAATAAAACATTTACTTTAATGTCTTGCAAATTGTTGTTTTATTATAGCAAGTATGTTGCTAGTTGACAATAAATAAATGACTTTCTAAAATCAGTTAAAATCAGTTTTATTTTTGCATATAGGCCCCTGGAGGCGCTTTTACTCGTCCCAAACCTACCACTGCTTCGGGACAAATGTGGGCTTGTGCCGAGAAGAAGCAGCGCAAGAAACTAGGCCACTATTGTCAGCCTCTTTTTAAACTAAAATGTTTACATAAGATATATGCCAGTGCGAGCTAGAATAATATTTAAAGCCATACGTTCTTATCATTTATATAATCATTAATAGTATAATAGCCATTAAAATTACTTTGATTTATGATTTGAGTTTATCTACAGGCAGTTCAGTAATTGACAGAGTTAATTTGTTCAAAATATGATTACAATTTCCAATGAACGATTACCCACTTTTGGCAGTTTGACTCCTGGAACAGCAAGTTAATCTTTATTTGTAAAATTGAATTAAAAGAGATGTGGAGGTAATATTTTTAAAATATATGAACATTATCTTTTTGTAGTAAAATATACGACGTAATACAAAGATAACTTTTTTTCGCAAGTGGATAGATAGACAACTCTTTGTTGCACACAATGACAGAAAAAAATACAGTAATTTACACAGAAATATGTACTGCATTTCTTCCTTAAAAGTACCAGCTTAGATTTAGACGTTGCATACACACACTCGATCTTTCACATTCAAAATATTTAACTCACAAATACGTCATTCATAAAACCTTGCAAAATGATTATTTATGGACGGAAAAAAGTAAAGAGAAAGATAGAAATAAAAGCATGAAAATATCTAACATGAGTGGAATGATTTAAAGCAATTGACCACACACAACGGAACTTTGCAGATCTCGCACATGTAGGAAGTTTTTTGTGTTTTCCTGCCATGCTTCAAACAAACGACACATCTCCTACGGTTCTGCCTGTTTTTATCTGAATCGTAAGCGGTCTGCTCCATGTGAACGGACCGATGAGCGTGGGCAATGATGTGGCTTGGACGAGGGTGAGTAGTCGATCGATGTACGGCGGTTAGAAGGGCCGTGCGATAAATGATTGTCGAGGATGGCATCTACTAGCTGTAATCAAAAAGTGAGGTGATTTTTTACGGTATTGGAAGAAGATTGCAAAAGTATACGAGCGTTAAGAATGGAACAATTCAACAGTCTTTTGAACAGCTTCATGTACCATTTGGCACAACGTTTCCTCTCAAGCAAGTAAGGTTCCAGCATCTGGTCCTTTAAGTCGACCCCTCCCATCGACTTGTTGTAGTCGAGGATCATTTGCGGTTTGTACTGCTGGGAAAATGTGGGTGGCTTGGAAAAGACATGAGACAGACCAGTGTGGGCCCCTTGGCAGGTGGAGATCATGGAGATTCTTTTCTTATCTTTCCAAGTCAATACACATACGTCCCCAGAGTGTCTTGCCATGTACTGTCCTTGCTTGAGAGGAGCTTGAGTCAACAGAACAGGTACATCTTGCCTAGACGGCCGTAAGGTACCTACACAATCGGTTCTGTTGAGCTACAAATACCGCGCCAAGAATGGTGAATTGTACCAGTTGTCCATAAATAATCGATAACCTTTGTTCAGTAGGGGATTAATAAGTTTTAGTACCACCGAAGTACTTTTAAGTACATTCGGGTTTAATGGGTCGATCGAGCTCTATTTGCCGGTGTAAACGAGGAAAGACCACAGGTAGCCCGTGGCGCTATCACAGAGCTCAAACGTCTTAATCCCAAACTTAGCAGCCTTTGACCGAATATATTGTCTGAAGTTCAATCTACCTTTCCATAAAGTTAAGCTTTCATCAATGCAAATGCCTTTAGATAATACGTAATTTTCCTGAAATGTTCGATCAGAGTTTGCAGCAGGGTCACTGTTGGAAGGGAACGCATCAACGGCAGGATTGGCATCCACAAAATGAAGCGCTCTTGTTAACGAAACGTTCCTCTTTTGTGAAAAAATGCGTCTGAACACCTTAGTTTTGAGAAGAAGAAGACAGGGTGGGTCTACAGAAAAACAATTTTTTATAGTTGGCATTTTGATCACGCTGAGCATCATCCAGATCGCAAAGAGGCAGAGGATTTCTTGAGCATTTGTTGGATACCAATCCGACTGGAAGACAGTAGATGAAATTCTAGAGGCGTACTGGTTCGTTTGGTCAGCGATATGGTTCAGTATGTCGTCATTCCAATAGGACCGGAATGCATCATACGCAGACTCTACGCAACGAACCGAACCAGTACGTTGTTGAGGTTGAAACAACTCTTCTTCGCCTCGAAAAGTTTCCATAGGAAACCATTTGAAGCGTTGGTACTGATCTCCCAGTAGCGGATTACCCCTTCCATCAGTGGCATCCTGAAATTCATCATCAGCTTGGCTCTCACGGTCATTCTCTTCACTACGCCCTTCCGCTTCACGAGCTCTCCTCGCTATCCTTTCAATATTTACCTGAACTCTCTCTTGTCGCCTCCTCATCACATCCCTCACCATATTTGCAAGTTCAGGGGGAACATCGGTGTCGTTGGTATAGATGAACTGTAAAGGTTCACCTACAGCCCAATGTTCACCCCTGTGATCCCTAGCCGGTCGCCCACGAACACGACCACGACCACTCCTACCCCGTCTTCCTCCCCATCGTCTCACACTCCTTTCCCTTGCATTCTCATCAATACCGTTAGACTCTGGTCTTACAAAAACTTCGTGGTCGTCCGGGGCCAAAAATTCCTCTGCCACCACTTCTGCTTCGTCATAAATGCCGATCACGATGCCCTGTTCAGAAAATCTGAAATTAAAACAACATTATTAGTAACTTAATATGTGTGACTATTAGATTTACAAGCTAAATTTTACTGCAAAGGGCCGACAAACACGCAAAAGTAAAGTTAAGTAAATTAGACTGGAGATCTTCCATTTAGTAGAGTGTAAGCTTTAGTTAACGATAGTAAAAACCAAACCATACTTTGAAACAATATGTTTTACTAACGGTTCAGCAGGCATGTTTCCTGGCCTATGTGGCGATTGTGACCGGTCTCTTGGATGGCGGAGAAAAACAAAAAAAACCTGTTTGAAAAACAAGCATTCTATGAATTCAATGAGGAAACATCCTTTATAATAAATAAAATACATAATCGAAAAACTAAATCTCATCATCTGAGGAAAAAAAAATACCTCGGCCACGTCTTGATACTCCTTCGTATCCGTGAACTCTTCCTCGTCATTAAATAGTTCTCTCAGGAAGTGGTCCGGTGCAACATTTGATACGCGCCACGAATTATTCATGTTTTAGCTAAAAAATAAAATTTGTGTTAGTGATAGCTTTTTAGGTTAATAAAAGTTTGAAACAATAACTATTATCTCTTAGTTTTTTTTACACGTGAGTAATTTCATAATTGATTATAAAAAAAAAAACTAACAAGAAACATATAGGAAAAACAAACCATTACATACACAATTATTTGTAATATATCCGTGTATATTTTATTTTTAAAAAGTTCCAAAAGTCAAATTATATACAAAATAAAACATTCGAACTCGAAATCATATCGACATTCTCCTCGAAATATGACACATTTTCCCATACGACGGAACCAATCATTGAAGCAACCATTCCATTCGGAAGTTTGGGTCTCCAAAATGGCCGTTTTGTAGGCGTCCACAGCTTCTTCAGGTGATAAAAATCTCTGACCACGCAATTTATTCTTTATTTTAGGGAAAGTATAGAAATCATTAGGGCTAAGGTCGGGGCTGTACGGCGGATGGTCTAATAATTCTATGTTTTCTTGCTCTAAAAACTCTTTTGTTCTGTGCGCGGTGTGAGAACTCGCATTGTCGTGATTGATGATGATGCGGCGGTTGCAGTTCTCTTAACGGAGTTCAGAAACGACCTGTGGCAAACAAATGCTAGCATACCATTCTGCATTAACCGTTCTTTGTCCCTCAAGAGGAATAGTCGCAATATAGCCGGTTTTGGAGACAAACGTGGCCACCATTTTTTTTTGCAGCACTCCGTGAACGAACAATTTTTGTTGGCTTTAACTCATTTTCGAACACCCAAACTCGTCAATGGTTTTTTGTTTCGGGTTCGTACGCGTATATCCAGGATTCGTCACCTAATACGATGTTGTATACAGCATTCGAAGATCCTGCGTGGAATCTTTCGAGAGTTCTGACTCACCAAATAACGCGAGCCGCTTTTTGCTCTTTACAGAGCGAATGCGGTATCCATCGGGAAAACAACTTTTTTACACCTAATTGTTCATGCAAGATTATTTGTATTTGACTCATGCCAATGTCTAAAGTTGCCTGAATTTCGCGGTATGTCACATGTCGATCTTCCTCAATCAGCTTACGCACAGCATCAACGTTTTCTTAGGTGACAGCAGTTTTTGGATGACCTTGACGGGGATCATCACTGAACTTACACGTCCACGTTGAAATTCAGTAAACCAGCGATAAATTGTGGTTTTGGATGGGGCTTCATTACCAAATGTAGAAATCATCCGGTCAACACACTGTTTTTTTGTTAAACCACTTCGAAAGTCATAATAAATCATCGCTCTTGAATTTTAATATGTCAGGAACAGTGGAAATAATCCATTCCCGATACTTTTAGTGCAGCCTATGTATTCGTAGTGAATTTATGTACGATGCTAATATATGAGTATGTAGTTATTAGCAAAGTCGCAAAGTTATAACTTCAAAAAAGAGCAAAATATCAACCAACTATGTTGTTTGAAATTTACAATAATTACGATAAAATTTACGTATTTATTACTTAGAACGCAGAATAAAGACTATCAGGAATAGTTTTCTTATTTGAAAAAGTACTTACCTTGATAAAAATCAATTAAAATCCAACAAAACACGCAAGATAACACAACACAACGCGCGAAAAATTTCCAAGTTTTTCAAACTAAAATGTCACTTCACAATGGCATTTATTGTTTTTCTGTTTATTGGTACTACTGACAAATATATCTTGTTTGTCTGTGAACTTAACATGTCCATACAAAAATATAACGTATTGAAAGGTATAAGAGCTCAAAGTTTTGTTTTGACAGTTAATTGTTTATCACACAAACTAATAAGTAATCAATATTGTCTTTAATAAAATGCTTAACACATTTAAAATTTTCTTATTTTCATATAGACAATTATGGTCACCCCAAAAATTTTTTTGTATGGAAATATGAAAAATTTAATTATTTTTGTAAATAAAACGTTTACAGAAACAGAAGGTGTGTCAACTTTCTGTGAATTTTTTTTACAATTTCTGATGTAGTCGCTCTTTGCATCCAAGTTCGGGTTAGATAAATATACGCTAAAACATGGAACACTCACATGACACATTACAAAGTCTCTTTGCATCCAAGTTCGGGTTAAATAAATATACGCTAAAACATGGAACACTCACATGACACATTACAAAGAAAAGTTTTTTTTAAATTACTCTAGAAATATTATATTTTATGTAAAGGTTTTTGTGTCACAAATTAATTCGAGATCGTGCTCGTGTAATAGAGTAAAAAAGTCAAGAATTTATGTAGCCGAATTTTGAGATTTTAGAAACACTCCTTGCGCACAATGTGAGGATTGAGTGTTCTAAAGATATCTTAATAAAATCTAAATAAACCATTAAAAACGATTGCACAATTGTGAATATGCGTCACAAATTAGACCCAATCATATCACAAAAAATTAGATTCATTGGTCTAGTACTTTTAGAGAAACGAGATACAGATTTTTTCTCAGTACAGCGGTGTGAGTGTTTCAGTTAATTGACCGTAACTTTTTATTTTTACTCGTCACAAATTTTTGATCTTCACCATTGAATTTGCACAGTTTCTTCCTAAAAAATCGTGAACTTTGTAATATTTGGATAAACTTTTAAAAAAGAACACTAAATCCACACGCACATCTATACACATCGTTATTCTTCGAGCCGTTTCTGCAGCACTAGTGCCACGGTGGAACTCATACTTGTAAATAACGCGATATTTCAAGTTTTTCATTTTGTCAACCAAGTGACGCAAAGAGAAAAAAGGATAGAAAGAATGCAAATGAATGACAGTTTACAAAATACAAATACATAAATTTGAATTTGGAATACCTAACCAAAGAGATTCTATAGATCAAAGTGGACAGTACTACAATACGCCAATTTCATATGTCAAGACCTAATACTATATCTTTAACTAGCTGTTGCCCGCGACTTCGTCCGCTTTAAATGATATGAATAATTTTCCCCGTTTTCGCAAAATTTTTCACTGCTGCTTCGCTCCTAATGGTCGCAGCGTGATGTAATATAGCCTAAAGCCTTCCTCGATAAATAAACTATCCAACACAAAAATATTTTTTCAAATCGAACCAGTACTTCCTGAGATTAGCGCGTTCAAACAAACAAACAAACTCTTCAGCTTTATAATATTAGTATAGATGAGATCAAAGCACTCCAGGGTTGTAGATATGTGATTCCGAAAACCAAATTGGTCTTCGGTTAAGATTCTAAAGTTTCTCGGTCAAAATGTTAGTAAAACTAACAACTTTAAGTAATATTTTTTAAGTGAAAGCTAATAACCATTACTTAATTTTATACTAAGACGGTGATCACCCAAATAACCGGTGATCAGAGATATTCAGTGATGTTCACGCGTATAGATAATTAATATAAATTATTTATTTGTTGCAACGTTGAATTTTGCAAGTAGATAAATAAAAAATGAAAAGTATAGTAATTGAATATATTCGAGGTAGAGCACGGGTGGGTCACACACACTTAATTCAATTCCGTACCAAATTAGAAAACTACACTGTCCTGGTGGTAGTCGAAGAGATGAGTAGTCCTGGTAGCAGCCGACGCAATTCAATTTCGTACCACTGGTACGGATTGGGAATTTTAGTGGTGGTCGCGCAGCATCGACGTACACGTAGTTGGTGCTCTTGCGATAAGATTGTAGGTGGCGTAAAAACCCTGAAAGGCCATAAATTGGTATTTTATTTCCTGCAATTTATCCAAGCCTGGCCGCACCATGGAACCCCAAAGCACAAGTAGTTTCTCGAAGTGATCAAGATGAGGTAGCCCAGGCAATTTTAACAATAAAAAGGGTTGTATTCGATTATTCTAGTCTTACGAGTAAATTTATATTTAATATTCTTCTGGAGTTACAAGGGGGTAGGTGTAGGTACTACATACAGCTTACATAATTTATTAAGTTATTCTACTCAGACAATCTTATGTCGATATTATATTCAATTGGGTAAATGTTCGAGCATCGCCCATATGCATTGACACCAAAAACTATATACGCTCATCTAAAAATATTAATGTGCTTACTTAACGATAATAACAATAAGGCAGTTTACGGAACTGCAACAATGCTTAACGTACTTATACTATTGTAAAATAATTAATTTACGAGTATTTTACATACGAGTAATACGACTTAAACAAGGAATTCATTAAAACAAACTATTCTAAAAACACTGAAGGCGCACCCAAGCATCTATGTAATTCATTAGGTACATACAAACCAACTAAATATAATTTATTTGGTTTGTACGTAGGCCACACAATGTCAACAATGTACCTACATTGACAATTGAATTTGATTAGCTGAAAGCTCTTAAGCAACTAAATCTAAGAATATGTCTTACAACACTTACCCGATACGGGGTTTCACTACACTTATATGCAGATTGTAGATTATTTGATTTTGAATATAGACGGAAACATAAGGAATGTAGTATGTAAGTGCTACACGCACAATATAAAGTTGAACTCGGTTAGTTGAGCCCGCCGCTAAAAGTGTCGTTCCCTGTCACCGCGCCGTGCAGTCTATCCGTTTGAGCGATGTGGGAGAAAAAAAAAACTGGTCCTACGCAAGTCGCGTTCCGAGGTGCGTTAGTAAAATCAAGATGTTACATTGTTAATGAATTATAACGTATCAGACAACCTGGGGTACCCTTGAAGAGGAATACCTTTAGAAACATAGGTTCTGCCACACTACAAAAATTTACAAGAATTCGGATTAAAGTAGAGGAAGGGGGAAGAGGTCCGGCTGTCGACTACGCCAGGATCCAACTGCGCAGCAAAGGGGAAGTGGCCCGGCGGTCTACCTTACCATGCTCGGATCCAGCTGCGCAGGAGAGGGGAGGTGGCCTGGCGGTCTACCTGACCGTGCCAGGGTCCAATAACGCTGGGGAGGAGAGGTGACCCGGCGGTCTATTAAAAAAGTATTGTCAATATTTTTTATCACAAATAGGTAATCTAGAAATCTTCCTATTATATTATTGTGATCAGTCTATTAAATTCACTTTAGGAACATGTTTTACTAGTATACCTTCACTTATTTATCTTGTAAACTTTGCACATGCTACTGAACAACATTTTACCCATACAGCGTCTTGCTTAAACTTCTTGGAAATAAAACATAGAAAACGTGAAAATCTGTAGTACTTACATACCCAACTGATCAATGTATTAGCTGATCAGTTGGATGTGTAAGTACTATTGTCTGGTAAGTATTAGAATTAAACAAGACAATACTACAAAAGATCAATAATACACAAAATGTTTGTTATTCATTCAAATTTATTTTACACCTTAAAATATGCTCCTTCAGAAACAATACACTTACGCCAACGAAAAATCCAATCATCAAAACATTTTTTAATTGCTTTTTACAGAATTGAGTTCAGTTTTTGCCGTGAATTCTCCTTCTACCTATTGAAAACAGGTGCCACGAAAAAGAAAGTAGTTGGCTGGAGCCATATCTGGTGAATATAGTGGTTGCGCAATGGTATTTGTTGAGTGTTTGGTCAAAAATTCGTTCACAATTGCCTTGTTCACAATTGAAGGCGCATTATAGTTGTGCAAGAATTTTCTTTCCACAAATCTGGCAATTTTCGTTGAATTTCAAGTAATATTCTTTATGCACCGTTTGACCTTCCGGCAAGAATTCCGAGTGCACTACACCGCGAAAAAACAGTCATCATGACTTTGACTTTTGATCGACTTTAGCGTAGGTTTTTCGGTTTCGGTTCAGTTGAAAGGCGCCACTTCGAAGCTTGTTGACTAGTTTGCATGTTCAACTTGTAAACCTACTTCTTGTCACCAGTAACAATGCGTTTTATGAATGTTGGGTCGGTATGGACTCGTTCTAGCATGTCCTCAAAGACTCTCATGCGATTGAGTTTTTGGAGAAAATTCAGGTCTTTTGGGACTAGCCTAGCAGCAACATGTTTCATACCCAAATGATTAGTTAAAATGTTAAGGATCGACTTGTGAGTTACAGAAAGTTCGGCGTTTATCTCTCTTAAAGTTGAATGAGGATTTTCAGTCACTACTTCCTTCACTTTTGCGATGTTAACTTTAATTGCAGACTTTGATGGCTTACCAGAGTGAGGCAAATCTTCCATCACATCTCGACCGCTTTTGAACGCTTTTACTCCACTCATAAGCACGTGTTTTTGATAAAGTCGATTCACTGTAAGCCTTCTGTTACATTTTCAGTGACTCCGAACACGATACACTTTATATGTTCTTGAAGCATCTCTCTGTTCACTTGCTTTTGATACGTCGGTCTGTTTGCGCATTGAGGGGCGTTCCGATTTGTTAAACAATGACATACATTTCTTAAAACATGTTGACTTTCATCTAGGCTTTACGCTTATTCTCTCTAATCTTAGCTTTTTCTTCGATTCTTTGTTTGTTTTCAGATATTCTTCATATTTACGTCTCAGTCTCTGTTTTCCACATTTTGTTTTTCCCTCGCGAGCATTTTCTGTGTTTTCTTTCAACTCAAGGTCGATGGTGTTGATGACCATCGAACTTAAGTCGGATGATGTTCCTCCTAGTTCTAGAATTATTTCTTCATTTCCGTGAAAGTCTTTGTTTCCTTCGTCATACCTGCTTTCCTTAGATTCATCTATATTTTCCTTGATTCCACTATTAGTTTCAACCATAGCTTTTTAGATCCATTCTTATCATTCTGCCTCATCCATATACTTAGTCTTCAGTTTCATACTCTGCCTCATCTCTATTCCTTTTAGTTGCAATATTTGTGTCGTCCTTATTTTTATACGTTGATTATATTCTCATTATTACTGTCGATTTCGTCCTGACACATTTTTTCAAGTTCCATCGTGATATTAACTTAAGTTACGTTCATCACTAGTAATGTCTCATCACATAATAAGCTGAACCCGTCTGAATCGCCTTTTTCAAAAGTTTTATGTAATAAATCAAGCTGTTGTTGGAAACCCAAACTGGGTCAAATTTAATGTCGAAGCATATTCGACTTTTAGTGTAAGTAATGGCTGACTGGCTGTAATTTTTGTAGTTAAATTTGTAAGCCCAAAGTCCACCAATATCATCAATGTGACAGGCGAGAAGAGCAAGTTCCTCTAATGCTGTCTGCTTGCTGAAGAATTTGCTAACAGCTAGCACGGAACGGATGTGTGGTGGTAAATGATTGGTCCACAGGAGACGACGTGAAGAGAAACAATATTTAATGCTATTGCTTCAATTATTTTGTAACATCAGAATTGAAATAGATTATTTTAAGAAACCTCGCTGACATTTTATTTTAGAACATAGTTCAAAAAGTGCTGCCACCACAATAATACAAAGCTGAAGGTTATGCGTGGGAAATTTAAATTAAACTGAGAGTAAAAGAGTTTTATTTACGAGTACTAATACATATTAGAAGAGACATCAATTAGGATCATAAGTATGGTGAATGAATTACAAAAGGTTGGTTTCACAGTGTTTAAAACAATATCACGTTATGAGACCATTAAACCACTGCGTCTATATCGCAACTCATCTTAGTCGTCTCACTGAGTCTTCGAATAACAGTAAAAAGTTTTAATTTATTGTTAAATTACTATTCATTTCATCAAACATATTACTTTTTGTTCAGATGTATCAAGTATTATCCCATGGAAGAATTTCGATAGCTTGATTGGTAAACAGAGATTAGCAGCACATAATCGAGGATGGGGCTCTGGTCCCGCTCAATGGGGACAGGGATTAAAAATTATACAGATCAATATCATAAAATTTAAAATGCCTAAATTTTGATGTTTCTGTTATTTTTGAAGTGAAACTTCTTTATCGGCGTTGGAAAAAATTTACCGTCACGTTTTGCGTCACATTGACGCGTCAGATTTTTCGGTTACGCGCCATCTTTTTCTTGCCTCTACCACGGTTGGTTCAGACGATAGCAAAAAGGTAAAGTGAAATAATATTTAACCAATTTAACCAATTTAACCAATTTAACCAATTTAACCAATTTAACCAATTTAACCAATTTAACCATTTTAACCAATTTAACCAATTTAACCAATTTAACCAATTTAACCAATTTAACCAATTTAACCAATTTAACTAATTTAACTAATTTAACCAATTTAACCAATTTCTGGAAAGTTGCATGTAGATCATTTTTCGAAAAATAAGGCCATAAACAAGTTTCACTTTTTACGTGTGTACACTAGTACACGCACAACTTTTTTTTTTCTTTTGAATATTTTATTAGACCGCATTTATTGACCCGCTGCAAGTCAGAGGCAAACCTGCCGTCTCCCTCTTTTTTCCTATCCATGAAAATCTCTTATATCCTCAAAGGTATATTCACAAAAAAAACTTTTATACTTATACCTTTCAATTACTACCATGAGTAATATTAGGGGTTAAAATATGAAATTGCCGTTTTGTATGGACGAAATCGAGATAAGTCATTTTTCCATACTAACAATTTTTTAGTTTTTTTAAAAACGCCTGAACCGTTTTCGATGCAATTAAAGGTAAAAGTTAAATGGTTATAAAGCTACGCATTATAGTATTTAAATTTCTGAAAATCAAAGTATATAATACAAATATACTTAATTGAAGCAAGAAGGTCAGCTGACACATTGTAAGGGGTCTTTTCAACGACTTCCTTTGAAGTAATAGGCACTAGTATTGCATTTTTTTTTAGTCATAAGTTACTTTATTTAGTTTTTGATACAAAAAGAATTACGCAATAATATGACTATACTTAAGAGCTATAAACGAAATAAAAAGTGGGATAATAATCGGCAATTTCATACTTTAACCCCTATTATAATGTTTTACAAGGTAGAAGTACGTCACCCTTTATACACAAATGTAGTGGTAGTATTAGATAGAGGAAAACCTACGTCAACCACACTTACACATTGAATGCACGACTAAATCAGACAGCAAATAAAGGTTTATCTGCAATAAACCCAACAGCAAGTCTTCTTTAACATGTCAACTTGTCTAACTTGTATTGTATATTTCTTGGAATAATTACGCAACGGGATTTTCTCAATACACATTTAGTAAATCTATACTAATATTATAAAGCCGAAACGTTTGTTTGTTTTTTTGAACGCGCTAATCTCAGGAAGTACTGGTTCGAATTGAAAAATTCTTTTTGTGTTGGATAGTCCATATTGAGGAAGGCTTTAGGCTATATTACATCACGCTGCGACCAATAGAAGCGAAGCATGAGTGAAAAATGTTGCAAAAATAATCGCCATCATAATAACATAAATTGACGCGGACGAAGTCACGGGCAACAGCTAGTTTGAAATATAAACATTCAGTTACAAGTACTTTTAGTTGTCATTTCAGATTTCTAACTATAATATAGTATTTTTTTAGAACAGGTATCTATTCTTCTAAAAAGTTGTCATTTTTCATATACATAATTCTCCCACGAAAGGTACGACTTGTCAGTTTTCTTTAGATGAAATAAAATTCGGTTAGTCTGTATAGAAAGTTTATATTGCTTTTGTGCAGAAACATTTGGATTTTAACTGCAGAAATTTTCTTTTTATTTATTTATTATAAAGGTATAAGTTTCATGCACTTATATGTGACCGATGGCGAAGAAAAACTATCAGTTAGGTTTTCTTAATTTTTACCATCTCTGTCAGTTATATGTTTTTAGTTTAAGGTTTAAATAATAAAATATTTTGTTATTTTTTATAATTATGTTTTAGTTATTATAATAGTTGTAATGTTCCGTGACTAAAAATTGATTCAAAACTGTTTCACCAATTTCTTGGCCGACCGTACGTACCAATGTTCTTCTTAAAGGCAAACAAAAACGTTTAAGTAAATCGAGTACCTATATCAATAATTAATCAACGTAGCGTATGCCAGCACCTCGCGGCTAAAGAAACATTACTATTATTATTAGAGATGGAACAAACGGCTTAAAAATAATAAACGTTCAAACGTTGTGCTTATTAAAAACGCTTTTCGTTTCAATGCTTTTTTTAACAATAGGCTTATATAAACGGTTAAACGAAAACTTTGCGTTGGAAATTATTGTAAAAATCATGCAATTAATGGTTTTGTTAAAGTAGTGAGGTAGAATTGTAGACTCATGAAGTCATGATTCTATTTAAAAAGAATTAGTATGGTGGAAAAAAATATGATTTTGTCTAAGGTACGGTCAAGAGCACGTTAAGCTTTACACTTGCAGTTTTAATCTAATTCTTAAGCGTATGGCATAAGAACAGTACAAAGTCCAAGGTGTAAAGTTTGACCTGCTCTTGCTTGACTGTACTAGTAGTGTAGGCTTTAGCGATAAACATAAAACATAATATAATAATTGTTACGGACACACGTCAATCTCGTTTAATTTAATATTTAGTTTATGTAATTAACCTTATTATTGTATTATTTTAGCTTTGAATATGTATGTATGTAAAGACTTTATATTTTATCACAAATAAACGTAATTTCTGTTTGGGCCTTAGTTTATAAGGAAATGTATTAGCGCAGGGCTTGTTTTATTTCAATAAAATAGCAAACCGGTTTCTTCTTTCCACTTACAATGTCTAAAGTATTAGGTAGGATCTGGTATGGTTGTTTAAAGGTACTGGGGTGAAGGAAAATAACTATAGGCCGTCCCGCTCACGCGCGGCGGAGGTATCCTATAGGCTGTCCCTGTCCCCCTAACAGATTCTGAAGGTCGGTAGAAAAACCCCATGTAGACAAAGATGTCTATCTAAGGAAAAACACGAATTTTGTATAGTCACTAGGCTAATTTAAGAAATGTAAATAAGAATAGGACGTGATCAGGCGAAAATTGTCCCTGCCCTCACGGTCACCTTTAAGAAAAAGAAAATAAACTCTGAAGAAATCAACAAGTGTTTTCGTCCGCATACAGTCCACTCAGGAAGTCCATGGTCGGCTTGTTCCTATAACCAACAATACGAGTAATAGTAACAAAAAATCTATAAACTCTCTTTCATACTTATCAGGATTAGGACTGTCTGAACCATTTTTTTATTTACCTTTTTTTTGTAAGTTTAAGTTTTATTTTAGTACTTATCTAAAATAAAACATAAACTTACAAAAAAAGGCTCAAGTAAGATTTTATACATAACTTTGTTAATATTAAAATATTTATTAGGGCTTATTTTTTGTGATTCAGGCGTATTTAGAAGTTCATCAGTTTTATGTACAAATTTCCTATTTTACAGATTATTATAGTATATACAGATTTCATATTTCTTATTTAGCCTTTTTGAGGCAATTCAAAAAGATTAGCTTTTTAACCTTAGATGTGGTTAAACGCGTTCTTCTATCGGTTATTATGTATCCTGCCCTTGAAAATACTCTTTCGCAAGGGACGGAGGTTACTACTCGTATAACATCAGCGCATGCTATAAATATTTTATACAGTGCTGGATAAATCATTTTATGATCCTTCCACCATCTCATAGGACACTCATTTCGTGGCACAAACTCTTCTCGCCAGTACATATTAAGTTCGTCTAAGGCTTTATCTGCTGCAGTTTTTGGCTGACGAGATAAGGTCAACTTTTTGTCAAATTTTCCCCACAAAGTACTACTGAAGGATGGTTCTTCTCTTGCAATGGGCTCTCCTTCATTACTATCTGCAGCATGTAGGGCTTCTATTTTTGACAATATTATTGATTTGGCAGCTTCGACAGCAGCTGGATCTTCGAAGGCATGATGTTTAAAACGAGGATCCAACAGTGTACATACAGCTATAGGCTCGTTTTCCTCGATTTGTTCAAATCTGGCAAAAAGACCGTGTTCAAGTTTATTACTAAGTTCTTGACAGGGTCAAAGAAATCACGCTCAAGACACTGATCGCAAACAGTGTTTAACCCTGATAGAAGAACTATGGCTTTACTGGCAGTTAGGTATTCTTCCCCACTCATTATAACCGTTGCTTCCTCAAATAGCTTAAGTACCTCACTTATTTGTGCGATGCAGTTCCACTCTTCTAACGGTATCACAGGAAGCTGGGTATTAAGGTTTGGTATTGTAGCTCGTAGTGCTTCCTGCAGAGACACAAACCTGTTAAGCATTTTGCATGTGGAATTCCAGATAGTGGGAACCGACATCAAAAGAATTTTTTGGCTGTGTATTATTTTGAGCCGTCGCTTTATATTTTTGTAGTTTCTCCTTCGCAATAGTGCTGCGCTTAAAATGTGATACCGTTTTTTGCACCTTGTCTACGGTCAGACAAACTCCTTCGTCATTTAAAGCTGCTTGCACGATGAGGTTTAATTTGTGCGCATAACACTTATAATGGGGAATCCCCATAATTCTGGCTGCAGCTACCATATTTTCATTACCTGATATAATAAAATTAACTTTATTTTGAATCTGCCACTCATCAAATATTTCCCTTAATTCTGTGGATATGCGCTCTCCCGTATGGCGTCCATCAAAAGCCGCACATTGAATTAAAATACTATTAAATTCGTGAAATATTTCCCTTAATTCTGTGGATATGCGCTCTCCCGTATGGCGTCCATCAAAAGCCGCACATTGAATTAAAATACTATTAAATTCGTGTTACTTTGTCAATAAAGTGGCCAGTAACAGCCATATAAGAATCCATATTTTTCGACGTCCAACTATTGAAATACAAATACTAACGCATCGCTGCTGCACCAGAGACTAAACTTCAGCAAGACGAGCACTGTACTCTGCCGACAACAATGAATTAGATAGCGTTTTTCTATTCGGAAATTCGTATCCAGCATTTTACGCAGATACAAACTCCTTAAATCCTACATCTTCTACAATACTTAATGGTTGAAAATCAACAGACATTAACTTTAACAAGGCTTTATATATTTTTTTTTCTTATCCGGTCTTATTGCTCTAGGTAAATATGAAGCCATTGTTCTCTGTCTAGTAGGCGCCCTAGTTGAGATATGTCTAGAAGGATCCAATACGTGATTCACCCCTCCACCACAAGATCTACCTGGGTTGCTCGTGCTACTTCCAGCAGTTTCATTACCACCACCACAATCAACACCACCACCACAATCCCCTTCGTTACTCCCTGCACGATGAACAACAATCTGCTCTTTTTCATTATGTCCTGAAGAACCTGCTATTGCTTGTCCTGGTCTATTGCCAGGGCGCGCCAACCCTCGTAATAGAAATTCATTAAATACACTAATATGTTTTCATTTTAAATGCTGCCTATATTTTGTAATCGTTGTTTTAAACGATATATATTTTTTTACAAATATTACACTCTGCGATTTTATCGTCCAAGTTCTTTTGGTAATACTCCCATATTACCGCATTACTTTGCGACATAATTATGTATTTACACTAATAGTTTAACCTAATCTAAATATATATGTATAGTGAAAGTGACATTTTACCACTGATAGACATTTTGCGAAAAATCCGTAAATCTTAATTCAAATATCAATTATAGTGTTTTCCAAAATTCATTAATTGTGTTTGTTGGCTGTTTTTTGATAAACAATTCAGGATGATTTGATGATTACAGAATAATAGTGTCTAATGTAAAATTTTGAAAATACTAGTCATTCACTAAACACGGCGATTTGAGGAGGACGGTCCGTGAATCACAGATTTCATCCTATTAATAATTAACGGGTTATCCCATACAGCCAATGAACTAGCGGTTTCGAAATAAGTCGACATTAATTGTGTAGTATCGAAATTTATTTGTAACGCAAGCTATTATCAGTACTTAGGCACCATTTATTTTTGTCTTCCTTGCTGGAAAGAATACAGTTTTTATTCTTTATAATATTTCTTTCTTTTCTGAACTTGTTCTCATCTTTTCTTTTCTGTAAAAGCTCGAAGATAGACGAAAACGCTTTGGTTGCTTACTACTCATTGTTATATCATAATCGACACTTTGACAACCAGTATTCTTTTCCGTTTGGTCAAATCCAACACTACATGTCGTAACCGTTACTATGCTTTTGTAACTGCGAAATATTTTGTAATTTAGTTTCGACAATGTGTCGTCAATTTAATTTTAATATTTACACACTGTTGTAAAGTAAACACAATGTGTCGTGAATAATTACTAGAAAAGAAATGTCGATACTTTTCGACACAGGTACAACACCTTTTTACTGAAACAATTTTATTTTCAGTGCAAAGTTTGGACACCGTTACTACTCTCTGCAACCGCAATGCACACAGTTATAAAGTTAAGTAAAGCTTAAGCGGGCTAAGTTTTGAATATGAGAATACGATGACGCTGTGTCCTGAAACACTCTTTTAAAAGATAGCCACTCTGTGGGGGACTTTCCATCGAAACGAGGAAGCTTTATATTAATCCCTCTCGGTTGTACTATCTTCTCCGCCAGTTTTTCAAATGCCGCCGTAAGGGCGGCAATCGGTTCAACTGAAGCTACAGCAGGGAGGTTTGTGTTAAGCCTGGCGTGTGGATAAAAAATATTATGGTTTACTAACCTCTCCACTCCACTATTGTGATGACTTACACTAGCACGACTAGATCGGCTGCTCCTATAACTGTTGGCTTCAATCTCTGCCAACTTTGCTTCGTGTTCAATTCTTGCCGCTTCTAGCTCGGCGCAGCGACGTGTCTCAGCAGCCTCAGCTTCTATTTCTATCCTCGCCGCTTCTAGCTCGGCGCAGCGACGTGTCTCAGCAGCCTCAGCTTCTATTTCTATCCTCGCTGCTTCTAACTTAGCACAACGACGTGTTTCAGCTGTCTCAGCTTCTATTTGCGCAAGACGTCGGGCATGCTGCGCTTGTACAGCGAGTTTTTGAGCACGTTTTGTTGCTGAAGAGTATAATATAAAAAAGGAAACTAAAGTTAGAAGAAATAAAAATACGTAACTTAAAATTGAATAGCGCTTGATGAGAGCCGAATTGGAGAGAGATGGCCTTGTGGTCGACCACACCAGTCTCTGCGCAGCGGAGGGAAGGTACGAGTAGTCCGGCGATCTGCCTGATCAAGCCGAAGTGATGGAGGTGGCCCGGCGGTCTACGTGACCGCCAGGATCCAGCAGCACTAGGTGGAGAAGGCCCGGCGGTTTACGTGACCGTACCAGGGTCCAGAAGTAATCAATAAATAGGAGTGTCCAAGATAATTCTCCCAATTTGAGAATAATAATATTAGTCAACAAGAAGAAGTGATCTGAAAGCCGAATGTCAACTGACTACTGATTGACGTGCTCGCCCGACATGGGCGAGGCCCGACCGAACAATTTTGAATTTCAAAATAAGAATATAAAAATCAGAGTTAACCAAAAAGTTTCTAAACAGAAATAATTTAAAAGAATTAGAAAATACATCAAATTATAAAAAATTAAAAATGACAATGGGATGAGAAGTTAATGAGAGATGAGGTATCTACATGCCACAAGTCGAAGTTTCCATCACGAAAGCGTTTAAACCAAAATCGCACGCCGCGTTCATTAGCAGATCCCTCTCCAAATGCAACATTAATATTGCGGGTATATTGATATTATTAAATAACAAAAACAATTGAAAGTCGATATTCAAATGTTTCACATTTTTTAAAAGAAGAACATCATAGAAACCATGTGAAAAAAGTTTCACTCGAAAACCTCAAACCATGAAGATTCTATGTCAATTCAAAGAACCTATTACAATAAAACGGCAATTTCATATTTTAATCCCTAATATTATTATGTAAGGTACACACTTTCATATTCATTATATTAGTAGGGAAAGATCGATTAAAGACATCGCTCAAAGTGTAATTTTGATTAATTAATTTTGTTTCGTACTAAGAACGTCTAAGCGCATCAACATTTCACACGAACGAAAACTAACTACAAAACGCGGCTCGCGCGCGGCATCTAAGTTGAGTGAGAGAGAAAGAAGGATTTCATTCGCGAGGTGATGCACAAAGTAGCAACGTCGCGCAAGCGCAAGTCCCACGTCTTTGTTGTGTATTGTGCGTGCATTACATTTACATAAAAGATTTGTTAATCGTTAGCGGGAGTGTGACAATTTAAATAAAGAAGGAAAAAAAACGAAGTTGAATTTATTGAATTTATATGATCAGTTAATTCACCGATGATACGTAAAAAAGTCAAGTAAATTACATTTGTTAATTTAAAATATAAATTACGAAAAATACCGTATTCTATTGTAAACAACCTGAAAAATACCGCCCATTTCGTATTATACCGTATTTTTACATCTCTACTCCATTACCTACCACGTCGCGCAGGTGGTGGCGGCGGCGTCGTTGACTGTGGCCTGTCCTCGTCTCTCGAAGTGGAGGTGTCGGGGGGAGTAGCGTACTTATCCCCCGATGACGAGCTCGGAGACGACGAGGCGGGCGGTGGTGGTGTTTGTGAGCTTGCTGTGTCCGCTTCTTTCTTCGCTTTAGATCGGGTTATCATTGTTACCTAAATGTCACTATTTAAACTATTATGGTCTTCTTGTTATTTTGTTATCAATTATTGTTTGGTTTCTGCTAATTTTATTTGGTTTTCCGTTTGCATTGATTAACATTTTGTATTAAATAATAAATTGAAAAAGTTTACAAAAATCTAAAACGTCTAGTAATGTCAGCGGTTGTCAAAATTATGAAATTAACCTGTTAATTTGGACATTAACTTTGGGTTACAGGGTCTTATGGCCATCAAATCTTCCACTAATGCCTTCTTTGTATCAGCCACTGATGGATGAAAGAGGGGGTCAGCTCTCGATTCTTTATGATGCCTGGGAGACCCTCTGCTATTTTATTCTTTAGATAGTTCTCGGGTTGTATAGGCATAATCAGGGGCAAGGATTGGGGAACCTTGATCAACATAGTAGGGTCGGTAGCTCTTATACGGGTTGTTGCAATTCTAATAATGTGGGAGCTATTCCTCGGAGACTGTAGGAATGTTCAACCAAGTGAAGAGCACAAGTCAGCTGGTCCTGGACTGATTTAGTAGCAAAATCTATACTAATATTATAAAGCTGAAGAGTTTGTTTGTTTGTTTGTTTGTTTGAACGCGCTAATCTCTGGAAGTACTGGTTCGAATTGAAAAATTCTTTTTGTGTTGGATAGTCCATGCCTCGAGGAAGGCTTTAGGCTATATAACATCACGCTGCGACCAGTAGGAGCGAAGCATCAGTGAAAAATGTTGAAAAAATAATCGCGATCTTAAAAACTGAAATTGACGCGTACGAAGTCGCGGGGAACAGCTAGTTTGCAAATAAAGTTATGGCACCCGTCCAAAGCGCGTGGCACTGCCTGAAGAGAGCTGACATAGGTGTCAGGGTACTTTCTAAGAACGGGGAATCGGTCATGGGCGGCAGTAGAGACTTCAAGATGAGTAACCCAGAAGGCGGGAAGGGGCATATGATCCTTTGTGCAGCCCCCATCCCTGCGGAAAATAGGCCTGCTATGTCGCCGTTAAAAGATGGAATCGTTTGGTTAGCTTCACTTGCCATTCTGGATACTCTTTTTAAAGTTGAGCCGACTTGTGCTCCTTTGAAGAAGAATTCCCTTCCGTACTCTAAGAGACAAGACTTGAAGTTGAAGATGGTCACCCTCTAGCTTGAGGGTGATACCGGCTCCAGTAGTGTCTCTTGAAACCAGGTTATATACTGTCTTCAGGTCATGCGCAAGTTCTCCAATGTGGCAGGGTTTGGATACCCAGGTCTCCTCTAGCTTGAGGGTGATACCGGTTCTTGTACATAGCTCCAGTAGTGTCTCTTGAAACCAGGTTATATACTGTCTTCGGGTCATGCGCAAGTTTTCCAATGTGATAGGGTTTGGAAGACGCAGGTAGATGACCTGGTTATCCCCCTGGCCCGTGGGGGTGGCAATGGTGCCACATCTCCAGGATGCAATGAGTATGAGCAATAAGGTGGCCAATGTCCAGCCTTTTTGTCTAAGCCCCTCCATCCAAGCCTCAGGACCGTGGATGCACCTAGGTCCGTTCTCAGGGAGGCCGTCAGATCCTTGGCGAGAAGGGTTAAATCTATCTTGAAATAGGAGAAATAGTCTCCAGTGGAACTGTGTGTACGCCATGACATTCGTCACTCCAAGCAACCTGCACACCTGCTTGAAAAGTCCATCGCCATGAAGACGTAACCCCCATCATCGGTGGACGACATCTCAGATATCTTGAGGAGGTGTTTGAACAGATCGTCCTCTGCTTGGTCATCGGCTGTTGGGGGATGTACTTGAAGATGTGCTTAATGTTCTTCTCGTTGGCTACTTGAAATAACCTCATCTCTAGTGTTAACTTTCCAAAATACCGAGCCTTTCTCTTCTTCATCGCCCGCTCTTTTGCAACCCCCTCCGTGACCTTCCATTTCCTGGGGAGGGGACACAGGATTGGGTTATTATGTCCCGCACATTTACCTCCTCTCTCTCAATGTACTGCATTATTATATTTCCTCTCTCACGGGGAAGCTTTGAGGTGGGGGACACAGGATTGGGTTATTATGTCCCGCACATTTACCTCCTCTCTCTCAATGTACTGCATTATTATATTTTCTCTCTCACGGGGAAGCTTTGAGGTGAAGAACCCATGATTTGTCCGATGTGCCTGTCCATCGTATTCATATGGCCAATGATCCAAGCTCGGAATTATTGCCTTGTCAGCAAGTAAGTCAGCCGTGTTAACCTGGTAGTCGAACTCTAGTGTCTTCTTGAAGTGGACACAACGAAACATCTCTATTTTCCAGGGCTTAGTGGCTCACCCCAGTAACCGCCATCGTCACACTGTTTTATGTATGGGTCGTGGCCCTCGCGGAATTCCGGATTAGGCTTCTTCCTCTTTTGTTTGTAATAGTTTCTGGAAAATTCCAATACAAAAGCTTGCCGAATCTCTTCAGCAATAGTCAACAGTCCAGGTTTTAGAACAGAACCGTTTTCTACCCAGGCCGACACGCTCTCTTCCATAACCACCTCGGGGTGACCGAAACATTTTGTTAAGTCTGTTAGTTCGAGACCCAGATGAACTCCGATAGAATCTGAGATTCGACGAGTTGCAAGCTTTATGAGGTAGGAGTGAGGGAATCTGGCCACAGTGTCTTGTAGAGACACTAGGAAATGGGGCTCTCCTTCTATATCTTTCAATATGGTGGCTATAACTAAGGGTTGCCGACATTTGAGGATATCGAATGCATCATCCTTATAAATGCTGATATCATGTAGGGCAGAATAAATTACATTCGCAATCTCCATGCACAAGTTATATCTAGGGTACTACTTTTGATTGATGAAGCCATATGGGTAATACACAAAACGCAGTTGAAAAAAAAATTGAATAATAAAACCTGGAATTTTTCCAAAATCGTATTTATTTAAAAGATACCAACAAAGATTTTAACATAAAAATAAGAAACAAGATCGTTTTCAGGAATCATAATAATTATGGGACTTTTTTTATTTTTATTGTCCACTGAAGTGACAGGTATGCCATAGAAGAGATCAAAATCAGTCTTAAAATTAAAAGTTACACTTAATTACGATAAAATCAGCCTTTTTTTTACAATATGTATTTATACGTATCAGTCGCGTTCAAACGCCTTTATTATTTTGTTATACACCCACATTGAAACATTCATACACAGACAATACGTGCATAGTTAGGTTTTTCATTATTTTTTGGTATACATGACTTAATTGTTATTATTTATCTTAATAAACTTTAACTAAATACAAAATTACTCATTCAAAAATTTTCTTTTTGATTTTAAAAATTTCAAAATAAAAAAGACACGAAGTCTACAGAAAAAAAATCAACAGAAAATAAAAAAAACATATCAGAAAATGTCTTCATCGCTCTCATCAGAGGTCGCAGCCGGTCTTTTGGATATTTTAGGTATTTTAGGAGGCGAATTTTCTTTATTATTATCACCAAAGAATGCTAAACGTTTTTTAGATTTATTAGGTAATACGTTTTCACCATCACTATCATCAAAGAACCCTAGATATGGGTTGCTTCTATATGGTGGAGAGATTTCACTATCACTATCGTCTAATATAGCTGGTCTAAATATCTTATTTGGTGTCACAGAAACAGAATCATCTGAGTAGATGTCTTCAAAATTAAGCCTTTTCTTTGGAGTCAGTGGCTGGCGTACATTTAAAATTGGGTCCGGCGATGGTGTCTCCGTACAAAGTACTGGTGTTCTAGGTCCAGTGACAGTTGATGCTGATGTAGTACCAGGAGAAAGAGCAACTGGATTTGGCATACCGGCTTCTGATGTTGAACTTGTTGAAGTTCCAGGTAATTGGATAGTCTGCACTGGAATCAGACCCATTTCAAAATGAGGACATTTGGTGTCAGCGGCACAAACGATACAGCTCAACTTTCTAACGTGGAGAATGCTCGGTTCTCTGGTGGTCCAGGTAATTTGGTGGATTTTAAACGTTCCTTTGAAAGGAGGAACAGTTATTGCATCAACTATATTTTGTATGTCAGGCACAACCGAATCATCAATAGGCATAACCATAATGCCTTTGCAATTGACTTTTGTGCAGTCAACGAAAGTGTTGAGATCAATTATGTCTCTGCCATTTGCAACAGCTTTATCACAGGTTCTCTTGAGACAGCCGCCAACACCATCAGGTGCGCCTTTTCCGTGGCCACTTTCCGAAAAATGCCATATGATGGTTTCAGCACTAGAAATTTGACTGATATAGTTTACTATCATTTGGAACATAGTTTTGTTCCGATATTGCGTCGTAGGGCCATCGCTTAAAATATGTAAATGTTTCATATCTGGGGTGACAAGTTTAATTTGTTCTATTACTGGTTTTAAATGAGCGCAAATGAGTACGGGATCATGTCTTAAATCTTGAGAAACTGTGCAGAAACATGAAGCCTTTATAGTACTTTGTGACTTTTGTGAATATTTAGAATAAAAAACACAAGTATGTAAAGAAAGTTGTCCTTTGGATCCGCCGAAATGGGCAGATTGAATTTCTGTTCCATATTTACATCCGTAATTTTCGGAAAAATCTATGTGTAATAGGCCATCTGACGCTGTGAGATTTTGCTTTATGAAATTAATAGCTCTAATCTGATTATAATAGTTTGCGAGGTGTTTGATTTTAAAATATTGGTAAGCAACAGTTGAGATGTTTTTACCCTTTCCTTAATAGTTTTCTTTACTTTTTTTGTCTGGCCTTTAATAGTCACCTCAACACTTTTAGTAATCCATCTTTCATAAATAATTGTGTCACTGCCGTTAATAATATTAAAATGTACCTTTTTCTCAGAACATTGTACACATCTGCGTTCTAAGCAGGCAATATTAGGCTCATTCTTGCAACAAAGGGATTTTGCAAGGTGAGAAATCTTAGAAAAATGTACAATTTTAGCGTGATGTAGAGCACAAACAATGTAATTATTGTTGGTACATGTGGAGCATAAGCAAGTGTTTCTTGATGCTGCTGTGGGGAATATTACCCAAAAAGGACGATGACGCCGGAAAGTTTCATATGAAATATTTAAACCAGTCTTATTAATAAATGTCCTATGTAGATTAAGTAATGTGTCGTTTAAAAGCCTTATTTGTTTTTTTACTTTTCGACGCGTAATAGTGTCTTTTTTGCCTGCAGTCAATCTACTATTCTCATCGTCAAGTAAAAAGTTGTAATTTTTTTCTTTTATGCTAACTCTTTCAGTCTGTTTTTGCTGTCAATTTTTTTTCAGCCTAAATATTTGCATTCTATATTTGGCCATTTTTTTTCCAAAAGTTGCAATCTTAGAGTCAAGAACTCGTTTTTCGCCTTCAATCTACGCCTATTTCGTGCACTTACTGCTTTTCCAGATGCTTTTCTCGAAAAACTGGAACTTGGGCTTGAAGGTGGTGTATCATTGAGTACTATCTCAGTTCGTTTTCTGATTTTCTCTTTCTCACGTCTGAGTTTTGATTTCTCACGCCACATTTTTCTGATTTGGCGCTGTTGCCTCGGTGTGAAGTCTTTTATAGTTTTAATCAATCCGTCCTATTTCTTACGATGATATCGCTCTCTATCTTTTCTACGTCTCTCTTCCAGAGAAGCTTCGTCTAATTTAGCGCGGGCCCTACGCATACTCATTTTTTTTTGCTCTCGTCTACGTTTTTTCTTTTCTTCCTCACTTAGATTTAACCTTGATCTACTTGACCGAGGCATTTTACCTGAAATAATCATTTTATGTTAATAATCGCGATTGACTTTGGAAATTTATTTTGCAAATATTAAAAGTTATATAGTTAGCAAAGTTTTACTACGGAATCCTAAAGAAAAACGATTGTATTAAATAAACGAATAAGCACCACAAAGTATCTCAATGTGATGTAATCTTTTCAGTGGACATTTGTATCTCATGTGGACATAAGATAGCACAGAAAAGATGCCCACAGAACGGACTGACGAGTAAAGATTGAGCAACGGTGTTTTTGTTTTTGAGGTTAGAATACAAGTGAAAGTGGATTTAGAAAATACTCCCGGAAACGTATTATGGATGCCTAATTTATAAATGTATAATAGTATAATAGTACAAAGCAATAACAGGAACAGGAAAGTAGCACTGATCTTTGACAAAACTAATTAACTTTACATTAAAAATATAAATAATTTAGCTGTCGTACATCACCTCCACTCAGATCTTTCCGGCAAGTGACAGATGTCAGTGTTGCCATTATAAACAACATTATAAAATACATATTGAGGTAAGTAGTATTGGTAAAAAATAAATTAACTTGATTTTTTAGGCCCACAGTAAAGATGCAAAACCATATAACAGAGTGTTTATTAGAAATTCTTAATTATTAAATACGATAATCGTTTTGAAAGTAATAAAATCAGATGCTCCATGATAAAACACAAGACATTATGAAACGTATTCATAAATTTTCCCATTTGAAACAAAGCATTTCTCCTTCAAATATAGCCACAGCTTATCTGAACAGTCCACAGAAGGGGGCAATATGACACAAATTCAAGCTAAAGCTAACAAATTATAAGAATTTCACCGTTTGAGTCTACTATTTTATTAAAAGCTTTAGTTTTAGAACATTTAGGAGAAACAAATGATTATTTAAACATTACGTTTTTAAAGTTATATTATCTGAACATGCGTATGTGTATCACCCATATGCCAGTGTGGAAAACCATGCGTTTACACAATCCCTAACTGCCAGGATAGCGTAGTTCTGGCGGAGTAATGGATGCACCTCAAGGGCTGCCCCTGTTGTTGATACCTGACAATAATCCTGACATCCTAGGTCCAAACCATCATTTGCCACTCTAATGTGTTTAGCCATAGACACACTGAGAGGAGTTCTCAGCTGATGTCGACTAACATGCTAAAGAGCCCAATGGATGAATTGGTCAGAAGGGAGAAAGCATACGTTTTTCGTGTCTCTTCTTAATAATGTGTGTTCCTTCTTAAGGGCTTTGGGGTTGCTCCAGTTTCTAAACATGTAGTGAATCTCTCCACTATGTAGTGCGGACTTGAGGTGGCGATCCCTTCTGAAGCCGTTTCGGGTGGGGCCCGTGGGGAGGCTTTCATGATCGCTTGGTGGGTGGTGATCCTGGATCTTGCTTATCCGGAGGATGGGTGGCCGGGTGGGACATATTGCCTCTCCGTTGGTGTGGCCCCAGTGGGCTGCCATTTCTGGTTGGAAATCGGGCACCGCGGGATCCAGCAGGGCTCCGGGCATGGACACGGTTGTCATGCATATTTGGATAACCTTTCTTCATGCCTTTTGTGATAAGGTATTCAATTCAGTATTGACCGTATCTCATTTGAATATATCACTGTCCACGCTCTTCAAGTCGGTCGCGAGTCCGATGGAGGCGAAGAACCTGATCAGACTCGGTGATGTTGAACAGCGAGCCTATCTCAGCCGCCTTGTAGTCCCAGGGGAACGCGTGGTGGTAGTTTTGCCAGCCCTCGCCCAGGGTAGCGATGGACACAAACCAGGTTTCGACCGGTTGTGTCGACTTATCGAAAGGCCTCGTGAGTGAGCCACTTAACATGCCTAATAATCGTGACGCACTACCACAACTGTGGTAGCGTTTAATCATCATGGATTAACAAGTAGCACCGTCACTACTTTTATTATTATAGTTAGCGACAGTGAAAGTAAGTACACTCGACAGCACATCAAGTTAAACAGTTGAACTGCGATAACAGCTTTTATTACGTAGTGCATAAAGGCTGTCTCAAGGTCAACATGTATAGTCTGATGTGCCGCCGTGAGTACAATTAAATATGTGAATACGAGTAGTTATCCTCAAACACATGTTCACAATTTTCAATAAAAAAGTAATGCCTTAAATGCCATAGATAGTGGATGAAACTGAAATATTTGTCGATGTCCCTTTTGTTCTAGGTGTTATTGTTTCGGAAAAAACTTAAAAAGATAACCAAGGGGAGGAGCTGGTTTGTTATTATTACTCCTGGTAGGGTAATGCACCGGAATTAGCGATGTGCTGCACGTTATCGATGTTATTATTTAACAGTATTTTTACTCGAAATTCATATGGAATGCTGTAATTGTAAAAAAAATACTAAGGACTCCTCAAAAAGAGTTTATTCAACACCTTTCAGTTATTACGGATGTTTTTGTAACACCCTGTATAATATATTTTGCACTGGACGCGACCGCACTCTTATCACATTTGAACCGCGACTAAAGTTGTAAAGTGTCCGTCACGTTATAAATGTATGATCAATGCGACCGAGCAAATTAGTCATTTTCTCAATGTGACCGGACATTTTTGAAATTAATTGTCATTAATGTCACATTCAATTTATTGGCAAACTTTGCAAACATTTTATTTGTATTGCATTATGAGAGACAGGATTTATCAGAAAATGCATAAAACGAAATAATATTTTAATGTCCAAAAAATTTTATTTCTTTAATATTATTCACAAAATACAATTTACTTAAAAAATTACGACAGCTTAAGTTTTTATGGAATTAAAATCTTTCTACGTCACTATTATCCACTGTTGTGTCTACATATTTTAAATTTTGCCGGATTGTAATCAATTTATTGATTTGTTCGTTTTGAAGTCTATTTCTAGACTATGTGTGTTTGAACACAAACTCCAGTTTCTTTCTGCAGCTGCTGAACTCGGAGGCATGCTTAATGATCTGTAAGCAACTAAAAAACAACACTTGTTTGATTCAAAACTTCCACAAATGCGATGTACAGTTCTGTTGCTATTCAAGCAGAGTGACATTTACAAAAAAAGCGCTTTTCGTACGGAATTCTGCAATATTTGTCATTACTGCTACAAGATCGTATCCGCTACGCTCGAGTTTTTTTTTTGCTTTCAGTTCGATCTAGATGCCACTAAGTGTTAAATAATTGCCACATTTTGTAGATTTAAGAAACGAGCTTTAGTAGAAACCTTTTTTTTTTTGTTAATTGATAACAAATTGTATTATAATATGTGACCATCGTGACAATAAATTTCCAATGTGACCGAGTATTTGTTATTTCACTCTAACCACGACTAACAAACGTTATATAGTTAGTTTAGCCATTAATCTCTTTTCAAAGGTCGATGTGCAAAATTTACCTACACTGTTTATTTATGCATCTTTTTTTCTTTGAGAAAATAATAAGAAAAATTACATTGTAAAATGTTTCCGACGGTCCTAAATCCCTAAAATTATAAAGGAAATGTTTTATTTATCTGTTGTTGCGTTTTTGACATGTAAGTAGATAATAATTGTCGCCACTAGTCAGCTGCGGCCGTGCCTCGGGTAAATGATCCTTATGCAGCTGACTCCGTCCTATCTCTTCACAGCGTGCTTCAAAATTAATTATCGTAATGAATTATTTATTATTCTAAGTATTTTGTATTGACAACATAATAGGAACTGTTCCATGATGTTATACAAAATAGTTAGATAACGTGGGCTTCGTTTTACAGGTCGTTCAAATTGCACGATGTATAGATAAAATATTTTTTAATGGTATGTATACACCGTTCAATTTGATCGACTATTACAAAATTGCTATTATTGCTGGCCCCCTGTACCTACATTCAAAGGATTTATATTGTTTAGTATGTACATTTGCGTTTTTTGCCTGATTTTTAGAATTTCATTGATTACAAGTAATTAATACGAATGAGTCATAAGTTTTATTACCCGGTAAAATTCAAGAAACTTATTTAGACTACTAAACAATTGAATTCCTTGATTTAAAATACAGGTGCAGACCTCTAACGGAATATCATCCTTACTATAACTGAAAGCGACAGTACTTTCTATGATAAAGTTGAACCATTAACCGTTAGTTGAAACCATTCCTGTCAACAGTCTACTCTGTGAACTAATAGTTCCAAGCTTATTTGCTAGGTGGCGGTTTAGTGTTGCTAAATATACTAGGATTCTCTTTTATTAAGTTAAAAAATAAATAATGTATAAAATATTAAAAATGTCGTGTGGAACGGCTTCCAAGAAGAATACCACCGTCCCTTCTCTTCTTATGAGTGTCGTAAGACGAAACTTAAGTACTGTTACAAAAAAGACGGAGAGCAGTGTGTTCTGCCAATCTGCCTGCTGAGTATGACGTTTATGGCAAAATTCTCCTTTTGGAAAGGCCTGAGTCCAGCAGTGGGCGGTGATAATGGTGATAAATCGTACTTATGGCTTGTGTATTATTAATTTTCAATTTACTTAAGGCATGCTTGTTTGCAATTATGCATAGCTGTGTGCAGTTTTTTTTTGTTGTTATAAAAGTATCGTCAGTCAAAACTATTATTAAATACATACTATAAGCTAATATAATAATAATACTATAAGCTTAAGAATCGTAGCCGGAAGGCTACGATTCTTAAGCTTCGTGAGTTAAGTAATGTCCTGATTACATAATGTGTGTTTCATCAATTGTTGATTATTATGAATATTATGGATGAATTTGCTTCTTTTATTAAAGACTACCAATTTTGATTTTAGTGTAGAAAAGTTGAAAGGATCTTGGTATGGACATGTGATGAGAAGAGACGAAGGGCACGTGACAAGATGATCAAGAGTGATGATTATGACTGTTGATGGATGGACGGGTAGGGGGCGACCTAAAAAGTGATGGATTGATTGTGTCAGAAAGGATATGATTGAGAAGGGAGTAGACGACTCGATGACGACTTGTATGGAACAGGAAAACATACTGCGCTGACCCCAGATGACCTGGGAACAGGGATAGTGAATGATGATCAATTTTGATTTTAGTGTATTTTTATCAAGATTATAAAAAGAAAAGTATGAAGTTAACTTTTTCAAAGGTTTATTAAGAATACTTTTACAAGTATTGTATACTGGAAACAATAAAAAGTTACTACTAAATTTTTAATTGTTACCAGATGCATAAACATACATTGCAGATTTTTGACATCTAAACCTTAGACTAAATTTAGGCGCCGATTGTATATAATGAAAATTAATGAATAAGTTTCAATATTTCTTTTTGTCAATTGGGGAAATTTATTTTCTTGGAAATGTTCCGAGTATTGAGATTTTTGTTTCCTAAAATTTTTTTATTTTTTTATTTGACATTTATACGATTATAGTATATATCGATTCCACTACAGTTTGAACATTTTGCATTCAACAATTGAATATGACGTACTTTTAAATTGTGGTTTTCTGTACGTACTAAAAATACTTCTGCATTTCTTCAGAATTATGCAATATTTTGAAACAACATATACATTGTTTCTCTTGAGGAATTTATACGTTTACCTCATGCCTCTAAGATAAAAATACTAGGTTATTACGTGGATGCAAAAGTAACAGCAACGGTCTGTGTGGGCTGGTACAAAACTGAACCACCCTCATTTCTCACGCGACGCATGAAATGCATTACTTGAATTATATTTTTTAATGAAAATATTCCTTGATTGGAAAGGTCTGTAGGTACTGAAGAGAGAACCCCAGTCACCTCGGTGTCGACGGCTGGAATTAAGGCATTTAAACTTTTTTATGCAAAATTGGCGTTTTTATAGATCAAAGGTTATGCCTATTTTAAATTTATTATTTATTTTAAGTGCTAAATGCCAGTAACGCAATGTTTGCGTATGGCGTGGGAAATAGCAAGTTTATCCTTTTCTGTAAAATATATTTTTTCATCTTTATGTGACCGAAATACGATATGTTTACTCTTCTGGTTATTTTTAGGATATTTTCTCGTGTAATCAGGAACTTTATAAATAAAGTCTTTCTTAGCTGAACCCGCTTTAGAGTCCAAAGATGGCCTCCGCGGATGCTGCTGGCGATGCATTTCGCAACGAGAGTTATTCCCATATTCCCACCCAAATTCTCAACCGATCCCCTATCATTGTTATGGTGCCAATGGAACCCCTAATTTTATTTCTAAGGAAGGCAGGCAAGTACAATCGGGAGGAAAAGAAGTTTTGCAATTACATATTCATTTATTTGTTTTCAAATGTATTTTTTATTTATCGGATATCTTATGAGAAGTCATTAATTTGCTAATTGACATATTTAAAATATGACATATTTACCTAAACAATGATTGTGTTTGTTTGGAATAGTTATATAACCTTATTTCGTAATAGACATAAAAATAAATGGCATCTGTAATAAGCTAGTGATGTCCAATATTTTATAAACAAACTAGGAACTAGTTGTTCTAAAAAACATAAGACATCAAACGATACATATACTAAAAAAAATATAACAGTTAATGTTTTTAAAATCACAGTTTAATATTTATTGCCTCTTATCTCGGCAATCTAAATAAAAATTATCTGGAATGTAAAAAATTATATAAATCATATTTTTGACATCACTAAATGTTAATAATTGGTAACAAAACAATGATGCATACGATCTCTTAATGATATATTTTATAATCAAAGAAAAAAGGAAATTCTTAATAACCACAGCTGACATTTTGACTTAACTTAGAATAAAAAAGGAGAAAGAGTTGTAATAAATCGGTCATTTTCTGATAAACTAAATAAAGCACAGGTAAATAAACCCTTTAAAATATTTTATTGTTGAATGTACGACTTTACATACCAAAAACAGGTTAGTGAGTATTACCGGATCAGATGGGAATAAAATATTAATATTTATTAGCTATTCCCATCTGATCCCTTTTGTAGGGAAATAGAAAATCCCTTATAAATGATCACTGTCGTCCTCCCGTCCGTCTGTAAGGACCGTTTATCTCGGAAACGCGTGACAGTATGGAGTTGTAATTAGAACCATATATTCAGGGTTACAGTTCTTTAACAACGCCCCGTTGGTAATTAAAAATAAAACTGATCCACCAGGGGATCGGTTGCAGGGGATCGAATGCAGTACGCATTTTGTCAATGTTATGTCAAACGCCCATAAGGTAACATTAGAAAAGTTTAAATTATCAACATAAGAACGTATTCCTACAATAACAAAGAATTGTTATTGTCAGGAATAGGTCTAGCCGTTCATGCGATGATGCCATGACCAAGGAAAATAGGGATTCATTATTATACACCCTGCATTTTTGACTACCTGACAAACGAAACGTGGGAACATTATGTAACGATTATGTATAACATATTGGCAGTGCTATTTTTATTAATCAAAAATGTGCGTGTGGTCTGAGGGCCACTCTCTCAGAATTCTTTGAAACTTGCTCAAGATTTAGTGAACACTCCAAAAGAAATGTGAAAGTTGGAACCAGAATTTGTGAAAATCAAATAAGGGAGATATAGACTTCAAAGTTGGGCCCTCAATCCTCTATGTGAGGACTGAGGGCCCACTTGTACCGGATAAACTAAGGGCACTACAGAAAAAGTCTTTACGTCACAATTTAAGCTAACGCCAAACAAATATTTGTGACAACAAGATATTATAAAAAAAACTTTGTATTTTTTTGTATAATTCCGTTCAAAATGGGCCCTCAATCCTCACATAGAGGATTGAGGGCCCACTTGTACCGGCTAAACTAAGGGCACTACAGAAAAAGTCTTAACGTCACAATTTAAGCTAACGCCAAACAAAATTTGTAAAAACAAGATTATAAAAAAATACTGTATTTTTTTGTATAATTCCATTCAAAATGGTCCCTCAAACCTCACAGCTCGGTTCGCCTAAAAGAATGATATATATTTCTTTCGGCGAACCGAGCTGTCGGCAAAAAAAATATATTTGTATCGATGAACGATGAACAGTGATATCTATATACAATTATTTCGTTCAAGGGTAATTATGTAAATCATTCGGAGCCCAGTTCACAACACTTTTTGACAACTTTTATGGTCTACGGCGTCCCGAATAAATAATTTTTTAGAACTTACCCTGGATTGCACCATATTTTGATATGACAAATATTGCACAATTTTTCAATCCACATCCTAGAGATCCGCAAAATGAATGTTTTGCTGCTTTAATGGCGTTTGAATTGGAGAAGGTACAACCAGAGATATCATCTCAAAATAATTGACTTCATTCGTAAAATTTGAGGAGAACGCAGTTTATATTACAGTTGCTCGTTGCCAGAATACTGAACAAATATTATATTTAAATATTAAAAAATCATCAAATTTATATGAAAACTTTCAGTTTAATTCAAACTAGCTGTTGCCCGCGACTTCGTCCGCGTCAATTTCTATTATTATGATCGCGACTATTTTTGCAATATTTTTCACTGATGCTTCGCTCCTATTGGTCGCAGCGTGATATTATATAGCCTAATTAAGCCTTCCTCGATAAATGGACTATCCAAACACAAAAAGATTTTTTCCAATCGAACCAGTACCTACTTCCTGAGATTAGCGCGTTCAAACAAACAAACAAACTCTTCAGCTTTATAATATTAGTATAGATATTGAAGCATGTTTAATTACAGAGTGTTTTCATTTGATTAATTTATCTACATGAGCACATTGTGTAGGTTAAGAATATACGATATTCTCGTATTCGAAAGTGGTCATCGGCGCCGAAAACTGACAAAATCATCGTAAAAGTAACTTCAAACAAATTTTTATTAAACGAAATTTAATTTATAACGTATTTAATAAGAATGCTAATGTTATTTGTGATTAAACATTAATAAGAATGTTTAATCACAATTAACATTCAGCATGGCGTCCTGTACAAAGAAAAAAAAATGTTACAATAATAACAAAATTTAGACAACTTTAGTTATCACATACATTGTTCTGATCCCAATTTAAATAACTATTTTGAAGCATTCGTATTTCGGAAACCAGAATTAACGAAGGTACCAAAAACACCCAGACCCGGGAAAAAGTAGAAAAACTCATTTTTTCTATATTGACCCGTCCGGGACCCGACTTGCCACATTAATTTTGCAATCAATAATAACGACGTCATTATTTGATTCTAGTACACAGTCTTTATTGACATAAATAATGCTTGGGAACTATATCTGCTCGGATTTTGTACGGATCGCAACTTATCATTACACCTGCCAAGCATTTAATGTACTTTGAGATCAAAGAATATTAAGACAAGTTTGTCTTAATATTCTTTGTTTGAGATTATATCAGAACTGAACGAACATGTCAAAATCTTTCATACATTGATCTTTAATGTAACCGAAGCGCTAAAGAAAAAGTGACGAATCTAGTCCGCACGTATTATAATTTTTATCTGTCTATTATTAACTTTAAGAGTAGAACATAAGTGACCATTTTGCACGTGTTTCATTTGTTTTAGTGTTATAACTGTATCGTCTTCTTTACCTTCTCCTTTCTAATTCTCAACTAGAGAAGGCTTATCTGAGAACACGGAGTCCTCATTAAGTGGTTTAACTAACTTGGCCATTTTTGGAATTGTTTTTTTCTGGGAATGTTGTCGTCTTCTTCTTTTATTTACACCTGTTTTTTTCACAACTTTCCTGGTAACTTCATTTTCAAAGTCTAATTTTGACAGCTTATGGTCACCTTCAATATATTAAGCAAAAATCTGAATGAATTCATCTATTCTATATTTCTGTGTTTTAGTTTTGAAGATTAAATGTTTAATTGTTTTATAAAAGCTTTCCACACCCGCAGACGATGGCGTCATATTATCAGATTTAAAATGCGAAACTAATATATTAGACCATAGTGGAAGCTTGAATAAATGCCTACGCAGTGTAGCCACAATTGTCGGCAAATAGAATAGATTGTCTTGCTTATAATCATTATCATGATTTTCAGTATTGTTTTTGTTAAAAGAACTTTTATCAAACCAAGAAAAAAAATCATTAGTAAGTTCGTGCTCCTCAATTCCAAAATCTACTCTCTCGGTGTATTCAGTATCATCTGGTGGAGAATAAACGTACTCATGTTTTTGTATGAGATATTTTTTTACTGTAGCATAATATGTCCAATATGTCCTTAATACTACATTTCAATTTATGAAAATTTCTTTAAATAATATATGCATCTAATATAGAATAATTTGATTTCGCTTTCAATTCCTTGTAGACATGGTTAATTGTGTAACGTCTTAATAAAGTGGCTCGTATCAAGTCTAACAAATACAGGTGGCATTTCTAGATTTATTCCACTTAAAATATTAAATAATCAATGTATGTTTTAGTGTAACTAAATTTAGTAAAAGTTGTGATAACAGCTGATATTAATGCTGCACAATCATCAGTTATGAATTCTTAAGGCTTCACCCACTCTACACTCAAATTCCAAATCCTTAACCAATTACGAATAGATTCATGGCTATGAGAATCAGTTATCATCTGAAAAATTGGAATGGAACGCAAATTTCTATCGCACGTAATCAGCCCTGGGTATAAAAACAGTCTTTTTGTAATTGTCATACCATTTGGAAGACAAACTGCTTTGAAAATTGATTTTTTTTGATTTGCAATACACTTTGTAGAAGTCATCTTGTTGTTGGCTCTAAAATTGGACAGTTAAAGTTGGATATGTAAAAAACTTCTCTATTTGTCATCTTATGACATAGTCAACAAAGATAAAACTACATCATTGTGAAATTGCTTGCCAATCCTTTCATCGGACTTAATTTTCCGTAGGGCACTAAGGGTTGGTAATACGGGAGGGCCCATTTTGAATGGAATTATACAAAAAATACAATATTTTTTATAATATCTGATTTATACAAATTTTGTTTGACGTTAAGGCGGGGAGTTTTTTGTTCATTAAAATATATTATTTCTGATAATGTAAAAACATATATACCATAGTATGGTAAATGTTCTCAGAAAATGCAAACAAACATTTTTATTGTGTTAAGCATTTTACTCAATATTTTCTTGATTAAAATGCTTAACAGAATTAAAAATATCTTATTTTCATACAAATGTTCATGGTCACGCTAAAAATTTCTTTGTATGGAAATATGAAAAAGTTAATTATTTTTGTAAATTAAACGTTTACAAAAACAGAAGATATATCAATTTTCTGTATTTTTTTTTCACAATTCCTGATGTAGTCTCGGTTTGCGGTAAATATACGCTAAAACATGTAACACTCACACGGCACATTACAATAAAAGGATTTTTCTAAATTACTCAAGAAATATTATATTTTATGTTAAGATTTTCGTGTCACAAATTCATTCGGGATCGTATTCGTGTAATAGAGTAACAAAATCAAGAATTTATGTAGCCAAAGTTTGAGATTTTAAAAACACTCCTTGTGCACAATGTAAGGATTAAGTGTTCTAAGGATACCTTTATAAAATCTAAAAATTCTGTTAAAAACGATTGAACAATTCCAAATACTGTGATTGTGAATTTGATTTATTTATAGGTCTAGTACATTTTGAGGAACGAGATACAGCATTTTTCTCAGGTTGGCGGTGTGAGTGTTCCAGTCAATTGACCGTAATTTTCTCTCTATACTTTTTACAAATTTTTGATCTTCACCATTGAATTTGCACAATTTTTTTCTTAAGACATTCGTGAAATTCGTTAACTTTTAAAAAAGAACACTCAATCCACACGCACATAGAAAGAGAGGGTTGAAAAAGAAAGCTAAAAAAGGGCTCAGAGAAAAAAGGAGCTCAAGGGCTCGATAGTGTTTGGGAACACTTAGAGTTCTCAAACAAGAATTAAAGTGACGAATGGAGTCAAAAGAGGACAAGTCCATCCGGTATAAGGGCTTATTTAAGGATAGAGTGAGTTATGCACCGCTCACGAAGAAAATATAGAAAATATTTACAAAGAGAAGAAAAAGAAAAGAGAACGGATGATTGGCCTTATATATATCCTATATACAAGGCCAAATAGGTTCTAGCAGTTAGGGAGGATGAAATGAGAGACATGATAAAAAAATATATTTATACGAGTTAATAAAAACACAACATAAGTAAAAAGTACAAAAATACAAGTTAGATAAAAATTTTAAATTAAATTAGAACTATTATAAACAGTTTAAAAAAAAAACATTACATAGAAAGAGCCTTCATTTGAGAGGGAATAAAAAAATATAAATGAGGGATGTAAATTGAAAGATGGGGATAAAAAAAAGGAATCTAAGCCAAAATAATAATCAAAATGAAAGAGGATCGCAGATGATCTGTTAGAATTTTGAAAAGTACTCAGTGTCGTTGTTATCTACAGAAGGGGAACAAAAGAGGAATCTAAACTAAAATAATTAGTCAAAGAAAAGAGTGTCGCAGATGATCTTTTTAAATTTTGAAAAGGAGGATGAGGTTCCATAAAGAGGGGCGCCACTTTATAACGTAACAGACAATCTGGAGTACCCTTGAAGAGGAATACCCTCAGAAACCTAGGTTCTGCTACGCTACAAAAGAAAATGAAGAAGGGGGGAAAGTTGAGGGCCCTACCTCTCTATAACTATTCCTTAAGAATTGAACGAAACACAAGACAAGATAAAGTTATATATTAAGGACAAAGTGAAAGATAAAATAAAAAACGTAACTTAAGTTTACAAATAAAATCCAAATTGAAGTTTGAGGAGTAGAGGTGGCCCGGCGGTCGACCACGCCAGGATCCAACTGCGCAGCAAAAGGGAGATGGGCCCGCGGTCTACCTGACCATGCCAGGGTCCAGCTGCGCAGGATGAAGGTGACCCGGCGGTCTACCTGACCGTGCTAGGGTCCAGTTGCACAGGACAGAATAGGTGACTCGGCGGTCTATTTGAAGCGACAGAGTCCAGTCACGCAGGAGAGAAGAGATGGCCCGGCGGTCTATTTGACCAAGCCAGGGTCTAGTATTTGTTTGTTCAATTTACGTGGAATTCACTTAATCTATTTGTTCTTGGCTTTTCTAATGCTGAATGTAGTCTGCCAATGCCGAGTAAAGTCTGAATATCATGCTAGCCCAAAATGGGCTTATATAAGCACGATGGAACAATTTTGAATTTCAAAAACTAGAATGTTATCCAAATACGATTTTTACAAGCAGTTCATAAAAAAAGTGAGTTTTAATCTAAAAATTGCAAAACCAAAAAGTTTCAGAACCGATATTTAAAAGAATTTACACAATTTTAGAAAAAAAAAGCGTTTGACAGCGGTTGCGAGCGGTAACGACGTCTGCCAAAATAACAAGAAAATTTTGGTATAAATGTCAAAATTAAAACATACATGAAATTATAAGAAATTAGACAAAATGGAGAAAGAGATGAAAAAGGAATGAAATGTTAGGTATTTACATGCCACATTATTTAAATTACAAAAAAAAAACTTTTGCATAAGTCTAGTCATTTAGAAAATAAATACGAAAATTATATAGCATACAAACAATGATATTTAAAAAGTAATAGATATGTTACATGCGCTCTCAATATGCGTCCCTAAAACGTCACAATTGTGACGTCTTTTCAAATCCATGAAAGAGAAAGTAATTGTTCTTTTCACGAGTATGACAAGGACAAAATAAGAATTACGCATGTGTGCAGTTGTTCGCAAGCGGCACATATATTTCGATAGTTTTGTAAGAGCATAACCTATCTATACTTTTTAAATATCATTGCATACAAACGCATTTTTGTTTAAGAACACCGTGTGCTCTTAGAATATAATTAAAAACCTATTTCTGAAATAATTGTTGGGTTATGTGTCAGCCTAGTTTTTTTGTGTTAGACGAGAGGCTATATATACAAAAATAAAAATCGTTTAGTCTAAATGTTTTTTTTGTAATTTTGGATATCAGCGAAGCAAAGCATCTCGCATGGGTAACCCTATCAAATGGGTAACCCTATTACATGGGTAACCTTTTTAATAGACTTTCCTTTTTAATAAGGTTACTCTTAAAAAGGGGTTTTCCGGTCCCTACCACGTAGGGACATTGGTCATTGTCTTACCAATGTTTCGATTAAACTTCGTTGTGCAGTGTTTATAAGGTACTATCAAAAATGTCTTAAGTATTTTGGATGTACTGTTTTCTTAAATTAAACCAAAATAGAATAATTGTGATTAATAGTCAGCTATTCCCTCTATGATCCCAAATATGAACTGAGCTGATAGATATTAAGATAATTTGTTTATCTCTTATAGTGACGTAAGGAAAGAAATAAATAAAAATACGCTTATACCATACAATATTTAATAAAGATTTGATTAAACATCATTTAAATTAGTATAAAACAATAAAGAATATGGATATGTTTGAGCTAATGGCAGCAAACCTCACAGCATAGAACTAGACTATTTTATTTAATATAATGTAACAATAAATAATTATTATAATAAAAGTTGAAGTGCTTAAATATTTTAAAATGTAAAACAATACCGAACCCATGGTTAGTTTATTGCATCAATTAACACAATAATTAAGTTAAGTTTTTTTGACAACTGATATCGAAATAAAATTGAAGTTAATAAAGTTCTTAGGGCATTAAAATAAAGCAAGAACACGTCGCAATTGCCTGCTATAGGATGACATTTTAACCACTTTCCGAAATGCATATAGGCGTTCAGTATTGAGCCTATTTATGAAGTAAAAAATGAAAATCAAGTTGTCATCCGAAAATATTTTTCGGTTATAGTTTTTAATTTTTACGGTCCTAGACCTGTTAAGGTATAAAAGGAAAATCAAAATTTATGAAAAGTATCGTAATGAATGAATGAGATGCGCATCGCGTAAACAAAAGTGTCAAGAGCCATGTGCTGCTTCTAATTGATTTAATTTGATTACTTCTAAACAAAAACGATTCTCAAAAAACTAGAACTGTATCATTTTAGCAAGTTACCTCTAGTAGGTAATTATTGAATCACAGTAAAGTTTTCATTTAGTTGTTTATAAAGTCGAATTGGTCGCTATCGCCAAAAGCAGCCGCTTTTAGCCATAATGTACAATACGAAAGAATGCCAGAATAAAAATCGTAATGAATGAATGAGATGCGCAACGCGTAAAAAAGTGTTACTAGGTGGCCGTATCAAAAAACTTAGATTTTTGGCGGATATTTTCTAAATGCTTTGACTTTGAATCTTGACATTTTTGTACTGGACTATACATATATATACCAAAAGAAAAAATACGTCATTTGTTTTTTGTCTCGTATATATCGTTGATTATATTAAAATTTGGAAGGTGGTTAAAATTTCATCCTTTATATGCAACTTAATCATCTGTAATTCTATACGAAAACCATGTGCAAAATAAAGTCTGACCTCAGAAAAAAAAAATCATTTAATTTGTCTTTGTTGAATAAATTATAATCACGTGTCAAAGTGCAATATTGCTGTTTTTAGAACATTTTAACTTACGGTGATAGTTTATTACCGATATTTTTAACGATTTATTCTTAAAGCTATACTATATATTGGTGTTTGGTGGATATTTTGTATATAAATTTAAGGCATTTATTGATGTTTGATGATCATTAAATAGAAACTTACAATATTACTCATATTATGCTACAAATTTTATTGGTATTAAACATGAAATATTGTTAATGAGGTATACAAAATGTTATGTTATAAAAACGATTATTGTATATTTTCTATTTACGTTATAAATATTTACCTAATATTTTTAATATTTTCAAACAATAACCAAACAATGATGCCGTCTATCAACGTACATTGGATAAATCTAATGTCGTGGTTTTGTTATTTGAATATAAAGATTATAAATACATAATTTAAAGTGTGTACTACTGCATTATTGCTTATTGGATTGATGTGCGCGTTGTCATTGGAAGACTAACTTTGTATTAATATAAAACAATATTATATAAATGGTTCAAGTCTCTGGTTGAATAAGTAGCATTTTTGTTTTTAATATTGTTATTTACTTTGCTCGTTAGTATTTCTTACTATCTTCAACAAATCTAGTTGTAAACCAAATTTCACAAAGCTCTGTCAAAACAAGCAGCAAAGTTTTACGTAATGTTTGATTTACACATTTCGAGTAAACTGTTATAAAAACTAGCTTTTGCCCGCGACTTTGTCCACGTGAAGTAGTTATTAAATTTACCAAAATCGGTTCAGTGTTTAAGGCGTGAAAGAGGCCCACACAGACAGACAGACTTACTTTCGCATTTCTAATATTAGTAAGGATTGCCTCTCTGCTGACATCATCTCGCCATTTACGATTTTTTAATTATTGTTTTGAGAGCAAATAATAGAATATATGAACGTGTCATTTAAAAAATATCTACCAATTTTAATACTTAATAAATTCAACTTTTTTACGAAAACTTTGCTGGTTGATGAACGGCACATGGTAACTACTTTAAAAAATGGTTAGTAATATCCAGTAACGATAAATATTAATATCACTTTTCTAGCAAGCGACTACTGCTTATGATCTGAGGACTACTGAGTTGTACCGCTGATATACTTACATCTAGAACGAATACATCTACTTGGTAGGTGCCTACGTAATTATGTATTCTACGAGTAATAATACAAACTAATTATTTAAACCTTTCCCTTTCAGTTAACGTATGTAATTATAGCTCGGATTCTAATCGTTTGACATATAAGGATTACAAATAAAGCGTCACAATTTGACTAAAAAAACTTTTACTTAATTACACTTTCGTTTGTAATTTTTTTTTATTTTGAATTCTTACGTCCTGTAAATAGTTGTACAAGAAACCAGTATGTAAAAAAATATTAACTTTACTTCAACACCAACTCTATAGGGTAGGTACTAGGTATTGCACTCTTGGTAAACATTGTCTATGCATTATTAGTACTAGCGTTACTAACTTTCACTAGGGGACCTATTTCGAGTTTTGAAATGCGAAATCAAAAAATAGAATACGCATATTTTATCCAGATATGCTTCACCTAATGCCAGATGGCGTTATAGTTGCTAACCACATCAAGAGTCTGCTAACACGTCGGTACCACCGAATTTCTGAATAGTACCGAGGACACGGATGTGGGTAGGGTATGATGGCAGGATGAGTTTCATATCTGTGTCTGCCACGTTGTCGCAGGGCATGCTAGTATGCATTTGTCCGCTTCAAAAACTTAAAAAACTATACAAAAGATGCCGTTCTTTTGGATCGGTTTGATTCTCGCAAACTTAAATGTTCTATATTTTTATTGTTTTTTGGCTAGATAAATTGCTAGTGAACATGAAATAAATTTGGAAGCTACACTCTGCTCGCTATTTTTAAAACTCGCAGTAGGCCCTCGCCTAACGACTAAGGTATACGTTTTAAAACTACATGAGGTATAAAATGGCGAATGCGTAATATTATTGCGATTGATTCGTTAATTATCTTAACAATATAAACATAGTAAACTACATTAATTTTTTATTTGTTTAATTATTGTTGATTAATTTAATGACCAAACTACTGGTTGTTTTAATTTTAAATGTGCTATGAAACTTTAAAAGTAGTGCATGAAGCATTTACATATTCCTATTTTTATTTTTGCACAACTCAAGGAACACTGAAACTTTTCAGTCTCTATTAAAACGAAAATCTTAAAACTGTATAGGTATATATAGCCTGTCCTAGGCTAAAACTAACTAAAATGGACAATATATCATGAATATATTTGAAGGCTTACAAAAAAATATACACTTCTAACATAAAACAATTATAAAAGTAACAGTCCACTCTCAATGAGATTAGTGTGAGCTATAAAATAATAAAAAAACCTTCATAACATTTTCAATCACTCTAGCGAAATAATCAACCAGTTCCTAGTAATCACTTCAATTTACCCAATCAATGATTACAGGTTTTCTGTAAAATTGAACATATTGTAAGGGACTTTAACTTTGGTCTCATTAAGAAACTTTTTTATATTCAAGCAGTACATTTAACCCGTAAAATAAAGTAAGTCTTCAAAATAGAATTAGTTTATACATTGAGGTAATTTAATTTTAAAAATAAATATTAAAGTTGGTAAAGATCAACGTTGTTGGGTTGTTTGTTGATGGACGTCCGGCGCACATTGACACCGCCGCCCTTCTCCGAGGATCAGACGTGAGTGAAGTTCGCGTGGACTGCGTCCTCTTGGGAGATCTGAGTGCCAGCCGCGAAGTACTAAAACATTACAAAAGGAAAATGAAAAAATAATCTTAAATTCAATGATAGTTTTTCAGATATAGTTGCAGACTACAGGCTTTGCGTGTCTCAGTCAGGAAGGCTAGACATTTTGCTTCCTGTAAAACTGCTTTTTATTTAAGAATTATTCAAAGTCTTTCGTATAAGCTTTTTTACCATGTTTGAAAATTTAATTGTTTTAAATACCATTACGGTACAGTTTTGCCATCATTATCATATCACTTATGATAACATAAGCAGCTCTAGACCTTAAAGACATAGACCAAAGTCCTGCTGGACACTGACCTCTCCAAAAGGAGGATTTTGATAACTTAAAATCCTCATAAACGTAGTAGTAGCCCATTTGGCAGGCGAGTTGAAGCTCACAGTTTGATCAACAGTGGACAGATGATGCTTCTGTCCGTCTTATTCTTGCAGTGATCCTATAGTAACTTCTTACAACACCTACACGAAGTTCAGATGTGGTGCTATTCTAAAACATTACACAATGCACATATTCAACATTTTCAAGTGATTAAAATTTTTGGTAGCACTCGCAACGCCACAAATAGTATTAAAGGACTAGGAAAAGTAACACAAATCATTCATAATAGTACAAGCGAAAATAATGAACATTTGTTTTTCTGAAAAATAAAACTTATAACTTTTAAGTGTCAGCAACATTAAAAATTAAGTTAATGAGGGATAACCGGGTCTCACAGTAGAGGTCAAAGATGGGATAAAACTTCAACTTACGTCCTAAATTTATTACATCTTGCGCTGAAAGTGTCCCAATACGTTTCGCCCAAGTAGGAAGTCATTAGACTAAAGATAAAATTAGAAATAATTAATAAGTTATTCCATATTATTGAAAATCAAAATTTTGAAAATAGGAGTATGTTGTTTCGAGATTTCTTCCGTTTTTCTTGTTTTTTGAGTTTCCGATATTTCGGCAGTATTGCAGACTCCCATGATCACGAAAAACTTAACTCTTATGTAAATGCATGATAAGTGGACATATCCATTACTTTTGTATCGATAAAGGTGTTGACTGTATGCCCAAATTTTTTTTACCGAATGCTAGCACTATTTAAAACAGAATAAAAATATAAACAGGGTTGTGATATTTTTCATCTTTATACTTTTTGAAATTTTATCTTATCTTGTAAAAACACCAACCATACTCATTTGGGCATATTATAATTTCTCTTTAAATAAATATAGAAAATATATACTTTTTTCCACACAATATTTGAGTAATCATTCTGTTGTTTAAGAATTTAACTTCTTGGAATAGGACTATGGCGGTGAATACTGACCCCAGCGAATGCTGCGCCATTCCAGCCGAGACGATCATGGTCACGCTGCGGTGTTCGATGTATCGGAGTCTTGCGGTCTGTACGCGATGCCATCCTAGCCTTAGCGCGTAACGCCGCGGTTAGAGGCACGTTTGCGCGGGCAGCCTCGGCACGACCGTGCTGGCAGAACTCTAGCAGGGCAACTGCTAGTGCCAGCGCCAAGCCGCCGACTAACACGTAAAATATTCCTGCTACTTGGCTGAGTGTCATTTCAGTTATTGATGTTTCCTGGAAGTGCCAAAAAAAAATTCATTAAAAAAATATCAAACCACTATGAATTTTTGTTTTGAATTACCTACATGAATAATTAAAATCAGATATTATAAGGCATTGTTAATTGTTCAGGGGAAATTTATTTTCCTAAGTTATTGCACTTCGTTAAACGGGTAGGTACGGATTTATTTGTTTTTATGGGTAGTATATTCTACGAGTAGAACTCTATTTCTTCCAGATTTTACTGTAAAATAAGTTATACATTTCTTTTGATCCTGGCATTACATATTAAATTTGACGTTCAATCATTTTTCGTCGCCTCTGCGGCGTGCATATAAAGACAGATCACATATTGTTACCATGTCATTTGCTTGTCCTACTCTGTACCCGAGGACAAGAGTAAAAGTATGAACAGGGAATCTGCTTATATGTTTTAGTAGAACTCCAAGTTTCATTTACACATTGTGCAATTTCTAAGGAGAGCCAACTGTTTATCCAACTGTCATCATTATATCTGATGACTGGCGACAAATTGATACTTTAAAACTTACGTTTTCTAATGAAAATAGAAAAAATACTCACTTCATCTTTCACTACTTCACAATCAGACTGTTTAGTGTTCAGTACCCATTTACGCCAAAGCTTCATTATAACTCCTTCTTTTTTCAAATTAACGATGGCTAAGTTGATTCCTTCCCTGAAAATATACAAAATAGTTTAGCAGTAACATAAATTTATTTAAAATAATGCATTATTAAATTTTTTAAAAGGTTTGGTTCTGTTTTATTTTGGATTGAATGATTTATCTCTGTGTTGCATTTTGCAATACACAAACCAACTATAAACAATTTTTTTCAACGAATTGAGGATCAAGCAAAACTGTTTTTTACTGTTTACTAATTTCGATAAGTGCGTTTGTATTTAATAGGAGTGCGATGTGAATATGTAAAAAAAACACTTCTCTGGGCAGATGATTTTGAATGAGTTCCAAAATTTTTTAAATAACTAATCTAGTAGCGGTTTTCGACGAAAAAAGACTCAAACCCTTCGATCAACACTACATCTAGATCTAGTTCTTCTATCTTGCCTCGCAAACTAAAACAGTACATAAAAACGGCACCGTTTACAAAAATACTACGAGTACTAAGAGTAAATGAACTTTATCAGCATAAATAATATCAATCTAACATAATGTGCCTTAGCCGTAATATTATAACGCTTATCTTTTGTTTGTAACGATATTCCACTTGTATGTTAAAAGGTAAAATCTGCTGCAACTGTCCATTATAAATACTTACAATCCTAACTCAAAATTCGTTTCGATACTGATATCAAACATCGTCAATTTTTTAACAAAAATATGATAGGCCAACAGAAACATTTATTCTGATGGCACTTAAATACGCACTGAGGCATCGTAACGCGTGAATGTTGGTGACATCGTGAGCAAACTTAATCAAAATAAGAGACCACTTTGAAGTGAGGCGTTATTTCTTAGCACCACTTTTTAGTTTGACCTGATATCTAGTTGGACTGTTGATCGAAGCTCAAATCATTGATATAATAAAACTAGCGGAACCCGCGAACTTCGTATCGCCTCGAAATAGTATGTGATTTGACGTCTTAAATGTCATTGTCATCAAATATGGCGAGGTTGAAAAATTTATGAAGAAAAAAAATTTTAATTTCGAACGTTAACTTTCTAACGGTTTTAATACTAACTATCCTAATCCCGACAAAGAGATCTCCAAAAACACAAAAATCATAAAAATCGGTTCAGTCATTTAAAAGTGCTTCAGTTATAAGTGGTGTAACTAACACGACTTTCTTTTATATATCAGAGAAGAAAAAGATGAAGCTACAAATTCCGAACAAAAATGAACTAAAACTCTATTCTTTTGAATGATTGACGTTAATATCATGTCAGTGTCAATATGAACCCGGGCAAATTATGTCGACAAGTATATAATAGGTTGCTCTAAATTAACCTCATGTCAAAAATGTACACTACATTTACCTAGTCAGGTCATAAGTTCTGTCACATGTGTAATATGAAATAATTTACACATGTTTATTATTTATGTAACCATTTATATATCAAAATGAACTTAATAAAACATAGATTCATATGGTAATAAAGTTTATTGAAAATGACCCCCGCGATTTCGAATACAGGCCTTCAATCTACGCGGCCAGTCGTCTATCGCAGCACGAACGAGGTCCATGTCTATATAGGCGGCTGCCTTAATCAAGGATGCCTTGAGTGACTCCAAACCAGTTCGCGTAACCGAATCGTATCACAATCGTAATTGAACGACAGGTTTTTGACAGTTCTAGTATGGGCTAAATGTCAAAATCGTCCAATTCAATCGCGATCGAACTGCGATTCGGTTACGCGAATTAGGCCCCAGGATGAGACTTTGAGCAGGCCTTTTCCTCCAAGTGTTGCTATATCTTGTAATCTAACGGACTCAAATCTGGACTGGAGGAGGGCCAGTCTTCGTGCCGGATGAAGTCAATTTCACGCGCCGCCAGCCAGTCTTGTGTTCTTTTCGCTCTATGAGCTGGCGCAGAATCTTGTTGGAATACCCAGTGCCTGTTATTAAACATGGTATGAGAAACAGGTTCCACAAGGTTCTTGAGGACTGTATTGTGATACACAACTGCATTCGTTTTTACGCCCTTCTCACAAAAATGTACCTCAGTTAAGCCCCAATAAAAGACTCCCAACCAAACCATGAGCGAGGATGGAAAATGACCTCGTTGGACACGCGGAATACGGATGCTCGCTTCTTCACTGCTGTGTGCGTACACCTTATCATTTTGATTGTTGTAGCTCTCTTCCACGGTGAAATTTTTTTCATCCAAAAAAATAATTTCCCGATGCTTTTTTCCCGCGTACCGCTTCAACAAAGCGCGGCATCTCTTCAGTCTCAACTCCATTCAATGAGCGTCCAAACGATGTCCTTTTTTTCTTCGATATGCCCTAAGCCCTAAGTCTTCATTGAACACCCTTTTCACCGTGGTCCTGCTTAACCCCATCTGAAGGGCCAACAGTTTCTGCTTACGTATGGGATTTCTTTGAATTCGCGCCTTCACAGCTTTTATCACTGCTGGAGTCCTAACAGAGCGAGGGCGACCACTTCTTGACCTGTCATCTACACTAGAGTCTTCATTGTATCGTTATATGGTACGATAAACGAATCTTTTGGTTATATTCAAATTTTTCAGTAAGTCGAAAATCTGAATTGGCGCGTAACCGCAACGATGCAACGCAATAACCGCGACACGGTCTTCTTTAAGTGTCCACTCCATATTTAAAAATGAGGAAAATTCTAAAAAGTACACATGTTTATTTTCATGAAAAATTCGAAATTCGTATTTAATAAACCTTTTGTGGCCAGCAATCTAAATTCAAAAGTTTCTTTTGTGACAGAACTTATGACCTGACTATGTAGTTTAGAAACTTCTTTGATGGTGATCAACATTTTCAATCTAGTTTTTTATAGTACCTACATCGACGACTCAAAGGTAAACTAACTTCATTATCAAGCATATATTCACGAGCAGCTTACTCAGTGCCTTAAGGTTTGGGTGCGGATGTTAGAGGCGGAAGCTGAAAGCGTAAGCGCGTTGGGGAGCTCAACGCCTAGCGTGTTTACATACGAAAATACGTGTGGTATAATTTATTCTTACATAATAAGTACAAGTGGTCTATTGGGTGATATAGCTTATTCTTTGCTGGGGTGGATTGTTTGATCACAGTCAGATAGTTAGTGCAAAACGGAATTATTTGAAATGTTATTAAGTTTATAAATCCTTGTGCTTTTTATATTATTATTTGCACAATAAATCTTTTCCACAGACGTCGAAAGAAAAGAAAAAAATATAATCTATAAAAAAATATTTCTGTTTGTTATACCAATTCGAAAAAAATACCTATGTTTTTTTATAAATTATATAATAACAAATTGGTTTCAAATTGGTATAATTAATTAAAAAAATATTTCAGATACAAATTTATCCCACCAAAAACAATCTGTAAAAAACTAGCCAAGTCTTGATGGAGCTGCTTGTTTGTCTCTAAAAAGTAATGAAATCTAGACAAAGTTGTGCCAAGTCTAAGGTTCCTTACTGTGATTTCTTTATTGTTATAGTTAATGTTGTGTCACTTGGCCGTTGAACATTCTTTATATGTTAGTGCGTATAAGTCCATTTAGTTTACACGTAATGATATCAGTTGTAACTACCTGTTTGTTAAGTGAGATAATAGCCCATACTGGTATTGGTAATTGGACGCTAGTGTCTCATTTTAGGCTGTTGTTGATTGTGCAACACGTCATGCATTCACCATTGACAACGCTGACTTCTGCTCTCTTATAATTTAAATTTCAAGTTTAACCTAATTAATGTACCAAATCACATAAAATTTAAAATTAAAACATTACAGCAATATAGGAGCATCGCCAATTTTAAAAATTACGTAGTAAAAAAAATCTGGATAAATAAAATTACTAAGTACTTAAAATAATTAATCGACACAATTACTTATACTTTTATATTTTATGTCTGATTCAATATGATATTTAAATAGAATAATAAAATGTCAATAAAATATACGAATCGGCAATCCATAATGTAGTAATTTTAGAAAAAAAAACTAATAATAAAAGATATTTTATGAAAATTTAAAAATTAGAATTTAAAAATGACATTTTTCAAAAGAGCTTCATTCATACTATAATAACTTTTAAGAATAAGTGTTGTTATAATTTTGTTACAAAATTCATTACCTTGTAGATGGTTACTTCAGATGGTATTTTATTTAAAAACTTGATGCTCATAAACAGAAAACTCTTTCTTTATTTAACCAGACGATGTTTGGGAAGTGCTATCTTATTCCTGTATCGTGTTGCATATTTGTGATAGTCACCCTTTTTAGTCATATTATTAACATTCTCTTTTATGTATAAAATGCTTTGATATATGTATAAATTCACCAGTTACAGGCATAATTCCTAATTGCCTAAATTTATCGCTGCAAGTGTCATTGTATTTTAATCCTAAAATGTATTTATCAGCTCTTTTTTGCAAGACAAAGATTTTATGAGCATCTGCTGCTATGCCTCAAAACATCACTCCATACGACATCAATTAATGGAAATACGCGAAGTAAACTTTTTTGCTGCTTTTATACCTCCTAATTCTTTGATTTTCCTAATCGCATATGTTGCTGCACCAAGTTTCTGTGAAAGTTGCTGTATATGAGATGCCCAAGTTAACTTATTGTCTAATTCAATTCCGAGAAATTTTACTTTATTTTGTTCACTTAAATCAAGATCGTCAATAGTATTACTCAAACATAGAGGCGTAACTTGATTACCAAGTCTGAAATGTATTAGTTGTGTCTTATCAACATAAATAAGCAGATTATTTATTGAAAGAAAACCAATATGTTATTGCGGCTATTAAACAATTTGTGTAATGTTCGAGTAGAATAAAGTTAATCGTTCGACTATTTCTTCTTGTAAACTTGTAAGTATAAGTATAAAAGCCAGTCTAGTCTTATCCAGAGTTTTCCTTTAATTTTATTTATATGCGTATTAAAAGCAGAAGGGGAGGCATTTGCCCAGCAGTAAGACGCTGTAGGCTAGATAAAATTAGAAGATGTGTCCCACTACGCTGGATTTTTGCAATGACAGTCGATTTTTTTATGTACCAATAATAGAAGGGGGCAAATGAAGCGGCCCACCAAGTTGAATATTTTTTGTAAAGGCGGAATGTCGATCTCTTATAGTTTGGTTGGGCTCTTGTGTTTTCTAATCAGGGTGACCAGGTACTCCAGATCTTCGATTATCCTAGTTTTTATAGTTTTCCCTTTATGTGGCTATTAAAACCTAACTCTGTACCAAATTTCAGCTCTCTGAGTTTATGGGAAGTACTAGTTCAATTTTGCTGATCATGAGTGAGTGAGTGAGTGTCATAAATGCGAAACTTTGCTTTCGCTTAACTTCGGAACTAAATGACCTACAGGCTTGAAATTTTGGATTTAAAGTATGTAATTATAGCTTACTGGATGACGTAAATTTCTGCGTTCTGGTCTTATCCACAGGTTCTCAAATAGGGGCCTGAAAATGCGGCGAAATGGTTCCAGTAAAGGATGGTACGGCAGTGTTTGCTTCGCGCTCGACTTGGCGGGGGCACTACCGTGCCCCCCGATTTATCGTCATTGCAATTGCTATCCGCGGAAATTGCAACCGTTTGCAGCACGCATTCTGTCAATGTTATGTCAAACGCCATAATGTTACAATAAAAAAGTTTAAATTGTCAAAAGCGCTAAGGTTACATTACTTACTTACGTTGCAAATAATTTAGTATGGTGATTAAGTTTTCTAAAATTTTCTGATTTTCCGCGCTATTTTCTTAATTTTTTCTTTCATAAGAACATTCTCCTGACAATAACAAACAAAACAAAAAAGAATCAGCGAAATCGGTCCAGCCGTTCACGCGTGATGCGATGACCAAGGGAAATAGGGATTCATTTTTATATTTTATTGTGAACTACCAAATTTATTGCTATTAAACACTTTTGAAAGCCAATAGCACTAAATTTGATGTAAATAAGAGCAAAGTTTATAATAAAGGCAAAGATAATATAATACTAAAGGTATTTATATTTCCAGTTTGTAAAAAATCTCCAATGTTTTTATGTTACCAAAAATATTGACGTAATTACGCTCTCGTAAGCGGATCGATTGAATTCGTCGACGCATATAATATCACGAATGCTAGAAGAGCAGCAGCCAGACTGTAAAGGGTTCGGATTTTCCTTATCCACCAATAAAGGTCTTGTTTTCTAAGGTACCGAGCTCAAAAGGAAAAAAAAAACGAAACCCTAGGATCACTTCGTTGTCCATCCGTTCTTCCGTCTATCTGACCGTCAATTATTTCGTCTGTCCGTCCGACCGTCTTATGCCATAAATTTAGGAGGAAAAATAAAATTACAGTAATTGTAATTAAATCATAAAAAGTATTGTCTTAATTGAAATAGTAGGCACGTAACCAAACGAGTTTGCGCATTAAGCAATGGTAAGCGTGGTTTAATAAATTTACCACAAATATGTACGGAACTCTCGGTCCAAATCGCACTGATCCGGTTTTTTTTTCAAACGCATAGTGCGTTTTGTATTTGGGTAATTAGGTACTTGACAATATAGGTACCTACACAACCTTTGGTACCTACAACAATAAATCACTTTATTAGTGGTTGAAGGGTTATAACGTCTAACATAGTCACGTCTCGTCTCGCGTATCATAAACTACGTCTGTGTAATATAAAATGTAAGTTGTTAAAATCGCGTTCATGTACCTACGCACCATAAAAATGGGGTGTATAAATCCGAAATGCAAAGAGCGCCGACTTCCCTCCTGACGGGGTCCATGTAAATTTACGACTTTTCAGTATTCAACAGGGAATTACCGCATAGAAGCGAGATTTCAGCCAGATAGTGGAAGCTCTATAGGCAAAATTTACGTTAGAGTCTGTGCTCAGCTCATCCTTCGATATACGACTATAGAGTAGGTTTCCCAGACGAGCTCTTTTATTTTCATTCGGACGTCCTGTACTTTTCCCTTCAGTGTACGTTTTTCACTGGCCATTCATTTTGATTCTTTATAAGAGGCACACCACTGTTATAAAATAAGAGATACCTAAACTGGTATTAATGGTTCGGTTTTGAAAGAACTAAATAAAAAAAACTTAAAAGTCGAGAACGGCTGGACCGAGTTCGCTGATTTTGGTCTTGATATATTTGTGGTAGTTCAGGGAAGGTTTAAACGGTGAGAAATTATGGAAGAATTGCGAGGAAAATAATAAAAAAAACCCACACAAACTGTTATACGAAGGGCGAGTCTTTATGTCGTTAGGATAGGTGATACGGAGATTGCTGGGTCATCTAGTTTTCACTATATTTTTACGGAATGACAACGCCTGATATTTTTACGAGTTTGACTGATTTTGTTTGGTATTGTATGATCGTAAACACACAAACATATAGGTATAAACAAAAAAAACATCGGAAGAATTAGGTCTCTAATTAATTCCCACACAAGGTATTGACGAAAATCTTATCCGTTGTGATTTTTTAATAACACATTTTTATAAGTCACAAATTGTAAGTGGCATACTAAAACACACATAGCGTGTGGTACTGGCCTAAAATGTAATAACACCATTGCTTCTCATATTATAGATAGATAAATACTCTATATTGCATACCAAACAAATTACATAAAATACATTTTAGGTTACCTACACAACCTACAAGAAATACATTTACATCTGTGCAATTAAGGTAGTCTTATCACTAGAAGCGAATGGGGAAATAGGCTCTAAGCAGTGTACCTACTGCTAGGAAAACACGGCAGGAGCGGCAGCGTCTCCTCTCCATCACTGGCCAAATTACGATCGCCTATAATTACTTTAAAACTTTTGCGTTGCCCAATTACTTAAACGTTAACGGTAAAATCATCGATCACCAGCAGTAAAATCCTCCTTTCAGAGAGGTCTAATTGGAGCAGTGGACTGATTTGGGCTGATATTGATAAAGACGATGTTCCACGCACCATAATAGAAGCTCTCTTAACTAATTTGTGAAATTTTATATCCTTTGTCGATTAGTAATCGAATCTGCATTGTTAGGTAACAAAATTACATGAAAATTTCTGGGATCGTTAATGCCTGCATAACATTTACAGCCATAGCTATAGTCAATAGTTTATTGTAAAACGAAGAGACGACGCGATTTTCACCCGAGACAGTGCTTTCCAGTTTACTTTTAATAGTGTATAATTATAAGTAACTGGCCTGAATAGCATACTTTGGTAAATGCTTTAATAACAAAACAATGCCATTACTACTAAAAAGTCACAAGCCTAACATGTAATCAAAATGGTTTGCCACTTTATGACATATAAGAGGTATAGAATCGCCTGTGAAAACCATTGAATACTCGTATGCACAGGATCTAAAACTATAAACGTAATACCGTAACTGCAGGAGCAAGTGTCTCATTTTCACAAGATATTTTTGTTTATATCGATCGTTCGCTGCGTTCAATCTCGCTCGGATGGTCAATCAAAGCACACATGGTCACTGCGTTCACTAACACCGCTTTTGTGTTTTCTACTCCGATTTACATAGTACACGTACACGAGACAATAATAGGATATCTGTTGAAATTGTTATGGACAAATTTAATGTTAGGTTCAATATACTTTATTTGATATTTTAGCAACTTAATTGCACTTATAATATCAGTATATAAACTTGAAAAATTTTGTCTCAGGCGGGACACGAACCCGCATCTCCTCGCAATTAGGTTCAATGTCAGAGTGATAAAAATTTTGACACGTAAATAAATAAATAAATAAGTCATTTATTTCAGGATTCCTTATTCATAAATACATGTAACTCAATAAAGACTATTCTCTTTTCACTAAAATACATAGTGTTGAAAATGATATTTCACGTTTTTAAATATAAATAAACAACATATTACTTGAGTAGCTGGTATCATCTGATTACCTATCTATATTTTTAAGCGCGTTAGATAAAATTTTCTTTTTCTCTTTTTTTTTCCCTAACATATTATTATAGGCCCAATTTACGAGTTGCAGTTTGAGCGGTGCTTTGATAAAACAAGCCGTCAATCAGTCATGTTTTATTTTTATTTTTTTCTCTTTATATAATTTGGGGCTTTTATCCAAAGAGATGTGCCAGCCCCATTGTATATTCACAATTACATTCTTATATTTAGTTAGGTGAGTATAACAATACAATTAAATAAATTATAAGTTAATTACTTAGTATGAATTTAGTAATTTAGTATCTTAGGAAAGGAATCCCTGCTCGGTAGGTTTTAGTATAGTGGTATAGTGCGTAGTCGTTTAGCTAATTTTGGTTTCGGGTCCACTTGTTGTATTAGTCCAGATTAAACTTTATTAAATCGGCTTTGATTAAAAATAAAACTCGTAGTTCGGCGTAGGTATACCATCCTGTGCAGGACGCTCAGTGAAATTCCTATCACGTCGTACACCAAGTTGAATGTACTGATCTTGCTCGAATTTGAGACTTTTAGGGTAATAAACTTTAACCGGACCATGACGTCTAGAAACACTACCAATTACAATACTGATTGCTTAATTTTACAGGATGGTAAAGAAGCTGTATAAGCAAAAAAAAAAGAGTTTTTCATTCTAGTAAAAAATAATGAACACTTAATGATCAAAGTTTATCAGCATGGACATTAACAGTAACATATTTATTAATTTAAGAAACCTATAAGTTTTCGTAATATCATTCTTCGGTAAAACCATTACCGTAGGCAGATATTACGGTAACAGCAACATCACACCTAGACAACCATTAAAAATAACAATGCATTTTAAAGTAACGTGTATAAAAGAAACCAAATATTGGTACCGCATTTCCTATCATTAACTCACCTTAGAGGCGATCCCTTCGCCGTGACAATAGCAAAATTAATATGCTTAAAATGGCAAACACGAGACAGCGCGTCGCAAGCGATAGAGCCCTCTTTACTCCCAGTATATGCGGACATAATGTCTTCCTCAATCACCATAGAATCCTTCACAATATTGCTCCAAGATAACACATGGTTCTAAAATAAAAAATATGGCATTAAACTGAGGAACAAGCAGTTCACCTTCAGAATACTTATTTTATTTAGAGTAATACAACGTTTATCAAAATAACATAATTTTACAGAAGAAAGCCAAACAAAAAATCATTATTATCATAATCAAGTTACATTAGACTAGATCAAAGGTCGAGTAGAAACTTTTATGCATGGTTTATTTAGTGAAAGGACTTTTGACTTATTCGTTTCGGATATAAATAAGACCAGCAAAGGTTGGTCTGTGCCAACTCAGGACCCTACTAATCTTACTTTCATGTCTGTCCCTTCTTCCTTTGTGTTAGGGCCGGTATTTTATTTAGCTATGTAACAAATCTGAACCAACAAACGAAAATAGTTATAAATAGATATAGGTAAACTCCTAAATCTATTTTAGTTATTCTAGTTATTCGCATAAGCATGTTTCTGCTCATGAAATTGTAGCTCCATTTTACTGTAATATTATTACTTGGTGTAAGATGACAAAACATATAACAACTCAAGTGTTCTATGAATTCATCTCGGCAGCGAAATTTGATAAACCACCAACAACTGCTTTAGAAGAATTTAAACGAATTCTGTCGTGTGACGCTTTCGCACATCTTAACATAGTTGAAATTGAGACTCAGAGTGCAGGTGTAATAATGTTGTTCAGAAAAAAAAGGTTTTGTTGCCATAAAATCATAAATAAAATTATCTGGCGTAACATTCTCGATTAACGGCACACTCGCTGTAGCATTATCGCTTCGTATACGTGCTATTGTTACCTGTATCATTTAAAATGGGATGTGTCTCTTACTTCTGAATGCGCTATATTAGATGGATAGCTGAGGGTCTGAGCTGGCTCGGCTATGCGCTCGACAATCAGGTATGCGGCGAGATTGGCCGTGTAAGAACATACTAAGATGAGTGCAAAGAACCACCACACCGTGCCCACGATTCTTCCAGATAAAGACCTGAGATTTTTAATAGGGATATTAGAAAAATGAAACGAATTGCTAGTTTTAAGTTAAGTTAAAAATATTATATCAAAATAAATATTTCTAAATATGAAAGTTTTATCTCTTAGAACTGATCAGACAAATTGTTAGTCCATTCTTAGTAGAAAACACATACATTAATAATATTGTACTACATAAATATATTGATTTCAAAATTTTGTCATCATGAAATTACTGTAACAACAAAAAAAAAGGGTTCAATTTCTTTCAATAAAAGAAATACCTTTTTTGCTTAATACAACTCAATCCTCTGTTACTTACTCCTTGAAAAAGAGAAAATATGTGTTATTTTATTACGAGTACTATCTCGCTTTGGTACATAACAAGGTGATTATCGTGCCTCCTGCCTACACCCACCCAACGTTCACTTATGTACATAATATATTATGCTGTAGGTTCTCGTATTTTCTGAGAAACGCGCGATTTAACACAAGGCATGGAATTTAATCTAGAGTGCCATAGCCACTGTCTCCGGTAATATTGACCGCATTTCTAAAAACGGTCCAGACGAACCCACATTGTTGTCCCTTTTTCTAGAAAGACTATTTGCGGAACATCCTAAGGCCGCCCAATGTCATTTACACAAAAACTTTTCTACATACCTCGGGACAACGTCGCTGCCTTGCTGCATAAAGGATCCGAGAGAAAACCAAAACGAGTTCCAAATGCTGAACTCGTTGTGAAGAATTATCTAAAATTAAAAATTATAATAAAAGTAGCTGCTTTCCGGAACGTGGCATTTCGAATTTCACGCTATCCTACAGAAACCGTACGAAGCACAAATGCTTGTCAAATTTTTATTCAGATACGTTCAGTTGTTCTGGCGTGATTAATTAACAACCATCCCTCCCAATTTACATGTGTAAGATAAAGTTAGAAAATAGTATCAAATTGATTTAATTATTATGAACTTACCTCGTTAGTACTGCTTATTGGATGGTCTAACTGTGTTTCTGAGATGGAGACAGAGCGCCATTCGCGAGGCGAAAATCTGGATACCAAAAATAGGACAATGCTCACAGCAAAAAAGCTAAAAAGGACGCAGAGCTGTGGACAAACTACGTATCAGTATAAAAAAAATTAAACTTCATTTGAAAGGGTCTTAGGCATTGGTTTAAAACAAAAACGTAACCGTTCAATTTGTTAAACGAATAAAGAGATTAATATTTATATGAATTAATACAATGCACGTCAAACTGTACTACTTTCGTTAAATAACAGAAATTCACGTACAAAATGCATTTTTTCGGTCAGTGTAGGGCGGAGGTTATATAGTCAATATTTTTCAATTTATTCCGTCAATCTTAAATATTAAAAAAATCTCGTAGAGAGATTGTGAGATGAATTCTCACATGATTTTTTGAATAATGTTAATTCTATGACATGTCGAATATACTTATAAAAACAGTTTTAATAGCTAAAAAGCTTTAAAGGTGCCTTGTGATTCCTGCCCAAAATAAAATAGCACCACCTCGCCTTGTACTGTGACAACAGTTGTAAACACAGTTCCAAATATTTACTTATAGCCTCCAACAGCTATACAGGATTTTTAACCAGTTTCCAAATTTTTATAGGTGTTCAGTATCGTATTTAGACCTATTTATGAAGTAAAAAATGAAACCAAGCTTTCACCCGAAAATATATTTCGCAATATAGTTTTTAATTTTTACGGTCCTATGCCTGATTTATGGTATAAAGGGAAAATCAAAAACTTATGAATAGTATCGTAATGAATGAATAAGATGCGAATCACGTAAAAAAGTGTTGCTAGGCAGCCGTATCAAAAATTTTAGATTTTTTTCGGACATTTTCTAAGTGCTTTATCTTAACATTTTTGTACTGGGCTATACCAAAAGAAAAAATATGTCATTTGTTTTTTGGCTCGTACATTGGTATATTAAAATTTGGAAGGTGGTTAAAATTTCACCCTGTATATGCAAAGTTACATCAGTATTCTGTCAGTCACGTAATTTCACAATTTATTTATCGTCGATCATACAAGATGAATAAAACTAATAAAACGCTGATTGTGTGACCTCCGTCTTACCACACGTCATAACATTTGCGCAAGTTTTACTCAAATATCCGAAGGTTAAAAGAGAAAAGCTTACCCATATTTCTTTGGATAGCGGTTTAAGGAAGCTGAACGTATCAGATAATTGTTTAGGCACTTTTTTGTGTGTAACGGGAGCATCGATTGATAAGAATGGTTCACTGAAATCAACTACTCTTTCCCGGTCTGCTGTAATAGCTAGAGGCGCTATAGCTATATCAGCTTCCTGTAAGTTAAAATATCACATTACAATAACACTTAAGACAATATTACATTACATCGTCAAATTTCTTCAGAAAGTTAAACTTAATTGACATTACACTAGTTAATAACGATATTATTACTATAATGTAAATAGGCCGTCTAAATTATAGAAAATATGAGTAAAATATAACTACATCTCAGAAGATTCTTCAAAAACGATAAACTTATTATTAAAATTTTCACAAAGAATATAAATACAAAAAGTTTAAAAACAAAGATATTAAAAGGGAACCTTCACTGGATATTAGATTTACCGTCAAATTTCTTCAAAAAGTTAAAGTAAACGAGTGTCCGACGGCCGGGGGTGAGCAAACTACAATAATACGCCTGAAACTCAATAAACAAGGACCTTCAAGGGAGCGAGCCGCTCGTCCCCTAGAAGATTGGACGACGATAAACTATAAAGTATTAGAAGTTGACCTCGACCCAATCTCTATTATGTTGTCTAAAACTATAACTGTAACAATGCCTTTGAAGTATCACGTGTATTTCGAAACCGTTCATAAAACATCGAAAATTTTGTTCATTATTACATTTGTGTTTGGGAGTCAGAAAAACATTATTTTTATTGTTATATACTCGTATTAAATTCAAATGTCATTCAGAATTTTAGATAAAAAGGGTGGAAACTCCTACAAATAGGCACATCTTTTATTAAAACGTACGTTAAGTGCGTTAAAAAATTACACTTACACTTGAAAATATTTTCTCTTGATTATGAATCTAAGAACGATAAGTACTGAAATATTGCTTGGAAGAGATCGCTTCTAGCGATAAAACCGGTCAAATTGTACAGCTCTTAATGTATCTCTTGTGATGTTATATTTATTTAGTTTCCAACTGAGTATCAGTATCGATCTTGCATCGCTTGCAGATGGAGGTGCCGTTTATAATTACAAAATAATTTACACAATAATATTAAAATCTGTGTCAGTAAAACATTCGCATAAAACTGTGTCACCGCATATTCGTCATGCTCGCACACAATTAATTAAGTTGTTTTTGATTACCTACTAATAAATCTACAATGGATAGTCCGTTCAATCAAAGTACCAGGACTAGCAGAAGCCCTCCACCATCACAGGGAAGACCAACTGAAGGAATCCCACCGACGGCCACAACATCAAAAACTGAAGCAGTACCGACCCACGAGATTCAACCATGGCTCTCCTCCATCGAAAAATGCCTGCACGATATATGCGGTATATCAAACGAGGGAAAGCTTAACACGGAGCAGAAGTTGAGAATAAGCAACGTGAGCAGAAATGTGCTGGGTGGTGTGTCTCAGCTAGCTGTACAATATCAGTCTCTAAAACAGAAATAAATCTCAGCCCAAGCAATGATCCAGTCCTTGACAGCCCAAAAGGAGACCTCCAATTGGGGACCAGCTCGAAGATTTGAAGGAATGCATTCGTTCCGCCCCAAAGGTTCAGCCACAGCATACATCTTTCGCGAACGTACGTCGTGAAAGCAAGCAACAGCGCCATATTGCGACCCCCAAGCACTAACAGTATTGCAATTTACCCAGCAGAAAAAGATAAGTCTAGCGAAGAGACAAAGAAACTGATTCAGACCATTATTAAGCCACACATTGAGCGCGAAAAATTCTTAAGCACGATTAAATTAAGCCACAAATATGGTAAAAAAGACGCGCCTAGCTGCAATTTTATTCTGGAACTTCCGTCTGACCTGAGAAAGATCCTCATTGAGCAAGAAAGGTTATTTATCAACTGGACTTCTTGCCCAGTGAGGGACTACACACTTGTAACTAGATGTTACAAGTGTCAACAATATGGCCATTCGGCGAAGTACTGCCGGGAGACAGAGTCTACTTGTGGGCACTGCGGCTGCGTCGGTCATTCCCTCAAGGACTGCTCCAAACAATAAGAACCAGCCAACTGCGCTACATGCTGGCGTTTCAACAAGCCCAGCCAACATAAAACAGGAGACACTCAATGCCCTGCTAGAAAAATCGCCGAGGCTAGGTATATAAGTTCAATTGACTATGAGGGCGCCTAGAGCGCTGCACAACCAGTTCTACCCAACACAAGTATGGATAATGTAGCCCCTGATTTCCTTAACGATATAGACTCTTCTTATGAATATGAAACGTTCACCTGTGACCCACATACTTGCTCTTTGCATATAGCTAATATTAAGAATTGTAATAATATTTTTATACAAAATATTCGTAGCATTAATTGTAATTTTGACGTTAGCTTTAATCCATCAAATCAGTGTGAAATATACATTAAGAATAAATTATAATAAGAATAAAGTTCAATGTAAAAATACCATACAACAGTGGCTAAAAGGGAAATCATATAATGACACCGAAAATCTATTATTAGTTATTACATAATTAAGCATACAGCAAAAATGCTAGCTAAGTAATTTAGTACTTCAGTAGGTTAGGTTCGTATTTGGATATTTGCTGACATACAACAACAAATACGAACTCATTTGTGAACTCATTATTATTGTGTAAATGTTAAATAAGCACTAACCTACATTTTAAGAATAGATACCTAAGTAACAGGCAAACTATTTTGCTTAGTTTAGGTATATGCTATATAAATTACGCACTAACCCAAACATACCCTAGCATAAGTTTTTGTATCCTAGGCTAAGATTATACAGAAATAAATTTTATCTTTATCTTTATCTTTAATTAAGAATATCTCTCTATCTATGTTTTCTTGGTATGTCAACATACATAAAGAATATAAGTTAGGACAACCCCAAAGACAACAATTTTGAATTTAAGTTTCAATCAGTTTAAATTAACACGAAATAAATAACATAGAACTGTCTTTAACCTACACACATTGAGGATAAACTTTGATTTCTGATTGAAAGTATTTAAAACAGAGTTATATTTTTTTCATACAAGTTTTACCAAGATAATAAACAAAGTTAAATACTACTTTATATGATATTTTTAAGCAATTAAATTTCAATTATGATATCAGTATTTAAACTTGAAAAATTATGTCTCAGGCGGGACTCGAACCCGCATCTCCTCGCATGCCAGGCGCGGTGCTTTAACCATTCAACCGTTTATGCTAGTAGCCACAGCGAGGCGTAAGTTGCGCACTTCTCTTACCTACTTATAATAAAATCTGATCTAAGCCAGCCTGGGATTCCACATCTGGAAAAGGTTTCTTTTTATCTAGTGCAAAGATTCCCTTAGCCTTTTTAATACTATTTTATCGGTTCCTACCAACAAATCGTAGTGCATTATTACAAAGTTCAGTGGGACTACTAAGTCCTAGCATAGAATATCTGGCATTATGTTTAACATGGGTTCTGATCAAACTTTAGAATCATATTCCCGACTAGTACGGATATTTACGAGTAAATAGGTTGATAAATGTTTGCCAATGATTTAAAATCTATTTGGCTGTAAGCGAAGAAAAGGATTCATCGTTACTGCTTCGGGACGTTGAGTCTGGAGGACGTGAAAAACAACAAAGACCTAAATATATTGAATCATAATTTTAACAGTATGACCAATAAACAACTGTTTTTTTTTACATTTTAAAAGACACGGTACGTTGTAAAAATTACACAATTGCTAACAAAAGAGGGCTTACGCAATAACAAAAGTGTGAATGTTGGACATGATTTACGAGTATGAAGTACATGATGAATCAAATAATTATCCAAAAAGTATTCTTTTCAAAGTAACGATGCAATTTTTCAATACAATTTATAACGCTATTGTTCCTTATTAGCAAACTTATATACCTATATTGTTTGCCGTTTTAAATAAAGGTCTACTTTGTATTTTGTAATCAAGTCAGCTGTTTTCATCTGCCAACCATTAATAAAATACAGTGTAACCTCACTTGTAAAACATTAAAATCAATCTACCGTGAGATTTACCTACATGGCAAAAAAAAATTGTGAACAAGCAATGTACTGATTTTAAACCAGAACAAAATCACTTCTAGGTGTCATATAAAAAATCAGTGCTATCGTTGGAGTATCAATCCAGAGTCGCTTCTTGCAAACTTTATTCATACTCCACAGAGATTGAATCGGTGCAAAAATTATACTAGCGGATATAGGAAGTCTCTTATAGAAACATCGAAGTCTCAATAAACTGCATTATTTTATCTTTTAGAATAAATCCCGGTAAAGAAACTTCAGACATTGTAGTGCAGTTGTTAACGGAATAGAGAGAGCATACTTATTTATTACGTGCTTTTATAGTATCTTAAAGCTTAATCGCTCATTTTCCCTAATAGACCGAAACCCCAAGAAGCTCTACTCAAAAGAGTCATTAGAAAAATACAGTAACTATGTGAAGGAGTATAAAGACTTCTGTAAGTTTATAAAACTTACAATGAAAATATATCATATTTTACAAGGTGAGGTATTGTGTGACTTAATAATTTCAATATTCAATAATTCTATATTTATTTTGGTATATATTAATAGGTAATAATTGTATGTTACATAATTATGTCAAAAATATTAAAAAAACATTTTTTTTATTTGATAAATATTTTTACACATGCAAAATTAAGGTAACAACTATCCGCGAAGTAAATCGCCAATATACCTGCTAAGCGTGGCGATTAAGGTGAAAAGGGAAACTGAACACCAGAATGCGTGGTTTAGCGGTGATGATGATCAAAGTTTTCCATTGACGTCTGAAGCTTAAATATTATGTCTTACAATATGTTACTGATACTTAAAAATGTGTATAATAATATGTTTGATGTCATGCCATGACATGAAAAACCTTTACAAGACAGAAATTTACCAATAAACACGCAAACGATTATCCCGTAATACTGTCGCGGGCTATTAAGCACCGTACCGCATTGAGCCTCTTAACTCTTTCGCTCGTATATTACAAAGCGGATACGGCAAGATCCTGTGTAAGAAGCTCAATTTATAGCAAAAACGCTTTCTTCGATATCCTTGTTATGTATTACCTACACCTTTTGCAATAAAATTGTTAGTATTTAAACAAGTCATCTCATTTACTATTAGTTAAATATGAGCTTAAGCTGTATTTACTTTATAAAATGCTTAAATACGTACCCTTCTTACAACTTCACCTACAAGACCAGACCATCCTCCAGTAGGACTTTCGCTGCCATATTTTCCGTCTTTTACAAGTCTTAATTCGTCTAAAAACATTCAAAACATTATAATTCACTCATTTTGTTAGTAAACAATATTAATGAAATCCTTCTATCTAAACCCACAACAATTATTTCATTTTAAGTTCCTTACTCATCCCAAAAACATTCCTAGCTCCATAAAAGTATTGCAAAACCACTTAAAAAATATAAGACATTTGTGTACTGTCGGAATAAAAAATATTTTTTTAGATATTTAAGCTCAGTTAACTTTTGTGTTGAGATCATTTTATTAAATAAAAACTGCGGGGATTCTGATTTAATAATATATTTAAAAATTATGTTTTTCTCAAAAGGATACAAATCAAATAATGTTACATACAAATATAATTATATCAACAAATTTATTTATATGTATACAGGGTCTTTTTTCGGATGTGAAAATATTTCGTCAAAGCGTCTAATTATGACATAGAAATAAAGCCCACTAGTTACTTTTTTATGATATTGAAAACCGTTAATAACAATTATTTACGGCCTCGTTGCGAATCACCATAGCACAAGTCACCATCACGATTGTTATACATTTTATACACGAGATGCACTCTGTATGTCAGTGATGAACTAATAAGGGCTGATTCGCAACATTGTTAAAACAATTAAAACCGGTAGAGAAGTGAAGACGGGGCAAGCGGTAATTAGATGAATACAAGGGTAGATACTTATCTGTTTCACTCTTTCGCATATGTAATAGTAAAAATGTGACTCTTAATAAAATGTGCAAATTAAACAGCTCTCATCATTTTCTCTCTCGCTCTCACGTTTTACAACTGTTTGTTGCAAGTGCAAGTTTTCCTATAAGTATGTTAGTATATTTTATTAATTATGTAGGTAATGTTTTTTTACTAGACATACACATTCAATTTTTATTTATAATATTAGTATTAATATCATATCTATCTAATAACTTTCTGAAAAATCTTAAACGTTGTTTTGCTATCCATACTTATTTTTGTAATATTCACCTTGGGATGAGTAAGGAATGCATTTAAGTTGATTTAACTAAATGTAACATAGGTTGAGCTAGGAATACTAGTTTCCCTGGAGTCTCGGCTGCGGGAGCTGTACAGCCGATGCCTTCGGGAGGGCAGATTCCCCCGGAAGTGGAAGGAGGGTCGTTTGGTCCTCATCCGCAAGGAGGTTCGCCCGGCGGACGAACCGTCTGGGTACCGGCCTATAGTGTTCCTCGACGAGGCAGGTAAACTGTTAGAGAGAGTGGTGGTGAACCGTTTCGTCGAGCACCTGGAGGAGGTAGGGCCCAACCTGGACGACGCCCAGTATGGGTTCCGCAGAGATCGATCGACCATCGACGCCATCGGCCGTCTGCGGGACAGCGGAGGAGGTGGTCTCCGAGGAAGGGGTGTTGATTGCGGTGTCGTTGGACATCGCGAACGCTTTCAACACCCTGCCCTGGCCGGTGGTATTGGAGGCGCTCCAGTATCATGGAGTGCCTTCTTACTTGAGGAGGTTGGTAGGGGACTACCTCTCAGAACGAGCGGTAGTCTTCCCTACGATGGAGGGAACAGGTCGTCGGCAGATGTCGTGCGGTGTCCCACAGGGGTCAGTCCTGGGACCCCTGCTCTGGGACATCGGGTACGACTACGTCCTACGCTGTGCAAATTTGCGCGGCGTGGACGTGTCGTGCTACGCCGACGACACCCTCGTTACGGCCCGGGGTTCTGACCTCCGGGCCGCGATGGTGTTGGCCACTGCCGGAGTAGCGACGGTGGTGGCCAGAATCCGGCAGCTGGGGCTGGAGGTGGCTCTCCACAAGTCCGAGGCCATCTGCTTCCACGGCCCTCGGCGTGGACCACCTGCCGGCACCAGCATCGTTGTGGGTGGCACTACCATCGCTGTCAAAAAGACGCTGAAGTATCTCGGCGTCATTCTTGACAGCAGATGGGACTTTGGGGACCATTTTACGGCCTTGGTCCCCAAATTGGTAAGGACAGCGGGCGCATTGAGTCGCCTGCTGCCTAACGTGGAGGGAGCTGAGGAATCTTGCCGCCGTCTTTATATGACGGTGGTGAGATCGATGGCCCTCTACGGGGCTCCGATATGGGCGGCGTCCCTTAAGAATCGTCATAGGGCCCTCTTGCATAGCGCACAGAGGATCATGGCGGTTCGAGTGGTGAGGGGCTACCGCACCATCTCGCACGAGGTGGCGTGCGCACTCGCTGGGTCCCTTCCATGGGACCTGGAGGCGGAAGTGCAGGGGTCGGTGTATTGGCGGGCGGCGGATGTCCGAAGCCTAGGAAACCGTCCCCCCCACGACACGGTGGTGCGGTGGCGTAGGGAGGCCCACGAGGCCTCCTTAGACCGGTGGACGCGGTCCATCGAGGAGCGGCTGGGCACTCAACTAGCTGGTTCCCGACGCCGCATCCTTGAGGCGATCCACCCCATCCTCAAGGGGTGGATCGAGAGGCGGTATGGGTCGCTCTCCTTTCGGATGACGCAGATTCTCTCGGGGCATGGATGCTTCGGGAGATATCTGTGTCTGGTCGCCGCGAAGGAGCCGACCCAGGGATGCCACCACTGTGGTTGCGCAGAAGATACCGCGCACCACACGCTGGTGGAGTGCCCCGCTTGGAGTGGGCCGCGGTCTGTCCTTTTCGTGGCCCTGGGAGGAGGAGTCCTCTCGCTGCCGACCATCATGTCGGAGATGGTCCGCAGCGAGCAGGCTTGGGAGGCGGTGGCCGCCTTCTGCGACGACGTCATGTCGCAGAAGGAGGCCGCTGAGAGGGAGAGAGAGCGGGATCCGCACTCTCTCCGCCTCCGTCGGCGTAGGCGGTGCGGTAGGCCCCGCCAGGGTCCCGGGCGGCAGGTGCGGGGGCACCAGCCGCCTAGCACAAGGGATCAGGACGGCGCGCGGTTCGCCCAGCGCGTCGTCCAGAGGTAGGAGTGGGGTGTCGTCAAAGCACCCCCTCTGAGGTGGTCTGCCCTTTTCAGGGCGGAGGTCCCGCTGGCGGGGTCCATGGACTGTCGAGTCACCACAGACCCTGTCCTCAGTCAGCGCGGCGGGCGACGCGAGGTTTTTTAGTGGGTATACCCCTGGGTTCCATTCCCAGGAGCAGCGCCCTTTTCAGGGCGCCGGGAGTCCCACATACCGCCCTGCCCTCCCCCGGGGCAGTGGTGATGATGCGCAACGCATTTTCTTCGCGTAAAAAAAAAGAAAGGAATACTAGTTTGGGATAAGTGAGGAAATGGGATGAGACGTCATAGGATGAATAACCCATAAAATCTTCATCTTGTGGTATGATCAGCCTAGCCTAGCCTAGCCAAGGATATTCCCGGACGTGACTTATTCTTACGTTTTCTAATTTGTGACAGAAATGCATTTAAGTTGATTTAAGTAAATGTAACATAGGTTGAGCTAGGAATACTGGTTTGGGATAAGTGAGGAAATGGGTTGAGACGTCATAGGATGAATAACCCATAAAATCTTCATCTTGTGGTATGATCAGCCTAGCCTAGCCTAGCCAAGGATATTCCCGGACGTGACTTACTTCTTACGTGTTCTAATTTGTGACAGAAACAGTGCCTAATAGCTTCTCGTGCCTTCCGAAGCATAACTATCCCAAACCCACCCTACTAGACCAAGGACTAAATAAAAACATGGAAAAAAATCACTTACACTTGATCCCCATTTTCTTCGCAACAAGATCAGCAAGGTCTTTGCAGAAACCATGTAATGGTTCGTCCTTGTATGTATTATAATCTGTTGTTTTATGCATCATGTATGGCTCCTGGATAATCGTTGTGACTATGTAAGTTTTATTTGTGTCGTATGAGGCTGGAGACCGAAGTTGCACGTACTTTGGTTGAACTAGTGTAAGACCATGTGTATCAGACCATGTTGCCACCTGTATAGTATTTTTATTCATAAATTGTTATCCTGATAAAATGGCACGGCTAAGCAGAAAACGACCAGCGCCAATCAACCAGCGTTTTTGAGATATGAATCTTTGTCACTGCTTAAAATTTATGATGACTATTGTTGAATATACTATACTATAGTAGAAACAAATATATAGGTATATATGAACACAGCACTTCCTCCTTTTTTAAAGTTGGTTATGAATACCATTTATTTGTAAAAAAATGTGTATTAAAACAAATATCGCTAAGCGGACCAAGTAGGATATTGTTGTAATTGCTATGTGCTCGCGATGGAAAACAAATCTTTTTGGATGAGACTATGTTCAGCTGTGGATTGATATTACCTGATAATGATAAAATTATCGATACATACCTGTAGCATAGCGCTTTGAACAGTCATTTCTACTACTTGTAACGTGAAATTGTGCCGGTGGCCTTCTTCATTAAACGATATGTTACCGGTTAGCCCTTCAATGTCGGTCTAAAAACAATTTTGTGTTTTAATTTTATATTTTATGATGTCATTTTATTTTAAATGCTCTATTAGTACACTAGCTGAGATCTAATTTCATTCCATGTTTTTTACCTTTTCGTTTTAACACATTTTGTTTTGGTAAAATGCTTAGAAATATCACCTAATTATAGTGTTTTTAATATATTTCCTAAAAGGTTTATACAACAATAGTATCAGATGACATATCACATTTTTGCTACACTTTCATAGGATACTAATACAAATTCTTGGATTTTTTCATTGATTAATAGAGTCAAAACGTAATCTGAGACATAAATAGATATTAAATGTTGGTAGGATATTATGTGAACACTGAGACTTGTGTACATTTTACACTGTAGCTAGCTACCATGTTTTTATACAGGTTGAATAGATTAATTAAATTCCAATTACACAATTGATTTCGGTTTAATTTCCAATAGGCCGAATTGGCGAAAACATTAAACGTTAATCAATTCTCGATTGTTCAATATTGCATTTATTCACACTAATTAATAACTATTAAAGAATTCAAATGAAACGTACTTACCTTTTTGATTAGCCTAGAAATTTTGTCTCCATGCTCGAATGGCACCACCCAACTTTTGCCAGGATTGCAGTCTATGACTTTGGTAGAGTTCGCTTGGCCGGCAGCTCTTCGCAGTGCGCTTCTAAAGGCGTCAGGCTTCTTCCGCCACAGCCTGCTCAATGCATCCATTAAAACTTGAACTCCATCGTACATAAGCGCCGTTTGTGCCTGTTTAATATAGCTTAGTTATGTCCAATATAAATCAATTATACATTTTGTTACCAGCTTATAACGTAGTTGCGGGCATAGCTTACCAGCTATGCCCGCAACTACGTTAGCATGGACCAGGTGATGCTTGGTATGTCTCACCAACTTTTGTTAAATATTAGGGGTTAAAGTATGAAATTGCCGTTTTGTATGGACGAAATCGAGAAAAGTCATTTTTCCATACTAACAATTTTTTTGTTTTTTTGAAAACGCCTGAACCGTTTTCGATGCAAATAAAGGTGAAAGTTATATGGTTATAAAGCTACGCATTATAGTATTTAAATTTCTGAAAATCAAAGTATATAATACAAATATACTTAATTGAAGCAAGAAGGACAGCTGACACATTATAAGGGGTCTTTTCAACGACTTCCTTTGAAGTAATAGGCACTAGTATTGCATTTTTTTTTAGTCAAAAGTTACTTTATTTAGTTTTTGATACAATACAAAAAGAATTACGCAGTAATATGACTATACTTAAGAGCTATAAACAAAATAAAAAGTGGGAAAATAATCGGCAATTTCATACTTTAACCCCTATTAATAAAAATAAATAATATTTTTAAATAAAGTAACGTTAATACTTCAATTTGACAAATTATGTCTCAGGTGGGCGGGACTCGAACCCGTATTCTCCATGCATACCGGGCGGGGAGATGCGGGTTCGAGTCCCGCCTGAGACATAATTTTCTTGAGTTTACGCAAACACTAAATATTGAAATTAAAGATATTTTTACGGATTTAGTACGCATTTATTTTTAATTTAACCCGAAGTTTCGAACCCTTTATACCCGTGACCATGAACGCTGTAAGTAAAGGGTTCGAAACGTCGGGTTAAATAAAAATTGCTAAATCCGTAAACATATCTTTCATTTCAATAATTTTTCAAGTCTAAATACTGATATTATGTTTGCAATTAAATTGCTAAAAAATGAAAAGTGATGAGTGAAAAACCTGTCAAAATTGGTGTAGCAATTTCAGATTTTAGCTAAAACAAACAGAAATAAAAAATTGGTGGTAAGTGATGTACGAGGGCGGGTCAATAAGTCCGTGACTTTTGGAATAAAACACAGATTTTTTGATAAACAAATCATTTTATTTTTCAACGTAGTCTCCCTTGAGCTCTATACACTTTGTCCAACGCTTCTCCAATTTTTTTATCCCTTCCAAAAAATATGATTTGTCGAGGTCCTCAAAATAGGCCTTTGTTTGCGAGATGACTTCATCATTGGAGTCAAATCTTTTTCCACCAAGCCATTTCTTCAGGTTGGGGAACAAAAAGTAGTCACTCGGAGCCAAATCTGGAGAATAGGGTGGATGAGGGAGCAATTCATAGCCCAATTCATGGATTTTTGCCATGGTAACTGCACATGTGTGCACCCTTGCATTGTCTTGGTGGAAAAGAACTTTTTTCTTGGCCAAATGAGGTCGGTTTTTATTCAAATCGTCATTGAAGCGGTCCAATAAGTTGGCATAATATTCCCCATTGATTGTTCTTCCCTTTTGAAGGTAGTCAATGTGGATTATCCCACGTGCATCCCAAAAAACAGTCGCCATAACTTTATTGGCTGACAAACCCACCTTGGCCTTCTTTGGCGCCGATTCACCCTTAGAAACCCACTGTTTTGACTGTTGTTTGGTCTCTTGTGTGTTGTGATGGATCCATGTTTCGTCCACGGTTACGAAACGGCGCAGAAACTCCTCCATATTGCAATTAAACAACGCCAAACCTTCCTGTGAAGTTGTTACACGATTGCGTTTGTGGTCGACTGTGAGCAAACGCGGCACCCATCTTGCGGAAAGCTTTCTCATGCCCAATTGATCTTTTAAAATTGAAACCACTGAGCCATGCGAGATCCCTACGGCTTCCACAATCTCTTGCACTTTCAATCTTCGGTCGGCCAACACCATATCGTGAATTTTTTCGATTGTTTCGGGTGTAGAGACCTCAACTGGGCGTCCAGGACGTTCGGCATCTTCAGTGCTTTTACGGCCACAACGAAATTCAGTAAACCACTTTTTTACCATTGAAATCGATGGTGCAGAGTCCCCATAGTATTTATCAAGCTTAGCCTTGGTCTCGGTAATGGTTTTTTTTCGCAAAAAATAATGCTTAATAAGCACACGAAATTCACCTTTTTCCATTTTTTCCTCAAATTACTGGGTAGTCTGATAAAAATAGCTGTCAAACACAAACTAACTGACGCAGCAAGTTCAAATTTTGATAGGAATCAACTGACAGATACCTGTTGACAGGAGTAGTGTTGCTTTTTCAGTAAAGAGGTCAGAAATTCAAAAAGTCACGGACTTATTGACCCGCCCTCGTATTAATAGGTAAATGGACATTACATATACTGTTGAAATTACAGATATTGTCATAAACTAGATGACATTGAATTCAAATCATAAGTTGGTATCAGTGGGTCTAGCACGAAAAACTATCGAATTCGAATCGTTTGCGTATTCGTATCGCCATCGAAATATTTATTATGAAAACTTAAACAACGCTCGCGCGGTCTATACGAGAACTACAAAACAAAGCACGAACTTTGTGTCGTTTGCTTTCGATACGCAAACGATTCGAAGTCGATAGTTCTTTGTGCTAGACCCACTGTGTATCGTTTCGATTCTGCAGACAAACTGTGTTAAGTGTGTGCATATACTAATTATATTTTTATTTCAATTTTTTTGTGTAAATAAATGAATAAATATCAACAGTATACTAATTTAGATATAAACTCATCGTGGATACTTTTGGCATTGTTGAGCTGACAATGTATCATTGTGATGAGTTAACTTCACTCCGAAACAATTCCGTTGGGTGTGCGCAGACGAAGTGAAAAAGCCTAAGTGTATTTACTCAGAGAAGGGAGATCATATGGAATAATAATTTATGCAGGGGAAGGGTACTCAGGGTTTCATTAGGGCGTACGTGAGTTAGTGAAATCTACATAAACGCGTTATTACTTTACTCGGAATTTTCTTCCTGAGACGTCAATTTTGCCACCTTGTGCGGTACTTAACGTTTTCTATAGGGCTGTAATAAAATGATCCTGTGATGTAGCAAAGAAACCACGTTATATTACAAGGTGATGGCTACCAAACGAGAACATAATCTAAGGCTATTTTTTATACAACCCTGTTGCTAGGCAAAAGTCACAGATAAAAACCAGAAAGTAAAAATGACTATGAAGGCCTAACAACAAGGTTGCCAGATCAGTTGCCCACAGAACCAAAATAAAATAATGCAGTACCTGTTGTTGATATTTTTTTTATCCTGTTTTAAATTATCAAAATGTAATCAAATTTAATAAGAGTGCTAAAAGTTGTTACAGGTAACGGCAAATGGTGGCAAAAAGTAATAAAATGTAATAAAAACACTTGTGACGCCAGTTTCAGGTGTATGTCATCAATTTTCTAGAAAAGAGTATATTGCTACAACCTCGTCAAGACTAGAAAGTAATAATAAAGTATAAAAATATGTACCTACTTCACAATAGCATAAGACATAACTATATAGAATTTGAAGGGCTATCCATTTAAAGACCGAAAAAAATTACTATTTTCTTGAGCGTGTATAAACATCATACGGAATTACTTTTTTATCATCTTCAATATTTTTTATAGGCGTTCAGTATCGTATTAGAGCCCGTTTATGAAGTAAAAAATGTAAATTAAGCTGTTTTCAGTCAAAAATAATTATCGCAACATAGTTTTCAATTTTTACGGTCCTAAGTCTGTTAAGGCATGAAGGGAAAATCAAAAAGTTATGGCTGGTACGAGTATCGTAGTAGAATTATGAATGAATGAGATGCGCATCGCGTAATAAAAGTGTTGCTAGGAGGCCGTATTAAGAGGAAACACTACGGGCGAGAGAATTGAAAAATAGGTATTTGTAAAATCTATTGCTGTTGCGCAGTGCCAAACGCCTTTACCGCAGAGTGCGATAGAGACAATTGCTTCTTGGACCGAAAATACCTACAAAAAGCACACCAAATCAACGTTTCGAAGTCCCCCGATTACTTTTCCATAACTAGACCGATTTAAATACTTTTTTCATTAAAAATTAAAGGAAGGCTTTGGCCGTGTTCGTATTTTCTCCTTTTTTTCTAAAATTTAGGCAAATTTGTTTTCTGGATGTTTGAACACAGCGGAAAATCTGGTGGTTTTTTTCGATTTTTGTTCTTTTTTATTAATTAATTTATGAAAAAACAGAAAACATAGAAACATGCTAATAGTGGCCATAGATTTTTGTAATAAAAATTATTGCTCTACTGGCTTTATCCAGGAAGTAAACAGGGGACTACGTTTGTATGAAAAAACGGCCCTTGTATTTCCTCTTAATTAAAAAATTGATTTTTGGCGGACCTTTTCTAAGTGCTATCTCTTGACATTTTTGTACTGGGCTATACCAAAAGAAAAAATACGTCATCTGGTTTTTGTCTCGTAGATTGCTATATAAAAATTTGCAATCGGTTTAAAATTTCACCCTGTATACATGTATGACACGCGAAAAACTCTTTACAGAGTTACCCGATTGTCATGCCTGTTTAAGTGTGTTTTCTTATATATTTTATTTAATACCAGACAAAATTTTACCCCGTTAGGGTACTACAAATAAAAAAAAATGTATTGACTACTATAGTTAAATGTTTTCATGGGCAAATTGTTCTAAGATGATGGTATATTTTATGTATTTTGTTTGTTATTGTTACTAGATGTCAAACGTGTAAATACAGGGTGAAATTTTAACCAATTTCCAAATTTTAATATGTCAATCTACAAGACAAAAAACAAATGACGTATTTTTTCTTTTGGTATAGCCCAGTACAAAAATGTCAAGATAAAGCACTTAGAAAATGTCCGCCAAAACTATAAAAGTTTTGATACGGCCGCCTAGCAACACTTTTTTTACGCGTAGCGCATCTAATTCATTCAATACGATACCTTTCATAAGTTTTTGATATTCCCTTTATACCTTAGCAGGTCAAGGACAGTAACAATTGAAAACTATTTTACGAAAAATATTTTCGGGTGACAACCTGATTTACATTTTTTACTTCATAAATAGGCTCTAAATACGATACTGAACGCCTATAAAAAATATGGAAAGTGGTTAAAATTTCATCCTGTATAATAGCAAACAATGAAATTAAATTACGCAAATAACAATAGAGTGTTCATTGATTATTTCTCCGGGTACCAAAATTAGTTATGTTTATTAACAAATTTCCAAGAAGATATACACAACAGTTATCAGAATTCTCTCAACATTTTACGAGAATAGTTATTTAGCAGCAATAATTACTGGAATGAAATTAGAACACTAACAATTTCTCGCGATAGTGTTAAATCGTATAATTAATATTCTAACAACGTTACCACCTAACGACCTCTTTGTTGCTCTAAAATAGATTGTGTTATTAATTTACTAACTACTTAAACGACCTAAGTTCTATACATAATTACCTAATAAGGAAAACAGGAGAAATTTTAAATCATCTAGAAGCACACATTTCAGCAATCAGTGATACGTAAGTGCTTATGAGAGGTACAAAGCGTTCAAAAGTGGTCGAGATGTGATGGAAGATTTGCCTCGCTCTGGTAGGCCATCAACGTCTGCAACTGAAGTTATCATCGTAAAAGTGAAGGAAGTAGTAAGATAGCCGGCGAACTTTCTGTATCTCACGAGTCGATCCGCACCATTTTAACTAATCATTTGGGTATGAAACATGTTGCCGCTCGGCTAGTCCCAAAAGACCTGAATTTTCTCTAAAAAATCAATCGCATGAGAGTCGCTGAGGACACGCTAGAACGAGTCAATTCCGACCCAACATTCATGAATGGCATTGTTACTGGTGACTAGAGGTGGGTTTACGAGTTTGATATGTAAACTAGTCAACAAGCTTAGGAGTGGCGCCTTCCAACTGAACCGAAACCGAAAAAAACACGCCAAAGTCGATCAAAAGTCAAAGTCATGTTGACTGTTTTCTTTTAATATCGTAGTGTTGTGCACTCGAAATTCTTGCCAGAAGGACAAACGGTATATTAAGAATATTATTTGAGCGTTATGCGGCATTTAGGGGAGCAAATTTGACGAAAAGGGCCAGATTTGAGGAAAGAAAATGCTTGGATTTTGCACCACGATACGAGTAATGCGCCTACATGCAAGGCCATCATTGTTAACGAATTTTACAAACACCATCGAGCAACCACCATATTCATCAGATATGGCTACAGCCGACTTCTTTCTTTTTCATAAACTCAAATTACCACTTCGTGGCACCCGTTTTCTATCGTTAGAAGACCTAAAGGAGAACGTGGCGAGAACTGAACTCAATTCCGGAAACAGCGTTTGAAAAATGTTTTGATGATTGGATTATTCGTTGGCGTAAGTGTATCGTTTCTGAAGGAGCATACTTTGAAGGTGATAAAATAAATTTGGATAAATAACAAACATTTCGTGTATTATTGATCTTTTCCTGGTACTTTCTTGACAGAGTAGTATTGCTGCTTAAAGTATGCAAGTAACATCCTATAATCATCCCACTGCAGGGAAAAGGCCTCCATCATTGAATTCAAGTTACCACAGCAATGATGGGTGTACTGGTATAATCACCACGCTTGCCAAATGCGGGTTGGTGATCACAAACCCGAGCAACATTCGGAAATTCGAAACTTTTTGTTGCCCGACCCGGGATTCGAACCTGGGACCCTGAGATCTTGGTCCGGTATTTAAACCACTAGACCAACGGGGCGGTTTTGGGCGGGGGGGTGTTGCTGCCTATCTGTAATATTTGAAATCGAAAGTCTTAGATTAACTTCATGAAATACTTTTTAGATAAATTAACAGGTAAATAAATCAATCAAAAATCTGTTCAAAATACAATAAATTTATTGCCACATAATTGATATCTGTCACTTTTATTCCTGTTTGTTATGGTAATGTACAATGGACCAAATTGAATCATGACCCACCTTATGGTCATTTTTCTACTGTCATTCTATACAAGTTGGTTGAAATTCGCTTGAACATACATTTCCTAGTAAAAAAGCTTTTATTATTTTTGACATTGACACTGACAGTCACTGACAAGGCTATGATCGCTGTAATAAATAGATCGGAGTGTGAGTGATCGGGTACTGCACGAAATGTTTGTATGAAAATCTGCGACAACTTCATTTCATATGGGTAAAGGAAGGTTACAATTCAATGCAACACAGGTAGGTATTCGGGATTCGGCACAGCCGGGCGGCAAGTCTATACCGGGAAACAGTTTCTTTATAAAAGTTCTATTAGAACATATGTGAGTCATAATGAAATAAAACAGTAAAGTTGAAGAATTATAATTTATTCAATAATTTCATCAATGGATCATTTTAAGTTTTAAAAAGTGGAACTAACTGGAACTGACTAACTAAACTAACTAAAAAAATAGAAAATTTAATAAAATTATTTTTTGGGGTGCGATGGTTCAAATGGTTTGGTTCTGATGGCATTACTACTGAACTAAACCAAAAACCGAGTTAGTTCTTTCGTCCCTACTATCCCACATTTGAAACAAACACAAAAAAAAAATGTATCAGTATCTGGGGATCTAGACGGCCATATAATGGGAGTGAATTCATCTTCATGCTGGGTAAACCAATTCGAGACAATTCTTGCAGTATGCACTCGACAGTTATCATGAACGTAGGAGAATATTGGCACTTCTTCACGCAAGTAAATTCTTACAATGAATTGACATAGTTCATAGCTTAATAGTTATGAAGAGGAGAAATTTGAACAAATTCTCCTACACTTCCGGCATCCATTCAGGCCCACATGTTATCTAAAATTCCTCTTCAGTTCAGATCCAGGTTCTGACTTTGTTCCGATTATATTTAATTCTCGTTATATTTCTCGAATGTCCATAGCCTTGCTCACTGATCACTACAATCCGAGCTCTTTGTTCTGCCAAATTGGCCATTATACGATTTGTTTGTAGATAATATTTTCTAAGATATTTATTTAAAAAAAAATCTGGCTGACTACTTGACATCTGACACACGACGTTTTTTCATTTTAAAAATTGTAATATAATTATTCTTCGTAGTGAAAAGAGTTTTGGATTATGGACTTATTTTTATCTAAAATATGTCTAGTTCAGTGATAATAAAGGTTAATCTTGCATAGATCTGTGACCCACAACGACGAATTTTTATTCATATTTAAAACCTACTTAGTGCAGCATGACGGCTAAGAAAACCTTACTACATTTATAAGTTTAAAGGAATGATCGGCGAAGTGGGTCATGATTCAATTTGGTTTCTTTATCTCATTTGCTTTCTTAATTTTCATATTTTGTATTCCAAAGTCTACTAAATTGGCCTTTTTTCGCTTGCAAGTGTATCTTTATGATATTTTCTAATAATTTACCTGTATTTTAGTCATCGCATATTTTACTGAAACGTAGCCTAATTAAGTCATCTACTTTATAGTCACTTGGATCATTCTCCGAAATTGGATATTACAAGATTTATCTCAGAATGTAGTTTAATGAAAGTGAAGCTCTTACCGATATGGTCCCCTTGAACCGTGGGTCCATTCGTCGCAAACCATCCATGAAATCGCGTACAATCTTGCGCGAGTGGTCGACGATGCGAAACCCTGTTATATTGACTGCCCCGTACTCCGTAACTTCGTTTTCCCAGTGATCATCCATAACCTGTTAATGTAAGTTAGCTATTCTTCATGTAATTTTTTTAATCACTCTTAAGTGTTATTAAAAGTTAAATAACAAAAATATAATATCGATGATTGTAGTCGAAACGATCAAACGTTCAAATCGTTTGATCAAATCGTTTTGTAATTTGAGCTAGCACTGTGTCACTCTCCGAAAAATAAGTCTATGTAAAATTATTAACTCGTCTCTAGCAAAACTTCGAATTCGGTGCCACTTATACTCATTACTCATAAACCAACGTCAATTACGTTACACTAACAATTTCTTATGAACAAAGCCATAGTGCTGTGTTGCAACTGATGCCCCTGTTCTACGCTCATCATGAGATTTACGCTTATCATGAGATTTAGTTCGTGAATTCGTTTTTTGGGTTTGTCACGCTTCTAGAAAATCATCAATTATGGGTCTCATAATATAATTGCATCGGGTCATAAGCAGTATTTTTATAACTTTAATCGTCAATTTTCGATAAAATACTAAAGTACCAGTACTGCTTTCACATCTATTAAATTTAATCTATTTCACATATATTTAACTTGTCCTGCTATGTTGATTGATTGGAGTAATGCGGTCAGCGCTAATTATAAATGAGGCAAATATTGTATGATTTAAACGATGTTTGACCTAGATAAGAACAGAAGAGAAGATTAAGTCAGTTGAATTCTATATTTTTCTACGAAAATCGAATAATTCATTTTCAGCCGCAATGCATTCAACCTTTGGATTTTGTTACAGGCACCATCATGGATAATGATTTCTGCTAGATCCAAGAAATGGAATGCCATACGCATAAGTGCCTATTTGGTTTTATTCCCTAAATTGAATACAACATGCTAACCATAGCACTAATATTAGTATTCTTGATGTTGTCTCTGTTCAAAATTATGTGCTTAAACGTTTTGCGCTTTGTGTTTTGGTAGCCTCCAATACTTACCAGTCCACTGAGCATGTAGTGGTATGTCCGCCGCCCCAATTGTACTTTTCGGACGTGACCCAGCAGGATACTTTTGGCGTTTTTCGTGTTGCAATCCAGCACTATACGTTTGTTGCCCCAGCGATCGTGTTGTTCCAAAGCCAACAAGAATTCCATGGCGTCTGATGCGTTATTGATTCGCTTTACGAGTGAGATTCGAAACGCAGTGCTGCCCGGCTGCATAGATTGGTACAGCTGTTGCAAGCGCAGTAAACCTAAGAGTAAAAGTTTTTCATTAAACCCTTTGTCAAAGTGATGGCATAGTATCATGTAGTGTACCGTACATGTTTATTACACAGATTAATTTTAGGTTCGCCATTAAAGTGAATCCTTGTCTGTTCAATCAAAAATAAATGTTACAGGAGCCTATTAAGACATACCTAAATGATTTTAAACTTTCGCGATTTGAACACATATTATTTATAGTACACAACGGATCGTTATCACGTTAAATATTATGAAGGTATTACCTATTTACTAAATACCTATTTATTTACCCGACGTTTCGACTGGATTGCACCAAGCCGTGGTCACTGGCCGGCTGACTGATGACAGCTCAACGACGTCTTCGCGAAGAGCGGAGTTCCAGACCTACCCCCAATTGACCTTGTTTATTTTTATTTTTAGCTATGAAATTGGTATGACTTACAACCCTGACAGTATCGTCACGACGGCGAAATGAGAGGTTTTTCGGCCTTGTACACTTGCTGATGATTGGGTTCCAAGTTGTTGATACGCGGTATCCATCTTCGCAGTTGAAGTTGTTGTAATGTTTTTGATTTTTACCGCTTCCCCTACAATCCTGGAGTAATAGTGCCGGTCTTTGGATAGTACCTGTGGCTTGTGTAGCTCAATCCAGTGATTGGTCCCTGCCTCCAGCAAATGTTCAGCTATCGCCGATTTTTGCGCCTGACGGCGTCTTACAGCTCTGATATGTTCTTTCACCCTCTCCGCTATTATTCGTTTGGTTTGTCCGATATAAGAACTACCACAACTGCAATCTACCTTGTAAACGCCCTGTGTTTGTAGGAAAATAGTATTGTTCGGGGTGCGCAGGTGGTTCGCGACTTACGAATGCGGACTATATACAGTCTTACTGGAGTATTTAAGTCTGGTAAATAAATAGGTATTTATACCTTCATAATATTTAACGCGATAACGACCCGTTAGTGTACTATTAAGACATGTTAATAAAAAAAAACACGAACGATATTAACGATACATAGTATATAAATTTTTCATAGAGAATATAAAAAATAATAATCACACAGGCATTGTCAGAAGCATTTATAAGCTGGTCTATTTTACAATTCCCCTAAACCAATTCGAGTCCACACGAATTTTATCGAATTAAACGCCCCATATAAAACAAGTGAAACGAAAAAGGGACAACGCGTGCTCCAAAGAGGCAAAAAATAAAACTCTTTTGCCCCGCGAGAAAGGCCGAAGCGAGAAGATATGTATTATAATAATTTATACCAAACGATTTATAGGTATTACAGAAACGACCCATAAAAAAATTGTTGAGACAAAAAGTTAGGAGTTCAAAGATTAGAAAAAATTAACTCACTGATTCAACAGTTAAAAAAAAGCTGTTATAATCCAGATATACATAGTGATAATAATCTGAATTGGTAATACCACGTTTTGTTATATTCACATTTCAAACAGCAAGCAAGCGAGTCTTACTTTATAAATACCAATGAAGTCATTCTGACACGCACTACTATATACTATGGGATCAGTCCGCAGAGACAGGTTTTTAATCAATTTGATTTCGAACGGTGTGTTTTCTCATCTTAATGAATTTTTCGTATATTGTCATCTTAATGACAATATACGAAATCAGCCTATAAAAGCTCTTAACTGCGTACAATTTTTGTATAACTATGGTTGGAGCTTAAGAGGACTTAAGCTGATTATGTGCTTCTAACGCTTGGCTGCGAGTTGGAACAGATCTTTTAATTGTTGTTTGTGTGTCCATATTTCGCCACGAAGGTATTTGCTTTTATGTGTAATTTTAATCTTACACAAGCATTACTCTGCTACAAGTGGTTAGTGCTTTATCATTGTAACGACTTTCTGAAATCTTAAACAACTTAAACTCAAGTATCTGCAACGACATTCATCACTCGCTACTCACACTATCCATCACTCAAGAATGCTTCTTCTAAAATAGTTGCTTATATTCCAAGCACTGGCCTACCCATTTTAGTATAACATATCCAAAGACCAAGACATTTGGCTCTTTAATAAACATCTTCTTCGCGTACTACCGTAAGGAATCCTAGGATCAACCGCCTCATAGTGATGAATCATAATTAATATAATATTCGTTAATTATGTCTTTGATCTTAGCAGGGTGTAATTAAATTACTTAGGATTTTTCTTTCTTGTTCGCAAATGAGTTATTCTTTAGGTAAAACTAAGAGCATAGTAATTCTCATACTTTGTAAAGATAAGCCATCGTTAGTAAGAAGGTAAACATAGTTTACATCCATCCTACGACTTTCAGGGGGGTTTTAATGAGTCTAGAACCATGTACCTACTAATGGTTCCAATGTACGCGTATACTGCAGCGTAAAATCGCACCTCGAGGTTCATCCGAACGCCCGAGCTGTCTACGACGCTCGAATGAAAGAGTAAATTAAAACTAGTATAAGATCCCACCACCTTCATCGAGCTGGTTATTAGATGAAAAGTATTTAATATGCAATTAAATATGCCAATAAATATATTGCAAATGGGTTGACTAAAAAATTTCAGTCCAGAGTAGAATTTTTAAAATTTGACAACCGAACTATAGGTCTGGTTTTTCGCATTCAACCCGTATAGGTGTACCGTGTTCATAATTAAATAATATTTATTTGCATTTAACTTTATTTAATTAACCAGACCGGTGCAAATAACTAGTATCGATTTACCTGTTTATACCTGCCTACTCAAGGGTTGTGACGGGAAAAAAATAGTCAACCTAACGTTTGCATATTCTATGGGCTTCATATTTTCGATTGATATGGAATTTGTCTATTAACCAAACTAGTGAAAAGTTTAAAAAAAAGTTAATTAATCATACTGGATTACTAGATTTACACTCTGGACTGATTTTTTTAAGCAACCCATTTGTAACATATTTATTGGCATACTTAATGGAATAGAAAATACTTTTCATCCAATAACCAGCTCGGTGAAGGTCGTTGTATGGTGGGATCATAGACTAAACGCTTAGTCAGTCGTACAAGGCATTGAAGACATGACAGTTGTCAAACTTTAAATTACGATATCGGCCAGACCAGTGGTTATTTGCATGTTATTTTTTCCATTTTATATAAGAATTTTAAGGCAGGTAATTATTGATTGATTCATAAATTGATCCATTATATTTTTGTTACTTACTAATAAGGCAAGGAAGTTAAGTACCTACATTGACTTTTTGCAGTGTCATTCATCAACGTAGGATTATTTTAGACATCAACAGCCAATTGTCCGTCCACTGCTGGACGTAGGCCTTCACCTTAGATATGTTTTTTCGTTATTTTAATTTGTTGTACGAAAATGTTGCCTTGATTATTTACAAAAATATTTCTTACATCCTGTTTTCTTGAGTTTTCGCGAACACTATACATTGAAATGAAAGATAGTTTACGGATTTAGAACGCGTTTATTTTTGATTTAACCCGACGTTTCGAACCCTTTACAGTGTTCATGGTCACGGGTAGACTAAGGTGTTATTCGTCTTTAAAGGGAAAGGGTTCGAAACGTCGGGTTAAATCAAAAATAAACGCGTTCTAAATCCGTAAACTATCTTTCATTTCAATTTCTTACATCGTCGAAATTATTATTAGTTTTTTAAATATTCTTTTTTTATAACCAGATAACCACATTTAACTTATTACGGTTTTTTGGTTCGATAAAAATACTTCAAACTTGGTTCCAATTTGAAAGGAAAATTCTCCTGAGAGCAGATGAATAGGGAATGATAGGCCAAAAAACGTTGAAAAATTATAACTTGTTAACTAAAATTTAAACGGACGAAAACTGGAACAGAAATTCCTATCATAAAATATTATTGAGATGAGCTTTAGGGTTCCGTTACCAAAAGGTAAAAACTGGACCGTCTGTCCGTCTGTGCATCATTTTGGATTTCTTTCTCATGAGCCGTGATTGCTAGACTGGACTATAGACTAGTTACTAGCAAAGCTGCGGCTTCTTCCCAATGCTAGAAAATTATTTACGCCGTGAAACATTATAATAAGCTAGAGTAGTTTGTAAGTCTCACTATAATAAGTAAATTTTATTAAAAACTGAAGGATATGTTCACGGATTTTATTTCGCGATTATTTTGGTGTAGCCCGTCGTTTCGAACACTTAACAGCGTTCATGGCTACGGGCAGACTAAGGTGTTATTTGTCTTAAAGTAGATAATTAAATAAAAAACTGCCTTTTCTAATTTTGATCACCAGTTATGTTCCTTTTCACACAATATGAGCTTACTAATTTTGGAGTATCTGCAGTGTTGCCATGGTTTATGGACATCATTGATGGTATGACGGGGTCCCAAGCAGCTGGTAAATTTCATAACATCTTTATTGAACTCAAGATGTTTTTAATTTCTATTGCTTCTAGGTACATAGCACTTTCCTTAGCTAGAACTTGAGGTTTGTCAAATCTAATGAAATGGTTAGGATTTTCAAAGACTTTATTAGTCTGCACGTGACCATAAACGCTGTAAAGTGTTCAAAACATACTAAAGTGTGTGGTTAACCTAAATTAAACGCATATAAAAATGCGTAAACATATCTTTCATTTGAATGTACGAGTATAATGTTCGCGTAAACTGCAGAAAACGCGGACAGAACAGTTAGAATTGTAAACCATTTTATAAATTAATATTTTAAAGGCATTCTATAGTCTTCGGTCACCTTTTTGGGCTCGTAAAAACGAACGAATACCCAAAACAATTTCACTGGTAAGAGATAAATGTGCGGGGAGAGATGCGGAGAAAGTTTGTTCCGCACCCGGACTATTCACACCATGTGTCGCGTCTGAACTCGTCATGACCCTTGAGGTTTTCTACTGTCATCGACCGACTAATGGTCGTGACGTCAGCTGTGTGTAGGCTATCTATTATAAACTTGTCGAATGTCATATAAAATGTTGCGCACTTTGCGCAGCTCCGTAAGGATTGAGTAACTTTCATCAGCACTGAAGAACATAAAAATTCTGAAGTAAAAGTTTGGTAGCAAACTAAATCATAAAAACCAAAAATATGTTAACTGGCTTGTTGCTATAATCTTAAGTAAAATTATCACATGTGTCACTGTCACTGGCTTTTATTTGAATCTAGACATCATTAAAATTTATCTCAGAGATTTGATCTTAGCACGTTATTGTTAGCAAAATACAAAATATGGACGATATCATGAAGTAACTTTCTATAATAGAATAATGTCAATAAAAGTAAATTAAATCGCCTCATAGTAATGAATAATATTGGTTCATTTTCTTTTTTATCTTAAGATAATTATTATTTTTATTGAATTACTAAGAATTATACTTTATTAGGATTATGCCATTAATGCTGTGGTAACTTGAATTCAATGATGGAGGCCTTTCCCCTGCAGTGGGATGATTATAGGCTGTTACTTTACTTTATACTTTGTTTATCAAAACTGGTTTGTTTTAGTTTAGATTTTCTTAAGGTACATCTTAATAGAATTAGAACTCAATACATAATGAAGTCTAAAGTCAATGTAAGTACTGTGTAGGTCTAAGGGTACACTTAAGTACCTATAGGTAAAACTTTGGCTTTCGTGGAAGATTGATTGTATTTGACTAAGTGATTAAAGTTGGGAGATTCTACACAATAAACATGAGTTCAAAATTTTCAAAATTTTGGTACAAAAGGCCTGGAAGTCGGAGTGCTGACGTCGCAGTACAAAGTAACGCGACTGCCAGATATTTGACATTTTTGTAGCTGTAGTGAGGGTCCTTAAGCAAGGACTTTCGCCAATTCCGGGTCGGAAGCTTGTGTTTCGGCAAGATGTTCGAGGCTCACAGGCAATTCTAATTCCTCAATGCGCGACAGAGTATCAGCCACCACATTATCGTTACCAGATATATGGCGGATGTCTGTCGTGAACTGGGAAATGAAGTCCAAATGTCTATACTGCCTAGGCGAACAGTTTTTCTTCCGTTAATGGAAAGCAAAACTGATCGGCTTATGGTCAATTTAAATGATAAAGTGCCGAGCCTCGATCGTATGCCTGAAATACTTCACGGCTTCAAAATTGCGAGAAGTTCTCGGTCATATGGCGAGTATTTGATTTAGGAGGGACTCAGCTTTCTGGAAAAGAAAGCTAATGGTTGCTAAACGTTGTCTTTAAGTTGCTGCAAGACTGCACCAATTGCTAAGTCTAATGCATCCGTAACTATGGCAAGCGTAGCTGAGCAATCAGGATGGGCTAGTAAGGCAGCGTTTGCCAGACTTTCCTTCGAGGCTTCAAAGGCTGTTAGAGCTTCACCTGTGAGGTCAATTGGGTATGTTCCCTTTAAAGATCCAGCCAATAATGCGTTCAGGGAATTTTGAATTTCAGCAGCGCGAGGAAGGAATCTCCTATAAAAATTGAGTATGCCCTGAGGCTCTGAGTTGACGCACGTTGGTGGAACGAGGGAAGTCTTTGATTGCTTGAACCTTAGCATCTAGAGGTCTGGTGCCGCTCTCGGATATGCTGTATCTTAAAAAGGTTACCTCAGAAACTCCTAAGACACATTTTGAAGGTTTGGCGCAAAAGCTCCTCGTGCTGGACCTGATCTCTCGAAAAAATCAAAAAATCGTCGAGTAATGTATACACAAAATCAAGCCCTTTGGTCATTTCGTCCACAAACCTTTGGAAAGTTTAGCCCGCATTACGAAATCCAGAGGTCATGTAAGGAAATTCAAACAGGCCGAACGGTGTGGTGATTGCAGTTTTGGGAATATCCTCTGCACTGACAGGTATCTGATTGTGAGCTTTAACTAAATCTAGAGCACTAAAGACTTTACAACCAGCTATACTATGGGCAAGGTCGTGTATGTGTCTAATCGCATATCTGTCAGGAACAGTACGGGCATTCAACATGCGATAATCACCACACGGTCGCCACCCGTTATCGTTCTTCGGTGCTAAATGCAGTAGTGAGGACCAAGACGTGTGTTCCCCAAATCCCTCCGGGAAAAGGATGGTCTTTTCTTTGCTCGGATTAATACCAAACAATCGGTACACGCTATAGGTCAGGGTGATGAGCTTTGATAGATTGATTGAGTCTGCCACAAATACTGTCATAGAGTCATCGAGTGATGACTCTATGACAGTATTTGACTAGTATAACACTATTATAAGGAGCTTACAGTCGAGTGACCATAAGCTCCTCATAATAGTGTTATTGACTGAAACCTAGCGATGAGTCCCATTGTAGTAGATGCAGCATTAAGCATTCCCATTTAGAAACCGGTAGAAGCTGCCACATAGTCTTCATTGTCTATTTTAGATTGTATTTCCGTGAACCATTCTCCGTTTTTTGAATTAAGCTGCTCAGGTTTGATTTCGCACCACTTCATTCAGTTTTAAAAGTCATCATCTTTAGTAGAAAACCCATTCCTAAATTAATCCGTTTGATTAATAAATAATAAACTCCCATGAGGCATATTTTTATAAGGGTTTTCTCCTCATCTGAAGCCAGGGGCAGGCTATTCTTTGCTATTCACCCAGCACTCATGCACCATTGCGAACATTAACGGATTTATGCACTGATTCCACTTACTTGCTACCTCAGTGCCCTGTAAACTATATGATTCCACAAAGCCCTCTTTCAGAGATGACATTTGAAGTTCTTTTATAATTTTCCTCTTCTTTTCTTCTCCTCCTATGCCGATGGTGCTTCCAGGGAGAGTTTTTGCCATTTTTAGATGTAACTCCTCAATGACTTTGAGATGCAGTCTCATCACTATTGAGCCAGAGGCAATTGCTCTCCTGTCTACTTTCCCCCTTTCGGCATGTTTTATATAAGAACAAAATGATCGGGCATAATCATCTAGCCATTTGAAGCATTCATATTTACCTGTAATCTTGCATCTCTGTGTTACCACTTTGGAGGACGATATTTACCCTCATGTTCAATTTTGATATTAATTTTCTTTTCGATGCCAGTAGCCTCTTGGTTTTCTTAAAAAATAATGTCGTCTTGTTGTATAACTCATACCAGTAAGTCACACACTCCAACAAGGTGCTAGGGTTTTTACCCAAATTGTTTTTGATGAGGTAAAAAATAATTAAATGCTATAGTTGTACTTTAAAATCCCAAGTTTGGCGCCCCTTGCTAAGTACATCAGAATTACTGGTCTTGACGAACTCCATAGTGTGTTTAATTCCCTCACTAATTGTGTCAAAATTCTTTACTAAATACATTTGAGCAAATTTCCACACTATGCTGCTATTGAAATTGCCCACTATACCGGATGAGGGGTAATCTGTTATTTCAGGGATTTCAGCATCAATTATGTTGTGCCCATTCAACAATTTTGATGAATCGCCTAACTCCTTTTTGTTGTAGCTATAGGCCCTATTTACAGAACCAGCTACAGAAGGTGGTGGGCTCCCATAACCATATGGAGGTGGGTTCGTGTACAAATATGTTCCGCTCATCATATGTAAACCATTGGTTGATTCTGGATTGATGTAAGATTTGTTTATTATCAATCCTCTTGTTGTTGTATCACCCGGCTGACTTAGTATGCACGCCACCAGCCTGTTTAGCTTGTTGCTCATTATGAACTTGCTTCGGTAATCATTCATTTTTATTTAAAACGTCTGTTACTGCCGAATGTAATCTATGTATCATATTGTCATAGGTATTGTCCACACAGGAATACACTGAAACGAAATTACAAAGTAGAAGGTGCAAGAACGAGTATGAAAATAAACATGCAGCTCAGATGGAAATTAAATATTTGTAGGAAAACTAAGATAACACAATAGATAGCTGATAAAATAATTATTTAAATATTTCGGTTTAAATTGTAGGATAATTGGAGTGCAGAGGGTATACACGTTAAATCGTCTGTCATTAAGAGCAGATTCTGATGTGACCCATTATCAGCTACAGGAATCAGATCTACATCGGTCATGTACTTAATACAGGATATGTAATATGTGGTGATTAATCGGGAGATTTCATCGGATGCATCTCCGGAATCTCCGACAAACATGCTTGCTACTCTCTCGATTGGATCACGTTTCCCATTAAAGAATGCCAAAATGACTCCCGCTGCTGACGATTTATTTAGTGGAATATAAAGAGGTCTCTTTTTCTCTTTTGTGAATGAGAGCTCGACTGAACCCTGAATCCTTTCATACTGGTTTATGAATGAAGGGAGAAGAGTAAAACTGTCACACGACATTGCGCTGAATGTGGGATCTCTGTAAGAACGCATCTGGTTCTCCGTAATATAGACCTCGTGATTGGTCTGATTAAGAATAAGAGTGAGATGAGCTTTTACTGTCGTATTACCAATGGTTATTTGCATGGTCGTCCTTACGGGCTTATATGGACTGCTCCCGGATGGTACATTCTTCATATCTGCCAGGATCTTCTCGTACTCAGCATTAGTGAGCACCTTAAATTTCCTGTAATCGCCATAACCAGTAGGAGCTGACATTTTGATTTGATCAAAAGACAGTCAATTTATTAGATCAAAGATAGGTTAACAGAAGGTATTAAATCACTAATCGAATATAGAATCACAGGGTTTCGTTAATAAATGAACAAAGGTCGGATATGATACTATGTCTGTTGTCCGTTATGACCGTTGACTTGACGTACTAGAGAAGAGAATTTTCTTTGACAGGTTAGACACACGCTTGCGCGGCTGCGCGCGCAGAGCGTTGACGACGCGCGCAGCACGCGTTGTACTAGATGGTACTAGTGAGACGGCACGGTCGAGTCGAGAGTATAAGCTAGTTAACATCGATATGTCGATAACAATGTGTGTATTTGAGATTCAAAATAAATATGTACAGTATAAAGATTGTGTTGGACACAATAAGTTGTTAATTATAAATTTAAATTATAAAATAAAGTAAAATTAAGTAAATCAGTTGAAAAGAGGAAGGTAGCTTACAGCAGTAAATATTTTAAAGTGCCTGTATAGAAATTAATTTCGATTATTATCTCCTAGATATGAATTCGAGGCTCTTGATTATTGCGAAAATGTCGTCTTGCGGTTATTTCAGCCTTTTGTTGAATTAAACTCCGCTTCGAACGTCTCTTTTGGAGTGCGACAATTATATCAACGACAATAATTTCTAACTTCACCAAACTTTGGTACTCTGCACCCTCACAATGGTTCAATATAACTTGCAATTTATCAGTACGCAAGTCGACTTTGACTGAAAATAGTGTTTAACCCTTGTTACCAAATTTCTGTTATTTAATTTTTTCCGCCTTTTGTGACAATTTGGAAATGCGAAAATATTTTAACTGTTAGTGAAGTGAAGTAATATGTGAAGTGTATAGTTTGTGCTAATCTTAAAATTATATTGCTAAAAATAAGTTTGAGGCTACTTGCACACCAAATTAAATAAGTCCAAGTCAAATTAATACTTTTTTTTTAAATCGACTGAATTTTTATCATCGATTAAGCTATGTTTTAAGCTAGCAAAATCTGCACCGTTAATCAAGTTTCAGAAACTCTAACTTCCAGCTTTACGGCTTTAAGTATGAGTCAAGTATTCTACTGTGATGTCACGAGATACGTTCTTTTTAAACGTAGTGAGCTATAGTAATTAATAGAACCGGCCAAGTGCGAGTACGACTCGCGCACGAAGAGTTCCGTACCAAAAAGGCCAAAAAACGGGTTTGTATGGGAGCCCCCCTTAAATATTTATTTTATTTTATTTTTAGTATTTGTTGTTATTACGGCAACAGCAATACATAATTTGTAAAAATTTTAACTCTCTAGCTATCGCGGCTCTTGGGATACAGCCTGGTGACAGGCAGACGGACAGACAGCGAAGTCTTAGTCATAGGGTCCCGTTTTTACCCTTTAATTATGGAAAACGCAGTAGAGTACTTAACTTATCTTACTAATATTATAAATGTTTGGATGGATGTTTGTTACTGAATCTCGCCAAAACAGTTGAACAGATCTAAATGAAATTTGGCAAAGATGTAATATGACTAGGAATAAAATCGTGCACAAAGTCGCGGGTAACGCCTGATAATTATTATTTTGGATATTATGTTCCAATCGCTTAAAGAATTTTACTTTAAAGTATTTCTTATTATTTTTCTTTTTTATTTCTTTTATATTGTTACTGAAGCATGCCAAAACGACTGAACCGATCTAAATGAAATTTGGCAGATCTTGGTCTATGATCAGATTAGTAGGATAGTGGTCAAAAAACTGTTATATCAGGGTTCCCGTGGGATAGCTTTTTTTTTTTTTTTTTTTTTTTTTTTTTTATTGGAAACTCAACAGCTTTTTATACAGTATACATGTAATGGTTAAACTATCAATCAAATCTAGCCAATTACAGAGTTTCACCACTTACACATGAAATTGTAGGTTACAAAGTAGATATAAAGTAGATATAAAATGATGATGATATGTAGATAATTATAACTATAACTTATATAAACTAAATACGAAAAAATAACAATAATAAGAAATCAATTGCTAGTAGGCAGAGATAGAAAGTTTTGTACACGTTAAATACAGAACAGAGTTATATAATTATATAAATGAGGTAAAGTTCGCATAATAGGTGTGATGATGTTTATCAAATTATGACATAGGTACATAAAAATACACATGCTCATATGAATGCAGACTCATATCTACTCAAACATACTCCTTAAAATATACATACGCACATACACAAAATAAAACACAAAAAAAAAAACATTACGTCCCGTTGGTCTAGTGGTTCAAACACCGGGCCAAGATCACGGGGTCCCTGGTTTGAAGCCGAATTTCGAATTACATTCCTTACTGTTTTTTACTGTAAACACAAAATAACACACTGCGTTAGTACTTTACCTTTACCATTCGAAACTTATACAGCGTTGACGAGCAGAGTGTTACATGCATTAAAGCTATCGGTACCTACCTATTCGTTTAATTTAAGTTAAAATAAGTAAATTTACTATAAAGCGCGCGCTCATAAATACTCTCATTATTTATCCAGACTAGCCAGAATTATGTGTTGTTTAAGTGAGCGCTTAGAAACGTTAAACAAGTCTATTTTACTATATTTACGGTTATAGGTTCGAAGTAAACGTGACATGACACAGTTTCTACCATATCTTGTTTTTTAATCATAGTCACGGATAACAGCTAGTCATTTATTTATGATAACATCGTTGCAATGTCAGATTAAAAATTTGTTGCTGTGTAGTTGCAAAATGTTAGTATGATGATCAAAATATATTTGTTTGTTTCTACACCAAATTTAAACAGTCTAGGTAATAAAATTTATATATTGTGCTAATGCCTTGGATGCCTCATGTGGTAATGGAAAAAGACGATGAGTGAGATGACTGCCAAAACTTTCTGGATCACACAATCACTCTTACTCGTTGTATCTTTGCGAAAGGAAAAGTAAGCGAATGCAAATTATAGTACGATGTGAATTTGAATGCATTTTATTTTAATAATAATCAGTCATCACATTCATCCTAAACATTTATGAGCATAACACCTCCTATACAAGCATCAAATTTTCTATCACAGTAGCCTTTGTTTAAGTCCGTATGTTATTTATTAAGTGACATTAATCGACTTTGCTCACATTAGTTTTTTCCATTTATTATGAATGTAAGAAAATATAGTTATTTTGATTAACATACTCAAAATATAAATAACCTTATTGGTATCAAAAATATCCTTTCTGACGCCTATTACGTTTTATCTTCCATACGTGCTTTGCTGGAGTATAATGTGTATTATGTTGGAGCAAGCCCTATTCGCTATTTAATTTTGATCGATCGAATCAGCCCATTCCCCCCCCCCCCCTTGTCTTGCCAATGTTTTGCGGTGCGTCACCCTTGTTTCTCCACCAATTTGGTTTAATAGGATCTTTTTACTCTTTTTCTCTTTTCAATCCCATATTCCAATAACCTTGCTTATATGTTACAAATTGGATTACAAAATGCGATCTGGTATCAGACGAAATTGATTTTAAAAGAAACATGTTTACTAAAAATGTTCGTTTGAAAGAGCGGTATTTTGTTAAATCAGTTAGTAGTCTAATCGTATAACAGCTATAGGATTGAAAGACTAATTTCATCAGAAACGGTACATATTTATCTATCTATATATTTAAAAATCAATTGCTGTTCGTTAGTCTCGCTAAAACTCAGAATGGCTGAGCCGATTTAGCTGATTTTGATTTTGAAATGTTTGTCGTAATCCAGGGAAGGTTTAAACGGTGGGAAAATATGGAAAAATTGCGAGAAAGATAGTAAAAACAACAATTTTATTCTACCATATAAGCAGTTGTACATCAAAATTTTCAATCGATTAGAGAGTTTTAAAATGTCGTTAGGATAGGTAATACGAAGTACACCGGGTCATCTAGTCATCAATAATTACAAACGGCAATATCAAATTGGTAAACGACTGTTAGCAAAAAAGAGGCTAATAGTTTAATCTAAACATGGTCTATTTATACCATAATGTAACGCATGACCACTGCTCTTCATTATACGAGAAAGCCTACCTAAATGAAACTAATATAATGAATAAAGTTCAGACTGTATCTCTTATAGTTGCGGGTGTTATCGCACGCAATAGTTAACCAACATAGGTAATTGTTCACACAACAATAACTTGATCCACTAACTAGGAACTATAATATGCATTCATTTGAGCATGCCTGTGTTGGAGCGACCTATTCCCACGTCTCCAGCGATATTGAATAAATTGAATTCCGATGCGTCGCAAAACCGAGAGCTTTCCTTATTATCCCGTTCGAAACGTCCTCAGTTGGTAATAGAATACCTATTGTGTGTATCGCAGTTTTTCAGCCCCTTTCAAAATGAATGATCTCAATGTCCTATAGACACGTGGTTTTCTGGGTACATAACCTAAATCTTTGAAACATTAGAATGTATGACACACGATTAATTCAAAACTTTTTATTATATTTAGCCTACATGTTAAACCAGGTATGCCGAAATAGTGGTTTCGCTAAAACCATTACTTAAGAGTAGGTAGTACCATAACATAGCGTTTGCCGATTGTAGAAAGAAAAGCAGTAATCACCCCTTCAGTCGCCTGTTGAGACTTAAACAGGGAGAGAAGGGACCTCTAACTAAACAATTTTGAAATAAAGGTCATGTACACTGAAAATGTGTAATCATTTAAAATACGTAATCTACTTTTACCATAAAATTATTTTAACTTTTTCCTGCTGACATTTATAAAAGTGAGAAATTTTTTTAAGATATAAAAAGTAGAAAACTAAAACCCAACGACGACATAAAACGACGCTATAAAATTATGAAACAAGATTTTCAGGACACTGAATTAAACAAAACTACCGCAGAAACCAGGCGGTCAAAAAAGAGTCTACCAGGATGCCTTAGCTGTAAGGTAACAATAATGTCATACGATATAATACTATAGTACTCAATAATCACTGTGTAGAGACACATAATCAAGCTTGAAAAAGCGTAGTCACATGTTACGCAGATTTAAAAGCCTTCACCACTCCTATCGCTCCGCTTACCAAGCCTCGGTTCACATTCAAATACGTTGCTTCAGTGTTACGGTATGTATCTATTTGTACGTTCAAGCTCAAATATGTGAATCTTCACACTGATATAAAATAAATTATGTGTACACGCCAAATTTTATTTAGTGACACCTCATGTAGCCTATGATCAAAACGATGAACATAATTATCAATGCGTTTTTAATCGTAAACAAAATGTTTTGGCATAATATAATAAAATCTAATGACACGGCAGTATAGCGAGCGTTTCTAAACTGAAGAAGCCGTATGTAAACATAGACATACAGTCCTACATAAAAAGCCTGTCAAAATCATAATACTTCCTTGGTTCTGCGTAGTCAGGTAAAAGTGTCGCACTTGACATTACGGAATGTCTAGAGATCCAAATATTAAATCATTTAGGTTGCCTGTGTAATTTGGAAAATCAACAAAAACTATATTTATTTGTATTCTAGTTTTTTTTTTAAATTATTTTATATGAGTATTGTAATATGTTGAATTTATAACGCAAAACTATCTAAATACAAGATATCTTGTCGTAAAAATCGACCTGTATAGCAATCATTCCTAGGACATTTTAGTAAAATAAAATATTTAAAATTTCCATTCAGGGACTGACCTGATTGTTTGGATGAATATTGTTTATTTGTTTTTATTGTTTAAGCATCTCTTTTTTCTTACAAGTATGACGTTTTAAATCATTGCGCTCAATGAAGATTACATTTTCCCATGACCGTACCAGAATATTAAATTTCACACTAAAATATAGCAACAAGAAGTGCCGAATGATTGTCGTGTTTGTTATTATTCTCGTAACTTATTTATTATATATTAAAATGGATATCGCTAATACCTGTTTAAAAAATAATACATGAATTTTCTATACTTCCAACTACTTAGTACTTGATAGATTTCGAAGTACTTATATTGTTTATTTATCATTACTGTGTTTCTGCATATTTTATTTCTGTATATTTTAAATCCTTTTGCATAGTAATAATTACATTTTCCTATAATATTAGGAGTAAAAAAGTATGAAATTGCCGTTTTGTATGGACGAAATCGAGAAAAGTCATTTTTCCATACTAACAATTTTTTAGTTTTTTTAAAAACGCCTGAACCGTTTCCGATGCAATTAAAGGTGAAAGTTAGATGGTTATAAAGCTACGCATTATAGTATTTAAATTTCTGAAAATCAAAGTATATAAAAAAACAAATATATATTTTCTATTTATTTACGAGTATTTATTACACTTTATTGCATTATACAAAGATAGTACAAATGGCGGACTTAATGCTAAAAGCATTCTCTACCAGTCAACCATGAGACCAAACAGAGATTTTACAGGCGGTGCAAACAAGTTTAGTGATAAGTAAAAATATTAACAAATGCAGAAAAATTATAAATTACAAAACAGGTATCAGAAGACAAAAATTTTTAAAAAGTGTATGTTATATATACATACGAACTAGCTACATACATATTATATAATAATAATAGATATATACATAACATATAGAAAAATACACATACATAATATTTAAATACACAGAAATTATGCCAGTATGATTCTAAAGAGGAAGAAGATAAAGTCAGTTAGCGAAGTGGCTCCGCAAAGCCTTTTTAAAGGAAAATTTGGTAGTGGATTTTCTAATTTTGGATGGTAGTCCATTCCAGAGACGTACAGCTGTCACAGAGAAAGAATTGGACATAAAGGAAGAGGTATGTCGTGGAGTGAGCAACTGAAGAGTATCGATGGAACGGAGATCTCTATCGTGAGAAGTGTGAAGAAATGAGAATTTATCTTTAAGATAGGATGGACATTTGGGATCAAAGAGCGCGGAAAAGAGAACGCAGAGAGTACGTAAATCCCTGCGGCGTCTAATGGGAAGTCAGTGAAGCTGGGACCGGAACTGGGAGATGTGGTCAAATTTGCGCAAGCCGAAAATGAAACGGATACAGCTATTGAGGAGGCGCTCCAACTTATTGAGAAGGTCTTGAGAGAGATTAGTACAGCAAACATCACCATAGTCGATGATAGGCAAGACCAAAGACTGCACAAGCAAGGTTTTCGTACTAAAAGGGAGAAAGTGTTTGAACCGATAGAGTGCTCTTAAAGTACTAATAACCTTTCTGCTAACCTCCTTAACATGCTGGCACCAGTTCAAATTGTTGTCAATGACGAGTCCCAGACTTTTGACATACGGGGAATAACTGACGACAAAACCATCAAAAACAATAGGAGGAATCGACGTCACGTCTACTTTGGACAGTTGTTTAGGACTTCCAATAATGATAGCCTGGCACTTACTGGGATTCACTTTAACTCCAAATTTACTAGACCATTCATTTATACGCCGCAAATCGTCATTGAGCCGACAAATGACACCACTAATTTCTGATGAACTTCCCTGTGAATATAATTGTAGGTCGTCAGCATATAGATGGTAAGCAGAAGAAAGATGAGAAGTGAGACCATCTATAAAAATAGAAAATAAAAGTGGAGAAAGTATGCCACCCTGCGGTACACCGGAAGATAGATTTTCCCAATCAGTTATGTCCGAGACGTACGGCTTGCTGACGGCCGCGAAGATAAGATGAGAACCAGTCAACAGCAGTTGATGAGACTCGAAGATGCGAAAGAATGGCCAAGAGAATGTCGTGATCAACTGCGTTAAAAGCGTTGGAAAAATCGAATATACTTAATTGAAGCAAGAAGGTCAGCGGACACATTGTAAGGGGTCTTTTCAACGACTTCCTTTGAAGTAATAGGCAGTAGTATTGCATTTTTTTTAGGCAAAAGTTACTTTATTTAGTTTTTGATACAATATTAAAAGAATTACGCAATAATACGACTATACTTAAGAGCTATAAACAAAATAAAAAGTGGGAAAATAATCGGCAATTTCATACTTTAACCCCTATTATTACCATTATATTCGCCTGTTTTTACAGTTAAATACATTAACAAGAAATGCAACTGCGGAATTACGAAAGTTGCAACAGTTGAAATAATTATGCTAATATTTTTCTTACTTTTTTAAATCTTTATACTGCTCTGCTGAAAATGGTTCGATACCAAGTAAATAGAAATTGATCTCGAATAAATTAAAAGTGTTCGGATGCAACTTCAAACTGTATTTAATAAAGAACTTTCGTCATCTACGTAGATTATGACAAAACGGTATCGAACGCTCATAATTTTAAAATCCATTAAAAAGTCTACAAATGGACAAGTCAACAGAGTTTCTTGTAAAAAAGCGTGTGTTTCGTGTTTCTTGTAAAATATTATCAGTAACTACTCGTTACATAACTCTTCAAGCTTAGCCAAAACTAAAACTTGAATAATATCGGACCGGCACAACAAAAATATTTACGCAAGCTCAAAACAAAACAAAGCGAATAAATGACTGACTTGACATTTGTTGTTTGTTATTTTTTAACTCCGCTTGCCAAAAGTATAATAAGGAATAGATTTGCATAAAAGTGGTGATCGTTTGTAATACGTAATTTTTTATGCTCATCTTCACCAAGGAAAAGCAGGATAGAAATGTTAATATCTGAAAACACATTGCTTTTAAAGTTAAATTATCCTTGTAAATCAAATTAATACGTTATTGAAAATATAAATAAATAAAGATTTCATCAAATAATACGACTGCATTCAGTAGAATTCGATCTCACTTTCTTTCGTTATTCAGACAACAGTGGTTCTAAATCACTTCAAACTAATTTTAAAATAGTTAAGTAAATGTCCTCTAAAAATATTTACACGAGAAAAAATTTAAACAAAAAAGAAAGAAAAAAAAGTATGTACGAGTATTAATAACAGCACTTAAAATCATAAACAATAAAAGATATCAGACACAGCGTTGCCTCCGGGTATGATGCCCAAAATGCTGGCAGCATAACATAACATGCTTATACGCTGCCCGAGGTAACTGCCAGACTTTTGGTCACCAGTTGCTTTAGTGAGCTTTTTATACAGCTTAAAAAGAGCTTGGGCACTTGGGCCCCAAGAATCTATCGTCTCAACGCCAAACGAACAAATTAATATTAATAAATATTACAATAGCGTAACAGACATTAGTTCTAATCCTAAACATAACAATGAATAGATTTTTCTTGAATTCACCTCTTAACCCTAGAGTGGGCGCGCTATGAGCATTTTACCGCCCGCGCTAATAACACGTTAATTAATCGTACAACTATTGTCCAATAGGCTTATGGTTTTTAGTAGCTGCCCCCAGTTATGTTCACAATATGCTTTGAAAAGCTGGACACCATCGGTGGTTGGGGGGCTGCTTAAGGAGGGGGTTGATGCTGTCAGGTGTTGCCGAGCGGCAAATTGCTCACCGCGCGACGCGCGACCATTCACGTAGGTAAAATTGTGTCATATATTTTTTGTAAAATTAAAATGAAGACTATATTTTCTGATGTATTTATTTGATAAATTAAGAAAAGGCTTTTAATTTCAGGATTGAATGCCTTCGTCATAATTTTTCAGGTTTAGCGCGACGAAACTTTTACTGACTTACAATTCTAGAAAAAAAAAATACCCAACATGCAAAGTTGACAATAGTTTCTAATAATATATCAATATTCCTGCTTGCTATTCGCCTGTGGCTCTGCTTTACCCGCGTGAATCACAGCCTATATCGCGAGGTCGGAAACCAGTGTCCAGCAGTGGTATACAAATTGATCTATGTCCTAAGTCAAATTTATCTTATTTTTCAAATTTCATAGAAAAATATTCTGTAGTTTCGGAGTGAGAGCGTAACATACAGACAGACGGACAGAGTTATTTTGACATTTATTAATACCTGATCAAGGTGTCAATTTTGCATAAAAGTAAAAAGTAACAGCCTATAGTTACATTTATAATACCTAACATTTTATAATGAAACCAGAGAAGATGTTGACGTTGTTGGCCAAATGATAGCAGACTATTCTGTGAAGAGAATGACTTGCAGATGGCCAATGAGGTTGCCTATTCCATACTCTTAAATTTTTTTAATTGTGCTTATTGATAAAATATCTTCCTCAAGATGAGACAAATGCAGTATATGCCCACTACAGAATAAATAGGCTCACAAAAAAAGGGTGTTGCAGAGGCTCAAAATTACTGTGCAATAAACATTTTACAAACCTAAGTGAAGACTTATTGAATAAAGCATATACTGTAGATTCAGAAAACATATGATAATGTTTTATTGTTTTGCTTATTTTCAGTTTTAAAGAGTATTGTACAGGATAAGTGAAAAAAGTCATTAAAAATATTAAATTTTCTAAAATCTTATGTAAACCAAAGATCCTAAAACAGTATTTATTAGATGTGTTGATTTTTCATTACTTATTTTACGTATTATTTAAATCATGAGAAAATTAATTAATTAAATCGCCACATTCCTACTTAAAATGGTGAATAAGAAGTGGCGGCAAAATGCTCCCCACGCGCCCACTGACGTTACGCAGAAAGACGCGCCCACTCTAGGGTTAAAGAGAGCAAGAATTTTGTATGAAAACTCAAAATAAAGTAAATAAGTAATAACTAGCGTTTGTAAAAGAACAAGCGATTTACAGGAAATCAATACTATCGTGACATATCCCGAGTGCCATGTAGCTGATTCCCACAAGGATGGAGTGGCGGGCGAGGCGCTAGTTAAAATTAAAGATATAAAAAATTATGTTTGCTTTTTTAAATATCCAAGATTTTATTTGAGAAGAATATAAGTGGTTTTGGTTCAATTGTGAGAAAAACAAAAAGGTAAACTAGTTTTTTTTATTTTTGTCATTCGTAGAATGGCTTTGCATATTGGCTTTCAACAAGGTGTACCTAGTCCCATTAAAATTTGAAAAGTATGTTTCCGACCGCAGTCGGTATTTAAGTAAACTCTATCGTTTTTGGAATCATTGTACAATGTAAACGAGTTTAACCCGTCTGTAGTTATAGATATCTATAGGAGTATGAATTAGGAGGTTTGTTTGTAACTGGACCTTTTGATAAAAAAGAGGGAACAAAGCTTATTGAGTAGATACATGATCAGAGGTTCGGTCCACTAGCAAAAGGCAAAGCCCATTTTATTTCCTATTTCCATAAGTACTAGAAGACACTTACTATATGTTATTGCTGTATTTTTTATAAATTTAAGCTACTTTGTACTAGTATAATGCACATAAATCAAATAATGTAACCCTAGAACGTTGTGGAATCATTTCTAGCTGAAACAGTTCAACTCAAGTTACTCGGAATAACAAATTGTTTATGAATAGCAGTCGATGGGGAAAGTGATGCATTTAATCACTTCAATTAATTCTATAATATCAAATGTCCTTTGGAAAATCTATATATATAAAAATGAATCCCTATTTCCCTTGGTCATCGCATCACGCGTGAACGGCTGAACCGATTTCGCTAATTCTTTTTTGTTTTTTTTGTTATTGTCAGGAGAATGTTCTTATAAAAGAAAAATTTAAGGAAATTGCGCGAAAAATTAGAAACTTCCAGAAAACTTGATCACCATACTAAATTATTTGTAAAGTAACCTTAGCGCTTTTGATAATTTAAACTTTTTTAATGCAACATAATGGCGTTTGACAGAATCCGTGCTGCAAACGGTTACAATTTCCAGTGCGGTCAGAATTTGCAATGTCAATAAATAAATTTATACCTGACATATCTTTCCAATTGATTGTAGCAATTTGAAATCCATATTCATAGTTAAGACAGGACAACGTCTGTCGGGTCCGCTAGTCTAGTATCAAATATTTTCCAAAGGACATTTGATATTATCTCTTAATTGTCTATTAATAACCTATAATTATGTTTTAACTATAATTAAATGTGTAAGTAAATAAAAATTCCACTTAGTCGCATTTGATTCGGTGCTGATAACATCGGTAACAGGAAGAAATTTGAATAGATCAATACAGAAAAAAAAAGCTGGTAAAAAACAATACTTTTACTTTATTGCTTAACAAGTTTAAAATTTAATAATCAAGGATCAAATTATTATTGATCGCAGGTTAGCCGATAAGCATTTTTTAGGCTTCTGCAGAAAAAGTGTGGTGCCTTTTTATCAAATAGATTGATATTTTCCGTCGAACTGATATTTTGTACTATTTGAGTATTAATCTGGTCGGTTTTCAGGTAACTTATGAAGTTAAATGTCCGTCAACATCAATAAACTGCCGTTATAGGAATAAAGAACTGCAGCATATAATTTTATTACCTGTCGCTTTTGAAGTCGAGAAGATATGCCTACCACACGCGTATATATACCGTTTCCTGTTTTACAAAATTCCCATGATGAGTTCAAAATAGATGAGTTCAAAAGTTTCTATAAATCAAAAACTGTCGTTACAAAAAGAAGATTAATGAATGGGAAGTTGCAGTGTATAAAGGTATCCTCGTGGGTTCCAGAAGATATGATGGCTTCCATGAGGCTCAAAATATTTTGATCTTGGTTCCCTTCTATGAATCCTAAAATAACGGGAATCCTCAATACTATAGAACTGAACAAAATTCTTGTTCACTTGAGACACTATGAGATTAAGACTGATTAATTTGGAATATTCTATACATCCACGGTGATTTCCGAGGAGGAGTAATGTAGAAGGGAATTTCTGTTTTGGATCCAAGATATATTTGGGCTCCCAAGGATCTATAATTGTTGCAGGAATCTTGGTGGTGTCTAGGGATACTCTCATAATGGTCAAAACTATTTTGTTGATAGACTCAAATGTATTCCATCTGGAGCAGTTGGTCTGCAATTCTTCCTGAAGGTCAACATCCAGTTGAATTTGTGACCCACTTGGAGATTTTCCACCAGACTGAGAATGGATAAAGTAGGGGGACCCATGGGTAATATGAATTGTTCTTGAATGATTGAGAGCTCACCTGTAAGCAATGAGCACTGAAATGAAACAGAAGATACCCAACTCTTGTAGCCTCTATTGTCACCAGTTCTATTTGAAGAGATTAGAGGAGTCAAAATCATTTTGGAACCAGGTTGTAGAGTCCAAAGATCTTCAAGATTTAGGTGAGGATTAGTTTGATTCTGAGGTTGATACACGGGATTAGGAGATGGGGTCACAGGTTGAGGTTGAGATATTAATTTTGTTTTGACATATAACCATATTAGGTACGCCCCTACTCCTGCAATAAGGGATCCTAAGACCAGGATGGAAATTCCCACAACAATCTTCATCCGTGCGACAAGCCGACGCACTTTAGAGGGCCTGTTTTTACGTTTGATGTATAGAATATTAACGTATAAATGTATTACGTTCAGAACTGTGCTGAAACCTATATCCTTTTTGACTTTTTAGTGTTCCGACCTTTTTAGTTTACTTAAAATGAGATATATTAAATAAGATCTTGCCTTTGTGCAAGTACTGTTTCTGGACGTGATTTTTAAGTCTGTGTTTGTACATATCTCAACTTTAGCAATCCTTTACGTCGTTTGGTAAGTTACTGTCGTGCTCCCTCGAACAATATCGTCCTTCCGTGACCATTGCGTGTGTTTATTAGTTCAAGTTTGTCCTTATTTCTTAAGTTGTATTAGAATACTATTTTAGTATTTTTTTACTAGTCAGTACGGACTTATTAATTAAATGGGGCAATTCACGCCAAGTGGACAACGAAAAAAAGTTTAGACTGTGAAAATTGTCCATACTCTGGTCAGTTAAACTTCTAGGAGATATGAATGTGCATACAATTTGTGTTTTTCGTGTGATGCTTTATTGCAGTGTTGTGAGCTTGTGAAAATTTGTGAAGTGTGAAGTCCGTACTTTTTGGATGTTTATTATTTGTATCGATCAATTATAAAACACAACGAAATAATTTGGTTTCCTATAGTAAAAAGGACACAGTTTTTATTTTTTTGGCCAAATTAAAAATAATTATTTTCTTATAGTAAACCGGAAGTGAAGATTTGAAATGGAGGTTTGAGTAACTTCGACAATTTTTTTTTAATATTTTTACTTTGCATTGAAGCTGTAAATATATCTTAATTGTTCATAAAAAAATATATATATTTCGCCAATAGTTTAGAACTTATAGCAAATTGAGTATGTACTTACACATCTCACTGCGCACCGCATCAAGTCCTTTTTTGGTGAAGTCGATATACTTATGAACATACTATGTTAGGTAAACTGTCACTGCTAGCAAATATGATAATTATTCTTTTACGGAATTTTAATTTAAGTATTTTAATTTTACAATACTAATTTTCGCTTAAAAATGTGATTAGGATTGGTGACCAAATTTCCAGTGGTTAAAAAAGAATAGGTATAAATCGTGATTACCTATACTACATTTATAACTTGCTCAAAGTAGTTTAAATCATACTATTAAGTAAATACCTATATATAGAACAGGTATGGGTGTCAATTAATAAAATTGTCAGTTAAATTAATCCATGACATCAGAAAATTATATTTCGTAATTTTCATATTTTTACTATTTGTGCTAGCACTAGTTCTTTTAACACGTAGACCTTCATTGGTTGGGATAAAGCCATGAATTTTTTTTGTTCCTGTAACGGTGATAGCGGAGGTAAAACGGATTCGTAGAAAATCTCGTTCATGTTGAATACTTTCCTTCGAACAGTAGTACACTGTCGTTTCAGTCAACGAGGATTTTGCCAATTCATACAATCTAAAAGGTGTAGTTATAGCTTTATTGGTATACTGTAAACTAGTACGGGTTTCCAAACGTTTAAGGTTTCCCCCAAGACCATCACATGACCCTTTTCCATGAGCTGTGGCATGAAAGTATAACTGTGCTTCTTTTTTATAAAAGCTTGATTGCAATGAAAAAGATTTACAAAATAAAACTTATTTTTTAATCTGTAATGTTTTTTATTATAGAAACTGCAATTCTGTTATCAGCAAGATGCTGGTGCAATATCTTTTGAAAAGCGTAGAATGTGGCAGTATCATTTTTTAAATCGTCCGAAATCATGATTATGCTGCCATGTTTAATGTCATTTCCTTCTTTATAGTAATAAACAAATGTCAAAAGCGTGGGCTTGATCATTATTCCAATGAAATTGGGTATGATTGGGCAGCATCTTGTACGCGAAACTATAATTTTCGGCAAAATTGCTTTGGACAAGTATTTCACCTTCAGACATAGGTCCTTTATAGTCCTAAATTAAAGCACTTGTTGTTCAGCAATATTAGCATGCGGCTTTAAAACGTCCAAAGCGTTGCACGGGCAATCAACGAAATCATCACTAGAAAGCACTTGATTGGCTATCGTGAAGCGGTCATCACCTTCCCATATCTGAAACTGAATATTTGTAACTTGATTTTCATTGAAAATATTGTTTAAATGATCACGTATCCTGCTTAAACCAGGACAGGAAGAACAACTCTCATTTGGAGATTTAGCAGTTGACATAGACATTAACCCCCGTATTTATAAACAAGTAAAAGTAATTACTTGACTACAAGTAATTACTTGAGAGACAATTTGTATGCCTTAATCAAGAAATTACAAGAAGTTACAACTACCAAAACTTAGCATTTTCAGCCAAATAATATGACTATTAATGGTGACCAATTTCTTTCACTTAAGCACTAGGTATGAACACTTTAAGTTATGACTTTCTAAAGCAATAAGTAATTACTTCTTTATAAATACGGGGGTAATTGACATTTCGCCGTTGGATTGGCACACATCGTCATTTATAGGCACACTTTATGGGAAGAAAGATGCATAATACTCGTAGTTAAATTTTATTACGCGCTGGGCATCAATATTATAAACAGAAAAATAATAAGGACTCAAGTTGGTGGCGCTGTGTAAATAGAAAAAATGGGTGTTCAGCAGTATTAAGAGAAAATGTTCACTGCAGTTCTTGTATTCCGAATTTTGAAAAAAATTAAGCGAAAGTAGCCGAATCAAAATGTGATTATTCTTAATTTTTTTTAAAGTTAATATAACTAAAGTTTAGGTAAAGTTATTTGTACGTGCCACTTTTTATTTCTGATTTTAAGTATCAATATTATGTATAATACATACACATATTTGTACCTGCGACTAAAAATATTTAAAAATATATAATATATAATATATAACATATTATGTTATCATCAGTTTCGGGTTTTCTTTTTAACTTGTAACTTTTGTAACTTGACTGTATCCATTTCGACTGAAAGTTTACCAAACGGGATACAACACATATAATTACTGAAATGTTTTCGAAATGGGATTAAATGTATTAAGTAACGAAACGTTTACCAAACGCAACTTTTTAGTAGGTATAGTTTGAGGTTTACCAAGTGGAAAGTTTACCACATGGGTAATGCCCGGATATTCTATTTTGAAATTTCGGTAAAGTTCATTTATGTTGCACATTAAAAGTTGTTTTTGCACATGCGTCCTTTTTCCATCTTTTAATTTAATAGACATGAAATCATTTTTGCCTGGCAGGCACTTGACTAACATCTTCGCGAAGAAAATATTTTTCTACCAAGCTTTCAATTTCGGCAGGTTTTTTGCAACCATCGCGTGGATTCGGTGAAGTAAAATACCAAACTGTTCTACCAATTGTTTAGCTCTCTTTGCTTGGCGTCGGGATGTTCCAAATTCTTATGCCAATTAATGCGAACTCCAGGATTTCGGTGCAACAGTGTGTATCATGGTCTTAAAGGAAGTAGATGTAGAAGGATTAGGTATTAAACTTTTCTTTCAGCTGACTTAAAATTTCTTCGTTTTCAATTGAGGCGTATGTCTGTGTTTCAATGTGTTACTGGTACTTATGTTCCGTGATGAAGGCTTCATCTTGGGTAGTTTGAGAATAATGACTTAAGCTTATGACGGTGATTCACATATAAGCTGTTTCCTGCCTGATTCAAACACAAAAACGGTAGTATTGTCTACTTTTCACTTAATATTGTAGATATTTTTCCAACTTATACACGTTTTTGATGGCGTGGCAGGATCACCGGATTAAAAGTTAACGTAACGTTATGGTGACAGCCATCAAAAAATATTGTTACATATTTGTCATATCTTTAAAACGCCTCCTCAGTACTAGACTACAAGCCCTTAGAAAAATTTAACCTGTGAAATGAACCAACGTGAATAACGCTTAGAAGGCTGTTACTATATCAGAAAATAACTCTGAGCACTACGCCGCTGAGCGGTACATCATCACCTATATGCTAATTTTAAAAGAGTCGCGACCCTTGGCTTTCGACCCCTGCTGTATCTCTGTATGTGTACAAAAGGAATTACACAAATGCCGTACAATAATTAATGACCTATTGCTTCAGCGATTATCGGCAAATTAAAAATTTGCACTGACTTCCGGCACCACCACTTTAGTACGGCACTAGGTTTTTACGACATTTATTTTTAATCATCTATACACTATAACAAAGCCGTACATCAATAATTAGTAGTAATTCCACATTTGTACCTGAGAAATTCCATTCACTCACGTAGGTACCGCTCAGAAATGACGGCATAGTGCTCAGAGCTATTTTCTGATATACGAGTAGTAACAGTCATCTTAGCGTTATTCACATTGGTTCATTTTACAGGTAAATTTTTTCCAAGGGCTTGTATAAAAGCTTATAGACTACAAAGTCTATACGTCACTACACCTTCAATTAATAACAGGACAGCACTGCTCAAATGTATTATACATACAAATAATAATCCTGGCATCAGAAACGATTTTTTTTAGTACGGTTTTTCACGAAGACTGTTTTTTCCCCACGTACATCCGGTAGTGGGATTTTGGAAACGGAATACAGTATGTTAACCAGGAAGAGTTTTAGGCATCCCGTGATAAAGGGGAAAGTTGTATTTAGCCCTAAAATTCTACTAGTTTTACTGTTTCTAGATTCTCCTCTAGGTACAGGCATCAGCGAAAATTAGTAACGAACTTCCTTCCGGTCGGGTTGGTCTGAATTCCAAAATGAACTGGTCACTATGCAAAAATTTTAAAATAACTTTTTCCCGAAATGTCTGATTTTATAATGTCTTAATTTTTAAATGACGGAAATAAAACTGTCAAATTGATGTACAGTCAGTTTGAATTTATTTGAAAACTTGTACTTTAAGCCTAAACTTTTCAAATGTGTTCTTTAAATAAATAAATAGCTTGTGTAAAGTAAAAATATAATTCTTTGAATAAAAATTTGAACTGCCTGAGGAGGGATTTCAACACTTGCAATTTTTTATTTAGGGATTATATTTTCAGTTTACACAAGCAATTTAATTGCTTTAAGAACAGTTTCACTAAATAGAAATTTAAAAAAAAAGTTATCGCAATCGCTTCTTAATGGCTAAGATGTTTTGTAAAAATTCAATTTCGGATATATCGCCAACTTGTAGTTCAATCAACTGTTTTTGTAACAGTTATCAAATAAAGTGTCTTGCCGTTGCCTAGTCGCACCGCTGAACATAGAATTTTTGATTTGCGTGTCCTGGTACTTTGCCTCTCTCTTAAGTTTATATAAGAATCTAACTAGAGTTGGCTTATACGGCATGCGAGAATTCAACCTTCTACGCCAGCCCTCTATCGCATTGTTGGTACGACGCTTTTCATCCGTGCAACTAATAAATGATACACAAAAAGTCATCCACTGTTTTTTAAAATACTTACGAAATGTGACCATTTCCTGTGTTTTCGGGAAACGGGCTTGCAAAGCTGACCATGCTCTTTGGATGTTTTCTTGAGGAAGTAAAGACAAATTAGCACGCATCCTTACCTTTCTTATATTCATATCTTTCTTCCTTAGTGTTTTTGCCTTTAATTTTTTGCCTGCTGCCACACTGTCCTGATAATGGTAATAACACCCTCTGACTGGTGTGTCCGAAAAAATCTCTATTACGGCATTAATTATAGCAATTTTATGGTCGCATTTAAATTTATAAATTGTCAAGCCTAATTTTCGCTCAGTAACTTTAACATTCTTGTGTAAGTCTCTTGAGACTTGTTAGGCAAAAGCACATACATAACAGGCACTATGTTAGTTGTTTTTTTGTTTCTGGCAATATCAATTTGAACGGTGAAGATTTGATATAACGGTTTAGGGGTTCGTTTAAAAGTCCCATCAGCATAAAATAATCTAGGTCTATCATAATCTCTAAGTAATTCTCTGGCAACCAATGTCAAAAAACTAGAATCTTCACATCCTCACCATCTTTGATGACAAGAAAACTTTCTGACAATAATTTTTGAATTTTTACATCCCCCAATCGAGTAAACTCAGTATTATTTTGATACAAAACTTTATGCCTAATTCTATAAAGGGAACTTTTATTCTCCTCATATTTGGCAAGGCAATGGCAAGATCGCCTTGCTTGACCCTTGGAAATCGGAAACACAATTTTCAAATATCGTTTAACAGGTGCCATTTTCGCAGACACCGCTTTTTACAGGTATCTGAATGATACGACTATTAGATTAGTTATTAAACGGTTTATCGCAGAATGCAAGTAATCTTTACAACGTGTTTTGAGCAAGTGACAAGACAAAAGAATAAAAGGGTGTCGCCATAAGCGGCCAAAGTATGTACTACAAAACATTTCTATAAGCAAAGGCGTTGTTTATATTCCTCCAACATCCCTCTATAAATATGTCGTCTTCTTCATTTTAGTTAAAATGCGATCGTTCGCCTATTACTTCTATCTGCATTTAACGTAACCGATGCCGAACATTCGCTTTGATTAATACATGTCCACATGCTAGAGCCTGACTTATTATTATTTGAAAAGTTGTACCAGTGTCAATCATGCACTAGGGAATCATGCAATCGTGGCTTACGTTCCTGTTTGTCTACGAATTTTAGGGTACTCATTTTAAAACACAGTGCTGAAAATAATTTTAATTCCAATAATTTTGTAGATATTTTATGTATTTTTGCTGAGAAAGCTTGAATATTTGTAATGACAAGGATAGTGTTTTATTTTTCAAATGAAATTTGTCATTATAAGTGGCCATTATAATTTTATGTACAAAAGAGTACGCATAGGCACACCGATTTTGATCAGAGAAGATGTTTCATTTTTAATAATTTATGTATCTGAATGTACCTTATGTGTCAGATTTTGAAAATTTCCGTGTGATGCTATCCAGCAAAACCCAGTTAAATGCAATGATTATGACTTGCAGAATAAAATGTATGCAATGAGTATACATTTGTAGCGAAGTATCAAAAAATGTATACTTACCGTTCGCTTAAAATTTTGCATTTTATGGGGTCCTGCCAGGAAGGATGCTTTCCAGCAGAAAGATTTCACTTTAGCATTACAGCACGTACTTTATTAGCATATTAGGGTATTAAACAAATGTATGATAAGTATTAATTATAATAGCATGTCATTAACATCAATTTTGCATGTTTTGGCAAGGAAATGAAAGCATCCTTCTTGGCAGGACCCCATAAAATGCCTAATTGTAAGCGAACGGTAAGTATACATTTTTTGATACTTCGCTACAAATTTATACTCATGTATGCAACATTTTATTCTGCAAGTCATAATCATTGCATTTAATTGGGTTTTGCTGGATAGCATCACACAAATTTCCGTCATTTAAAAATTAAGAATTTAGAAAAACAGACATTTCGAGAAAATGTTATTTTGAAATTTGTACATAGTATGGACCAGTCTATTTTGAAATTCAGTCCAATCCAACCGGAAGGACGAATTTGAAATTTTATAACAGCCTATAATCATTCCACAGAAGGGCTAGGCCTCTATCATTGGATTCAAGTAACAAATCACCACGCTTGCCACATGCGGCTAGGTGATCACAAACCCCAGCAATGATCGAACATTCGAAGCTCTTGTTGCCCGACCCGGGGATCGAACCAAGGACCCCGACGTCTTGGCCCGGTACGTGGGTACCGCTAGACCAATCGGTGTCTTACGTTTGATAAAGTCTCAAGTAAACTTACTTCAAAAATTTTATAATCCGATGGTTCAAACCTATAAACTTCAGAAATTAATTTTGAGATACCTTGGTCGACGTTTATCATAATAAAATAAGTAGGTACATAATCATTAAAAGTTATTTGTTTTGAAAGTTCAATACTTGAACTTCAGTTATGGCTCATTTTCAATGCGAAAAGTAAACACCATTAATATTCATTATTGTTTACGAGTTAAAATTAATAGAACTTACTTATTCAATAGCCTTCAAGCTCGTGGGCAAATGGGGCCTTCAGGCAGCTCAGTCACTTTACTGACTGAGCTCAAAATTACTCAACTTTGACACATTTTGAAAGTAGTGTGTCAAAATATAGTCTTTCATGAAGTTTGAATGTCTATACAGAAGCAGATTTTTATTTTAAAAAAATAGTATTTTTTGGGAACGTTAAATATTGCTAATGATAAATTTATTTGATTTGAATATCTCTAAATAGGATTACCTATTTAATTCACTCGCGCCTACACCAACCCAAACATGTTCTATCGGAAGAAATAAGCGCATCAAGACAATCTCCTATTGTAAACTAGAACTACAAAACTAAAAGTTATACAAGGTATGTACGAGTATATAAGGATTCGAATGGAAATATCTTAACAAAAACTATTTATTTAATTTAACGATAACAATTTATTAACATTTAATTTAAATGCGAGTGTTATTTTCAGGAGTGAGTGTCTTTCAAGTTAGTTTCTAACAGAAGTCACTTTACTTTATTTTAGCGGTACTCACCAAACCTAGGATGGTTTCCTCCGTCCTCTCAAGTCTAAGTTTTTTTTCGCAGCAATTTACGACAGTGCATAAATATCAATTTCTCTGTTATAAGCAATAAATTCACATTTTGATATTGCGGGACGGAGTGAACCAACTCGACACAATATTATCTTTACCTCCCAGTATTAAAGGAGAAGTGGTGCTTGGAACGTAATTGTGTATACATTATTTTGGTTTAAAATTATCCTTTACGTTTCACTTCTAAGTAAATGAGATTTTATTTCATTGAAAAATTAAATGCTTTTATTTTATTATAAATAAATAAATAAATAAATGTGGACAACATCACATACATTGTTCTGATCCCAATTTGAATAACTATTTAAAGCATTCGTATTTTGGAAACCAGAAACAACGAAGGTACCACAAACACCCAGACCCGAGAAAATGTAGAAAAACGCATTTTTCCTACATTGACCCGTCCGGGAATCGAACCCGGGACCTCGGAGCAGGCGACACCTTGAAAACCGGTGTGTACGCCACTCCGCCACGGAGGTCGTCGTTATTATCACTTATGTGGATCTTTCTAAACATTTATTGTTGCTTATTGTCGTGAATCATATTAATTATCTGTATATACCTAATATTTGTTTTTTTTTAAAATAAATATGGTTTTAAAGTAACATTATTTAGACTATTATTACCTTAGCCTACCCGTGACCATGACTGTCAGGTATTCGGAATGTAATGTCGAGGATAAACAAAAATAAAATATATTAAACTAATACATTTCGTAACAACATTTCTTGTTATATTGACTTTCATATGGTTTTTGCAATAAAATTTAGAGAATGGCAAGATTCTGCGAGTTACTAACGATAAGAAACAGTCCGGCGGCAACGCGGACGCGAGATCTAGATAAGATAAAATTTAGTGTCCAGACAGGATTTCATAAATCCTACTAAAAAGTATCGAACTTATTAAATAATCTAATGCGTATACACATATCCTCATTCAGTTATAAAAAAATATATCAATGAATATGCCACAAATTTTATAAAAAAAAAATTAAAATATATTGTAACATTTAAAATTGCACCGGCAATTTGAAAACCAGCTTGAAACCGGTTGCTGAAGAGTAATAATTAAGATTTTAAAACCTACTTCTATTTTTACGACCTCCGTCGCGGAGTGGTGTACATACCGGTTTTCAAGGTGTCGCTTGCTCTGAGGTCACGGATTCGACCCCCGGAAGGTTGGAAAAAAAGTATTTTTCTACGTTTTCTCGGGTCTGGGACCTGGGTGTCTGTGGTACTTTTGTTGTTACTGATTTCCAAGATGCGTGTGCTTTAAATAGTTGCTCAAATTGGGATCAAAACAATGTCTGTGATGTTGTCCTCATTCATTTATTTTTGTTTATGTATTTATTTTAAATATAAATAGCGTCATATTGCTATCAAGTAAAAAGTTTCAAATCAATTTTACATATTTTGAATGTAAAAAAATAAGTAATTTGAGAATCTCGCTGAAATTACTATCAAAAACTACCGACCATAAAAAAACATAATTTCGATTTCGTCATAATCAAGACCCTCTACCATCTTTTGAAACTGGTAAAAAATTCTTACCTGTCTTTGGACAGTCAAAAAAAATGGCGGAGAAACCATTTTTGTAAATAAACCAAAAAAAAACACAAAATAAAATCGAGATATGCTGATTATTTATAACAAAAGTAGTGAAAATGCTTATCAGGCTGCAAAAAGGAATGTTCGTGGTCCTAATGCAGTTTACCTAAGAGTTGCAGAAGCTTAGTTTAAGCGCTTTTAGATCGGGAACTTTGATGTCGAAAATGCAAGCTTCAACACAGAGGTCGCCTTCGTGCTATTCTTGAAAAGGAAGATCAGGCTGGGCATAATTACATGAAATTTAGGTACCTACGCATAGAAGTTAGTTAGTGACAGGGGTGAAAAAGAAATCTATACATATAAAAATGAATCCCTATTTCCCTTGGTCATCGCATCACGCGTGTATGGCTGGACCGATTTCGCTAATTCTTTTTTTGTTTTGTTTGTTATTGTCAGGAGAATGTTCTTATGAAAGAAAAAAAAAAGATAATTGCGCGGAAAATTAGAAAATTTAAGATAACTCGATCACCATACTAAATTTTAATTTGTAAGGTAACCTTAGAGCTTTTGACCATTTAAACTTTTTTAACGTAACATTTTGGCGTTTGACATAACATTGACAGAATGCGTGCTGCAAACGGTTACAATTTCCAGTGCGGTTAGAATCTGCAATGTCGATAAATAAATTTGTATCTGAAATATTTTTTAAATTGATTATAGCAATTTGAAATCCATATTCATATTTAAGACAGGACAACGTTTGTCGGGTCCGCTAGTTAATGATAAAAGTAAATAAATAGCAATTTGTGAATCGAGAAACTAAATAACAAGGAATTATAATTATACCGGTAAGAACAGAAATAAAGACAAAAATGAGAGACATAACAAGTGCACGATGTTGTACTTGTAGTAGGTACTATAACGTAGCAGAATATCTGGGGTACCCTTGAAGAGGAATACCCTCAGAAACCTAGGTTCTGCTACGCTACAAAAGAAAATGAAGTAGTGGGAAAGTTAATGGGACCTACCTCTCTATAACTATTTCCTAAGAACGTAAAATAACAAGATTATTACAAAAAATATAGAGGTGTGTTATGTTGTGTAAATATAACACAACATAACAATTTATAACATGGATGAGGAGTGGAGGTGGCCCGGCGATAGACCACGCCAGGACCCAACTGAGCAGCTAAGGGGAGATGACCCGGCGGTCTGCCTGACCAAGCCGGGGTCCAGCTGCGCAGGATGGAGGTGGCCCGGCAGTCTACGTGACCGCCAGGGTCCAGCGGCACTAAATGGAGAAGGCCCGGCGGTCTACGTGACCATACCGGGGTCCAGAAATACTGAATAAAGATGTGTCACTTTTAAATTTATAACATATTTTATAAAAGCCGAGAATGGTGTTTGCTGAATGCCGAATGTCAACCTAAACTGATTGACGTGCTCGCCCGACATGGGCGAGGCACGATCGAACAATTTTGAATTTCAAAATAATAATATAAAGCAAACTTTAAAAGAATTAGAAAATACATCAAATTATAAAAAAAAGTAAGGAAAACTAGTAAAAATGACAATGGGATAAGAGGGAAATGAGAGGTGAAGATCTACATGCCACAGTACTCATCTTTTCTAGTCAGGCAACACATTTCCAACTTGCACTTACACTTACTTTTAGTTTAGTCTGGCTAGGCGTTATACCTGGCAGATGCGTCTGACTACTAAGTCTACTGAGACTACTTATCTTCTACTACTGTAGCTGTTACTCGAGTAAGATAATTCTATTAAAAACTGTTTTTATACTATGACGAAAGTAAAATTACTATATTAGGTGAAGAATGAAGGTTTAATTAGGAAGTTTGAAGGTTCCTTGCAAGGAGTTGCCATGCTAAGTTTCATTTCATAAATAATGACGTTACTTTAAGTGTTATTTTTAAGTGAATAAAATGAATCACTCTTTGTAAACTCACTAAATTTAGTTGGTATTATGTTTACCTTTGTTATAATATATACTAGCTGTTGCCCGCGACTTCGTTTGCATAAATTTCTGTTATTATGATCGCGACTATTTTTGCCACATTTTTCACTCTTGCTTCGCTCCTATTGGTTGCAGCGTGATGTTCTATAGCCTAAAAGCATTCCTTGAAAAATGGACTATCCAACACAAAAAGAATTTTTCTTGAGATTTTTCCAGTACTTCTTGAGATTAGCCCGTTCAAACAAATAAACTCTTCAGCTTTATATATTAGTATATATTGGCTGCTGTCAAGGGCTTTCGGACTATAACCTGAAACCTGCCTTATGAGATATCCTGTATAACATAGGTGGACCAGACAATAATAATGTCATCAGGTATTGCTGTCAATTCTTCCTACGATAAATCATTACATATCTCCTTAACACACACTCTTTTTTTTTAGTTAGTTTGGTATCGGATTTGATTATGCTACCTATTTTGGACCTCTGACGTAACTTGTTTTTACGACTGCATGCGACTGTAGCCGGGCCAATGGCTTGGTGGGACTTCCAAACCATTTACCCAATCCAAACCTAGAATTTAGAAAGTATCGTTTCAAACCGAATTCTGAATCAAACCTGGAAACTAGGCGGGTTGTCCCAATATAATTATATCATCACATAGTACCCATATTATGTCCTGTGTTCGTGGTCAACTATGAACGAATTCACTTTAACTTTGTTTTTACTTATATATTTACCTATTAAGGTTTTGTTTAATTCCATAACTAAAGTAAATTCTCATATGTTTTAGATATTTGTCCTTATCTTTGACTAGCTGTTCCCCGCGACTTCGTCCGCGTCAATTTCCGTTATTATGATCGCGATTATTTTTGCAACATTTTTCACCCATGCTTCGCTCTTATTGGTCGCAGCGTGATGTTTTATAGCCTAAAGCCTGCCTCGATAAACGGACTATCCAACACAAAAAGAATTTTCAAATCGGACCGTACTTCATGAGATTATTAGCGCGTTCAAACAAACAAACAAACTCTTTAGCTTTATAATATTAGTATAGATTTCTGGAATTCGTCCATTTGATCACTTTACGGCTACTGACGGGTGAATTGAAGTGGACGCGCTTACTATCAATAAAATACATTCATTGTCGTCAGCACAGTTTTGGAGATGTAACATCAATTTAGATAATTACCAAGCACCATTTCTTTATCCCTATGGCTCCAATTGTAAATACTCAACTTGCCGCATTTCAGATTATAGTCAAGACATCCCTGGTTTACGAGATAACAGCTCAACTTAGAACGGTTCAAAGCTCTGGAATAAAGAAATTGAGTCCCTTACTAGCCAGTCAAACTTTATTTGTTTATATGTAAAAGTATTTATCATAACCTTACTGTTTTAGTCTATAATTAAAATAATTTCTAAAAAGCATTTCAAAGTCGTACCATAGGTACCATTTTTCCTTATCAGTGTTTACTTTCACATTTGAAGCTATAACATTATGCAATATGTTTCAAGACTTCCCGGAATGATAGTTGTGCATGCATATACCCTGTGTGGCTTGTTCGTGGCATGTGACTCGCCGCCTGCGGTACGCCGAGGCTCGCCTTGAATAAATTGAATAATGATATTATCGCACTCGTATATGTAGATTCCTATTACATGTCTGAATTTATCAACGAAATTCCTGTTACTAAATTTCATTTGTCGCTTCAGACGTTCAATCCTTAATAACTCGATGGTAATAAGAATATGTGTTCTCTGACTGTGTGACTTTGTGACTTTTTAAATATTTTAGGGTATCAAAATGTTCATCAATTTCAAGTTAGTCCAAAAAAAGTTTTTGAAATACTAGTTCAATCATGTCATCACTAATATCCCGTTTATAAAACTAAATTGTAAGTTTACAGTCAGAATTAAAGGCAAAAAGATCCACACAATTCTTTTTGTTTTAAAAAATGCTTCGTCGGAAGTTGCTTAGACCTTTATATCTCCGGAGAAAGACGCCGCTCCTTTGAGGGGCTTTCTTGAGATTGTAATCGAATACGCACGCTAAAGGACCCGTATATATTTACCTATATGGATACATCTCGAATATCTTATCTTATAGAGTAATAGAGGTAACTCTACAATTCATAGGTACTAATTAGGATTTTGTGGTTTGTGTCATTATGATTGATAGCACTTTTTTAAACATGTTCACGCTTGTTTTTACCATAAGACGAGGTCACCACTGTTAAGGTTGTAGTTGTGAAGCCCATCTACATGTATACATACATAGTTATTACCCAATCATTATATAGTACCAAATCACTAAATCGTAAAATCGTGATTATTTTCTTTTGGTTACAGTTTTTAATTTTCTTGATTTTTTTGAAGTGTCAACGAGAATATAAGTAATACAGTTAGAAAAAGATTTCTAAGTATTTTTGACTAGCTATTAATACTCGTACAACAAAATAAACAAAATAATCATACAAACATAAACCTATTCCCTTTACACATTTGCGATGCTTGATCCAAGCTAAAGGCTTATTCAAAACATCAGCACAGCTGTTTAACGTCAAAGCAAAATTACTTATATTATTAAAATCGTAATAATGTTTAAATATCACTGATTATAATTAAATTATCTTATAATCACTGATTTTATTTTTAAGATATATGAATATCTTATAACGTGTAACCAAATCAGAGTTTCGTGCTGATAAAGAGACTTATTTATTGAAGTGTCAATGAAAACATGGAATACAGTTTCTAAAAGATTAAAATATTTTTGCTTAGCCAGTAAATTAACAGTTTTAGAAAACATAATAACACGTCAGAGAACCTTAGCTGTAAGTTTAAATTTAATATATTAACGCCACCGCAGCTACTGTCAATAACACTGATCCTTCACTCTGTGTATCTAACACATTTCAAATAAGTACAGAAGTAAAGTCATACAAACATTTATCAAACAGATAATGGTAAAACATGGTTGCAATGAGGAGTAACTAATGTATATTTGAATTAAATGTACCGTGAGTTTTAAGTTTAAATGGTATAGTTATACCTGGTGCTAGAAAAAGGTATGACAATTTGCTCCATAAATCAAAAGGTTATGAATACAAAATTTAAAAAAGAACAATAATATAACAAAAATTGACCAAATACTGAGCTAAAAAGGAAATAAATGCGTAAAAGTCAGTCAATGAAAATATTAAATAATTAGAATATTAACATAATGCTTGGTCTATAATGGCTAACACAGCTATGACACAGTAACAAGAGTTTACAAAAATGCTGTAGAGATGGCCGCATTAAAAGTGAACAGCGGCAAAGGCAACGTTCCTCCTAGGCTTAGGTGGGTGAATACAAGCATCATAGTATGTTAAGTTTATTTCTTTGTTTTTTTATTTAAGGACAACTTACAAGACATACACATTCAACAGCATATTATGTACAATTGTATAGTGTTGCCTTATTAGAATCTGCCACGACATGATTATTTACACAGCAACATAAGCGTCATTAAACGCACTGGTAAAAAAAACAGATAACGTTGCGTTTATATAGCAAACGATTCATTAAACTAACAAAAGTTGTAAATATAAGAGTAATTTGTTTTATATCAATGTCTAATTTCGTATTGAATTTACTTATTCGTTACTGTTATTGAAATGTCAAATAGGACTGTATTTAATATGGACGTTATTTACATACATAAAACAACTAGATTCACAATCAGTGTTAAAAAAGTGTCTCAACTAAAAGTGCACCCATTTGACAAAAGCATGCACTTTCAGCACAACCTATAACAATCGAATAGTTGCAACGAATATAACCGACATAATAATGACCGGGTTTTATTGTTGACACATAAAATCAACGTCAATCATTCATATGAGGACAGTTTGGTGTCATTTTTGTATTGGACTCTACTTATATCTAATAATTTAAAATTAATGGGTTGGGTTCCGAATGTATGACTTCATCATTGTCAAATAGCCAATATACCCCAATATTTAATTGACTGCAGAAATAACTTTGTTTTTCGTAGTGTTTGTATAAAGGACAAAGTTATATTTGCGGTTGTTAAAAATGTGCTATTTCTCAATAATACGGGTTTGATCTCGTTCAAACTAATTTTAGTTGAAAATATTTGTTGAGATCTACATTACGTTTTTATTTCAAAATTTTCTTTCCTTAGTTTAAAAGTAAGAGGGCCACATTCACCACTTTGGAAGCGTCTATCTTCCAAATGTTAGACTATTGGAAAAAATGGTTCTAGAAACCTCAATGTCATTTTAAAATACCATATCCATAGATAATGGGGATACGCATAGGCTTGAGAAAAAAAACTTTTTTTTATTTTTTATTTTTTGTATAAGAATCGTAAAGCGGTCAACAGGATACATCCACCTACCAAGTTTTAACTGTGTAACGCTAATACTTTCAGAATAAAGTGGCTGTGACATACGGACAGACGGACATACTGACAGACAGACATACTGACCGACAGACCAATAGACAGACTTGACGAAACTATAAGGGTTCCGTTTTTTGCCATTCTGCGAAGGAAACCCTAAAAACACACACAACAAATAATAACCTTTTTTGTCGCAAAAGCAATCTTAAATTGTGCGATTCCGTTTCTAATTTCGATTAGCTAGGAACGGGTGAAGCAGACTTGTGCAATGAGAAAGAAATACCCAGTAACGTCATTATGTGCAGTTTTAGTGCAGAGGTGGTCTCGCAATCCAGGCAGCGCGTAAAACTTTACGGTCGGACCGGTGAACCGGCGCAATAATCGAATGAAATAAATGTACCGCTCGAACAATCTGCTGTCACCATAAAAATCTATATTGGGTGAGTACAGCGCAGGATTGATCAGAAACTTTTGTGTTAAGAATCAGCACATACTTAAAAACAAACTCATTCTATGAGTTTTAGCATACAATAAGTATACGGCACTCGTGCTATTAAGGGATATAACTCGAATTTATTAAGATTTAAATATCGATAAAAAGCGAAAAACAGGTAAAACTTTATGTAACCTATACCAATATTGTAATTGCAAGAGCGACTCTAAATGTCTGTTTGTCTGAGTGAAAGCGTAACGACGCTTTCAGTCTTAAAAAACTGAACCAATTTTATTGAAATATGGTACAAACATAGATTACACAAGAAAGGAAGTGGGGCTAATTTGTAACCCACGGCTGGGCAAAGATTTTCGCCCGCGCCATACAACGTGTAGTTCAAATGGGAAGAGCCATGGGCAAAAATCTAGCCATATAAAGCTTTCTTTTTTGGCTTTCCTTTTAAAATAAAATAGATTTTTTAATTCATTTCGAACTATGAAACAAAATATACTAACGAAATGGAGTGAAAGTAAATGATAAAGTCTGCATTAGTTTATGACAACTGTGTAGCAGCCATGTGACGAGTAGGACTTGGCCCTTATTCAGCTATTTCAATTGCAGTTAAATCGTGATTGAATTGGGCGATTTTGATATTTAGCCCATACAAGAACTGTCAAAAACCTGCAATTCAATTACGATTGTGATAAGATTTTGTTAGCTGAATTAGGGGCCTTACCGACCTTCAAATCATTATTATAAATATAAGGTAACAGTCGTAAAATTCACAATTCTTGGTTTGATTGTTGGAGCTTCGAAAGATGTAAAACATGACACATTGATACATCAAGAAGTTACACAAACAATTGAATATTAAGTTTTCAAAGTCTGCAAACCTATCTCTGATAGTGTTGTTATAGTAATATGTTAAAGTAATACCCTCATATATAGGAAAGAATACTTATGATGGTTTTTTAAGCTTTAAATATGACATGCTAAAACTAAAGTGACTCTAAATAAAGTTTTCAAATACACAAGTTTAGTGATCAAATACTATAGTACGAAGCAGTAGAAAGTACTGGATAGTTACAACACTTGGACTTGTGAAGACGCTTCTGCTTGCATAATAAATCTATTTTTTTAATGAAAATTACTACGATATCGAGTAAGAGTAACAGAGAAATATTTGTAGCAACAAAACTCGAAAGCTGAGCGTACTTATATTCGATTCGACCTACGCTAACTTATTGTATCAATATCAAAGGGTGCCGTGAAAAAACCCCGCCAGCAAACTCTGTTCCATCAGTGTTCGCAAAATGAAAATTCTTCAAGAGGAAACTTTTGTGTAGGTATCAAGCAAAGTTGATCAGTTTTCGGTACATGTTACAATATTTTATGTTGCTTTTCGTTTATAAATCCGTACGAGTTTCATAACTTGTAGCCCTCTCGAATGAGGTGTTCAGCTCCTGTACTATAAATATTATTTATTGCCTCTCGTGAAAGCCAAGGGAATTCGAAATAAAGATGAAATATCCGAGTAGCTGGCTTGGCAATTTTTAAAATACGTCTAACACCTTATATTACAACAGGTTTGCATTTTGTTTGGTTGAATTAAAAAACGTAACAAAATATATTTATAGGAAAAATAGTAATGTTCTAGATTATCTTTCTATTCGCATACGATTTTAAATATGGTTTTTTTATATACAGTTTGGAAATTCTTTGCTCGGATAACTAAGTCAACATTTTGAATAATCCTTCTGTTATTTCTTATTTTCATGTTGTAGTAAAATATTAACTCAACGACAATATTTATAAAATCTTAAAATGTACCTTTAAAAAAAAACTTTATAACTTATATAGAATTTAATTTCATTTTAAAGTCTTATATATCTAATAATGTTAAGCTCTATATCTTAGCCACTATTTAAAATAAGACGATACTTGCGTTTCTTTCTGTAAATATAGAAGAAACTACATTTAAAGTCTACGAGGGGAGGTCCAAAAGTTCGCGGAATGGAAGGGTTGTCAAATAAATAAAATTACCAAACTATTTTTCTTTTTCAATATAATCCCCCTTGAGCTCAATACACTTATTACTTCTTGGTGTTAACTTATCTAGAGCATAAAAAAATTTTTTTTCTTTGCTCTCAAAATGTGCTACAATTGCCTCCCTTCACATCGTTATAATCCGAAAATGTTCTTCTACTTAGCTCTTGTTTTAAATTTGGAAATAAATAAAAATCGTTGGGTGCTAGACTATATTATGGACTATATGGTGGGTGGACAAGAGGCTCGAACCCACACTTATGTAAGGCATCCATTGCAACTTTGCTCGTGTGAACGTTGTCTTGTAAGAGCAGCAACCCCTTAGAAAATTTTCGTTGACGTTTTTCATTGATAGCTTCTTTAAAGTTTTCTGATATTGTTGCGTAGTATCTTCCGGTGATTGTGGTACCTTTTTCTTTATAATCGATTTGTGAAATTCCGTCACAATCCCAAAAAATCGTAGCCATCAACTTCCCGGCCGATACCGACACTTTAAATTTTTTAGGGGGTGGTGTCAGTGGCTGCATCGACTCCTGTTTAGATTCAGGCTCGAAGTGATTAACCAATGTTTCATCTCCAGTAACAATTTTCTCCAGAATCGTGGTGGGTTCATCGCCACACAGCTCCAAAAAGTGTTGCTTTTGAGGCGGTGTGAGCATCTGGCACTGACTTTTGTCATAACAAGATGGTCATGCAGGATCCTCAAAATGGTGGTATTTGATACTCAAACTAATGCAGATAGCTGTTTCTATTTCAAACGAGCGTATTCCAAACCAAATTTTTCCACTTTTACAATATTTTCCAACGTGGTGACCTCAGTCGGCTGACCAGAACGGGGGTCGTTTTTAATGGATGTTCTGCCTTGTTTAAAAAGTTCATGTCATTTATAAACCATCGTTTTACTAGGACAGCGATCACCTAAACAGTACTCATTTCATTTAATATTTTTTTTGTACTTTGGACTTTTGGACCTCTCCTCGTATATTTCAGGCTACCGATGTTTTAAAACATTTAGTTACAGTTTACAACTCGATAAAAAATTGCATATTGACTGACAGACAAGTCAGGCGTGACATAATGTCGCAAAGAAAAACATTAAAAAAAACAATTATTGCAAACAAGTTTTCACGTAGGTATCACGTATATATATTCGTTCATTCTTTAATAAACACTGGAAATAATTTTGGATGGACCAATCCTTAGTTCATCCATTTTTTTCTATTTAGTCGATTTCCGTTTTTCACGTAGACTTCCAGTTTACATAATATCCTTCGTCAGTCAAATATGTTTTCAGTATAGTATAAAATCTAAATCTTGTTTTATTAACTAAAGTTAAAAAAGGGCCAGTCTTATATTCTCTTTATTCAAGAATTCTTTGAATTATTTAAAACTTATGGCTGGGTATTGGTCAGTTAATACCATACCAACATTATATTTTTTGTGTCACCTTCTTCATTAGTTTTATAAAATCACTGGTTTTGATTTTGATTTTATAATATTATATGTATATCTTGTATGATGGTCAACTAAAATTTTGAAAACTTATATTATTGAAACTTAAAAGATATATTATATTTCATTGTGCTCTGTAAAACGATTGATGTCTCAAATATTGTTTTCTTACTTTAACTATTTGGGAAGACTGATAGCAATGATATCTATGTTAAGTCTAGTGTAACAATCTTGGAGAAACTGTATGTCAATAGGGTCATGTTTAGTCATTTCACATCTGAAGAATTGAATAACGCAATACAAAATAAATTGAAATTTCAGAAAAGATGTTAAGCGTTACTCCATTGGTGATAGGCACCCCATTAAACTGCTGCAGCGACTATTAGCCGCAGTTCTAGCCGCAATCTCTTTCGTGTCGACATTTTATTATCGGTAGAGTCAGCTCCTTGTAATCCCAAGCCAGCGTTACAATTTACGATTTATAAAACCGCCATTTCTGTTGTAAAGCAAAACGATAAAGAGAATAGTAAGCCTCGACCTCCTCGCCCAGCTTACTCCGTTCCGTTATCTTAATATTCACTGATATTAAAAAGTTAATCCGAAAAAACAACAGTCTCCACTGCGGTTACTGTTTGTTATCTAAGAAGAAAGAGGAACGTTACTGTCGCATTCGGATGCTTGCCGCTGAGAATATCTATGAATACGAAAATAAGGCGGTAAGATTATGTTAATTGGTTTCTTTAACGAATTAAAAAAGGCCTGCTTATTTAATTATGTAGTTTTGAAATTTAAATTCGGAAGCCGTTAGATATCTGCTGGACATATGCCTCCCACATCGTACGCCACTACAAGGGACTCTTTAACATTTTGATATAATAAGCTTTAATATTTTCTGGCACAATAATAAGGAGTTCTGGGAGCTGCGACACTGACTTCTAAAAAAAGAGTAGTAAAAGTAACGCATTTTAAACGTTTATGACAATACATCCAAGTCTCAATTATATTTTAATAAGGTTAGTTGTTTGCATCATCGTCTCTTCGCTATTTTAATTCGTCCACTTGGTCACCCTAAAATCTCAGTGATGGGCATTTATTTAGTTTGAATCAGTAGTTTCTACTAGGTACTACTAGCACTACTAGTCATAGTTAAGTGTTATTTTGTAAAATAATTTATGTATTTTACTTACCATCATGGGAGTCGTAGATGTAGATAATTTCTTTCCATCCATAATGCACAATTGTATCAACAATTGCTTTATGGTAATCTGGCCTCATGCTTACAGCGTGATCGATCAATCCCGATGATGGTGGTATCACCTGGAAAAAAACTTACATTATACATAAACTGCATATATCCTATATGCATCGTTTATACATTTGAATGAAAATTTACATCCATAGAAAAACAAAAACATCTTCACCATCATCTCATACCAGTTCATTATTAGATCCCTCTATTAATCCTCCCGGATTTAAAAAATTAAACATTTTTCATGATTGCCATGTTATCGCTGTTTGGCCAATTGATGAGAGAATACGCTACTACTGCCTTTCTAGTACTTATAGGAAGTAAAGAAGTGGTGCTAATTTATTTTTGTACTGGCACCACGAATGAAAGATTTTAGTTAATTTCGCTACTACAAGAAACCATCATGCATCTACATTTATGGTCTGCCAAAATATTAAGATAAGATTGTGTTAATTTCCGAGGGAACTGTTTCGTTTTGGACCTTTTCCGTTGATTGATATAAATGGTCTTAGCAAGTCAGCTGTCAAGAAGTGTTGGATTTAGCTGCCACTCATTACTTTAATTCAATTTCAAAGGTCCTTTGAAAACGATTTGTTAAGATTAGTTAACTGGACGTGTTGATTTTTTTCTTTCTTTTGATTTTTTAATATTTTGTATAAAGTTAAGAATCATTCAACAGAATTTTAGCTCATAACATAAAAAACAATTGCACTTTTACGAGTTTCCAAATATAAACGCAACACATGTTTGGATTGTATGTTTGAAAATATTGATAATTAATAAAAACTATTGAGTAAGAACTGATATTATGTTAAAAAATCCGAAAAAATAGACTTTTCTCATTTAGTTGTCGACTGTAGTCTAGACTTTTCTCATTTAGTTGTCGACTGTAGTCTAGACTTTTCTCATTTAGTTGTCGACTGTAGTAGACTGTAGTAGTAATAGACTGGTCTTACAAAAACTCAAGGATAACTAAAGACGCCATTAGTCTGATCTTTTTAATTACCTGAATTACCATTCTGAATAGTAATTTACTAGCAAACCATTACGAAATACTGATAATAACTAACCTTCTCTGGAAACCATGGAGTGACAAACGGCATTTGGAAGGTGTTTGTGTAGGAGTGAAGAGTGTCGAATGATTCTGGTGTGACGGCGCCCAACATCGCGAACACTCCTCGTGCGAATTGGTTGCATACTGTTTAAAGAAAATACATGACATTTTATAGAACAATTGTAAATTGGAAAATACAATTACTTGAATAAAAACTTTTTAGCTGGCTTAAGTAGGAATCGAACCTTCCGCTTACCGGACGACTGGTCTAATTCGTTGACACACCAAATGTCTGGGGGTAACTCAATGGTTCTTCAGGCAGCCGAATAGTTTTTATTGAAGTCTCGCCTCAGGCAGTCGATTGTATGTACTTTAAATTTACACTTGCAATTTAGTTGCTTAAAGTACAGTTTTCAAACAATTGCCTTGATATACCTCTATACCATAACAAGTTTTATTAAATCAATCTTAAATTTTAGAAGCATTGTAACTTGAAAAGCCTAGTTGTGTCATTCGTTATGGATGTCTTTCAGCCCGCTTAATATAGGGTTCCGGACTTACAAAAAGGCATAAACGAAACCATTTAAAATAATTTTGATGTCCTTCCGTACGGAAAAAATTATAGGGACATCGTTGACCTAGACTTAAAAAAAATACAAGTCATACCGTTTTGTACTACAAGTATAGAAAAAAATGTGAGAACTATATAGTCTTATAATTCAATAATGAAAAATTTCGGGATTAGCCACGGATAAAACTGCGATGCTTGATTCTTCAACTATTTACTCGTATATTAGGTACTTTGTACGGAGCTCTCGCTGGGAGAGTCCAACTACCGATTGTTTGCTTTTAATATTTTGGTATAATATTAAAACTTCAAAGAGTAAGCTTCAAATTTCTATTACACGTGTTCAGGCCTGGTTGGGATTTGTTGTGAGTTAATAATTACTTAAATATTTAAGGTTTAAAGTCTGATATAACCTATTTCCTAAAGCTAGGCGGCCCTCATTCCCCTCATTGGTCCTAAAATCACAACCGTTTCATATAAATACTTGATAATATTGCTAAATACATTAAATGTTTGGTGCGTCTCAAAGGCCTAGTTTTAATTCAGTTATCAAGGGTGAGATGGAAAAAATTCAGTAGGCGAAGACGGATTAAATAAGACAATTCACTTTATTTTCAAGTTCATTAAATTTAGCTCCACTGACAGGCTTTTAAGGTAATTGCCTAAAGGTGTTGTTACATCGCGGGGTTTACTCGATAGTAGTATTTAAAAAAAAGTTACGTTTTACTTTTGATCTGTAGTGAGCGTCATCATCATTATTATAATCATCTGTCCATAGCTGGCCACAGGCGATTTTCTTGCTACAATTGGGCCTGACCCTCAATTACACTCTCTCTCATTCTTCTCATTATTTCCGCTATTTATCTTTGAGTATCTTAACACTTCGTCTTATTTAAGGATGGTCTACGCTGCTGTTACATTCGTGGTCTCCACTTACGGATCCTTATGGGACATTAATAGTTCTTTCTACAGTTTATTATGCTGGTTACATACAATTGCTTTTACTGTACCTTAATCAGCTTAACCTCAGAACGTTTTTGATCACTTGAGTTTGCTCTCGGATAGTTTATTTTTAGAAGGATATTCATGCAAGACACCCCGAGTCTACGAGTAGCTCTCTCTAGAGCTCGCTTAGTAACTTTTAAGTGGTGTACCTACTAGTCGTTTTAGAAGGATAAATCTCACTTTGGTTTGATCTGCCATGGAGCATTCACTCGTATTCAGTATGACTACGCTATTTAATTTTGGTCATTGGTGTACATGATATCACAATGAATTCGAGACTAGCATTAAACAAGTTGATAAAATAGTTCTATTTTACATGTAGAACTTTATTATTTTTTTACAAATATGTGATTCCGAGTTGAGACATGTTTGGTTATTATTCTTAAGATGTCGTCATCATCACCAGCCAATATCAGTTCGCTGCTGCGCACAGGATTTTGCCATAACCGCCATTGGCAAGTAAGCGATCGCAGATTTGTCAGTAGTGAAGAGAAAATGCTGCTGTTCGCTTGTCATCATCATCCGGCAAAACTCCTTTTAGTTGCTATTTACGACACCCATGAGAAGGGACGAGGAAATGCTTTTATGTGCTAGCAATACACGATACTTTTTTAGATGTGTATCAATGAAAATATAATACAAATTTATAACTAAACTATTATGAAACTGTTTCAGTTTTAAAACAAGCGTTGTGAATACCGCTTTAGGGACTGGACCAACGAAATTCTCTACAATGATACAGCGACCGTCGCAGATCGCATAATGCCACCTGCCCCCGCTAAGGAATCTAATAATTTAATAACTTGTAATTTAGAGTTCCGACGCGAAATTATACTTCACTAAGATATCGCACCGTCTATCTAGTCTACTTATGCAATGTTATTGAATAACTCCAAGCTTTGTTCATTAAAAAGGCCTGTTAAAAAAAAGTTGTTACTATATCTATTCCACAAACCAAAATTTGATTCCAACGGACAATAAACAAGAACGCATAGGTGTTATTGTTTTTTCAGTCCCTAAACAGGATTTGCTGAAATCTAAATTTCAATATAAACAATATATTGTAAAAATCGTATTTCCAGTTTTATTTAAGCTACAAAAGCACTAAGCAGTCTGTGATAGGTGTAGCACTAAGCAGTCTGTGATAGGTTTAGTAAACTACTTTAATCATCATAAATTCTATGTAAAATCAAGTACAGTAACATTTCGTAAACGATTTCAAAAGCACGATTCCCTAGGTAAAAGCGTCTGTAGAATCCGGAAAGTAGTCGTCGTTACAGGGAAATATTGTAGTCCTATTGTCGGTATCGTAAGCTTGTCGATAAAATGTGCTTTAAATTTGTATGATTAGAGCTCTCTTCATCCGTTCCTCCAAACGTTTCCTTAATCTGCTGCTAAGTTCGTTAGCTGTACGAGGTCACTCCGTTAAACGAATCAAATTTAAATGTTTGTCGAATAACAAATATGGCAGTATATTTGTTAAGGTAATCATATTTTTTCCTGGACAAGAACTCACTACCTGTCTAAAGTTGCAAAAATATTATTTTATTTTCGGATTAAAAAATAAAGATATTGGCCCGTATTTTTACCCTTAACACTACAATCATTCTGATTATGGTAATCAAAACATTTACTTATTTGTGTTAAACCAATGTTTTTTACAATGTTATTTAAATTCTAATTTAAATATCGTACTAATATTACCTATAAATGCGAAAGTTTGATGTTTGTTACTAAATCACACCAAAAGGCTTAAAGGATAGCACGAAGTTAAATAAATAGGCTGGAATAGCATATAGGCTAACTTTCATCCCGTGTAAATGTACAGTTACCGTGGGATATTTTCACGTACGAAGACGCAGGCATCAGCTAGTATAATATTGAATAAGTACTTTAAAATATATATAAAATATACATGATTCCCTCATTATTTAAAATAAAACAGTTATACGATTAAAGGCATGCATTTTTACCAATTAATAATCACACAAAAATCAATTTCGGTGCCACTAGAAATAATGAAATATTGAAATAGCACATTTCTGCATTTTCATCCACTAAATTGTTTAAATTACAGTTTATTGATCCAACAAAATACTATCGACATTTATGTCCGTGCATTGGCAACACTAGCAAAAAATAGGCGCGAGAGTCTGCGGCTGGCCGCTCTCTCTGTTTCACGGGTAATTTGCTTTTGTTTCTCCTTTTAATTTCCGCGTCAGTATTTTTTCATTGTTCCCATTTCCAAGGGACTCAAAAATATGCTATTATTGTTATCTATTGTACTTTTTACATCAAAAAAAGATGTGATCAAGCTGCTATAGCTCGTAGTTAGCGGATTAAGTGAAATTCAAGCTTTTTACACAATACCTATTTTAGATTATCCTTTAGTCATATAGGATTTGAAACTTTCTTAATGCAAATTACAGAGAAATAAAAAAGGAGTTTTAATCTCAAAGTAAGCAACTATTTCAAACTCTTGTTTCGTGTAAATCGGAAATAAAGAAAATAACATGAACATTCAGACTTTTTAAATAAAGAAAAACACTTTTTTTCTACATAGACCTCGGAAAAGGTGACATCTTAAAAGCCGGCGAATACGCCACTCCATCACTGAAGACATCATAAGTATTTTTAATTCTTAAATCTATAAATCCCACTATAGTAATAAAATTTAATAATTAACTTAGGTTTATTATTATGTCTTGTCACGTTTAGCACTTATTAAAGTTGTCATTCAAAGCCAAAAGTTCTTTAAATTGTCCTGACAAACTCTTCGAATAATAAGATGACCTTGCTTTTGCTCTATGCCTTCGCCGTCCGACCTTCGAGGATGATGAATTGAATAGCTGCTAGAGGACTTTGAGTATCGGCTCTCAGAAGTTCCATCCAGTGATTTCATTATCTAAGGATTCACATATATTGGGATCTAAGCCGGCAACGACACAACATCTAGTATCGGAATAATAAAGTACTTCGTTAACAGCTAAGTATCAGCAATAACTAAAATTAGATCGCTGGATAGATAAGACGGTTGGAAAAACTCAATACTGCACATTTAAGATGCTGTACCGTTATCTTGTGTCTACTTACTTTTAAAATTGCTAATTCCTCAAGTATTGAACTATAGTTTAAGTAGTTAATAGTAAAATAGTTCAAGTAGTAATTAGGTTTAATTTTTATGAGAAATGATTATATTGTGCTTACTTGCTGCTGAAGTTTCGAGACAAACGACGAGAAAAATAATAACACAATTCGACAAAATCTAGTAGGTTCAGTGGTACATACTATATAGCGGACAGAAGCTAAATATTAAGTACTTAGCCAAGCAAAACGAAAACAAGAAAACAAATTATATAAAGTGAAATTGAAAAAGTGGGAGTATGAAGTGAAACTGTAACGACCTAAGAGTATAGTAAAAAAGTGTTAGGTACTGCGCAAAATTGAAGTGTGCTCTTTGCAGTTCTGAAATTTAAGAGGGAAAATTAAAGGGTTGTTTTGTGGTATTCGTTCGTTTGAAAAATTTGATGCCAACTGATCTTTTTTTTTTAATTTCTATCAACCAGTTTGACTTGGGTAATACACACTGTAATTAAAATTATAATTCAAAGATCTTTCATTTGTAGTATTACATTTTCAAATAAAATCAGTGTAGGTAAGCACCACAGTGATGAGAATCTACGAGACTGAAGCGTCCCTGTATGATGATTTTTATTCCCTTTAATCACGTAGCGTAAACCTGCTTCTTTAAGCTAAATGATAACTTTTAGGACTGTATATAAACAATCTAATTGAGAGTGCAAACTAACTATACCTACAAATAAAATCTTAGGAGATACAAAAAAACACAAAATTTTGTTAACCCGGCTATTGTTCTTTTCAATTTAAACCAAGATTATTTTTGTCGACGAAAATCTTCATGATGAAGATACTAAAAAGTTTATTTGTTACAATAAAATGACGATTATATATAAAAATCTCTAAGCTAACATAAAAATTAAATAGTTTAAAAAAAGACTTTATTAGTTACAAATGTAGTTAGGCGTGTCCTGAAGCTACAACTCCAACTAAAATCAGTAATTTATCTTCATTTAGCCAATAATTGATCTATAAACGGATGCAATAAGTAGTCATATATTTTGTTTATTTTGAACTCCTTTGTAGTGCAAGCCGGAATGTCTAATATCAAAGATAATCAAATTCTTCAGTCCCTCATGCTTTCAGTGATGGATGAATGTCGATATTTGAGGATATCACCTGATATAAATATATTCATAGAAAATTTTTGTGATATCTAGAGCTGAGCAAGAATATCGTATCTTCGTTCGGATGGGTGGGTAATGCGTACATTAAATATGGTAAGAAAGTTTTGTGTAGGTATAAAACTTTTTTTTATTCTTCTTTTCTGCTTTTATGAAGGCATAACAAAAGTTCAACCGTAAAAACCTTCATTTATTTCTTTAGCTGAAGAATTAGATTGTCTTATTTCTTAGAATGTCACTTACATTCAATTTCAATTCCAGACTTAAAGATAAATACGACAACGCTAGACCACACGGTGCACAACAGACGGCTACCCAATTAGAGAAGCTCGCGAAGCATCAGTGGCGTAGAACGATTGACCAGCCTCGGTTGTTTAGCAGCTAGCTTTTCCATCATGGTTTGCAATTGCTGACAGTAGACATCGGCCGTAATCGTCTGGGCAGATTTGAGAAAGCTGTAATGAACGACACCGGCGCTAGTCCACCAAACGCCCACAAGTAACTTTTTTCGTGTCAATTTTCGTTTGATACAGGATTTGGCTGGCTCGCCCGAGTTCAGCGATGGGCACTTTCGATTGTCGTAAAGGATCCACTTTTCATTTTAATTTAAAATCGCTTCGTTATTGTGTCGAATAAGTAATGTAACGCAGCAGTCGACGCGCGTTTGGCGGTGTGCTTTGCGGATTAACCAATAACACCGCAGCCTGCAGACAACTCTGACGTAGTTGGCAATGGATCCGCCTCCACGATAGCCTTTAATGCTTCATTATCAACTAGGATCTCCGGCCGCCCACGGGATTTATTCTGGACGTCGACATTCCAGAAAAAAAACGTTGGAACCAAAAACGCACGGTGTTTTCTTTTGCGTCACGACCACCATGCACTTCGTTAATTCTTCGAGCCGTTTCTACAGCACTTGTGACACGGTGGAATCCGTACTCTTAAATAGTGCGATATTTCAAGTTTTCCATTTCGTCAACTAATGTGACGCAAAGAGAAAAAAGGACAGAAAAAATGCAAAACGAATGACAGTTTACAAAACACAAATACATGTGTAAATATCTGTATAAATTTGAATTTGGAATTCCTTAAGTTCTTTTAACTACATCTACAACAGTTTCGAATATGTAAAAGAGTTCATGGTCACGGATAGACTTTTGGTGGTGCTACTGGTAAAAATTAAATCTACCGCCTCTTATAAAAACAAACGCCAGCGTAAACATATCTTTCCTTTCAATGTATGTGTTCGCGTAAACTTAAGAAAACAGTAAAAAAATTCATGATAAATTATTGTTTAAAGATGAAATAAAGTTATAGCCAAATTACAAAAAATAAACCTTTTAAATATTGTACTAAAAAAAAACAAGGAAGCAGCCATAAATAATTCTAACAGCCAAATAGGCAATTAGGCTTCTATAAGAAAATGTTTTCTTAATAAATTAAGTCAACACATTAAAAACTGCATGCCGGTGACCTGATAAGTTCTTCAAATAAATAAAAATAACAAATGCTCTCAGAAAAGATAGGGAGGTACATAATATATTAACTATCATAATAAAGAAGATAAGAGAAGCCTCATCAAGTTTACAACATTCGAGAAAACTCATTAGCGATAAGTGTTTTATGTGATAATTGAATACGGCTAACACTTTATTTGGCGTAAGTACCTAAGTACTTAGCAAATAATGGCATCTAAAGCTTATTTTAAAGTTCGAAAAGTATAATGTTGCAAGCCCAATTAAAAGGGGTAGAAAACACGAAAAGAATTTGAAAAAGGAAGAGGCTTTACTTTCACAGCGTGCGCTGCTTCTGCTGTTCACCTTCTTTATGACGAAAGCGAGCCTTTCGACAAGTGTCTCTCCCATTAGTGATCGTGTTTTCTGAGTGTTCTAAGCATGGGGGGTTTAATTTATTTTTGTGTTCCTTTACCAAAGGATAGAACGGGACCCTTTTATTAAGACTTCGCTGTCTGTATGTCACAAAATGTATTTCACGAACCAAATTAGCTGGACGTTTAAAATTTTCCGAGATGATGTATTTCTGTTGCCGCCCCAACAAATAACCAATTTTTTAAAAGTGGGTTCCCATTTTCGAACAGCTTTGACGTTTTGTGTGAAATGTGGCGTTTGAATAAATGATTATCTGTTTTTAAAGGAAATTCATTTATTAAAATTGTGAATTATTTTCTTCTTAAAATATTTGCATTTACTATAATACATATCTATGTCACGAAAGTTGGTTCCCATCTTTAAAGATAACTTGATTTGCTTACATTTCCATAGGATAGTTATTGTCCATAGAATTATTATCACATACGAGGGAGTGAAATGCACTTATGAAATGAAAATGTTTAGAAAATGAAAAACGGCTTAATGTAGAAAGTTGCCAATACTTTTGTTCTCCGAAGTAATCTCCGTTCCTCTCTACACATCGTCGCATTCGATGGAACCACTTGATTGAGAAAAGCAGTTGGCCCATTCTTCCTTAGGGGTCTCTTCTATGGCATTTTCGTACACTTTCACTGCATCTTCAGGGCTCGTAAAGCGAATACCTCGAATTTTATCTTTAGTTCTTGGGAATAAATGGAAGTCGTAGGGCGCCAGGTCAGGACTGTATTGCGGATGACTCATTATCTCGACACCTGCCATAGTCAAATATTCAACAGTCCGTTTTGCGGAGTGCGCTGAAGCATTGTGGTGGTGAAGGAAGATCCTGCTTCGAGGGCGCTGCTGTCGAATTTTTTCCAAGACAACAGGCAAACAGCGCTTGACATATGCTGATTGTCTTTTGGTTTCGAGTTCGTAGCAATATATCCAGCTTTCATCACCTGTGACGATGTCAAATACAGCATTTGAGTCACCGCCGTTGAACTTATCTAACATTTGGCGACACCAGTCTATGCGACGGTGTTTCTGGTCGTCGGTTAAAGTAGGGGAATCCATCTGGTACAAAGCTTCCTGACGACTAAATGTTCGTGTAATAATTTTTCTTATCTTCCTCTATCATGCGTCGCACAGCACTGATGTTATCTTCAGTAGTCGCTGTTAAAGGACGTCCACGCTTAAACTCGTTAAACCAATTGTAAATAGTGGCACGAGATGGGGCTTCATTAAGAAATGCTAAACGCAGCCTATCATAGCTTTGTTGTTGAGTAAGCCCACAACGAAAGTCATAATAAATCATTGACCGAAAATTCTCTCGCGTTAGGTTCATTTTCACGTGTAACAAGAGTTTTAGATTTGACGCCAATTCACAAAAACAAATGACAAAGGAATGCAATAATATGCTACATTAGGTTATTAAAAAGTTCTAAAATTGAAGTTAAAAAAGTTTTCATTAGCAATGTTTCTAACTGGCCAGTCCTAAACATTTTCAGTGTTACGCACGTAGCAATCGCAATAAAAATTATATAGGTATGAGGATATAATATAATTCGGAACGCGATATAGCCGATTCCCACAAAAACGGTCTCGGGTAGGGCGCTAGTGTTAATAACGAATTTAAAACAGCAACTAAAATATACAATATAAATGATTAAGTCTTATCAGTTACGCTAACATAAATTTACAAAAAAAGACAATGTATTTTTAAGAACAGACAATGGCAGGTCAACGCAAAAAGTTAAAAGTAATTGAATTGATTTTCAACTATAAGTCCAACAAGTAGAAATCGATATCAATTGAGAAAATTTGACGTTTTGTGGTAGGTTGTCAGTACCTAAAATGCTTGAACTTGCTTCACACTTCAATCAATTGACATCCTTTGTCCTAATTAAATAAGTAAAATTTTATTGATTTGTAAAACCAATTTCAAATCTTACTAAACAATCAATAGCATATAGTACATATGGATTTAAATCATAGAATAAGATCTAACTTACTACTCGTATTTGGTGTTTTTGAACCCAATTTCTCCTATAATATTAACAACTAGCTGTTGCCCGCGTTGCCTTCGTCCGCGTCAATATCTGTTACTATGATCGCGACTATTTTTCAACATTTTTCACTCATACTTCACTCCTATTGGTCGGAGCGTGATGTTATATAGCCTAAAGCCTTCCTCGATAGATGGACTATCCAACACAAAAACAATTTTTCAAATCAAACCAGTACTTCCTGAGATAGTGCGTTCAAACAAACAAACAAACAAACTCTTCAGCTTTATAATATTAGTATAGATATTAAGTTTATACAATTTTTTCGTGAATATGCATATTTTTTAAGGCTTGGTTGAAATATTGATGTGCTTTTCTTGCGTCACATACTATTTTGTTAATCAAATAAAAATCTACCTTCTAAATTAAATGTCTTTATGAATATGTGGCGTAGAATAGATGAACTTTTTGCTAAAAAACTTCGTCTTGACCGATTTAGAGATAAAAGTTATTTAATGCATTACTAATAACGATTTAGTAGAATGAAGTTGAGTTTTTGTTGTATGGACCCTAAATAAAGATTAATGATAAACTAGCTGTAGCACTCTTGCCAAACTGCTTTTTGCTTAACAGAAAGCCAAATCAAATCTTTAGGTCAAATTATGTTACTCAATAATTACATATTATGTACTGGACATTCTGAGAATTGGACATTTGCGAACTGGACATTCTGCGAATATGATATCTGCAGCAAGTCCAGTGTCCTTCAAGGCTTATCCTGGGTCTTATAACAAAAAAATTATTTTTTGAAATGGTTTTCGTTAATCGATTTGTCTAGTAGATGGAAGATGTAAATCATAAAAACGAGTAACGCCAGAACCCTCTAACACGTGCTTAGGAAATATTTAATCCTTAGGGAATAATTTTACTCGATGAAATGATAATTGTTATATACGTTGATAAAAAGGTATCCTATTTCGTTAGACTCCTTAGCTAAAAATATGACTTAATAGAAGTGATTTTTTTTTATTTGCCCCTATGTTGTTCGTGTTCAATGGTCTTAGGTATAAACATAATATTGAACTGCACGTAAACATTTAACTTTTGCATTTTAACAAGTATTTATATTTATTAACACCGTACTAAGATCCCATGATAAGCGTCTAATACTTAGTAGGTATCTACTATACATTTTAATTATTTATATTGGACAGACAGGAGTAAAAGGACTTCGCAATTAATAGGTACTGAACGATAATCTTGTTTTTATTTCATTATTGTTAGGAAATATGTCAGTTTAATACTCACTGAGACGTGATAACTTGAATGCGTCCGCAGTGTTGATAACATCAACATACGCCTGTAACTCCAGCCGTCGACTGCTGATGTTCTGATTGTGAACTGTCATGGCGTATCTAAACACATTCTGAATTTCCTCGGTGTTTTGATCGAAGATGGCACCTGAAATAAAAAAATATGAATTAGGTATACATTGAAACCTGCAAATAATCGAAACCTAGTTCTATTTATTTAGTCAGTTTTCAATTAGAAAATTACATATTTAGTTCCGGTTAAATCGTAGCAGACATCATCGCATAATACTCGTAAGACTCGTACTTGGCCGGTTTTATTTAAATTGATAACGATAACAAGACGTAACTCACAAAACCTTTTTTTTTTTATGATGACAATAATGTCAAAGACATTATGCAGGTAGGAAGCTTTTGAATAAACTTTTTGTTATGTAGTAAGATTGTTTGATTGTGTTTTTAATGATTTTAGCAATTTAACTGTATTCAGATCGAGATATCGTGTGTCTAAACAATGAAATAACATGTCGGTACACTTATAACTTATAAATTACTATTTCCTATTATTACTTAAAAAAAAGTTTATTTTGTTAACCATAGTTTTACATTTTTATTTTGTGGACAGAACCTGATTTTTAGCACTTAATATATAAAAAAAAAAATACTTTCGAAGACCCGGCTGTGTATGCGTGTGTGTGTTTATAAGTGTGTGTGTGTGTGTGTGTATGAGGGTTTGATTGATGGTCGAGTCAATTTAGAAAATTATCTTGTCTGTTTAGAAAGGGGTTTATATTCTTTCATCAAAAGACACGTTATACCATTGGTCGGGGCTTCAGTCACAAGATGTAAGTCGGTAAAACAAGTTGCGACAGAGACTTGTATAAGGCGGAAAATTCTGACCTAGACTTTCCCTCAAGGACAGTCATACGAAAAGGAGGTTTTTTCTTTATCCATAAACTTAGTTATAAGGTTTATGTTGAGTCTTACTTGCGAATCCGCCAAAAGGCAGTAAAGAATGTTATCCATTTTGAAGTAAAGTACGTGTATCAGTTAACCTCCGCTAAGTTAGTTTATAACGCGAAGAAATTCTATAATGGCTAAGTTACTGAGAGAAAACCTGTAAATTTCAAAGAAACTTGTTCCATAACTGATTATAAAATGTAACAGCCACTGAGAAACGAGTCAAATTCAACATCAAAGTTGGAAAATTATATTTTAAATTCAAAAACAATAATATCTATCACATATATTTCTTTCGAAAAAGTATAAAAATGGCTTGCCATCCTTGAGTCATAAATAATAGTGAAATTCACTAAGCCAAGTTCCAATATGATAAATGTAGAACCACGGACACGAAGAGAGAATTATTTCCACTGAAAAGCAACCAAAACAAGCACCGGAACACTTCATTGGACAACTTTATCGGTCATATAGTGAAAAAGCGAGCGCACCCGTATTCTGGGGAGCGTCATCGGCTTGATATATGAATGCTGACCGAACGTTTATCTGAATCACTGAAGCCGCACTCCGTTGCTCCGTGCCTCCTTTAATACTCGCAAAACCACAAGACCGCTTTACTTCTGTGGTCCCGCACTATCGCTATGTCTTTTTTCACTTCAGCCGGTCGGACATTATGTCCAAAGAGCCATTTTGAGGCACCATTTCTAGCAATATTTCTTCCATTTGCAACGTCATTTCTTTCTATATTACGTCGAAAAGTTACGCCGTTGATCTTTTTGGAGTGTGCTCGAGTATAATGGTAGAATTTTTCACTTGTTTCTTAAAATGATTTGAGATAGTGCAATTCTTTTGAGTATATATTTTAAGTTAGTAAAGTAGGTTTGCTCAGTACAAATATTAGACTGCCATAATTAGATTAAAAAAGTTATTGATTACTTAACCTGATATTAGTCTTTGGAAAATAGATAAATAGATAGTCATTGCCTATAGAATTGCAAAGGTTTAATTTTAATTTTTGGTTTATAGTTTTATAAATTACCTACATTTAAAAGATAAAGATAAAAAATTGGTTGAACCTTTACTAACAAAATTGGTCAAATCTGTTTCGACTTCTTTGTTTAAAAAAAAGCGTAGAGATTATCAAAAATTAAAAAAAATAAGGTTTTTATTAATAAATGCACACCGTTTTCAAGGTTTAGAAGAAAATTTTTTGGGGGTTTACATTATTTGTTTAAAGAAAGCCTTTTTCTTGATAATCGTCAGTTTTTTTTTTACACTCTTTGCCTCCTTTTTTTTATTACAAAATCGCTATCGTCCATTTTTTTGAGCTTTCCTATTACAAGCAAATCTACGACCAGGGAGTCTTCTTTCAATACTAAGGCAGAGTTGGCGCCTTATGGCAAGAAACAGATTTAATTGGTAGGTAATTAACAGTTACCTTTTTAAATAACGACTCTGCTCACTGTCGTTTTATTTATGTGCGTGTGGACCGAGGCACCAACCCTAGGATTCGCAAAAAACTTTACCAATGTTTTGTTAATGTCTTGAAACAATTGTAGAAACGATCCAATAATTTGCAACACCTATAATAAAAAAATATAGCCCTTTACGTGTGGTCCCTCAGTCCGCACAAAGTGTAACCGAGATCTCGGAGAGGAGTTTGAAAATTAACTTGCCTTTATTGCAGATTTCTTGTAAATAGTTTGCTAAGCCTGCTCACCAAATATTAGGACACAAGGTGGTAAAGCAATAAACCACAAGGTTTTTATTGTGGTCCCTCAGTTTGCACAAAATAAAAAACATATTTGGTCAATATTGCTTAAAAACAATGAATCCGTATTTCACCCACTTAAGGATATGGTCAATTCCTAAAAGCTATTTTGTAAAAAGAAAAAGTAGCAGATGTCGTGTAAAGCTGGTCCCTCAATCCACACGCTAACGAAGACTAGTAACTTGAATGTATTCACAGTTTTGTAAAAAGTTTTTACATAATAATTGGTGACAAAATCAGTTCATGTATTAAATACTATGAAAACGCCATAATTATGAAAGGTGACCATACAATCAAACAAAATGTGTACTGATAAAAACCTATTGACCAAAGATGTTTTTCGTTTTGTGCGAACTGAGGGACCACAATAAAAACCTAGTGGTTTATTGCTTTACCTGCACCTTGTGTACTAATATTTGGTAAGCAGGCTATAATAAATGCATGTATTCAAATAATCGCTTTTTATTTACACATTTATTTTGAAAAACACATTTTAAAAATATAATAATAAGTTTTTAATCTTGTTCTATAATTGATAATGTGTTTGACAATTTTGGCCTCGGCAGTTCTTAGACATTTCGTTACCACCTCACCTTCTTACAAGCGCCTTTACAATAACGTATTAGCAAATGTTAAAAGAAGATTAAGTTAAAGATGCAAAATAGGTTATTTTTTTATAAGTGAGATAAAACAGAGTTTTGAAATCCAGTAGTACAGACAACAGCACGTCAACCTACTACAAAACGTCAATTTTCTTCAATTGATATTGATCTCTACTTGTTGGACTTAAAGTTGAAAATCAATTCAATGACCTTTAACTTTTTGGGTTGGTTGACATGCCGTTGTCTGTTCTACAGTCAAGAAAAAGTGTCAATTTAAACTTTGTGTTGGTTTATAAAAACAATACTTACTAAAGGGTCAACATATTGTTTCTTTATCTCTATCTGCATGCGCACAGAGGTGATTTCTTGGCATCTTTGCGGAAGACCAATCATCACTGAAGTTACTTCGGCCACGCTCAAACTCATTAAACCATTTGTAATCAGTTGCCCAAGATTGGGATTTGTCACGAAAAGCCAAAAGTATGTCATTAGTTTCGTTGTTTACCTACTGAGGACGACGAAAATCAATGTAAATCTTTGACTTCAAACTTTAAAAATTACCCAAAGTGTGTCAAAAATGCAACGGGTCTGTGGCCTAAAAGCTAGGGAACATATTTTTGATACAAAATAATATCAAAATCAAACATTTTTTTCTTTGTTATTTAAATGTTATATTTTTTTTACCTTTGTATAAAGATAAGAGAGAAACTATAAGATATAAAGATACGTAGGCATTTAATATTAAGCCTATAACAACATGAAACATATTAGCATTAGAGATAAAAATATCCACCAATAATTAAATAATACTCATAAATTTCTTAGGCAATATTATGAGTCATTTGTAGAAGTTTTACGTTCAAATTTATTTCTTAGGTTAGGTTATTGTTTTTCTATGACAAATTATAGGTGTATTATACTTTTACTACAGATATTGTTCATGAAGACAATAAATAGCCATTTTTCATGATTTTTTTAAATCACTGAAGATGACGACTTTTTTTAATTCCAGCTGCTTTTAATTGTAAAACTTGCTACTTTTTTTTAGAAACAAAGTGCTGCGCAACGTTTTTTATACCTACAAGGATAGCTTTCAAACTATTACAACACCAACGAGATCTATGTTAAAAAAAAAATTTTATGTCTATAGAAACGTTAACTGCCTACTACTGCTACTAACTGCGTTATAAATATTTTTTTGCGTACCTGGTACATTTATGTACAGAACATTCGAATAGGATAAAATTTGTTGTTGTTTGCAACTGGGGCCATACAGATTTTAATACCAAGTAATTATTGACGCGTTTTTAATATAGAGCAGACAAAACTATTTAAAAGATAATAATAGGACGCTAAAGGAGACTACCTAATTACCATGAAATGTGTATTATTTGAAAAATTGAACAATAAGTGAGACGGACATGCATGACACCAAGCTGAATGTTTATGTATAATCCTCCTTTCTCAGAAATGTAGAGTTTCATAGCTTTTTTTTTATCGTTACGTATGTCAATAACTTCTGTAACTACCTGGAATCATTTTGAATTGCATTTTTAATCCATTCAGAGTTTGAATGCAGGTATAAAATCATTTTTATAAGTACGTAGCGTATGTTTCTCGGTACAGTGCGTCGACACAGCTCGGTGAAGCGTAAATATTAACCATTAGAGTTTTACGCCTATTTTGCTGTCACATACACGAGTTTGCTTTACTTTCAGAATTATTTTCGTTATTAGCTTGAAGATGACAATAAATGTAAGTATTATTTTTGTGTTTGTATACGATGCATTACAAGTGTATAGGTAGGTATACTTTTCATTGAGTACCATATATTCTATCGATTAAAATTGTATATTTTACCATTGATTTTCCCCCATTGTTTGCGTTGGCTCCAATTGCATTTAAAAAGTACTTGACATTAAAACAAAAAATATTGTTAATAATATCAAAAGTGACCGGAGTTGGACAGGTGTCGAAGTAATGGTCACTTCGTGTCCTATGTGTATCGAAAGATAGCGGCTATATGAGTACTCGCAGAAGAAGAAATACAGCAGCGACTCTTCATCATTGGCCAAACTGTGATCGCCAAACCGCCAGTCAGGCTAAGGATTATTTCCACATCCTCTCCAAAAAAGCTATGTCCAGAAGTGGATCAGTGTCAATTGAGTGGTATGATGCTGATGATGACAGGGGAATGACATGGCTGATAACACTTTAACAATTAATTCAGGGGGTAATTATCGTCACCGTTACTTTCCCGCGGTAGAAGCTGGCTGCCCGCCAGCAGCTTACATAGGAATTCTTTACGTAATTACATTTAATATCACATTGAGAGTAAAATGTTAAATTCCTCGTAGCAAGAAGTGGCCACGTTCTAATAGTCTATAATAATTGTGCAAGCAGCAATAATTCCCAACGATCCACTTAGTTTAGGTTTCATATTCAGAACTTGCAATATGTGGATTAAATTCAATAATAATCATCTTTACAGCTAAGGTTATTTTAGTATTAGTTCCAAAATACCTACTAAGTTTAAATTCAAAAACTAGAAACGCTGGAGAAATTGTAACCCATGAACAAGCTAGAGCAAATAAGGCTGGTAAAAATTCTGTGTACAACATGTTTGTTTCCTATGCTGCTTGCTTTTAGGAATACATAGTTGGTTGCATACATTCTGCCTACATGCTTGTATGCAAAATTGATGGCAAGTTTGTTTGCCTGCTTGTTAAAGTTTGCTTGCTTGCATGTCATTTAATCCATTACCTAATTGAAATTGAACAGTTGCTGCATCTTAACATTTTCTAAACGGCTAAACTGACTCTTAATTATTTGAGAATTTAGTAGTTAAAGTAGAAACTCGGTTATATTTATTGCTCACCTACAACCAAATGGCTGCCTATATTTAGATTGAACGACTTCGATATTATATAACATATCAGAACCTGTTACCTAACAGACACCGAAGTAGCACCACCAAAATAACTTTGGACATTGGTAATGTTACAAAGTTGCACCAAATATTGCTAAAACTTTTCACACCGTTGTTCGAACAGAAGCAGATGTAGGTGTTGTATAGTATATACCTTACAACACACGACATAACCTTGACAAGAAAAGTATTTTACTTTAGAGATTGATACATCGGTAGGTAACATTGCTGTAATGTTTTTGTTTTGGAACACTGATTCATATTCGCTAAAGGAAATAGGCAGACTTGGGCCTGACTGTTACAAGAACCAGATAATAACTAAAATTCATAATGTATTATTTGGAGGGATGTCGCCTTCCGACGCCGTCGGCCCAGGCACGTGCTGAACGACCCCGACGATCCGATCACCGCGTATGTCACAACAGCCAACACCGCCTTAAGCACTTCAATTACTGCACAACACAGTAGTTCTCCACACCGCACCCGTCGGAGGCGGGTGCGTGGTCCCGCCTTTCATTTCGGCCGACACAATCATGTGCCTGGCCGCTTCTCACCTGCCCCCCCCTCGGACGGCGACCCAAGCCGAGGTCCGAGCCTACAGAGGCGCCCTTGAGGTCGCTGTCCGATCCCCCCTCCCAGATCGGGCCCGCCAGAATGGAGCCCGACCGTGATCCGGCATGCCACGGCATCTCCGGTTCCGGCGGCGCCACCACTGGTGGGTTCGCCATTTGGTAGGGTGCCATTAGCACCCCACACTGGCCCGATCACGCCCGCTAGTATGGGCCCCGGTGCGAGCGAGCCTGAGGCTTCGCTTCGCGAAGCCTCACCCTCGGCCACACCGGAGTACCGCTAGCGTGGCGGACCTAGGCTGAGCGCCTTCAGCGCTCGCCACACTCTGCCCGGTTTAACTGATTAAAGCCTCCCATATGGGGTTTCAGTGATAGGTCCGTCAAAAAAAAAAAAAAAAAAATATTATTTGGAGCTTGTAAAATATCAATTATCTGTTCTATGGGACGAGAAATGTAAAAATTATAATAAAGCAAGAAACTGATACCCACAGCATCCTCATTCCAAATGCTTTATCCGCTATGCAGTGCTATGTTGCCAGTCACAAAAATAGCTGATATAATTTCATTCGATTAAATTCGGACAGTTCGAATTTATTTAGTTGATTAAATCATAATCTCTTTAAATAAGCTTTTTCAAATAAATAATGGACTTGCAATCGTAGCAAAATATTTTTACTGAAAAAAATTAAAGTTTTAATATGGGATTGATGAAGATTAAAATGTTTTGTGACCAGTTTTTGATGTAAATAAATTGCTTTCATAATTAGAAAAAATACAATTCCTTGAATGATATTTTTATCTGTCTAAGTTGCGACAACTCTCGTATAATATCCCAAATATTTGTAAAATATTTATACAAATATTTTAACAATAGGTTAAGATGAAACAGCTTATTTAATATTTTTAAAACTGTTCTCTAAGCAAATAAATTGCTACTGTGAATTGAAAATATAATTCCTTGCATAGAAAAGTGAATGATTGTAGGTATAAGTAGGTAAAAAATGTATTCAAGGAGATGATAATGTTATTATTTTCTAGTGATAATCGATTGCAATTAATTGATCATATCGAATTGATTAATTATCGTTTTTAACCTGGCAACAATGAAAAGTCACAGTGACGAGACTGACATTTATTCGATTTGCGTTTTGTTTTTCCAAATCGTTTGTAGTTTTATGTGTTTTTGTATGATTTTCTGTTATCTCCACTACCCTCGCTACAATTACTTCAGTTGTATCACCTTACAAAAATTAGTAACTAAAATCATTTAAAATTCGTCTGGAGGACGCCTTAACTCTTTATTACTTTAGGACAGTAGGGAATAAAATAAAATAAAATGAAGTTATGGAACTACGGAATTGGTTTGAAAGTCTCATGATTCAATGTATTTAATGAAATACTACAAATTTCAAATAATACTATGATTTGGAACTTAGGAATCCCGAAATAAATAATTTATTTATTTATTAATTTATGTACATGCATTTTATTTATAATATCTGTAGACTTTCTTAGTAAATGAACATACCTCACATGACCTAACTTTCGACTACAAAACATTCAATATTTCTACTATCCCATTGATTAACTGTGAAATTTAAACACATATGAAATTTAGATCCAAGAACCTAGTAAAGTGCCAAATATTATCCATGTAATAATTAGGCCCAAGGTCCTATGAAAAACTACCCATCTCCTTTCTCTACCGAATCACAGCTATTAGTACTTAAGAGGAAACACTACGGTCGAGAGAATTGAAAAATAGGTATTTGTAAAATCTATTGCTGTCGCGCAGTCCCGAACGCCTCCACCGCAGAGCGCGATAGAGACAACTGCATTTTGGACCGAAAATACCTACTAAAAGCACACAAAATCAACGTTTCGTAGTCCCCCGATTCCTTTTCCAAAAAGACCGTTTTAAATACTTTTTTCATTAGAAATTAAAGAAAGACTGTGGCAGTGTTCGTATATTCTGATTTATTTCAAAAATTTTGCCAAATTTGTTTTTTGGATGTTTGAGCACAGCGGAAAATCTGGCGAATTTTTTAGATTTTTGGAGGCTCATAATATCTCTTTTATTATTTAATTTATGAAAAAAGGAAAACATAGAAACATGCTAATAGTGGCCATAGATTTTTGGAATAAAAATTATTGCTCTACTAGCATTATCCAGGGAGGAAACAGGGGACTACGTTTGTATGGAAAAACGGCCCTTGTGTTTCCTCTTAAGTGACTTGTCGTCATTCTACTGTTGTCTTTCCCTATTGTAAAATATATTTTTTTGTCGAACTTTTAATGATCCCAAAGTCTGGTTTTTTAATAAATCTAATTTTAATGTCTTTTGATGCCTATTAATTGCATTGCAGTAGTAACTACAATAGTTAAAATTTTGTGAATATCTCAAAGTCAAATATTTTAAATCGTTAACACCTTATTAGAGTATTTTCTCTTGTTTTTTACGTATTACGCACACGCATTACCAGTTGGATCGATATTCGATACTGATAATTATTTTGTTTTAAATTAAAATGAAATATTTATTTCTTTATCTTTTATGGAATTAATTGTAATTTTAGCAGTATTTACAAAATGAAACAAAGAAATGGTTGTAGTCAGTAATGTCAAATAAGAATTCACTGAATATCATTGCGCAACGACTAAAATTGTTGACTTATTATAATTGTGGACAATTTCTTGTCGGTAAATTTTTTGCGAATAAAAGTTCTTTAAGTTCAATCCCCGCGTTAATTTCGTTTGCATAATGTATTCATCAAAATTAGTTATGGCTCGCTTTTGCTTCGTAGCGACGGGCTTTAAATTTTCAGTTGGAATACATAAATTCAGATTTTTTATTCCTTTTGTTCGAGCAGTGCAATGCTGGCGCAGGTGTAGCTTGCTCTACGGGAGCATGAAACGAACTATTTCAAGCTAGCAATTAAGTTAACTTCCTCCAAACAGTGTGTTTGAGTCAAAGTTGGGTCAGTTTTTTCAATTGATACAAAAATTCTACCGTATATACATTTTGATTTAAAAATAACAACAGGTTTACAATAAAAAACGATATCAAAGACTTTTTAGGTAGGTAATCGCTACATTTGGAACACTATCTGCGTAGGAATTGGCTATATCGCGTTTCTGATTATATCGATCTTCATGGATATCACTTTTAAATGTTGCAATAGCTTAATGTTATTTTTAATGCCAATGTAGAAAATATTTGTTCGCCTTACATGCTTTTACCACTCTTTTCAATCCCATTCTACTGATTATTTAAAAACAAAATACTTAGGGAGTAATCCATTGTAATTGTCAAGGCCTCAAACTTTACACATTTTAATTGTTATATTAGTTGGTTATAAAAATATTGATTCACCATATAAATTTCTGGCCCTCTTTTCACCCTCTTCAAGGATGATATCTTGTATAAAGTTTTCCTTTATCCTTTTTTGGTATTTAAACTATCTTTGTACCAAATTATATTTAAATCGATTTAAGACTTGTTGTGTAGATTATTAAGTTTCGATGCAGCCATCATAACAATATCGTGGCCGAGACCATGACAAGCCCAAAGGTTGAAAGGATTCAATACTTTGTACCTTTAAATATTATTAGCTGTAATAACTCCCGCCATGGTGTTATGTTTCGTCCGGGTAAGTTTAAACTGGCTGCCGGTTCTGATTTTTCTAAAAGATTTGATTACAGATTAAACTCGCGTTATTTATTTCGATTTATCCCAAAGTTTCGAACCAACTTTGTGATCACGAGTGTAATAAACGCAGTAAGGATAAAGTAAAATTAGTACTTGTTAAATAAATAGTCTTATTTTAATCACACATATTTAATCAAACATCAACACCGCTTAAGGATATTTTGTATAAAGTTCTTAAACGCAAAAAATACTGGCCAGTTATAAATTGTTTCTAAAGAAAGCTTACTTTGTAAACCTTTATGAACGATTCTAAATTTCGAATTAGAAAAAATAAATTAAAAACAAAAGATTACGCGGCATAATGGTAGCGAAGGCCGAAGGTTTCATTAAACTACAAGAGTTTTTGGCTATTTTTTTTGTGTTAATTTTAAGTTTTATAACAAGTTATCGGATAATTTCGGATAAATGTTATTGTGTGAATCATGCAGCGGCGCCATCTAACAGGAGAGGAAATTTTAAAGGCAGTAGGCATGCTCCAAGCTGGGGCTACTCAACGGAGTATTGCTGTGGAGATTGGAACAAGACAGAACGTGATTCCTAGGTAACACTGAAAATGTTTAGAAAGTTTTTCGAAGTAATCGCCGTTCCTCTCTACACATCGTCGCATTCGATGGAACCACTGAGAAAAGCAGTGGGCCCATTTTTCCTTAGGGGTCTCTTCATGGCATTTTCGTACGCTTTTACCGCATCTTCAATCTCGAAGCGAATACCTCGAATTTTATCTTTAGTTCTTGGGAATAAATAAAAGTCGCAGGGCGCCAGGTCAGGACTGTATGGCGGATGACTCATTATCTCCTGCCATAGTCAAATATTCAACAGTCCGTTTTGCGGAGTGCGCTGAAGCACTGTCGTGGTGAAGGAGGATCCTGCTTCGAGGGCGCTGCTGTCGATTTTTTTCCAAGACAACAGGCAAACAGCGATTGATATACCAGTCTGCAGTAACTGTCCTTCCATCTTCTAGCACAACTGTCGCGAAATTACCTTCCCGACAAAAGAATGAGGAAATCGTCTTTTTTCCTTGACTTCTTCCTTTCTATACCTTAGTTGGCCGATCCTCGAAGGGAAACACCCACTGAGCTGATTGTCTTTTGGTTTCGGGTTCGTAGAAATATATTCAGCTTTCATCACCTGTGACGATATCAAATACAGCATTTGAGTCACCACCGTTGAACTTATCTAACATTTGGCAACACCAGTCTATGCGAAGGTGTTTCTGGTCGTCGGTTAAAGTATGGGGAATCCATCTGGTACAAAGCTTCCTGACGCATTAATGTTAGTGTAATATTTTTTGAACATGACTTATACCAATGCCTAGGCTTGCCCGTAACTGCTGATAGGTTACTCTCTTATCTTCCTCTATCGTGCGTCGCACAGCACTGCTGTTATCTTCAGTAGTCGCTGTTAAAGGACGTCCCTCACGCGGATCATCATTGAGATTACTACGTCCAACGTCTTCAATGTCATTATTATCAAATATTGCGGAAAAATATCAAGAAATTACGAGTAAATCTGAATAGTTTAATTCAAAAACAGCGAAATCAGTAAAAATCGGTCCAGCCGTCCTCAAGTTTTAAATGCTTTAACTAACACAACTTTTTTTATTTCTTTAAAGAGGAGATACAACAATGACTGACAACCTTTGACTATAGTCATTGTTAACGTTCAAGTAATGTTTAAAAAACATATTTTTTATTAATTATAATATAAGGTCATAAATACTTGATTTATTTATACCCATTTAAAATTAAATACTTAAAAGTTTAATTTTTAAGGTGGCATTACAACACATTGCAATATTAAAAAGCTGTTTTACAAAAGACAATTCGTAGTATTGAAATAACTTAATCAACAACTTCCAGACCCGAGCCAAATTAGAAAATATGATTTTCTAAATAACCCGAGAACCACCTTTGACTATAGTCATTGTTAACGTTCAAGTAATGTTTAAAAAACATATTTTTTATTAATTATAATATAAGGTCATAAATACTTGATTTATTTATACCCATTTAAAATTAAATACTTAAAAGTTTAATTTTTAAGGTGGCATTACAACACATTGCAATATTAAAAAGCTGTTTTACAAAAGACAATTCGTAGTATTGAAATAACTTAATCAACAACTTCCAGACCCGAGCCAAATTAGAAAATATGATTTTCTAAATAACCCGAGAACCAGTGACCCTTGCGAAGTAGGCGGACGACGGCACGACTACACTAAACATATCGTAAATATATTTTTTATGCACCATTTTCAGCCCAAAAAAAGGATTGTTGTTAGGTCAACGGTGAAGAGACGCTACTGCCTTTTTCTAGCGGTATTTCTTCAATTGTCTTTTGCTACATGATGAGAGAACGGGTGTTATTCTGTTTCTGAACAGGCACCACACTGTTTTTCATGCATAATCCCTAACCAATGGTATCTAAGTATTGTCTGACAATAATATTAACTCTAATAATTCTTAACATAATATACTCGTAAATTACCACAGTGAAACAGGCACGAACACAAACTTCAAGCATTTACTCTTCTCACCATAGCGAAGACAAACTAAATAAATTTGTGTTACTAACACACATGATCAAACAGGCAGGAATAGAGTGCCGATTGATGCTTTTTTTTTTCATTTACATACCTTTCAGTCATAATGTGTTATGTGTATAATCTAGTTATGGCCGAAAAGGTTCATCTATCTGTTTGTATAATATTATGAATTAACAAAGTTATTTGAAGTTAACTACTACTAATGCAGTAATTAATCTTGAAAGGTCCTTATACGATACACGCACGTTATATTAACTTTTTTTAAATACTGGGCAGATACTTGATTGCTTTTGACTGGAAAGTTACTAAAATATATTTTGAGACTACTGAAATAAAAAAAATCATTACGTTGCTTTACGAACGTAGAGTACCATTCTATATATACGTACTACGAGGAGTATCTTGCGGACATTGAGTGTGAACGAGACGGTTGCATAGCGTGGGAAAGAGAAACATGTTCAGCGAGAGCTGCGCGCAACGTGTCACAACGATGGGGGTGAGAGAAACAAACAGCGAGATGAAATTGAATTGAAAATTCTTTAAATATACATTATTATACTTTAATTATCATTATCATGTGTTAGAAATATTACATTAGAGTAACTGTAATACTTACCTTTAAAACAATTGCGCAAAAGCAGGGTAATTAACTGTCAAATAACCTAAAAATGCACGTTTTTAACAGAAGATAAATCACAAAACGTGACACGAAGCACATAATCTGAACCTCTTATTATAATTACTCACCAACAGCGATTTTTTCGATGGGCAATGGCTGCGTTAACACCACACTTGTGTATAACAATAACAAATTCACACTTATCGTAACTAAATGTTTTTCAGCCATTTTTCTGGATTTCCTTGTTATTTACGACATAAAATAAAAGCTCGTAGATTTTACATGCTAAAAGATGTGTTTAGGGAAAGTTTTAGAATTATATTATGTGTGGAAATCTCGATAAAGAGTAGGGATGCTGCGTGCAAACCTGAGACTTAGGGGCGACTGATGGCGCTCAGACGTGGCATGGGTGCGGGGGTGGGCACCCCCGCCGCCCCGCACTTTACTCACTCGGTTGTGTCGCTTTTAGACGATTACCAGCATTCTAAAATACCTTTTCATATTTAAAACATTTTGTGTGTACCTAGATAAACTTATTCTCTCTATACACGTTTCCAAACATTTTAAGTTGAGTACTTTAGATTTGAATGTTTTTTTTAAATAATAGGGTGGGGAAAAAGTTTATTCGTATTTTATATGAAAATTCAAGGAATTTTGAATAAAGTTTATTTACTGTTCAATAACTTTTTGCTATCTTGTAGGTAGAGACATGATCCCATTGCTATATAAATTTTTAGACTTCTGCTCAAAAAACCGAGTCAAGTGATTTTGGCAGTTCTTACATGATGTCAACCTGACAATGCTTAAAAAATTCTAAAGTGACCATGACGGGTGAAAATCTGAAAGCTCAAGGTCAGAACTATAAATGGCGGATGCATTAACACCTAGCCAAACTCTCTTAATTTTTGCTGAGTGGCTAAACATATTGTGTAAGATCTAACGTTATATGATGAAAAACCACAATCCTTCTGTAATTTAATTCCGGCCACTTTCTCTCAATTTCTTGTGTTATTCTCATCGGTTGTACGCAGTAGAAATTAGAATCGATGGTTCTGCATTCCGGCATCATCTTGTTGCGCATTAACCCGGGTTTCGCCAGAGTCAGTGAAGCCTTACCGGCCTTTGGCCTCGACCATTTACGCACGTCCTGGTCGTACATGATCCACTTTTCATCACCAGTTATCAGATTTTTAAAAAATAATTCAGTTTCAAAAAAATAAAAACCCGACTTTGTACTGCCTCATCAGAGTTTAATTTATTTCCTTGCAAAACTTTATCCAAATTTAAAAAAAAAAAGGTATTCAGTTGGAGCAAGGTCCGGGAAGCACGGTGGATATCTTAGGCATTCCAATTAGAGCTCCTCTAATTTGCTAGCCGTCTGTTGTGCAGTGTGTGGTATAACGTAACAGACAATCTGGGGTACCCTTGATGAGGAATGAGGAATACCCTCAGAAACCTAGGTTCTGCTACGCTACAAAAGAAAATGAGATAAGGGAAAAAGTTGAGGGAACCTACCTTTCTATAGCTATTCCCTAAAAAAACTAAAATAATACAAGGTAAATAAGATAAGGTTTAGGTATATTAGACAAAGAGAAGGATAAATAATAACGTAACTTAAATTTTGAAGTAAAAATCCAAATTTGATAAGTTTGAGGAATAGAGGTGGCCCAGCGGTCGACCACGCCAGGACCCAACTGCGCAGATGGCCCGGCGGTCTGCCTGACCAAACCGGGGTCCAGCTGCGCAGGATGGATGGAGGTAACCCGGTGGTGTACGTGACCGTGCCTGGGTCCAGAAGCACTGGATGGAGATGGCCCGGCGGTCTATGTGACCGTGCCAGGGTCCAGAAGCTCTGGACAAATTTGCGAGGAATTCACGTCTTAAAGTTGGCCTTTCTAAAGCCGTATGTCGTAATGATGCCGAGTCAAGTCTACCGATGCCGAGAGTAGTCTACGAAAGCTGAATCTGAACTGATTGACGTGCTAGCCATGGGCTTCTCGTGGCACGATCGAACAAATTTAAATTACAAATATTAGAATATAAAAATTAAATAAAAAAAGTTAGTTTTAATCTAAAAATGGCAAAACAAAAAGTTTCAGAACCGGAATTTAAAGGAATTTTGAACGAAACTAGATAATAAAGTTAGACAGTAATACAGTATGGTTGCCTATGGTAACAATATCTGCCAAAATAACAAAAACATTTTGTTACAAATGTCAAAATTAGATAATACATAAAATTATAAGAAATTGTAAGCTAAACTAGACAAAATGATGATGAGATGAATAAGGAATGAAAGGTAAGGTGCCACATCTTCACCTCCATGCCATAGTGGTCTAGCGTTGTCGTGAAGCAGTAGTGGCGTAGAACGATTGACCAGCCTCGGTTGTTTAGCAGCTAGCTTTTCCATCATGGTTTGCAATTGCTAACAATAGACATCTGCCGTAATCGTCTGGCCTGTACTGAACGACACCGGCGCTAGTCCACCAAACGCTCACAAGTAACTTTTTTTGGGTCAATTTTCATTTGGGGTTAGATTTGGCTGGCTCGCCAGAGCAAAGCCATTGTAATGAGCGCTTTCGATTGTTGTACAGGATCCACTTTTCAATACAGGTAAGTAAAGTAACAGCCTATAATCATCCCACTGCAGGGAAAAGGCCTCCATCATTGAATTCAAGTTACCACAGCAATGATGGGTGTACTGGCATAATCACCACGCTTGCCAAATGCGGGTTGGTGATCACAAACCCGAGCAACGTTCGAAAATTCGAAACTTTTTGTTGCCCGACCCGGGATTCGAACCTGGGACCCCGAGATCTTGGCCCGGTATTTAAACCACTAGACCAACAGGTAATGATTCAATTTAAAATCCCTTCATTATTGTGCCGGTTAAGCAAGGTATCGCAGCAGTCGACGCGCGTTTGGCGGTTTGCTTCACTCAATTCGTGAGGTACCCACCTTTCAAGCCTTTCAATTTGATTAAAGCATTTGACAACCTCCGTGGTGGAGTGGCGTACACACCGGTTTTTAAGGTGTCGTCTGCTCTGAGGTCCCGGGTTCGAATCCCGGACGGGTGGGTCAATGTAGAAAAAAAGTGTTTTTCTACATTTTTTCGGGGGCTGGTGTTTGTGGTACCTTCGTTGTTTCTGGTTTCCAAAATACGAATGCTTTGAATAGTTATTCAAATTAGGATCGGAACAATGTATGTGATGTTGTCCAGATTTTATTTTTTATTTTTTTTTAATCTTCCTTATATGCTTTGAATGGATTAAAACAGTTTTATCACTAACACCTCAGCCTGCAGCCAACTCTGACGTAGTTTGCGATGGATCCGCTTCCACATTAGCCATTAATTCTTCATTATCATCTAGGGTCTCCGGCCGTCCACGAGGCTTGTTCTGCAGGTCGGAATTTCCAGAACGAAAACGTTGGAACCAAAAATGCACGGTGTTTTCTTTTGCGACACGACCGCCATACACATCGTTAACTCTTCGAGCCCTTTCTGCAGCACTGGTGCCACGGTGGAACTTGTACTCGTAAATAACGTGATATTTCAAGTTTTCCATTTTGTCAACTAACGGCCGGTCCCAATAATCTATCTGTCGTCAGTTTTGGCATATCGGAGATAGAAAATATCTTCTGTCTCTGATTTTGCCGTCCAGAGAAACAAAGAAAAAAGTGGTTTTCTATCTCCGATATGCCAAAACTAAAGATAGATAGGTTATTGGGACCGGCCGTAAGTGACGCAAATAGAAAAAAGGAAAGGAAAAATGCAAATGAATGACAGTTTACAAAACACAAATACATGTGTAAATAGTAAATTTGGCATTCCTAACCAAAGAGGAGATTCTTTAAATCAAAGTGGCCAGTACTACAATACGCCAATTTCATATGTAAGGACCTAATATACTCGTATTGTGAAAATTCAAAAAATATATTTTTACAAGCAGCTTTTAAAAATACATAAAAAGGTGAGTATAATCTAAAAATGGCAAAAATAGAGGAAAATATAGAAATAAAAGACATGACTAATGGTAACGATATCCGCCAAAATAACAAGATAATTTTAATTCAAAATGGTAACATTACAAAATACATTAAATTACAAGAAATTATTCTAATAATTATGATGATGAGATGAAAAAGAATGCAAAATTAAGGCATCTACATAACCAGTAACAGGGCGACGTCCTTATTTGACATCAAAATTTCCGGATTGACAATGCTTAAACCGAACTTGTGCTATTCTCAAGGACACTGCACTAGGTCTATTAATATCACAAATATTTTTTCGCGGCTTGTTTTGTGTTTTTACTATTTTTTTTATAATAAAATTTTAAAAGTTTTTAATATACTCATCTAGACAGTAAGAAAAACAAATGAAAACCACACATTAACCTAATTTGAATTTCGAATTATCTTCTTCTAAATTAAAACTTTTTAATGATACCAAAACCAGCCGCTTGAAATGCAATGCTTGATTTTATCGCAAGTTTTTTTACTACATGCAAAAAGACTTTTTCCCCAAACTAATTATTATTTATCAATTTTCCTCATCAGTTATGGTCTTAATACACTCAGCGGCACGGAATCTTGGCCAAGCTCTTATCGGTCGATAGTGATGATTTTAAGTGTTTAAAACGAATGTTTCTTTTAGAGGTATGTCAAAATGATGTTTATCTTTATTTCAAGAGGTTACTTAATTTTATATTTTGAAAGTGATATGGGGTTAGTTTCTAAGCTTTAATTGAATCGCGACTTTCGAGGAAACCAATTCACGTTTTGATTTCGGTATTTTGAAAAGTGTAGCTATATCTTACTTAAGTTTTGTGATTTTGCGGGTTTAATCAGAGATTTATCCATGATTCAAAGTTAAAAAGATCCTTTAACTTTATTCCAATTTTGACAAGCCGTAGTTTTGTTCAACCAAGGAATGAGGTATTAACGAAAGATGACTATTGCACTTAATGTTTCCATTTCTACTATGCAATATTCCTTGAAACAATACCAGAAGACAGGCAGCTCCTACTACTTACATCAGCTCGGGATAATCGGTTCATTATCTTAGAAATTTTAAAAAAACGCTTACTCACTGCCGTTGAAATCCGCCAGCGGCTCCAAATCACAACAAGTGTAAATGCCAGCGAGCGTACGATGAAAAGACGCATGGGGGAGATAAATTTGAAAGCACGTAGACCAGCTCGAGGTCAAAAACTGCTCACACAGCACCGAGTAGCTCCACTTAGATTAGCACGTGAATACGCTAATTGGACTTTCCAACAATGGGCAAGAGTTTCTATTCATTGACGAGTGCAGAATTGCTTTTCGTGCACCTGTGGCCAACAACGTGTGTGCAGAAGATGAGGAGAGCGGTTCCTGCTCATCACAACAACTGAAACCGTCAGTATTCATGGAGACTCTACAATGTTGTGGCGAGGACTAAGCTTTCAGGGTCGTATGGAATTGGATATCGTTGACAATCGATTAACAGCAGCTCGGTACGTCGCAGAGATACTTAAGGAACATGTTGTGCCCTACATAGGGTTGATTGGATACGACGAGTTCCTTAAGATGCACAACAATGCCGGCTCACTCGTAGCTTTGTGTCGACTAATACCTTGAAAACGTTGATTTACAAAAATTGCGGCGGTGTGCTCCAAATTTTGACTTTAACCCTGTAGAGCACATCTAGGACATGCTGAAAAGCAGAATTAAACTTCTCCCAACCCACCGCCAACTCTCAAAGTGCTCTGAAGTGCAGCATTGATTGCTTGGGACAGCCATTCGCATGTCGATGTAAAAAAACACCATTCAAATATGCCTGCATATGCATGCATGTTGTTATCAGAGCTCGAGGAGGGGAGCACACGATATTAAAATATTTGAAAAACCAACAAATTTTATTAGGTTTTAATTTTGCAGTATTTTAAAACAGAATCTTAATTTTCGTGAAAGTGACAGATTTTACATAAAAATTAGTTTCTACACAAAAATGTTATTAGAGACAATAGAACCTTTGAAAACAATAATAAAAGCATATTGAAGCCGATTAAAATTTGAACGTGGCCAAGTTTCCGATATTAAAATGTTTGAAAAACCAACAAATTTTATTAGGTTTTAATTTTGCAGTATTTTAAAACAGAATGTAAATTTTCGTGAAAGTTACTGATTTTACATAAAAATTAGTTTCTACCCAAAAATGTTATTAGAGACAATAGAAAGCCTTTGAAAACAATAGTAAAAGCATATTGAAGCCGATTAAAATTTTAACGTGGCCAAGTTTCCGTGCCGGTGAGTGTATTTATTAAAGAGAGGAGAAGAAGACAAAATGAATTGTGTATCCTTATTATACATTTAATGTTTATTGTTTAAGCAATTATTATTGTCAAAATTACATTACCAGACACAAAGACAAATTACAGGACCAGGTTTCAGATTAGGATAGAAATTGATTCATGGAAAATTCCGTTAGCACTTTAACAAATTTTCTACGACGATCTTTTGCTGAACTGCTTATGAAGTTAAACCGCATATTAAAGTTATTTTAATGAAAGAGGGGGGGATGTGTACTATCAGTGGTTACATAAATGATTGAAATATGTATGTCTTATCTACACTCAATACTTGTTTCTGCAATACCTATCTTATGACAACATATCAACTTTTATGACTGAGTTTATCAAATCATTCATTGGTAAACCCATGGAAAGCTGGGATAGGAGAGCTACTTTAAAATGAAGTTGAAAAAAAAACACTTGTAATTATAAGTAACAGCGCATTATTCTTGTATATTTATAAGTCGGCTAAAGTCAACAACATGTCACAAGTCACGCCATTTTAAGGCGACCTTTATTAGACACGACTTTTACCTTGACTTTTTTAAATAGTAATACTCATAAAAATTAAAATAAAATATTGTCCAAAGGCCTTCAAAGCCACGCTTCATACAAAAAACTAACATTTTTTAAGCCCTGTAATTGTATGTCTTATAGTCGATGACTACTTTCTGTCAATGTTAAGTTGTCCAATATTTTGATTGTTCCTTATTAAACCGATACATAATAGATGTGCTATTAGGTATCGGTAGTAAAACTTAAAAAAAGGTTTTACTGATATTATAATTGCAATTGAGTTGCTAAAATATTGGGTATATAAAGTAAAACTATTAAAACTTGGATATCGTTTAATATTATTACTATCATTAATGTAGGGTTGGCAAAATATGTAACCGTATTGATATTAGCAGAAAAATTGCCGATTATGTTTACGAAAAATAAGACACTCCGTCTTCTCTTTGATCACATTCCTAAATAAAGTAATAACTTCTAAGTCAACTCAATTATTTCAGAAACCAATGAACTAATAGTAAGTAAATGGACTACGCAAACAATATTATGTTCATGTGATGATATAAGTCTACATAATAATAATGAGAAAATAAATTAAGCTGTAGCACTAGCTAATGCTCACGTTTGCGTAGAAAGAGAAAAACATCTTTCTCATTTTCGCCGCGATTAAATATTATTAGTACGTATTATACTGATAACCTCAATTATTCTTATAGAAATCCTTTACTCGGCGGTGGTCGTCTTTTGGCTGAAATAATAATCATCACATTGAAACTAAGAGACAGTCGTCCAATTCTGACAGTAATTAAGATATAATTTATGCAACACTGGTATATCATTTTAAAAAAACGAAATATCGACCCTATAGTAAAAGCCAAAAGGGCATTTTACAATACGGCAAAAAAACGAAAACGGTAAAGTTCATGTATATTTTTTGATTCGCTGAATTTATAATAAACCACTATAACTCATTAAGCTTTGGTTTTCGGGTTGTTTACAAAATAGAAACTCAAAATAACCTACATTCATTATTTCCAGAGATTGCATGGCTTTTACTACAAAAAAAAACAAGTTGTAAATGGTTTTTTTAATTAAATGACAATTGTAATAAGAAGAAAGTATAATTTTAATGTTTTTCATTGTTTAAAAGTAATATTGTACTTTTCTGACAAACTTTAATAAAATTATAAAAATAAAATCAACACAACCTCTAAACTATGCAAAAATACTCGTATGTAAGCTTTAACATTTATCTCTTAAAACAATCAGTTCTTCGTAATGTATGGCTAGGATCTTTTTATCTTTGGAAATGATTGTAAATGGCATATTATTTTGTACGAAGAAACGTTTTTATACGTATTAGAAGAAACAACAACATACGTTACATGTTATTCAATCACGTCTTCATCTTTTTCATCGGTCTCAATTAAAGTGTCATTTTTATTACTACTGTACGGCATCTTTATATAATATTTTTGAAACCGTCAAGGTATCGATCCGTCTGTGCACCTTTTTTTTGAATCTATAAACTTCAGTGCTGTAATAGGAAGTTTGTCCTCATAGGATTGTTGCAAGTTTATGTTATTTAGTTCTTGTAAATAATCTGCATCTTGTCTTTGACTCTATTCAGGTTCTTCTGCTTTCTTGCTCTTTCCCTTTCCTTTTTCCATTTTCAAATAGTGTGTCACTTTCGATTATGCGTCTCTTTAATGTTTTGCACCACGTGATTCACTAATCACTTTACTAGTTAGCCAGTTCGGACCGAAGAAAAAAAGGGGGCTTTGAAGTGGAAAAGCCATCAGGCCACCTTGTCCGATCATCCTCCTGTCATCAAACACGCGATTTAGGTGTTGTCGTACTGCGCGCGCAACAATAACATTTTTTGCCGTCTTATGTGTCATTTTCGTTAAATATAGCGTAATTTGAAAAAAAAAAGAATTTTTTTTTGTTTGTAACGTTAACTATTTAATGTTTTTCATATTTCTTATCCTATTCCTGACGAAGACGAATCCTACAAAACAAAAATCATAAAAATCGGTCCAGCCTTTCTGGAGTTGTGAGTGGTGTAACTAACACGACTTTCTTTTATACACAGGTGCTGTTGGCTGCTTCTTAGCAATGGGTCGCGGGTTCGATCCCCGCATAGTACAAATATTTGTGTGCATGAACATGTCTGTTTGTACTGGTCTGGGTGTTTTCTATGTATTATAAGTATGTATTTACAAAAAAAAAAGTGTGGCCCAGTGAGGCATATCTTAAATATTTATTATTATTATTGTTATTATTAGGGGTTAAAGTATGAAATTGCCGTTTTGTATGGACGAAATCGAGAAAAGTAATTTTTTCATACTAACAATTTTTTAGTTTTTTTAAAAACGCCTGAACCGTTTTCGATGCAATTAAAGGTGAAAGTTAGATGGTTATAAAGCTACGCATTGTAGTATTTAAATTTCTGAAAATCAAAGTATATAATACAAATATACTTAATTGAAGCAAGAAGGTCAGCTGACAAATTGTAAGGTGTCTTTTCAACGACTTCCTTTGAAGTAATAGGCACTAGTATTGCATTTTTTTCAGTCAAAAGTTACTTTATTTAGGTTTTGATACAATACAAAAAGAATTACGCAATAATATGACTATACTTAAGAGCTATAAACAAAATAAAAAGTGGGAAAATAATCGGCAATTTCATACTTTAACCCCTATTATTATTAAACAGGGTGGCTTTGAAGTCATCCATTCAACCTATTATTGTACTCATATTATGGAATGTTTTATTGGAACCTAATACCATAGGACTTATCAAACATAATATATCCTTATATATTTTGTAAACATTTGTTAAGTCCTTACTTATCAAATGTTTTACAAAATAAATGATAATTAGATAAAGTATCATGTTGCATTGAGCGAGTCCAACTCGTAGTAGGTAATACGCGCGCCCGCGCCGCCCTCCCCACCGCACCTGCGCCGCCAGCCGCCACACCGCGTGAACCCGCGTGACCCGATATCGCACAGCTAATTGATGATAACTTTCCCTTCATACTTTGACCGGCTTAGGACGGTCAAAACTTACGTATTTAAAAAGTTGGAATGAAAATATTTACAATAGTTATTTCAAATCAGCTATTTACAATAATTTAAATAGTCACTTACACGTATTTAGTTAATGTTCGAAGTGCTCGCCTCCTCTTTCCACACAATTCAGTTTTGTGAGTTTATTGAGGGTTACGCTGGCTCCACTAATATTCGTTGTGAATGTTAAACAGACCGATTCTTGCAAAAGTTCTTTCGTCTGTCCATAAGATGTTGGCGTTAAGATTTTGTAACAGCCAGTTCTTTACAAAATTGTAGTCGGGGCGCGTAATCGGCTAGCGACAACTCTTGTACCTTTTGGAAGTGATAAGGATGTTGACCCGAACTTCAATATCTTCCAAACGTAAGTTGCGCCGCTTGCCTTGTACTAGCCTGTGGGTTGCTAATCAAATAGCGACATATTTTGCTGTAAAGAGCCGTAGGGTAGACTGGCGCTCTCCTACGATCTTGGGCATGCACTGGAACGTGGAATAACTCAAAATCCAATAGGTTCTGAGTCGTCTTTACGATGCGATCTCGTGATGGAATTGGCGGTTGTTTATCAGTGGTGAAACATTTCCTGTGTTAACATTAAATTGATCGTGGCATCGTATAATAAAACTATGGGTAAGTATTAGTTGGTTTGTGTATCGTCCCTACACATTACGTAGTCGAGTCATTTTGTTGACACTTTGTTAAATAGCACTACACTGTTACAACATCCAATCCACTGCAATCCTGTCAAGTCGGGGTGCGCGTGCGATAGTTCCGGAGAGACGACATGCGTCATCAGACTTATTGGGCAATGCGGAAATGATTTGGCGGCGTAGGCGCGTGACGAAATGCGAAAGGGATGGCTGGCCGGGCGCGGGCGCGGGCGCAGGTGTGTTAGAGGCCAGGCGGCCTGTTTGTTTGCGTGTGCAAACTCGAATGAGTCTAGGCTATAAAAGCGCGCGCGTTTTGTCGGCACACTATATAAGTAGAGTAGGCTTGTTTGATATTTGAATGTTAATTGTACATTAATTTTTTTTTCATTCAAATTTTATTCTTTTATTTTAAATTTAAATTGGACCTAGTTATGCAGAAAGCAGCCATGTGAGGAGAAGTACAAACTGAGATATAAGCATTTTAGTGTCGAGAGTACTCGAGAGTTGCACTTCAGTTATTTTTTGATGTTTTGTATTGTACCTATTGTATTGAGTATATTTTATTTTTATTAATTTGATAAACACAGCCAGAGTGGTGTTGAAAACAGCCATCACACACTGGCTGTCTTTAACGTAACTGGATCCCGATACCTCCTAACATTTTGAAATTTGTAAAAACAGCCATAAAAGAAAGCTGACTTCTGCAATATAGGTTTGGAAATTTGTGCCTAAATTGGCTGCATTTTACACCATGATGACTGTATTTTACAAAATAATATTAGTAGCATGGCTGGTTTTGACGGTTCGTATCTCAGCCATAAGAAGAGATATCGACATGGCTGTCTTTGCAAAAGATGCGCAATGTTGAATTTAGCATGGCTGTGTTAAAAACTCAATTTCGACAAAAGTGCCACTTGGCTGCTTTTTGCATAACTAGGTCCAGTTAGGCTTGTACCACCTACAAGTTTTTGTAGTCGGCGACTAGTCGGCTAAAACGGCCGACTTGTCGGCCCGTCTTTTGCTCGTATTACTAAACCTAAATATTTATGAAATTGAAATCTTTACTGTTATTATTTTTTATTATAAATACAAAATCAATTGTCAGTGCAATCTAGAACAGGTAAGGAAATTAGGAACCAGTCGTTCGATTCATTAACTAATTGAACTTAGATCCAGACATAAAACAAACAACAAAAAAAAAACTCAAGCAATTGGCTATAATTAAGAGCTTACAACTTACAAGTTGGAACACTTCTTTTGACTTAATAATAATGAATTGGAACTAGAACCAGAAATAAAAATATAAAAAAATGTTATTGTGACAACAGGAAGTAAAAATAAATAAATTCTGCTACACTACAGCGAACGAAGAATTAAGGTAACAATCAAGTAAAATGAGGCACTTATCATTAAAAATGGCAATACAGTGTGATTAGAGCATGTTACTCTAATTATTATAACCTAAAGCAATAAGTAATAAGCAGGTAAGTCCAACTTCGAGAAAGAAATCTCTCGTCGAATCCAGCTCGGATGGGCAGCGTTCGGGAAGCTCCGGCATATATTTGCGTCCGAAATACCTCAGACGAAAGTCTTTGACCAGCGTGTGTTGCCAGTAATGACCTATGGGAGTGAGTCGTGGTCGTTTACTATGGGTCTCATAAGAAAGCTCAAGATCACCCAGCGAGCAATGGAGAGAGCGATGCTTGGTATTTCCCTACTCGATCGAATCAGAAATGATGAGATCCGCAGGAGAACTAAAACAACCGACATCGCTCTAAGGATTGCATCGTTGAAGTGGCAGTGGGCGGGACACATAGCGCGGAGTACCGATGGCCGTTGGGGCGGAAAGGTTCTCGAATGGCCGCGTACCGGACGACGTTCCGTGGGCAGGCCCCCCTAAAAGGTGGACCGACGATCTGGTCAAGGTCGCGGGAAGCCGCTGGATGCAGACAGCACAGTACCGATCGTTGTGGAGATCCTTGGGGGATGCCTATGCCCAGCAGTGGGCGTCGTTCGGCTGATATGATGATGATGATGATGATGATGAAAGCAACAATCGGCTTTCGACTAGTCGGCCATTTTGTAGCTGACTTGGTCGGATAGTCAGCCAAAGTGATAGTCGGCCCAAATGTATTATTGATCAATCGCGAAGTATTTAAGATGATTTTTAGGGTTTAAAAATATTCAGAAAAATCCTTAACATCAAGAACAATAGGACTCTTTTAAAATTTATGACTTTTTTTCTAGGAATAAATTCACGATGAAATGATGATTTATATTAATTTGTGCTATATATATTATGCTAACTTGACTTGATACCTATTTAATCTACTATGTTAATTACGGGCTAAAGCGCTGTACAAATCTTTATGTTCAAAGATTAAAAATATTTATTTATTACAATTATATATTTTCTCGAATTTTTTAGTTAGTTTACTTATTATAAGTCTCTTGTTTCTGCGATACATGTCAACGTAAAACTTTGATGACTGAGTGTATCCAATAGGCATAAATTCCAATGTCTTTTGATTTTGTACATTTTGAAGCTTATACATCGATAATATTCAAATATTTGAATACAACCTTTAATATAAAATCAAATTAATAACTTCACTCCTGTGGTCAAATGGCCTTGATAGATGCCCAGATGGATTGAAAAACTATTCTTTCAACTCTATCTAATTTCTATTATGTTGAAGGAATAAAGACTTCTTTTTCTTTATTAGTCGTTTATTTTCCTAATTGATTCCTTCGTTACCTAAACAACAACTAAGTGCATTTTTAGTGACTGAAAATCTTAAGACATCATTTTGTGGTACAAAATAGTATAGAAGGAACGCACAAGTGTATTCAAAATAAATAGAAAATTATGATTAACTTAACTTTGACGACCATTTGGATCAGCGGTAGTTAACGCTGCTTCTGAGCCATGGGTCGCGGGTTCGATCCCCGCACAGTACAAACATTTGTGTGCATGAACATGTCTGTTTGTACTGGTCTGGGTGTTTTCTATGTATTATAAGTATGTATTTACAAAAAAAAAAAAAGTATTTAAGTAAGTTTATCGGTTGTCTAGTACCCCATACGACAGGGTACTTAATAGTACCTTAATTTGGGACTAGATGGCTCAGTGTGGCCCAGTGAGGCATGTCTTAAATATTTATTTATAATATTTATTTATTTATTTATAAGTATCCGTGTTCAGATAGTTCATAAGATATTCAATTCAATTCAAATAATTTATTGCATTCCATAATGTTATAAAGGTGTTACAAGTTTTTAAATATAGTTTAATTATAGACCCTGTTCGGGCACAGCAATATAAATGTTAGTAGACAGAGAGGATGGCGCCATATAACTAATTATTACATTTAAAATTTCAAAGTTAAAAATTTTATACATTTAGATCCAATTTTATGCTAACTTATAATATTAATAATAGGTACATTATTTAGTTAGAAGGTAACTGTTTTATAAAATATTTTTTTATCATTAATAAATAAATAAATAACATTCAAATCACACATCAACATAAAAAACCTAATCTATAAGGACATAAATTGTATTCCCTAACTGTAGAACTGAAATAAATTGTAATAAATTGTAATATTTGTAATGATATTATTGAGTGACTTTAATAATGATTATTATCAATTTGATTTACATTTCATTAGATTATTATCGTTTAGATATTCATTTACTGTGTAATAGCAATTATTTATATGTATGGATTTTATTGATTTTATGTATTTTATTTCATTTGATTCTTTTTTTATAAATTCTGGTAGTTTGTTATAAATTCTAATGGATGTGACTAGTGGGCTTGATGAATATAATGAATGATGATTTTTTGATGATTATAACTTTAAATGAGCAGTAGGTAACATTAATTTGTTTCCACGGGCACGTCTTAATGAATGACTCGAGGGCAAATCGGATCGCTTTTTATAGAATTCTGGATATTTTCGAACGAATTTACACATTTCCAAAATGTACATACATGGAAGGGGGAGTATATGAATTTTTTTTAAATATGGTTTGCAGCTTTCCGTCTGGTTTGTATTCGCAAGAATTCGAATTAACTTTTTTTGTAAAATGAAAAGGATGTATCTATGCTATTTCCCCATAAAATAATGCCATAGTTAAGCCACGCGTTTGCATAGGCATAGTAGGTAGTTAGTGCCGCTTCAAGGTCAGTAGTTTTTTCACCTCGGAAAGTGCATACGCGTAGCTTGATAATTTTGATTTTATCTTTTGAATGTGCGCTTTCCAGTTTAGATGTGTATCTATTTCTAAACCGAGTAACGTAAAAGTGCCTACATTTCTAATTTAGTGCTAGTTTTTTGGAAGTTTATTTCCAAATTGTGGTCGTCCATCCAGTTTGAAATTTTCGAGAGGAGAATGGTAAGTTTTTCGTTTAATTCGCCATTTATATTATTGTCACATTGCGTAAGTAGTGAGATGTCATCCGCAAACAGAACACAATGTTCCTCCATGTTCCTAGGGAGGTCGTTGATGTAGATCAAAAACAGGAGACAGGCCACCACGCTTCCCTGCGGTATAGACGCGTTAATTATTTTAGAATCGGAACGGACATTCTTTATTTCTCTCGAAGAACTGTCAAAGTGTTCAACTTCGACATATTGTTCCCTATTGCTGAGGTACGACGCGAACCAATTGTGTGCCTCACCGCGAATACCTATTCCATACAGCTTTTGCAAGAGTATGTTATGCTGGACCTTGTCGTAGGCCTTTTTCATGTCTAACAAAACACCGACGGCATATTTTTTATTATCTAATATCTCACAAATGTTCTGAATTAATTTGTAGACGGCTAAGGAGGTAGAACGTTTTTTACGAAAACTGGTTTTCGTTTAAGATATTATATTTGTCACAAAAACTATATGCGCGTTTAGTCATGGCTTTTTCGTAAATTTTTGAGGCGGTGGGTAGAAGTGAAATTGGCCGGTAATTGTTGGGATCCGCTTCATAATTTACAATAGATTTCTTTATAATGCTTGGGAATACACCATCCCTAAACGATTGGTTAATCAATAAGCAGAAGGGGAGAGCTAGGGTATCCGCGCAGTATCTAAATAAGATAGGTGGTAGTTCATCTATACCACCCTGTAATACTTTTCTAGTTGCAATTCATTAAATATTTAAATCTTTAGTTCAAATTCAATGTTATTTGCAAGGAAAAATGTCCTTAAAATAACTTTAAGGGCAACTGGCCACGAAGTTTAATATCCTTAAGCAGTTGGCGGCCCGAGGTCCTTCAAACATTGAAAGCTCAAAGGGAAAATAAAAAGACATTTCCATTGCAAATTTGAGCAAGTTTGATTTTGATCGCTACTTTGGGTACGAGAAACAAGGTTGGAGATCCAAAGTCGTATACCTCTCTAATCCAATCGAAGCTACGATAAATCTCGTTTTGTCCTTTTCTAATTCTTGTTAGTGCAAAGAGGATACATAATCTAGCAAATGTCTGCGTAAAGTAGTCATGAATAAAGGCTCTATTCTGTCATAAAGTACGTAAAATGCAAATTTTAGAGCCCGAAATGCTTGCAAAGATTTTCAAGTTAAGCTTGTTTTAGATGTATCAGTGATGTAGATGTGTCAAGCCCTATGCCTGTTCTGTGAATTTAACTGAGATAGAACATTAGCGAACGTTTTCAAAAATTTCTTTGATGTTTTGGTTTGAAAATGAAACCTACATCCATTTCTTAAAATCTACTTCTTACTACAAATCAATTTGCTGTTTTAATTCCTAAAATTGATTTTAAGTACGAGTAGTAACCTTTTGTTATATCTGTAGGTGGTAGAGGAATTTGTAGGTTATGTTAGTTATTTTGTAGACTAACACTTCTAGACCTTTCAGCTACCTTTAATACGGTTTGGGGCATAAACAGGTATTTGTGTTTTAACTATATGGGTACACTGTTTCATTGATAAAATGAAAAATGTTCACGGTAAACGCTATATTTTTGTACCTACATTGTATGACAGAACTCAGCAAGCCGCTTCTGTAGACATCGTAAAATATCAAGGCAATAAATGTCAAGCGCAAACAGCCAAGTTTCACAACATAAAAGTTCTCAGCGGTCGTTGAGGCCGCTCGCCACCAAGAGGCTGTTCAGCATTTTTCTATAATATTGTTTAGCAGACCGCCTATTGCAATGTACAAATGTATCTGTAAAGAATATTTGTCTTACATGTAAAATGTTTCTCTTAGGTGTCTTAGGTACATAACCAAAACATTGATAAAACTGCGCTAAATGTCTTGCGCGCGCTGTCATGGCAGCAAAATTCTTTAATGAACTGAGAAAATATGTCGACGCATATTACGTTTTGCTAACTTAATAGAAAATATCAGTTAGCCAGTCGGAGAAAGTGAGTTCAAATCCCGTCTGAGGCAGTTTAAGGAGTCCTATGATTATTACTTATATATGTTACGCTCAAAGATCAAAAACGCTCGTTGAGCTGAAAAATAGCTCACAACGCGTTGTGGTTACAGTAAAACATCCACATAGCGAAATTCGTGTTATGGCTCTAATGAAAACGCGCACGACGCGTTGTGGCAATCAAAGAAAGACCAAATAGCGAAATTCGTGTCGTGGCTTACATGCTATTCGATCTCAACGCGTTGTGGCAATGAAGAAAAGCCATGACGCGTATGGAATACTACGAGGGCGGGTCAATAAGTCCGTGACTTTTGGAATAAAACACAGATTTTTTGATAAATAAATCATTTTATTTTTCAACGTAGTCTCCCTTGAGCTCTATACACTTTGTCCAACGCTTCTCCAATTTTTTTATCCCTTCCAAAAAATATGATTTGTCGAGGTCCTCAAAATAGACCTTTGTTTGCGAGATGACTTTATCATTGGAGTCAAATCTTTTTCCACCAAGCCATTTCTTCAGGTTTGGGAACAAGAAGTAGTCACTCGGAGCCAGATCTGGAGAATAGGGCGGATGAGGGAGCAATTCATAGCCCAATTCATGGATTTTTGCCATGGCAACTGCACATGTGTGCACCCTTGCATTGTCTTGGTGGAAAAGAACTTTTTTCTTGGCCAAATGAGGTCGGTTTTTTTTTCAAATCGTCATTGAAGCGGTCCAATAAGTTGGCATAATATTCCCCATTGATTGTTCTTCCCTTTTGAAGGTAGTCAATGTAGATTATCCCACGTGCATCCCAAAAAACAGTCGCCATAACTTTATTGGCTGACAAACCCACCTTGGCCTTCTTTGGCGCTGATTCACCCTTAGAAACCCACTGTTTTGACTGTTGTTTGGTCTCTGGTGTGTTGTGATGGATCCATGTTTCGTCCACGGTTACAAAACGGCGCAAAAACTCCTCCATATTGCGACTAAACAACGCCAAACCTTCCTGTGAAGTTGTTACACGATTGCGTTTGTGGTCGACTGTGAGCAAACGCGGCACCCATCTTGCGGAAAGCTTTCTCATACCCAAGTGATCTTTCAAAATTGAAACCACTGAGCCATGCGAGATCCCTACGGCTTCCACAATCTATTGCACTTTCAATCTTCGGTCGGCCAACACCATATCGTGAATTTTTTCGATTGTTTCGGGTGTAGAGACCTCAACTGGGCGTCCAGGACGTTCGGCATCTTCAGTGCTTGTACGGCCACAATGAAATTCAGTAAACCACTTTTTTACCATTGAAATCGATGGTGCAGAGTCCCCATAGTATTTATCAAGCTTAGCCTTGGTCTCGGTAATGGTTTTTTTTCGCAAAAAATAATGCTTAATAAGCACACGAAATTCACTTTTTTCCATTTATTCCTCATATTACTGGGTAGTCTGATAAAGATAGCTGTCAGACACAAACTAACTGACGCAGCAAGTTCAAATTTTGGTAGGAGTCAACTGACAGATACCTGTTGCCAGGAGTAGTGTTGCTTTTTCGGTAAAGAGGTCAGAAATTCAAAAAGTCACGGACTTATTGACCCGCCCTCGTATTTGATTACGACGCACACTACTTTCCGATATGGATCCTACTAGGCCTAGGCTGGAAACGTTTTGGTAGATGTTCTTAAGAAATATTTTTCATTTTATAAATTTATTTATATTATAATTATCAAATTTATTAAGTATATAATTATATAAATTAAAATGAAACGATATTTATTATTTATTGAGATTACTTTATATTTTAAAAAAATCAACGTATTAAGTAATAAATCACTGAACACAAAATATTCATATCATTTGTAAATTACTCATAATTCACATAAAATGATAAGGGTTTGAATTTTTTCATGACAATTAAAATAATTCTTTTTAAGATATGGTTAACACAATGAATGCTCAGAACGCGTCATGGCATTTCTTCATTGCCACGACGCGTTGAGATCGAATAGCATGTAAGCCACGACACGAATTTCGCTATTTGGTCTATCTTTGATTGCCACAACGCGTCGTGCGCGTTTTCATTAGAGCCATAACACGAATTTCGCTATGTGGATGTTTTACAGTGACCACAACGCGTTGTGAGCTATTTTTCCGCTCAATGAGCGTTTTTGATCTTTGAGCGTAACATATACATTCATGGATGGTTCAATTATCAGATAACTCCGATATGTCATCGCTTATTTCCGTGAATGGACGTAGGGCAAACACATAACAAAAAATAGAATAATTATTTGCCCCTCAACTTTTTACAACGTAATACACGTAATCAGGCTAACGTAAAGTGTAGAAAACCTTAATGACATTTCTTCATATCAACGTGGGTTTGCCACAACTAAAGCATAATAACTCATACACTTAACTCATAAACGTACCCGCAAGGCAAATTTCCGATGCTTTGTCTTAGATACAAATTTTCGAGCGTATTCAAAGAAGTGATTTGAAGTTTCTCGCAATGAAAGCCGAAACACTTAATTGCACAGGAGCCGACGACGCGGACTGAGTCGCACTCAAATTTGAAACGAGGAAGTTACTCAGTGCTGGAGAGGTGAAGAACTTCATTAGACATTCAGAGCCCATTGCCCCCATTATTTGTGTGCCGCAGTGGCTTCGCAAGGAAAAGTTACAGTTTAAGATTGATTCCGGAGACAATGTCCTGACTTTAATAGTTCCCGAGATTGTGTTTGAATAAAATATTCGAACGAATTATACCACGAAAGAAGGTTGCAGCCACACAGTTTTTTTAAACTTTTTCAGTGTGGCAAAGTTGATTAAATTTTATCATGATGTAGTGTTCAACATGTTTGAAACAGTTGGAGGTTAGTTTACCAGATGAATCGAGAAATATACAGACAACTGCATATCAGGCCAAAGATTGGGTAATCTTGAGTAGTAATATTACGGGTTTGAAACAAAAATGTAAAGTCTAATTTGCAAGCTACTGTGGTTTAGGTGGTTTTAGTTCCTTTTATTTAACCCGGCGGTACTCGCTACTGTGTAAAAAATACCACATAGTACTAAAAATTGGTTGTATTTTTTCATACGCTTTTTATCAACCTAAGATTCTAAGTACCTTCGAGTTGGTAGCTTACACACCCTCACCCCCGCAGGGCAGCCAGTTCACGCGCTGCATTTTTTAATGGTAGACGTGTAAAGTGAGTATGGGTAAAAAATACCTGGTAGCGACGATCCTTGTTATATTATTTTTCGATATGTTTATATTATATTATTGTATATTTTTGTTTTAGAGCTTTATCAAGGTAAATATTCTTTTTAAGATAATACATTAGAAGATCTGCTTCAAGAAAAAGACAGCAGAGAAGAATTTGTGTCAGAAATAGAAGATTTTGAGGAAAATAGTGAACACAAGAGTGAAACTAAACGGGAAGTTTATAGTCAAGCGCGGCCTCAGATTTTGAAAATGTTTTTAGCCATCTGCCTTCAGATTCAGACATTGAACAATATGTGAGGCGTTTAGGCGCGATTGGTCCAATTCGCGATTGGTCCAATTGTAAAAAATTACAAATTCACGAAGAGTCCAATTCGCGATTGGTCCAATTCGCTATTGGTCCAAATCGATAGTGGTCCAATTCGCTATTGGGCCAATTTGCTATTGGTCCAATTCTTAATTGGTCCAAAATAAAAGGATATCCAAACTGAAACAAAGGAGGTCATTTATTTCTATGGATTTGAAATATTATACATTATTATAAGTATCTTGAAGCCATTTACAACTAGTTTCATATTTGACCAAAAAACCTAAAAATTATTGGTACAACAAAATCAACTCTGTAACTAAATAGAAAATAATCAACTTAAACAACTATAATTATGTAAAAAATAACAAAGTCATATTTTTCTATTTTACTTATTTCAATAATAATCACATTCGGAAATAGAGCGAAATATAAATATTAAAAAAATACAAACATTTGTTCCTATAATTTTTAAATAACGATAATATTAGATATGTCTTTGTAAACGCAATGTCAATAAGTAATACTGTATGTCTTGCATAATGCACATTCGTAACTAGCTTAGTAAACGTCTGACAGAAAATTGGGTCACTACTGATGCCCGTCTGATTGTTCCTTCTCGTTGGCTATAGCTATGTCGCCGGTAAGTGTTCTTATTAATAAATTATATATTGTGAGTAATCTTCGAGTTGTTTGCTCTTTCCAACATAAACCATCAAATAATCGTAAGTATATTTGTAAAAATGTTTCTTTATGTATCAAAGAAATTGCATAACTTAATTATAACATGGTCTATCGCTATAACAAAACGCATAATAAATATCGGAAGTATTGAGGGTAGTTAGTAAAAAAATTAAATTTGTCTCAATATGTGTCTTGTTCTGTGTGTGGTGAGATTTGCATTAGTTGGTTTAATATTGTGATTACTATCTTTGAGATATACAAATGGAATTTAAAATGGAAGAAACAAGTGAGAAACTAGAATTTTCAAAAAATGACCGAGATAACGACACATTGATTTACAATGGACACCGATACAACCTAAATATACCTCCCAGTGAAGTCAGGGGGGCGCGGATTTTAAAGAAAAATCTTTTTTCGAAAAAAGGTTTTGAGGTTGGTTTCAAAAATTGTTTTTTTTTTGTGTTTTTAAGGCGCTTGGCGGCCGCTGCCACGACAAGTTCGCTACGCACGGCAAGTTGTATGGTCACTGTTCTAACCTAACCTAACCGACACTTTTCCTAACCTATTGGACTTTGCAGGGAAATAACATTACATGTTTTTTTTTTCGATAGTACTCGTAGTATAAGCGTAATACATAAATCGCGTTTCATTTAACATACGTAAAAAATATGCAAATCTGTTGACAAAAAGTGAAATGGTCACAGAAAATCAAAATCTTTAAAAAAAAATTCTCAAACGGCGCAATTCTCCGCAAGTTGCTTAAACATTGCTTAAATTGCTACTTAAGTAACAACCATTTAGCCATAAAATTGCGGAATTCCAGAACTCCGGTCCAAGTTCTAATTTTTATCCAAGATACAGATTTGAAACAGATCTATTAAATTATGACAGCACAAAAGAAATGAAGTGACCAAAACTATTTTAAAAAAAATGTTTGATTAATTGATGATAGTGGTGATGCCGAGGAAAAAATGTTTATATTTAGGACAAGGTTTAGCAAAAATATTGCTAAAAATCATGAAAGTTATTTTGCGGAGGATGGTACTTTTAAGTCAGTACCAAAACCATTTTATCAACTTTATACGATTTGAACTCTACCAAAACAAAGACAAAATATGTACCTGGTTTTTTATATACTGGTACCCAATAATACAGAACAAACTTACCTGCGAGCTTTCACATTATTAGGAAAAATTAGGCATCAATATCAGAACTTTTTAAATGCGACTACGAAAAAGCGCAAATGAACGCCGTTGCTGAAGTGTTCCCTCATGCAAAAGTAAGTGGATGCTACCATCACTACAATGACGCTATTTGGAGGTATTCAAAGAAGATCAAATTAAATACAAGTAAAGAGGGTCGTAATGTAAGTCGAAAGACCTCAGTAATTCCATTATTTCTAGCTAGCCACATTCCAGAAGCGTGGAGACATGTACTAGAAAATGCTCAAGACAGCGAAAAAATTTACAAATTTCGTAAGTACTTCGAAAAGGAAATTTTTTAACTATTTAAGGTTTTTTTTTTTAAAAGTACATAGAAAATTTTGAGGTTGGGAATGTGTTCCTCACAACTACACTACATCGTCTTTCATACAATCTTCCACAATCTTTCATACAAACTTTCATGAACTTTCATACAGTAGGGTAAGGGTTCACAATTATTGAAAAATCTATGACCCAAACCCAAGAGGAAACACATTCGCTCTAAGAGCATGGTACACGATAGGCTTATTTATATTAAAGAGGTGTTGCGATCCGCACCTCTGTATTAAAGCAAGAGAAAGAGTAGAAAAAGAGAGCTAAAAAGTGGCTCAGAGAAAAGATTCGCTTGGGAACACCTAGGGTTCCCAAACAAGATTAAAAGTAACGAATGGATGTCAAGAGAGGTCATTCCATCCGGCATATAGGCTTATTTATAGATAGGATGAGTTATGCACCGCTCACGAAGAAAATATTTACATAAATAAAAAGAGAAAGAAATTAGAAAGGATGATTAAGGGAAAGGGATATTTACAAGGCCGAAAAGTTCTAGGAGGGAGGGAGGATGAAATGAGAGACGAGATGAAATAAAATATATTTACACAAGTTAATAGAAAAACAAGTCAAAAGTAAAAAGTACAAAAATACAAGTTAAGATAGAAAATAAAAATTATAAAATATACAAGTCGATATAAAAAATATATTTATAGGGAATAATAAAGAGAGGTAAAAAAAGTAGGGACACGAAAAGAATAGAAAGTTTAAAACTCAGGGTCGTTATGATTTAAAAAAAGGGTAAAGAAAAGAATTTATGCCAAAATAATGAGTCAAAATAAAGGGGATCGCAGATGATCTTTTAGAATTTTGAAAAAAGAACACAGGGTCGTTGAGAACTAACGGGAGGTACAAATAAAATTAAAAGAATCTATGCCAAAAATAATTAATCGAAATGAAAGAGGATCGCAGATGATCTTTTAGAATTTTGAAAAAGGAGGGTGAGGTTCGAAAAAGAGGGGCGCCACTTTTTAACGTAGCAGAATATCTGGGGTACCCTTGAAGAGGGATACCCTTAGAAACCTAGGTTCTGCTACGCTACAAAAGAAAATTTGGAAAGAGGGAAGTTAATGGGAACCTACCTCCCTATAATTATTCCCTAAGAGTTAAATAAAATACAAGACAAGATATAAAGTAAATATATTAGAGTTAAAGGTATGATAAAATATATACGTAACTTAAATTTACACGTGAAAGTCCAATTTATTAGAGGTTTGATGAATAGAGGTGGCCCGGCGGTTGACCACGCCAGGACCCAACTGCGCAGCGGAGGGGAGGTAGTCCGGCGATCTGCCTGATCAAGCCGAAGTGATGGAGATGGCCCGGCGGTCTACGTGACCGCCAGGATCCAACAGCACTAGGTGGAGAAGGCCCGGCGGTCTACGTGACCGTACCAGGGTCCAGAAGTAATCAATAAATAGGAGTGTCCAAGATAATTCTCCCAATAATAATATTTAGTCCACAACAATAGAATAAGAAGAAGTCATCTGAAAGCCGAATGTCAACTGACTGTCGATTGACGTGCTCGCCCAACATGGGCGAGGCACGATCGAACAATTTTTAATTTCAAAATAACATATAAAAATCAGTGAACCAAAAAGTTTCTAAACAAAAATAATTTAAAAGAATTAGAAAATACATCAAATTATAAAAAATGAGAGTAAAACTAGTAAAAATGAAAATGGGATGAGAAGTTTATGAGAGATGAGGTATCTACATGCCACAAACTATCACCTACCATACTAAGTTGCGCGCATCAGCGCCACAGATCAACTAAAGCTTTCTAGGGCTGGTATTCTCGGTTAAATCGGCGCATTTGACCGAGAAGAAGAGAAAACACAAAGTTTGTTTAAAAATACAAATAATAAAGGGAGAGAACGCGACATTTTATTTGACAAAAACTATGAACAGTTACTAAACCAATATGAAAATGGAACATTTTCTTTTTTTTACAAAATTATATACTTACGATTATCGTTATTTAAAAATTAGTGGAACAAATGTATATATTTTTTTATATTTATTAAAGTTAAAGTATGAAATTGCCGTTTTGTATGGACGAAATCGAGAAAAGTAATTTTTCCATACTAACAATTTTTTTGTTTTTTTTAAAAACGCCTGAACCGTTTTCGATGCAATTAAAGGTGAAAGTTAGTAAAATAACCATCTAACTTTCACCTTTAATTGCATCGAAAACTGTTTAGGCGTTTTTAAAAAAAACAAAAAAATTGTTAGTATGGAAAAATTACTTTTCTCGATTTCGTCCATACAAAACGGCAATTTCATACTTTAACCCCTATTATATATGTATACCTAGTCAGGTCATAAGTTCTGTCACAGTGTAATATGAAATAATTTAGACATGTTTGTTATTTATGTAACCATTTATATAGCAAAATGAACTTAATAAAACATAGATTCATATGGTGATAAAGTTTATTCAAAATGACCCCCGCGATTTTGAATACAGGCCTTCAATCTGCGCGGCCAGTCGTCTATCGCAGCACGAACGAGGTCCATGTCAATATAGGCGGCTGCCTTAATCAAGGATGCCTTGAGTGACTCCAAATCAGGATGAGGCTTTGAGCAGGCCTTTTCCTTCAAGTGTTGCCATATCTTGTAATCTAACGGACTCAAATCTGGACTGGAGGAGGGCCAGTCTTCGTGCCGGATGAAGTCGATTTCACGCGCCGTCAGCCAGTCTTGTGTGCTTTTCGCTCTATGAGCTGGCGCAGAATCTTGTTGGAATACCCAGTGCCTGTTATTAAACATGGTATGAGAAACAGGTTCCACAAGGTTCTTGAGGACTGTATTGTGATACACAACTGCATTCGTTTTTACGCCTTTCTCACAAAAATGTACCTCAGTTAAGCCCCAATAAGAGACTCCCAACCAAACCATGAGCGAGGATGGAAAATGACCTCGTTGGACACGCGGAATACGGTTGCTCGCTTTTTCACTGCTGTGTGCGTACACCTTATCATTTTGTTTGTTGTAGCTCTCTTCCAGGGTGAAAATTTTTTCATCCGAAAAAAAATTTCCCGATGCTTTTTTCCCGCGTACCGCTTCAACAAAGCGCAGCATCTCTTCAGTCTCAGGTCCATTAAACGAGCGTCCAAACGATGTCCTGTTTTTCTTCGATATGCCCTAAGCCCTAAGTCTTCATTTAACACCCTTTTCACCGTTGTCCTGCTTAACCCCATCTGAAGGGCCAACAGTTTCTGCTTACGTATGGGATTTCTTGGAATTCGCGCCTTCACAGCTTTTATCACTGCTGGAGTCCTAACAGAGCGAGGGCGACCACTTCTTGACCTGTCATCTACACTAGAGTCTTCATTGTATCGTTTTATGATACGATAAACGAATCTTTTGGTTATATTCAAATTTTTCAGTAAGTCGAAAATCTGAATTGGCGCGTAACCGCAACGATGCAACGTAATAACCGCGACACGGTCTTCTTTAAGTGTCCACTCCATATTTAATAATGAGAAAAATTCTAAAAAGTACATATTTTTATTTTCATGAAAAATTCGAAATTCGAATTCAATAAACTTTTTTGTGGCCAGCATTCTAAATTCAAAAGTTTTTATTGTGTGACAGAACTTATGATCTGACATGTATATAGCTTGATCAGATTGATTTAAATTCTAATAAATTTTCCAATTACGTAAATACGAGTCCCTAAATCTTACGACACGCTTCTATATCATATTAATCGTTTGATGTTATCATTATGGTACAGCAATATTAAAGAAAACGTTTGAAAAAAAAAATACTAGCCCATATTTTCAAGCACTTGCCAATGACATAATTAGGATGAAATCAGTTTTGTCTTGACTTTTTTTTTCCTTGATAATATTCACTACACTAAATTGATATATTTTGATTACTAGCAGCGTGGATGCACTTACATTGTGATAGAATTTATGAATTTCTTCTTTCCGATTCATCTTTATACGATCGACGTTTGTCAAATTTTAGTACGATGGACATGATATAGCATATTTTCATTTAGAATGGGTTGTTTGATTTCTTATTTCTTGTACGTGTTATATTATTAAAATGGATGCATACGAAGGAGGAACTGGTTTGATGCGCATATATTTTTAGGGTCTGTAAACAAATAATCCTTACTGTTTTGCTATTTCCTTCTGGCATGCCCATAAAGCTAATTACTAACATCATAAAGCTCACTTTGTTTCCGGTATTTTATTTCAAGTCAATACAAATAGGAATTTAGAGCCCTTAAACACGAGCGATTTTAATCGGCGATTTCTCGGCGGAATGAGATCGCAGCGAGCACGCGGCGGCTCGCGGCGTGCACACAACGATATCGCCGCGAGTTATTAAGAGGAAACACAAGGGCCGTTTTTCCATACAAACGCAGTCCCGTTTCCTCCCTGGATAAAGCCAGTAATAAAAAATCTATGGCCACTATTAGCATGTTTCTATGTTTTCTGTTTTTTCATAAATTAATTAATAAAAAAGATATGAGCCCTCATAAATCGAAAAATTCGCCATATTTTCCTCTGTGTTCAAACATCCGGCAAAAAAATTTGTCAAAATTTTAGAAAAAAAGGAGAAACATGAACACGGCCAAAGCATTTCTTTAATTTTTAATGAAAAAAGTATTTAAATTGGTCTAGTTTTGGAAAAGTAATCGGGGGACTACGAAACGTTGATTTGGTGTGCTTTTAGTAGGTATTTTCGGACCAAGAAGCAGTTGTCTCTATCAAACTCTGACGGTGCAGGCGTTTGGCACTGCGCGACAGCAATTGATTTTACAAATACCTATTGTTCAATTCTCTCGCCCGTAGTGTTTCCTCTTAACCGCCGCGATAACGCCGCGTGCTCGCAACGAGTCGCCGCGTGCTGGTGGCGAGTACTTCGCACAATTATTTGTTAGTAGCAATCTACCCTCATTCTGACACTGTTTTGTAGTCTTCTGCACAGCGTTCCTTAGATTACACGTAAATATATGTGCGATATTATAATGGCACTGGACTTCGATCACGAATTGTTTATAGAAGAAATACGTAAACGTCCAGCCATATGGAACTTTTCTACTAAAGAATATAGCAACAGGAACACAAATAAAATGCATGAAAAGAGATGCATGAGAAGCCGTTACCGGTACCAATTACCTAGCCCGTGTTCGCCGCGTACTCGCAGCGAGCACGCGGCATTATCGCGGCGGTTAATAACTCGCGACGATATCGTTGCGTGCACGCCGCGAGCCGCCGCGTGCTCGATGCGATCTCGCTCCGCCAAAGAAACGCCGATTAAAATCGCTCGTGTGAAAGGGCTCTTACTGTCGGTATCAGTTACAGCCACCTAGTTAGCGAAAGACAGTCAAATAATATTAAATAAAAAATATTATCATTGGTTAATTTTAATTTCTAAACAAACTGTCTGAGTATTCATAGATTCTTTTTCACATTACAACGCTCTGCTTGATAATTTTGATGTTTGAAATCTTTGTAACATTTTGCTTCAAATAGAATAGCCGCTTTTAGAGCAGCGCCATACGCGATAAACTTGCTAAATTTACGTTGAAACAAATTGCTTAATTGAGGAAAAGGTTTTGTTTGTTCTCCTTTTGTTGGTTGCGGCCCACTAGTAACTACTTCACGTTGCTTTACTCTTTTACCTCCATGTGAGTTGATTTGACAGGCTGGCAATCGTTGCACGAGCCGAGTTATTTATAGGGAAACAAATTTGGGTTTTCGTTTTACAAAATAGGTGGTGTCGACTTACGATCGTCCAATTACTAAAGCCATGACTGAATTCTATTTTATCTCCTTTCATATTGACAAAAAAGATGGGATGTTTGAGATTTGAGGCATTTTTTGCTACGCTGTATTTTTTATATTGTTGACAGATTTCTATAGCTACTTTTTGATCAATTACTTATAAAAGTTAAATGCTAAAATAACTTCAACGAATAACAAGAAAAAATGTATAAATTTGGCTGACAGTGCCAATTTTTTTTATTTTATTATCTAAGTAAGATTAGTAAGAAAAATATTAAAAAGATTCCAATTTTACAAAATTCCATGTGTCAATCAAATCGTTACAATTCCTTGTGTAAAGTCATTTGTAATTTTACTATAAACATATCTCAGAAAATAAGGTTGAGCCTAAAACAAGAATTGGTAACAAATAAAACGACACTCGTTGTTATCGGGTTTCGTTTTCGCACCGTTTATACGTGCGCACAAAAATATCGCAATAAAATTTTATTGATTCACATGAGATAAAGATTGTAAGTAGCTTTATATTTGAGTATGTTGGCATGGTTATTATAATACAGATGTATTGCTTTCAGGTCACGTCAATTTCTTTTTAACTTATTGCATTTTACTGTGGAAAGCTCGGTGAGCAATCATTTTGTTACGACGAGAACCGTCGTAAAGAGACTAGTTTGAAACTTTACAGCCCGGCTGTGTTCCCCTACAGTTAAAATTGTCCACGACGAAAAATGTTAATGCTACATAGCTACACCAATTCAGTATATGTTCCGTGCAGTTTAGAAATTACGACCGTTGCGAGATTTCCAGAATCCGTTTTCATGGTCCGAATGTTAAAGCTAACTTTTCACTTTAGTACCTACGTTTACTTAGCTACAGATAAAAAAAGATAAAACCCAGCAGTCTGGTGACGCAAGCTTTTGACAGTCTAGAATCAAATATATTTCTGCTATTGGGCCCCAGAAGGTGCCAATGTTTTAACCTACCACTATTTTGGGACTAGTTACCGAAAAAAAAGCAGCAAAATAATAATGTTTACAAAAATATTTTTATCAGTGCGAGCTAGGACATTTCTATAATCTATTTTATAATCATTAATAGATAAGAGTGTATGTAAAAGTTGACTTCAAGATTTCATTAATTTACGATTAAGAAATTAACAACACATTATTAGATAAATAGTTATTTTTTTAACTTTGTTGCGTAACTTATAAAATGTATTTATTAGTATTTTAATTCAGCCAAATGACGCCCACATCTGGACGGGTATATATCGGATTGCCGAATTGTTTGTAGGTACTCCTATTTGTCTTTGGAACACAAACTATTAGCCTAAATATTTTTCTCACATTTTTATTTTTCCTAAACATGTTTAGCCTATTTTTACTACGCCTTACGCTATCGCCGTACAATAAATTCCTAAATGCGAGATTTAGCCGAATATATCTTAACGCCTACCATTTACAGTTCCAAATTTTTATTCCCAGAAAGTTAAAAAGTTTATCAATATTTGAAGTAGCCATGCATGCATGCATGCTTGCAAAGAAGTGCAAGCATGCATGCAAACAAGCAAGCATGCATACAAGGAAGCAAGCACGCATGCAAACAAGCAAGCATGCATGCAATCAAGCATACTGCATGCAAACAAGCAATAATGCATGCATCAAAAAAATCGGACTTTCGTGGCGGCTTCGGCGCTGCGGGGCTCCGGCGTTCCCACGCGTGCTAATCGTCGCAGATGGCTTACGCTCGCTTACAGCCTCCTGCTCCTCAGCCCGCGGGCCGCCTCGCCCTCCGCGCCTACGCGCTTTTGAATTACACTCTAGGGGTAGGGCAGACAAGACTGCTTGGAGTCGGTTTGTGAGCAATTGGTTTCTTAAACTTTTTCGGTTGGAAAAAAATTAGTGCTTTCAATACTTAGCGTAATGCCAAAAAAAATATATACGAAAACATTTTAGTACATTCGATATTAGACACTAGCTGTTGCCCGCGACTTCGTCCGCGTCAATTTCTGTTATTATGATCGCGATTATTTTTGCAACATTTTTCACTCATGCTTCGCTCCTATTGGTCGCAGCGTGATGTTATATAGCCTAAAGCCTTCCTTGATAAATGGACTATCCAACACAAAAATAATTTTTCAAATCGGACCAGTACCTTCTGAGATTAGCGCGTTCAAACAAACAAACAAACAAACAAACAAACAATCAAACTCTTCAGCTTTATAATATTAGTATAGATTCTAAAATTAGGGTTTTCAACTATTACCAACCAAACACTCAATACACCAAACTATAATAGTGCGAAATAAACTGTTAGACTAGACAGTAATTATACGTTATAAGTTTAGGCCAATACGGTTGGGCCTAACGAAATTAGGACTTTAAATTTTAAGCGAACCGAAGGCATCCCGTCTGGACATCTGGCCTATCCCAATGATATCTACGCCGATCGGTCCCGCGCTACCAGCTTCGGTCGGTCCCACAAATCGTCGTTTCGTATCTAGTTGCCATCCCAGAACATTACCTCTATCGGTTCTTCTTAGTGTCCCGCCAACTGCTAGGTACTTCAGTTTAGCAAATCTTCGGGCGCTGTCTTTTCCCTTGGTTTTCCTATGGATTAATACATTGGAATTTGCAATAGTGATTATGTCGAGTGTATTGTGTTAGCAGTAATTCTAATAAAAATAACATAAGCCTAAAGAGAAATTAAAAAAACAAAGTAAGGTTATCATAAATAAAAGAGACAACAACATTTCAAAATGCTAATCTATAAAAATATGTTTGTTATGTCAAAATCCATATAATTGTATAAGTAAATATAAAATGTATAAGCAAAAACTTATTCAGCAATCCAAACGTCATTTCAAGCCTGAAAATATATTTCATCCTGTTTCTACTTGAATTTCCCACTACGCTACTCGATCGTAAACGTCTCTTCCTATAAGTATTACCTGCTAAGCCTTCAATTTTTCACTTTCTTGTTTGCTATCAAGTTAATTCTATCATCTATGGAAAAAAGCACTCTTATAGGTAAATCCCTAAAATGTTGTCATGTTTTAAAGCTATTTCTGGTTTTAATACGCTTCAAATTTATTAAAAACTTTTATTTAAAAAAAGAGCCTAACCCGGTTTAAGGTATTCAAAATGTGTGTAAATAGAATAAAATGATATTGAGAATAGAAAAAAAAAAACGAAGATTATAATTTAATAATATTCGCCGAACTTACATGGCTAGCTTCGATGGCGGCAAATGCCATATTATAAAGTGAACATAAATTATATAATATCTTAAGTATAATTTATCTACAGACAACAGAACGTCAACCTACCACAAAACGTCAAATTTTCTCAATTGATATATTATTGATCTACCTGTTGAACTTAAAGTTGAAAATCAATTCAATGACGACCATTTGGACCAATTCAACGCCGCTTCTGAGCCATGGGTCGCGGGTTCGTCCCCCGCACAGTACAAATATTTGTGTGCATGAACATGTCTGTTTGTACTGGTCTGGGTGTTTTCTATGTATTACGAGTATGTATTTACAAAAAAAAAGTATATAAGTAAGTTTATCGGTTGTCTTGTACCCATACGACAGGGTACTTAATAGTAGGTTAATTTGGGACTAGATAGCTCTGTGTGGCCCAGTAAGGCATGTCTTAAATGACCTTTAACTTTTTGGGTAGGTTGGCCTGCCCTTGTCTGTACACTTGTACATAAACTATACTCACGATAACAATATTAGAAGCACGCTGAAATAAATGTTTATTTATTTCCTGTTGTAATTAATCACAAGTGAAAGTTTTGGAAAAACCAGTCGATTTAAATTGATATTTATTTATGATTATAAGTAAATATAAAGTAATAATAAAACAAAGAGGTTTTTTTTCTCTTTCATCTAAATAGCTCTGTACATGCGACATTATGCTGAAGTAGTATTGTATAATATTTTGGGTCCTCGAACTGTAGGAGTTGATTTGACAATAAAGTCATCGGGAATCAATTGCCAGAATCTTAACCCAGACGATGTTGAAAAAATGCGCTATAATGTCTAAAATGATGGTTAAGAATTACCGCACTGTTCAATAGTGTTTTATTTCACAGTGTTGTTTTTTATGGATTTTATTGTCCATATAATCGGAGAGTCCATATTAAAGAATGGATTTTACATGTATTATTTTTCTAATAAAAACAAAAATAAAATGAAATCCACCAATATAGGTATAAAGCATTCGCTTTGGCTGCTTTGCTTACCATAACAATCTTTGTAATAAATGTTAATTTTTTAATATATTTTTTTCTAAATATTGTACCTATTAACATTTTTTGTGCTTATTTATCTAATGTCTCTGTATTTTTAGGTAAACATTAAATAATCCCTTCCCTATTGATGCTGTTTGAGAATTACGCTTTAGAAATCTTTCCAGTTAAAGCAAATTTGTTTTATCTCCAATCTCAAAGGAATGATGCAATATAAGAATATATAGGTCTAACTTTTGTAACATAGTTTCAATGTAATAAGAAGCATTCATACACCCGAAATCTCTATTAGGGGTTCATCAAAACATCCAAACGCGTGAACATAAAATAACCGGGCAAGTAACGGGGAATGAGTATGATTTTTAATTGTTTTTATTGGACTAACCCCTAATTGAGATTGTATCATCAATATTCGTGAACATTCATAAATATTAGGGGTTAAAATATGAAATTGCCGTTTTATTGTAATAGGTTCTTTGAATTGACATAGAATCTTCATGGTTTGAGGTTTCCGAATGAAACTTTTTTCACATGGTTTCGATGATGTTCTTCTTTTAAAAAATGTGAAACATTTGAATATCGACTTTCAATTGTTTTTGTTATTTAACTTAGACAAGAAAGTTGGATACTGCGAAAATTCGAATAATTTTTAAATACGAGTTCCGACGCGGAAGTAACGCGGCAGAAACAGCCCGCAATATCAATGTTGCGTTTGGAGAGGGATCTGCTAATGAACGCACAGTGCGATTTTGGTTTAAACGCTTTCGTGATGGAAACTTCGACTTGAAGAACGAGCTACGAGGAAGAGCGCCTACACAGGTGATTAACGATGAATTAAGAGAGATGGTGGAAGCCGATCCTAGTCAAACTAACCATGAATTAGCGGCATGGTTTAACGTAACCTTACCCACAATATTGACTCATTTGCGTCAAATCAATAAAATAAAAAAATACGAAAAATGGGTGCCTCATGATTTGACTGATGTGCAGAAAGAAACGCGTGTTGAAACTTGTGTTGCCTTGTTGAATCGGTACAGAAATGAAGGAGTATTAAATCGAATTGTGACATGTGATGAAAAGCGGATTCTTTATGATAACCGTAAAAGAAAAATGCAATGGCTGACCCCAGGTCAAACGCCACAACAGTGTCCTAAAGCAAAACTTACCAATAAAAAGGTAATGGTAACTGTTTGGTGGTCTCAGCATGGTGTTATTCACTATAGTTTTCTCCGATCTGGTCAATCAATAACGGCAGATGTCGATTGTGCCGAACTCCGAACAATGTTGGCAAAACTAGCAGTAAAACAGCCCCGGCTCATGAATCGATCTTTACCATTATTGCTCCATGACAACGCGAGACCTCATACAGCACGAGAAACCGTTTTGACCCTTCAGGAACTGCAATTAGAAACCATTTGACATCCTCCGTATTCGTCAGACCTTGCTCCAACGGACTACCATTTTTTTCGTGATTTGGACAATTATCTACGTGACAAGAAGTTTTCTGCCCAGGAGGCAGTACAAAATGCTTTCACACAGTTTGTGCAGTCTAGATCCTCAGAGTTCTATCACAAAGGCATAAATGACTTCCTATTAGATGGCAGCAATGTATAGATAATAATGGTAACTATTTTGATTAAATAAATTTGTTAAAAATTAAAAAATAAACAATTTTGATTTTCAGTCTAAATCGGCAATTTCATACTTTATTATAAGTTTGTATTATTTTCCAAATTTCTCACATAGTTTTTCTTAAAATTCAACCACAGCTTAGTCTTTCGTAAGAAGATTCATTATTTATTCAGCGTCATGCACGTCTGAGAAGCTTCACTCCACCGCCGCCTTGCCACTTCATTATCACATTTAAACATTAAGATTTAGGCTTAGTATAGAATGACTGTACGAACCAACGCCTACAGATTATTAAAATAATTACAATGTCAAGATTTTGAGAGGACTTCAATGCTATCAACGCAGGCTTCGCGAATTTTGATTACCGATAGAATTATTTTTATCAGATTATACGAGTATAGATACTACTTTGCACAACGTAGACATTTATGCATATCTCAGCAGCTGCAACTTCGTTTGCGTTTATTTTGATGCTAAAAAATTTTTTATGTACCTACGCGCGCAATAACTTTCCAAAATTTTTCTACCAATAAAATCTACACTCTACGTCAAAAAATAGACCCATATGCGTAATTTTCATACAGATGTGCTCAGTTCAGAGCCTTAAAAATATAAAAGTATTAGTAGGTACTTAAAAGTTGAATGTAAATCGACGTCAGAAATTTAGATTTTTATGCAGTATTTTAACTGACTAGAAAATACTCGAGAATGTTTGTATGAAAATACGAGTAACGCTGATGACTTGGATTTTAGATGCCTGGTTTTTTATTTAAATCTGCAATTTTACCTGATAATTAGACACATGCAAGTTAATTTTAATGTCACACTTCTTGATGTAATAGGTATTTAGTACTGTAACTATCACTGTAATTTTCATACAAACATTCTCGAGTAGGTATCTATGATTTTCTAGTCAAATACTGCACAAAAAACAAAAGCAGATAAGTATTACACTATACACTTATAGTGTAATACTTATCTGCTTTTGTTTTGGGCAAGCATTCATTCATTGTACATTCAAAATAAAATAAAAAATTTGAAATTAAACTCATATTTAGGCATTTATTTAATATCCCTAAGAATTTAATAAGAAAAACATAAGTTTTGAACTAACAACCCTCGCAAAATTTTAACAAATATTTGTGATAAATTTGGTCAAATTGATTCCGTTTAAGAATGACGGATATAGCATTAATTACATTTATCCATTCATGTTTATGCAATCATATATACTGACATATTTGATTTAAGACTTTCCTCGAAATAATAGCAAGCAAATTTCCAACAAAAACCGTTTGTAAATACGCTACCAATCATGATAACTGTTGCAACCGTCCGCGTCGTCAAGTGCCTTTCCACATGAATTGCTTATACAGGTGGTGTATTTTTACTACAGTTTTAGCGAGTCTGTTGCACGCAACGGCAACAAATCGTTTAGCATTTATTCCACATAAAACGTATTTTATGTATGTCTGGATTGTCTGGTGCAATTTTCGTATGAACTTTGTTTCGTGTTGCTCTTTAAAAACTGTAAACTGTTATTTTAAGCTTTCCGCAGTGTTACATAGCCACGAAACCCTGGAATATATAATTTTAAATAACTGTACTTTAATGTAGGTACGATTTCTTATGTTAAGTACCAAAAATTTGTGGTAGTAGTAGATAATAATGTAACGTATATACTGCAGCTGGAGGCAGAGCTGGATAGAACGAATATTAAGATTTGTATTCTAATAATACATATTCAAATGAATTTTAAACAGAGTTGATGAATAAAGTTCATTAGTAATTTAAAGACATGTTCCTTATTGCAAGGCTTTTCGCAGAGAACCCTCTCGAGCTCGCCTGCTAACTAAAGTACTTTGGAATAAAATTGAAACCAAAGGAGAATAGGCACCTCTGGGCGGTCGGTGGCCATCAATGAAAGTAGTGTCAAATAAAAGTAGTGATAACTAGGAACAACTTTTACTAAGAACGTTTCGCTACAATCCATTAAGGAAAAATATATTTACATGTAAACATAATGGAATTTCATAGAGCATAAAAACAATTATTTCGTGTGTGTAATGCGTTTTGATAAAACGCCACATCTTCTGAAAACGACTGCAATGCCATCAACACAAAACAGGTTGATGGCATTCATTTAAACCTTTTGACCTCTATTTTGCATTCCGGACTTTGTATATTCCTAACCTGATAACTTGGCTTTCGTTTTTGGACTTTTGATACTGTTTTTGCGATTGGGATTTTGTTGAATATGGCAGAAAATCGAGCAGTTTGTGTTTTGTGCAATCGATCAGTGACCAGCAGCAGATTTTAGTGTTATCATAGAGCATGACCACTAGAAATGTAATACATAGTCTTTTGTATCACATCGTAATATTATGGTAGTTCGATTATTGATAATGTCGTTATTTATATGCATTATATAATAAATGGTACTATCTAGATTTGTTGCTTTACTTTTTATCATTTAAGCTCCAAATATAAGCCAAAATATGTTGTTAAACAATTAAAAGTGCTCAAAAACAAAAATGTATTTTTTTCGTCATATAAGTGCGTTGCGGCAATAAAACTTCTACACAGTAACTATAGGACCTAACTACATAAAATAACAACAAAATCAAGTTTGGCCGCAGATCGCCCAGGCTCCATACTATTTTGCCCATTCACAACAAAAATTTTGTTCCAACGAATTATATTTCAGTTGACTATTATCGATAACATCTTTAACAATGACAATATAATATGAGTATCACACAACATTTCTTAAACACTGTACAGGTACACATATAAATATTCAAAACTTTTCTGATGTCTTCTTTTTAACGTATTGTTTCATCTCGAGTCGGAACTTGACTTTAAATGGATATAAGGTAAGAAAAGATAAGAAATCGTTTATTTTGCCACAGTAAACACAATTAACACAAACTTAAGTAAGTACATCAAAATATTATAACAACAAACAAAACAGTACAAACACAATAATTTAATAAAACAGACATTAAAGTCAACAGTGTTTGCTGCAGCAAACATGGGTCAAGGCTCAGCATAAGTTTCTACCCCAAGGCGGAAACACTGATTTTTAGCCGTTAAATAATTAAGAAAAAACATCAAATTAAAATTGGAAACACCAAAAACAGAAGTATGTGTAATGTGTGTGTAAGGTATGTATTAAAGGAGTGTAATATTAAAAATATTTATAATAGTGAACAATAGTGAAATGCATAACATAAATACGATTATTTGTGAGATGTTGTTATTAAGTAATATTTCATGGTCTACACAATCGAAGGCCTTTGAAAGGTCACAAAATACACCTAAGGCATCTAGCTTACTCTCCCAAGCATTAACCGCTGTGCCCAACACATGTTGTAGGAGAGCAACTCCAGCATCGGTAGTATTTATACCTAGTACCTTTTCTGAAGCCATATTGGTTGCTATTTAATAATTTATTTACACTAAAGTGTGATAAAAGCTGATTGAGCATTATTTTTTCGAAGATTTTACTTAGCCAGTATAGATATAGGTCGAAAATTGGAGGGGTCACATTTTTCGCCAGACTTAAACAAAGGAATAATTTCGCTAAACTTCATTAAAGTTGGAAACTGCCTATCATCAATACATTTGTAAAAAATAATACCGAGTTGAGGGGCTAATGAACTTATGATTGTATTGATAATATTGACAGAAATTTTCCAAAGATCCTGTGTTTTTGTGTAGCCCATTCATTATACTTACACTTTCTGTTTAAAATGTTTATCAAATTAATTTTTAACCAAACCAAAAAGATTCTCATATACATATAATTCATCAACATTCTGATCATAAGGCTTTAGCAAATTCACACCCTCTTTAATTTTATCCTTAAACTTTTCTATTTTATTAAAAGTGAATTGCCTATACACAGAATCTACTTTGTTAGAGACATAATGGTGCTCGAACAATGCTTCTTGCCCGCTGTGTTCCGAAATAAGACAATTTAAAATCGATTTTTTAACACTTTACCATCACAAAGAGTATTATATAAGCAAGTAGCTGACGTGGGCGTCACCCTGGTGGGTTCATTAAAAAAGATTAATTAGATTATACGACTTAAAGAGATTAAGAAACCGGGTGGACGACTGCGTTTGTTATTGCGGCAACAGAAATACATAATTTGTGAAAATTTCAACTGTCTGGCTATCGCGGCTCTTGAAATACAGCCTGGTGACAGTTCCCGTTTTTACCCTTTGGGTACGGAACCCCTTAAAACCAAACTAAACGAAAACTATTAAACTACATTTCAGAGCAAAACAATTTTTTTAAAATAAAAATAATAGAAATCTCCAGAAAAAACTCAAATGTATCAACTAAAATGCATTAAAGAACAGAAAGCAATGTTCCATTTTAATATAACTTTTAACTTTTGTTTCCCTAATTGAAATCAAATTTCTTGAATGACACAGCTGCTACATTTTGAACCTCGACCACTGTTTAAAATTACTTTTTTCACCCGAATCAAATTTTGTTTTAACATTCGATCCTAATTGAATAAAATATCATTATGAATATTTGCTATTTATTATTCTTTGTGACAAATTAATTGTCATTAAATTTTCATAAAATAATATTTCATTATGAATTTCACGAGTAATTTGTTTTTAAGATACACTTCATAAGTAGTCAATGTTATATGTTTCTATTGTTGTTGTTTTAAATGACTTAATATTAATGTTATGAAGGAGATCTTCTTGTATCTTAGGTAAAAACTTAAATGCACTTAATCATGTTAATATTTTTATGAACCTAGAAACTACATAAAAATTTAATTTATCAATTATTTTTTATCTTCGAAATGTTGTATTTTTCAATCATCCCTATCGTCTACCAATGACGCCCCGATGGTCTAGTTGTTTAAATACCGGGGTAAGATCACGGGATCCCAGGTTCAAACCCCGGGTCGGAATGGTGGACATGTAGTGTGCTAACAGTCACAATTTAGCCTTGAGAGAAGGGACGAGATCTCATAATGTTACCTTTAGGACTATGTGTGTCTGGCAATGTACTTGTTTTAGGTATAACGAAAGGATCGGGAAATATCGGTTCCCTATTTAAAATAAGGTAACTCTAACGAATTTAAATATACGGATGAAAAACCTGCTGTTAAGTAAACCATTTCAAGTCGGTATTGAAGAAAGTAGGTAATTATTGTCTAACAAACTAATGTGTAATTAATTTTTTTTTGTCCTCGTACCTGTACATATATTTTGCTTTTTATTTTAGATTTTATGTTTAGTTTTAGGTATGAAATTTAAATTAAATAGTAATTAAACTGATAATAAATAATGCGTGTTAAACATAAAGATGGAGAAATAATATTATAATAATATGTATGTAATATTTAATAGAGTAATGGTTGGTTAACAACTTCCGACACACCAAAAACCTATTGGTAAGCACACACACAAATAACGCAGGATGATCACGAAACCCACATGCGCAAATACATACCTACTGCTTTTGGGAATTAGGCGATTATGATTCTACGTTTAACTTTAGTAACATCTGCTTTGAATTTATTTATCTGATTAAATCGAATAAAACATAAATCAATGCATGATAAAATACCAGAACTAACTAGGTATGTCATTTATTTACCTTTTCAAGTTTAGTGCGATCGATAGTCAAACTAAGATGTACGTTAGCTCCAATCGTAGCGTATAACATAAACATAATCAACAATATACCTATATCACAACATAGCAACGGGCGTATCATAATAATATATCAATCTACGACCAAAACTCGGTGGCCAGCGAAACCCTAAACTTTGCTCTGTGATCATAATTTCAATTTAAAAGTTTCACAACTTAGTTTGTTTATGTTAGGCTCAAATTCGATGAGTCAGGGGATGTGTGAAAAACCGTTTCAGAAACTCACGTAACACGAATTCCGTACTTGCTTCGTTAAAATTAAATTACGCTCATAAGTAGACATGCAAATATAGAAAATCAACGGTCATTCATGTTGGTGCGAGAGAAGCGAAAATTCAATATAACCGTGGTTTGAAATAATTTCTCGTAGCCAAATATGTGCCTTGTATAATAATAATGTGTGATAGTATAATAGAATATAAATAAGAAACATATATAACGAAACTATTTAAAACTGTCCACTATTGAATATAAGCAGCTATTGTCATATTTTATTTGTTCAATTTACGTATGACTAATAGTTGAATGAGTTTACATTATGATGATGCTGATACTTTACATAAAATTTTATCACAGTCTAAGGAAATTTGTTTGGAATGTTTTTATCTTGATAGGTTGGGGAAAAAGCATTCATCACATTTACCATGAAATTTCAAAACTATTTTTAACAAAGTTTATTTACATTTACCTTAAGTATGTATGTATAAAGGTACCATTTTCTTTGATAACTTTTTGCCATCTTGTAGAGGGATATGATCCCATTGCTATAGAAATATTTGGGCGTCTGATCGAAAAACCGTTACAAGTGATTTTGGCAGTCCTCTCGTGTTGTCAACGTGACACTGCCTAAAGAATTCTGAAGAGACCGAAACAGGTGACAATCTGAAAGTAAAAGGTCAGGATTAAACGCCGTATACATTAACACCTCCAAAGATTAGTTAAACAAAATTTTAACTTATTGTCACACTCACGGAATTATTCGTTCACGTAACAAAAAATCTGCATCCCATCAAATACTCAAATCTGGAATTATTTTACTGACTCTTTTCCTGAATATTTTAGGGTAGAAGTGAACATGCCTTTATAGTGTGCGTGCTAAAGTAGACATGATAAATCATGCACTCTGTCGACGCTTCCCATTCGTATGAAATAAGAATCAAACGCTCACAAAATTCTGATAGTGGCAAATTTGAAAATGTTATAGAGATGTTAATAATATGACAGTGCATTGCATTCGTATATTATGGCACATTTGAAGTGAAAATCTAGTTATTTTTTTGTTTCTGTTGAAATGTATCTTAATTTTTAATTATTGGTTACTTAATTGATGCAAATATCTATTAACTAACCTGATTTAAATTATCAAACAATGGTGCTGTATAACTCAATATGATATTTAATTTTATTGAAATAAAAATATCTAACAAAGAAGTTTCATGTTATTTATGTAACAATAAGGATTATCAAAGACAAGATCGTTTTCATCATTTTAGTCAAACGACGCCCAATGCTGGGAAATGGCCATCCTTACTCGGGGAAAAAAATATTTTACAATACTACCAGAACGACTTGTAAAAACAAATCTATTAAAAGTTAACAAAAAACTGCGAGTGCTATCAGAATTAGTTTTAAGGTTAAATAGTCGCTTAATTGCAAATACTAAAAAAATCTGGTAAGTAAGTTAAGTGTACGAAACATGTCAAATAGTATAAGTTACTACTTTCTTTGTAAAGATCAAAATAATGAGTTAGTAATCGGCACAACTATGTTTAAGTATTGCTAGCAGTACAAATTTGATGTTAAAGTGTACCGAAAAATGTGTTCAATGTACCAGAAAATTCACGTTACTAAAAACTAGATTTTCAAAATATCATTTACAAAATGTATAGTTGTCACGTATAGCACTATGCGTTGTAGTTAACTTCCTCAAAATACTGGTTAGTAAAACTAACTTTTTCTCCTTGTAATCATCTCCATACTGATCAGTCTCGCGCCACCCATATCAAGTGGCTTTCCACGACCTTCACCACATCGCCGATCCATCTGGTGGGCGGCCTACCCACAGATCGTCGTACGGTGCGCGGTCTTCATTTCAGAACCTTTCTGCCTCAATATGTCGCCATTATAGCTATAAGATCAAGATTTAGTAAGCAAGCTACATTTACCAAAGTAATAAAATTCCGTCGCATTCTCCGTTTTGCTTTTAAATTACCCATCTGATGATAAAATTTGTATTTAATCTAAAATCAGTCCACATTTTATTGATAAGAATGAACTAAGTAGGTATGCATTGAAACGAATTGTATAAATGGTAATTATTGCACAATGTATTTTTTTTATTGCACAAAATCACCTGTGAGTTACTAAAGTCGTAGAAAATTGTGGCTTTGGGCTGGAACAGAACATGTCTTTAAAGATCAAGAGACACTTAGAGTAAAAGCTGGATAGTTGCCGCAGTGGGATAGCTGTCCCACTTTAAAATACACTTTAGTACTCCCTGTATCTAACCTTAAAAGCTCTTTAATATAAAAGTGGTGGTGGTGGCACACGTATCGTAACTATCTAAACACACTATGCTGAAGATACGCGACCGAAGTTCGATAAGATTACACCTGCAGTGCTATTTGAATTACGGACGACACATTATACAAAAATACGTTGAGTAATAGCGTACAACATAAGATACAGTAATTATAGCCGCGTAATAGGTTGCATACCTTCGGCATAGTGTATTTAGACATTTAGTATGAACGAAAATCTTCCACGGCAAGGCCTTGACATGCATCGATATTTTCGATTGATGAAATTTCGGTATAGCAATAAAATCAGATTTATCTAGATGTCCTACTTAAAAGCCTGTCAATATATCTTTTATTAAAGCTTTTAATTAAATAAGTATACAGTACCTACTGTTTCAGCCAAATGGATGCCAAATTTTTGAGCCATACTCTTCTATATATATTTAAAGTTTCTAAATAGTAATGAGTAGTTTAAATGTGTCAAATTTGAAGGAATGAAATGAAATTCATACATATAAAAAATAAAGATTGTTTATTTAAATTTAGATGTTGTTTAAAAAGAAGTTATTCTCATATTCAATTCGAAGGTAACAAGCGAAAATCATTTGAAGAATTTGTGACGTGAGACAACTATCTCCAACAACAAAAAACTTGCCTTAGATATTTTTTTAAAGTAAGGCTGCAATACGACTTTTAACGCGCTTGGACATCATCATCATTACGTGATTCATCATTAAGTGCTGAACACAGGCCTCTCCAAAAGTAGGATTTAGCCTTAATTACCATGCAGTAGCGTGATGCCAAACGCAGAAGTTTGGCCAATAGAGGAGGTTTCAAAGTACGACTAAATATTATGTTTCAAGTCTGTTTACCTGTTGGCATTTAATATCGAGCAAGAGCTGTTTTAGAAAGAAAAACATCATCTGATGGAAATTTCAACTGACTTGCTCTCACGCTTCATGTGATATAGATTGTGACAGACAGAAAAACAAACGGACGGACAGTAGTCTTACTAATATGGTCCCAGTTTTACCCTTATGCGATATATCTGTTATGGCCATTGATTTGATATAATAAACTGGATTAAAAAAAAAACAACGTCAAAAAGGGTCCCAACTAAATGTGCATTTTCACGTAAGGGTTGCACATTTGGTTCAACCTATATCAATCGAATAGTTGACACAACATGACATAAATATCCATACTATTGCATGACGACATAATTTGCACGGGTTATAAAGTTGACACTGACATTAAATTTACGTTAAACATTCAAATGAGGACAGTTTCGGGTGTCGTTTTTGTGTCGGACTGTGGATCTAGTTCTTAATCGATACTAGCTGTTGCCCGTAACTTCGTATGCGTGGACTTTTGATTTTAAAACTGTGTATTAAAATTATCCCACGGAAACCGTACCTTTTCCCGGAAAATACGTAGCCTATATGTTATTCCAGCCAATGAACTAACACCGTGCAAAATTTTATTCAGAACTGTTGAGTAGTTTTAGGCAGTTCTTCTTTAGTTTCCTCTTACAAAAATCATCATTAAACGAAGAGATAGGGTAGTTATGGCAATTTTTTAAGTACCAGAACCACACGATACTACTATTTGGACATAGTGATGGGTAAATCAAAATGATTTTTGAGTAATAGTAATAACGATTTTGTAGGTTTGCTAACTTTAATCTTTTGAAGAAACTCATTCCGTGACTGACAGAGAAACTACTTAGTTACAAAGACAGAGGTGCCACAATGAATGATGTTAGTGTTTAAAAGGCAAAAAATATAAAAAGGCGGTGGTAGCCGAGTAGTCAATTGCTCGTGATGATCTCGTACACATTCAGGAACACTAGATGTGTATTAATAATCCAAAAAAGTCTAACGCTACAATAACTTGTTATTCTAGGATCATAGACAAGCATATTATGTCAACCAGAAACACGACTCAATTCTTACTCACGAGATCGAAAGAGTCTAATAATTCTAAAGAAAAACGACAGACAGTTGGGCGCTTTTCGTTTGTCTGTAAAGTACGGCACGATTTCGCCTGTTAAAATAAAATCACGGATGAGACTATTATGCCTAATGAAATCGACATAGTTCAAAGGACAAAAAAGGTGGGTTATCACATTTGCTACATCAGGCGGTGAAAGTGTGTTCGAGTTGGATCGCATTTTATAAACTTAGCGTAAGTAACGTAGCTTTGATCAAGTGGAGTAATGTAGTAATACAATGCAAAATGATAATGAAAAACCACAAAATAAGATTTTTTGAACCCATGCATTAGCAAGAGCTATCATACAGTTAAATTTAAATTATATGACATTTATTTACCGCTACACTGAAAATGTGCACTTAGTTTGCATAAATAATATTGTTTTATGAATGAAATCATCCGACCTAATCTGTTCAATAAGCATTTTCGTAGTTGTGTTTACAACGAACAAAATAATGTGCCGTAATAGATTTCGCCATAATGCGTCAAACAACAATAATTTATGGGCTGATATTTGGCAACCGGCGGGTCCCGGAAAAGCGTGATAATTCTGTAGAGTGGATCGTGCATCGTATAAGGCGACCCATCGCTTGTATTATTGCAAGCTAACATTTCATGATGCATTTTTTGAGTGTGCAACTTGAACCCTTGACCCCTCGTTTTAAATTATGGCGTCATACATATACAGAAACAACGTAGTTACCATAAACACCAAGACTAGAGTCAAAGTACGCCACTATGAAGGCCGTCAAAGTAAATAATTATTGCCTCTTTGTCATAACATTGTACCAAGTGTTGGTTAGCGGTAATCAAACTAATTAGCAGTTTGCTAAATCACTCGGGTATAGATGAAGTAGCAATCTTAAAATGAGATGTGAGCCCTTTCAAGGCTATTACGTAGAACAATTTCTTAATCATATTTCATATTTCATATTTATTTATTCACTACATAATATAATTTTGCAGACAATAAAGGCATGAAGATGTAATTAAATTATATTATGACCTCAACGAGGTATTCGTGATTATACATATTATAATTTTAAATTATCTTAATTTAACATTCAAAATTTCTATTACAAATTAAATAAAATAGTGTCAGCGCAGTAGTCAGTACAATTTTACAAAATGACAATAAATTATAATTACAGATGTCAAATTAGATATAATGTCAAAATTAAAAGTCAAGGAAAAATCAATATTTTAAAGTAATAATAATAATAATAATGTATGTAATAACATTTGTAACGTAAGAAAATAGTTTAAGAGTAGGTATAATCCTTGTATGAACTTGAGTTATTACAGGTATGTAAGTGTCAAATTAATATATGACCAAAATAATTGGGTACATGACACGAATGTGGTTTCACCCAAACCGCGTCTCTTTCCCCGATCTTACTATGGTGACGCTTAACTGTCTACTAACTCTCGGCATATTATAATACGATTATAACTTCTTGTTGCATTTTTCGGTATCAGTTTGTTGTTCAAAATAAGTAAGTAGGTATGTACATTTAAATAAAGATGTAAATTTTGCCATCTACACAGGAGTATAGGTATTGTAATAAATATAATTCTTCTTCGACTTCGTCTTTAACCACCGACCTAGCCAAAACATACCACTAACGACGCAGTAACGTCTTGTTAATAACGTTGTTAATAACGTCTAGCAGACGGCTAATATTTAAAAGTTAATAATAAAATAAATTGCATGTTTGATATCTAAAACTCTAATAATTGCTAAGATTATAGTTTCAGGTAATGTATTTATAGGTTAAAAACAGTCCAAATAAAAAGTAAAAATAATGTTTATTCTTGAGATCAATAAAGTTACATTAAAAATTTTAAGAACTTGATTCAGCCTTCATATTTTTTAATAATTATACAGTTATCATCAACAAACTTCAAATATTCTTAATTCTATACATATTTATTGAATTATAACAATAATAGTCTTTCTAAACCTTAAACAAAAAAAACTAACAGCCCTTATTTATGGCACATTTATTGGCAGTTGCTGCATACTTGGTTGCAGCATCTAAGGCAAATCGGTTTCTGACAACGGTAACAAAAGTATTTTGTACGCCTCTTCATAGGGCCAGGGCAGATGACACAGGTCTTTCTAATATTTGATCTGATATGATATTTTGGTGTAGGAGGATCAGGCATGTCGCAGTTTACGTGAAATCGCTGTATTTGCTTTTCGCCACTCTCATTCATAATGGTTTCATAGATTTCTGCATCTTGCAAAGGTCTGTTCCACCTTCGCTGCTTCGGATACGATGACGTGGACGTACGAATCTTCATCATCTGAAGGACTTTTGATAACATACAAATTGACGATACGTCTATAAGAAATTATAGACACACAAATACCTAGGTGACGAACAGGAGACGTAAAAAAGTTTTGTCTATAAACACCGTACTTACGTCTGTGAGACGGCAATGACTCCGTTCCAGATACCTATGCACTCGTCGAACTCGCGACGTCGTCTGACGCTTCAAGATGGTGATTGAGTAAGGTAGCGGAAGGGATGACCTTGAGCAAGCCACACATTACAAAATATTTAAAAAATTAAAGTAACTCCGTCTGTGAGACGTATTAGGTCGGTGGTTAAAGGTATTGTATTAAATACGTAAAAGTCACTAGTAAACTGGGTAATAGAAAACCGCCCCGAATAATATTGGGTAGTCCCCTGTCTATTTTCAATGACATCATCTAATGACAATATTATTTATTATTTATGACATCTTATAACAATATATATACCCTATATTAAAAAATAGATATTTACGTTGCAAATATGTTGTCTTTGTAATCATGTGATGTAGTTGTTGAACAAAACTAAAAAGGGTATTTTCGTTGTATTTTTAACTCTTAATATATAACTTCATGGGATTTACTGCAACCGACTTGACTTTGATAAGAATACACCAAAAAATTTAGAACATATAGGTTACAAATGTTATGATTAACAAATGTAATGCTTCTCAAAGAGTGGGTCTTAAGATGAACATGGACAAGACGAAAATCATGTTAAATGCCCATGTTGCACCCGCTCCAGTTAACGTTGGGAACATTGCACTCGAAGTTGTTGACCATTATGTTTACCCGGGACAGATGTCCAGTTAGGTAAGTCCAACTTCGAGAAAGAGATTTCTCGTCGAAACCAGATCGGATGGGCAGCGTTCGGGAAGCTCCGGCATATATTCGCGTTCAAAATAAATACCTCAGTGTCTCAAGACGAAAGTCTTTGACCAGTGTGTGTGTTGCCAGTAATGATCTATGGGAGTGAGACGTGGTCGTTTACTATGGGTCTCATAAGAAAGCTCAAGATCACTCAGCGAGCAATGGAGAGAGCTATGCTTGGTATTTCCCTACTCGATCGAATTAGAAATGATGAGATCCGCAGGAGAACTAAAACAACCAACATCGCTCGAAGGATTGCATCGTTGCAGTGGCAGTGGGCGGGACACATAGCGCGGAGAACCGATAGCATTTGGGGCGGAAAGGTTCTCGAATGGCGACCGCGTACCGGACGACGTTCCGTGGGCAGGCCCCCTATAAAGTGGACCGACGATCTGGTCAAGGTCGCGGGAAGCCGCTGGATGCGGACAGCACAGGACCGATCGTTGTGGAGATCCTTGGGGAAGGCCTATGCCCAGCAGTGGGCGTCGATCGGCTGATATGAGGTTGCATACTCTTGCCCTCTGCACAGTGGCGAGAAAAAACAGGCTAGCGTTATAAGTATACCCTTGTTATAGCATTTACATTACAGATGAATGATATTTTGATTACGTTTATTATTAAGATTCAATTTGTCAAAAATCATCGAAGTAGCTAAACATTTTATTGATTCGAATTATGTTTGAGTATAGGCAACCTATTTGTGATATATCAAAATTCAATTATAACAGAACATTATCTTTATGTTTGCTGAAGACGGTTAAATCAGAAAAAAATATGTAGGTATAACATTCGAAGGGTCACCAAAAACGCAAGCTTATTAAAAAAACTCTGTCTGCAAGAGACCGGTTGCATTTTAGTATACTTAGACTTTGTACAGGGGTACATTGCCGGATGGGAAAGTAGTTGCGGAACAAATATTTAAGATACTTCAAGGTTTCTATGGTAACGACTTCTAGCGATTGTAAGCCTATATCACTTTTTAATCTTACACCGCAAGCATTCAAATGTGATAATATTTATTAGGATTATAGTAATTATCTATTTATACGCATTAATAATAAATAATAGTGTAATAATCTTCAAAAGTTCTCGAAAATGTACGGCGACTGCCGAACTAAGCAAAGGTCTGAAATCTCAGCAGTCAGATTAAATTTCAATTTCCCCTTAAAGGGAACTACTACAGCTATGTGCTGCCCCTGATTGATTTTATTTTATTATATCGAAACAATAACAATTCTCAAAAAACTAGAACAGTATCATTTTAGCAAATTACCTCTACTAATAAAATTATTGAATCACTGTTAACTGCTTTTCATTCTGGCATTCTTTCTTAAACATTAATGCTAAACGCGGCCGCTTTTGGCGTTAGTGTCAAATTCGACTTTATAAACAACTAACTGAAAAGTTTACTGTGATTCAATAAATACTAGAGGTAATTTGCTAAAATGATACTGTTCTAGTTTTTTTGGAATCGATTTTGTTTAGAAGTAATAAAACTAAATCAATTGGGGGCAGCACATAGCTGTAGTAGTCCCCTTAAGTGGATTGTTACAAAATGTCACAGTTTTGCTATATTTAGTGTAAATAGTTGATGATTATAAATACCTTTCGCATATATTGTCTGTCTGTTACGCTTTTACGCTTGAACTACTGAACCAGATAGGCTGAAATTTTTTGCAGATAATGATTTTACCTTGATGTAGGACATATGCTTTTTTGTATCCCACAGCTGGGCGTAGGTTTGATATAGATTATACCTAAATAAAGGACATAGACTATTTTGTATCCCACAGCTGGGCGTAGTTTTGATATAGATTATACCTAAATAAAAGACGTAGGCTATTTGGATCCCACAGCTGGGCGTAGGTTTGATATAGATTATACCTAAATAAAGGACAAAGGCTATTTTGTATCCCACAGCTAGGCGTAGATTTGATATAGATTATAACTAATTAAAGGACATAGGCTATTTTGTATCCCACAGCTGGGCGTAGGTTTGATATAGATTTTACCTAAATAAAGGACATAGGCTATTTTGTATCCCACTGCTAGGCGTAGGTTTGATATTGATTATACCTAAAAAAAGGACATAGGCTACTTTGTATCCCACAGCTGGGCGTAGGTTTGATATAGAATATACCTAAATAACGGACATAGACTATTTTGTGTCCCACTGCTAGGCGTAGGTTTGATATACCTAGATTATACCTAAATAAAGGACATAGGCTACTTTGTATCCCACAGCTGGGCGTAGGTTTGATATAGATTATACCTAAATAAAGGACATAGGCTACTTTGTATCCCACAGCTAGGCGTAGGTTTGATATAAATTATACCTAAAAAAGGACATAGGCTACTTTGTATCCCACAGCTGGGCGTAGGTTTGATAAGAATATACCTAAATAACGCACATAGACTATTTTGTATCCCACTGCTAGGCGTAGGTTTGATATACCTACATTATACCTAAATAAAGGACATAGGATACTTTGAATCCCACAGCTGGGCGTAGGTTTTATATAGATTATATCTAAATAAGGGACATAGGCTATTTTGTATCCTACTGCTGGTCGTAGGTTTGTTTATACCTAAATAAAGGACATAGACTATTTTGTATCCCACAGCTGGGCGTAGGTTTGAAATAGATTATGCCTAAATAAAGGACATAGGCTATTTTGTATCCCACAGCTGGGCGAAGATTTGATAAAGATTATGCCTAAATAAAGGACATAGGCTATTTTGTATCCCACAGCTAGGCGTAGGTTTGATATAGATTATACCTAAATAAAGGACATAGGCTATTTTGTATCCCACTGCTGGGTGTAGGTTTCCGCACGAGCGATATAAATTGTAGTCAACGCATGCGTAGCCCCGAGCGAAAACAATCATAGGCCTCTATGAACTATGAAAGAGAAAAATCTCTGTTAGAATTAGTAGTATCATTGAATAACTTAATTGTTTGGTTTTAAGCAACAAAATTATTTCTTTATTTTTGCGTGGTCCTATAAATACACATAACTTATGTAAAAATGATGAATGTTTAGTTTATGTTTAGCTGTTGCGACTTAATATATATTTTTTTAACTGTGCAATAATCACAAGAAAGAAAGAAAAAAGAAAGTAAAAATAATTTATTTAATATCAACTGAATTGTCATAACCAAAACAGTTTTACTATGAATTCTACATATTAGGCATGGGGCTAGCTGTTGAATAATAAGCACTTAAATAGCTATTATTTCCCTGTTAAATTAAAGGAATTTATACTTTTGATAAAATACGGTGCATCTTGTAGGTAGTTTTTTTTTTTTTTCAATAGCCGAACCATGATAGTGAGATACGTGTATGTGTTTTTTTTTTTCAACAGGTAGACACGGAACGAAATGTGAATTATGCGGTAGAATCCAGTCGTTTGGTTCCTAAAATATTTGTACAACTGCTGATCTGTGATGTTTTAATTGAATTTTAAATTGAGTTGCCTTTTGCGAATTAAATGCAACGATCAGATGCTGAACCTTCCTTTCCTTAGGTAATCAAAAAAGATCATTCGATTAACCCTTAACCGCCTACCATACGTCTCACAGATCCTGTTAACATAACAATTGTAAATATCTTTGCGCCTGAGTGTTGTATCGACTCGTTCGATCGTGTACCTTTTCCCCGCACCCCTTAGTACCGCACAACGGCTCGTGGAGGTTAGACGTGCGCGCGTTTGGATCAGGTGAGTAAATGAATACTAGCGTGGGTCTGAGAGACCTCTGGTAGGAGGTTACGTACTTTTTTCTAAATTTTTTTTTTTATTGTTTTAGTAATAATGGCTCTTAGTACAGCTTTAATTGAGCATTGGTTAGAAAAGGATCTGTCTGACGATGAAAACGACGAATGCAGCGATGTTGAGCCCGTCGACATTCATCAAATGCTGGAAGAAAGTGACGCGTCTGAATCCGAAAGCGAAGCGCGAACTGTAATACAAATAAATTCTCCATCGCAAAATGTCATTCCGCCAGTAAGTGACCAAGAGTTTTCATCTGATGATGATGTGCCCCTAGCGGAAGTTCGATCGAGACCCAGGAAGAAGAATTATTTTGGAAAAAATCGTTTTCGTTGGTCATCTGCTCCACCGACTTCACGATCGCGGACTATGCAACATAATATAGTTGAAGAAGGAGAAGGTGTAAAACAAAATTACCGGAATGTGCTGAATGGTTCGTCTTCTCCCTTGGATATTTGGCAGCAATTTTTCACCGACGAAATGCTTCAAAAAATTGTAAATCACACGAACGTGAAAATAAGAGAACTCAGGCCAAACTACAAAAAAGATACTTGTGTTCAAGATTTGGATCTCATAGAACTCAAAGCATTTATAGGTTTACTTTTTTATACCGCAATCTTTAAAGAAAACCACGAAGATTATGCTTCCTGGTATAGTACTGATGGTACTGGACGAGAGATATATCGCTGTATCATTAGCAAAAACAGCTTAGAAATTCTGTTGAAAGCATTACGTTTTGACGATGCAGCGACCCGAGTAGAACGTCGAGAAACTGATGCATCTGCACCTATTGCTGAGCTCTTTCAATCATTTATGAATCACAGTCAAGCTGTTTATGCAATAGGCCCATACGCTTGTATAGATGAGATGTTGGTAGCATTTCGTGGGAGATGCAAATTTAAAATATACATGCCGAAAAAACCAGCAAAATACGGCATAAAAATCCAATGCCTTACAGATGCTAGAACGGGGTACCTTCTCAATGCATACATATATTTAGGCAAAGATTCTGACGGTCTAAATTTATCACCAGAATTTCAGCGACTGAAGAAACCCACCCAAGCTGTAATGCGACTAATACCTTCAATCGAAAATTCCAAAAGAAATATTACCACAGACAATTGGTATACTTCTATTGAGTTACTTGAAGGTTTAAAAAAGAAACAGCTAACAGGTGTGGGAACTATGCGGAAAAATCAAAAAGAAATACCCCCACAATTCTTGCCATCTCGTCATCGTAAGGTTGATTCAGTGATTTTCGGCTTTACCAAAGATTTTACGATATCATCATATGTGCCAAAACAAAATAAGGCAGTCATCACTGTTTCAAGCATGCACCATTTTCCAGAAGTCGATGAAGCTACTAAGAAACCGGAGATTATTTTATTTTATAACCGAACCAAAATTGGAGTGGATCTGCTAGACCAAAGGTGCGCTAATTACTCCACAAGTCGTCGCACTCGTAGATGGCCACTAACAATATTCTACAGATTACTTGACATTTCTGCTTCAAATTGCTATGTAGTATACCTGTCTGTGAAGCCACTTGGACAAAAGACTGTAAGCAGGTTCAAGTTTATGAAAAAACTGGCTGAACAGCTGACGAGGCCGCATATGGCACGTCGTGAAAGCAATGTGAAATTGCAACGTGATATACGTACCAGTATACAACGCATCCTTCAGATCGACGAAACCCCACCAGCAGCTGTTCCAAGCACCAGCACTGGTGAGGAGCGATTGGTGGTTCGTAAAAATTGTTCCACATGCGAATATAAAAAAAAACGCAAAACACAATACATGTGTTTCGAATGCAAGTCGCCAATTTGCCTCGAATGCTCGTACAAGATGTGTTTTCACTGCCGTGAAAAACTCTAGGTTAAGAGCCTGCAATTTTGTCAAATTAATTATTATTATGATAATTGTTATTTTTTTTCAAGTTTCTTAATGATTCATTTATATAAAAAATATTACAAAAAGTTCCTATTACTTTAAATATTTTTTTTAGAACTCATTTTCTATAAGTGTTAGTAAGTAAGCTAAAAACAAGAGATTATACCATTTATCTTAAGTTATTAAAAAAATGTTGTTGATTATCATGCCCCTCTTTTTTTAAATAAAAAATATAATAATGTTCAAAATAGAATTTTAATTGAAATCTGTACCACCCCTTAATTTATATAGACATAATATTTTTTTTATGTCTGGGATCCCACAGACGTATGGTAGGTGTTTGTGTTACAATAATACGTGGTAGGTAGTTAAGGGTTAATAGTAATAATAAGTAAAATTTAATATTTGGATGAATGTTTGTAACTCAATCACGCCAAAACGAGTGTAAATGGTTTTAGATGAAGATTCCGCTCGGTTATAGGCGTTTTTTCCAGAAAAAAGTATGACTCTATAAATTGTTTTACAATTTTCTCTGTATATATTTTTTTTAATTTACACGTTTAAAGTGGCAAGTAACAGCTCTTATACTATATTTTTTATATCTTTGATTTAGTTTCAATAAAATAAAATTTCTAATGTAATACGTAATGCAATTGAGAATAGTTTTAAAGAGCATGTAAGGCTACGTATTTCTTACTTGCTCCCCAACCAAATTCGTTTGAGGGTTGTTGCGAAAAGTTTTAGTTTAAATATATTGAAGCTACTCGTACCTTGAACGAACCAGTCTCAAACTAGAATGATTGCTAGGTATCAGGTCCGGACCGCCACTAAAAGGGAACTTCTATGGAAATCTCTTGGTCTGTACACAATGGACGTAGGTATTTTCCACGGCATTTTAGCAAAACCTAAGTCATGTGCAGCCAAAGTTTTGTACTCATTTATATTTAATAGGTGACCTGCTGATTTTTAATAGGTTAAGGAATGATGGGATTGACATTGACGCTGTGCGCTCAAAAATCCCGTAAATAAATAAGATTAAAAAAAAGGTATCATATTATTCTGTAAAGTATATTATAAATGTTAGTAATGAATATGGTTTTTTTTTATAATTAAGTCTCATTAGTTATTTAATAAGTGTAACATAAAAACAATGATTACGCTTTGTTTATTTCTTAATTATTAAAGAATGATAAAGTTGAAAAACAAATATAAAGTGATGTGATTGAAGGTACAATGTATCGTTGGTAAAAACATAACTTAAATGATCAGACACGAGGTTTAAAAAAAAAATTTGCTATGAAAAGAAGCACCAACGATTTGTAATGCAAACCAAACATTCGCGGGACGACATTGTACAACTTACTGCGGGAGCGAGGAATGTTAAAAAAGGAAATTTAAGAAGTTTCATCGAGCAACGAAATAGACCATTAAGCAAGATTATTAAAGAAAAATAAAAGTAATAAAACAAGTCGTGCGTATCGTGTAGAAAAGAGAGGATATGGAGGGCGTGGGAGGGCGGGCCGGGAAGGGATGCGAGGGCTTGAGGCCCAGTCGTTCGTCGACGGTCGAGTGGTCTCCGCGCGCAGCTTGCGTTCGGAAACTTTTCCCAGCGTCGAGTTTACAGGACCCGCGCATATTTGAATGGTTGCACGGAAAACGTAAAATGTGATGGTTAAAAACAATAAGCGACTGTAACTTTTGAATGTGTGACAATGATGCCGTTTAGAATAATGTATCGCATCGTGCAAATTGTGTTTCTGACTCTAGTCGTTACGTACTTTAACAAAATTGTCAAATGTCAAGTGCAGAGTGAAAAAATACCAATCGGTAAGTTTTTAAACTATGTAAGTTAAATGTATTTAACAAAAATTATATTTTTTGTGTGATCACCGTTAAACATTACAAATCGGCATCGGGTAACTGAATGCGTTTTAGTTCAAAAGAAAATTGTAATGATAAAAATTTACTATCAATAAATATGAAAATATAATAAAATCTAAATCGGATTATTAAAATGTAGTCTTTACATGGGCAATTAGTAATTTTTTTTAAAATTAATAATTGAAAATTAATTAATTATCATTTTAAACTTAGAGATAAAGTTTTATCAAGCCTTTAAGGCGATTGTTGAAGATTGTTTCACCCAGTTTTCCTATTTAAGTTTATTTACTTTAAAATCATAGACAGATGCTTTAATGGTAGATTCGATCAGTTCATCTTGTTTATAACTGTAAAGTTTCTGTTTTTGTAATCCTAAATGTGGTTTTAGAGATTAATTTTATAATTGTCAGTCGGTTTATTTTTTCTTGATTGTTTGCAAATAAAAGTTAAAATCACAAAAATAAAAACAGCAAGTTAGTGTTAACTAAGATTACATTACAATGTTTATAAATGAAAACCTAATGAATATGACTACGAATAAAGAAAGCCTTTTTTATCACGATCTAGGATAGAGGATTCATTATACTCTTCATATCACATTTTTAACTCGCCTGTTGGTTGGTTAACCAGACAGATATCAATACGTCATAATATGATTATTTAGGGAATAATTTTAGATAATTAGAATAATACCAACATAATAGTACAAGTAAGTAACTCTTCAAGTAGATGTTAGCGGGGGGCACCACCAACCTTTTTCGGCTTTTTTACTCCTAAATTTACGGTGCTTTTAATATTTCATCCACAAATTAATGTTGGGGATAATGTCTTATTAATTATCATTTCAGTCTGAAAATAATATTATTTCGATAAAGCGCTCTGGGTTTCTTTTCCCTTGGCAGCTACATTCTCAATATTCTATACAACATATCAATTACAACCAGACCCGAACCGGGAACTGAACCCCATCATTCTGTTACATTTTAATTGAGCTGCAACTTTTGCAATTCGTACCTACTTGTAGCCATTTTTCATCCTAGAAGAGCTCACAGTCACAGACTGGCGACGGTATTTCGGCGGTTTCTTGCGACATCGGTAGGCGGCGGTGGGCGACATTTTCCGATAATAACCAGTTGCCAAATTCGATCCCGTCTTAATTGTCCTAACGTGTCATGTGTATAGCCATAGTAACCAGTAAGTCGTTGAATGATAAGCGGACAAAGCCCACAGATAGGTACGCAGTGATGGCCTTACACTTGCGGCCTGCATCCCGCAGATACGCGGGCTTGGCAGAATAGTTGTTGAGGCTTTCTTTTAACGCATCGCGACCCCCGAAAACGCGCAGTTACAGTCACATACGTCTACGACGGCCGACAAGAGTCAGCGACGCCGGTTGCTAGAAAGAAAGCCTACTTATCGTCAGTGATCATCGGCGACTGTCGCCACTGTCGCCTACTTAGTCCGAGCAGTCGCCGACATATTGTCGGTCGTCGGAAGTTATTATTTATTTACTATTATTTACAACAAATCACACTCTTTTAAAATGCAAGCAAGATTAAAAGAAGACAGCAAGCAATCTTTAAAAGTGTGTGTCTACAAATTCACAAGTATGTCAGTTAAAAATACTTAAACTGTAGGTACAATATTCATTAAATTTTTGATAAATGTTTTATTGTTGTAATATTATTATTATTATTAGTACTTTAAACTATTAATTACTAGCTGCCCGTCCCGGCTTTGCACGGGTTTACCAACGACGATAATGTTTACACACACACGCACGCACGCACGCACACACGCTCACAACTTGTAACTTCTAATTGTCGATTTTGTTCTGATTATTTTTATATATTACTTTTTCACATGACGTAACAGCCTTCGTAATGCCTAAATAAAATATTCATCGGTGCGGATGTGGAGAGACTGGCGATCTGTCATACAGGGCCTCCTAGTACGGCCGCCCAGTCTCTTGCATAGAATAATTTGTAATACAATTTTAGGTTAAGTCAATCTATAATGCAAGCGAAAGATCTGGGCCTCAATTCTCATATTCAAATTTAAAATGGCTCAATAGAATCACAATGGCGTCGCAAACGTATATTTTGACATTATTACCATATTCAATGTAAATTAGCGGAATCGGGGGCCTGTTTATGACCATTTTTACCCTTCACACACGTTTCATGTAACTTTATAATATTAAAAAATATATACTTATATATTTATATGTAATTATCAAAAAAAAAACTGTCATACAAAACATCTCCTGATCGTTACATACTTAACAAAAAAAGGATTATCCAATTAGGTGTAGTCAATCGAAAGTTTTGCACGTACATACATTTTGGTGTTGTACTTAGTACTGATCCAGCCTGTAATTTATTTTTGTGCCTATTTGTTATTCAGATCCGTTCAGCATCCATTAAAACTTTCGTATTTATAATATTTATAAGAATTAATATTATAAAGTTTCCTAATTAAACTGTTTCACAACATTAAAAGTATACATTCAACTACATATTAGTTAAATATACAAATTCTACACAACTTTGAATTTAGATGTTATTCTTTAAGGAAGTTAAGACCAACAAATACAAATTTGCTTTAGCTACTAGAACAATAGGTAAATACGTAGGAATTTAAATGATCTTGTACAAGTGCGGTCAAATTCCTCTCAGCTACAAAAGATTGGTCATAGATCGAGGCGAGGAAACGAGCGGCCGTTAAATAGGCTGGTACTAAGAAAAGCCCTAAATCGACCTAGCGATGCCCACTGAGGCGTACTCGGCAAAGTGGAGCTCCTAAAAATTACATCAGATGTAACGGCTTATAATAATCCCACTGACAGGGAATAGGCCTCCATCATTGAATACAAGTTAACACAGCAATGATGGTATAGGACTAATCATCACGCTTAGCAGAACAGTTGAAGCTTGAAAAAAAACTAGTGTTTAAATTTCGTTAGGTGTGATGCGGGAGTAGATAACAAAATAACCCCCCTCTCCACTACTTTACAGCTTATGGGTTTAAGAGAGTCAAATCAAATTGATTAACAGCCATTGTCCGTCCACTGTTGGACGTAGGCCTGCTTTAAGCTACGCCACAATCTTGGGCTTTCTCCATCCAGCCGCTGCCATCAGTTCACCTAAGGTTATCAGTCCATCGAGTCGCACACTCGATGGACTGATGACCTTAGGTGATGATGCAAGATGGAGAAAGCGTCTCCTCTTCAACATGACGTGTTGGATTGGGTTCGCCAACCCGCCGGCTATGCGTGGCAACTACGGCAAAATCATTTTTTAGGTGAAGACAATCGGCTAAATGATTGTTTATTTCAAACTAGAAGATCCGCGAACTTTGTATCGCCACAGAATAGTATAAATTTGATTTTAAAGTTTTAAAGTCCTTGTTGAACAAATATCAAGAAATACATTTTCTTAATTATTTTAACGTTAACTATCAAACGTTTTAATATATATTATCCTATTCCCGACAAAGACAAATCCAAAAACACCAAAATCATAATTTGTCCAGCCATTCCCGAGTTATAAGTGGTGTAACTAACATGAATTTATTTTATACTTATATTTAGAAAGATCTGGACATAGGCCTTACTGAAAAGGCAATTTTGACATAATCGCTTTGGCGATCACAGTTTATCCAATAGTGGAGAAAGTGTTTTTACTGGCGGAACTTCTATATTCGCCACTACGACACCCAAAGCACGAGAAGAAGTGGTGCTATTCTGTTTTTTTGCCAGCATTTCAAAACACAGTTTTAGATACATGCGAAGTTCAATCAAGCAATTTTAAGCAATACTGAAGTTTATGTTATTTATAAAGACTTCTTTGTTATTCACAAATTTCACTGTCGGGTCCTAGGTTTGGTTGATGTAAAATATTTTTGGCAGGTAAATTACTTTTTGATCCTGTTCGCTAGGAATAAATATACTCAAATCGGCTTTTTACGAGTATACAATTTTACTAGTCATTAGCCTTTACATGCAGTCTTCGCCCGATCGACTTCTTTAAACAAGATTCATCTTAAAAATAGATCAGTAGATTCCCTCATGATAAAGATCTGTATTTTAACCGTAAATCACGCAATTTATTATACTATAAGACTCCTTTTAGCAAACTTTACTAATGTATGCATATATATTAGATAAATTTAATTTAACTATATAACTTAAAAAGAAAGTAGGATTCGAGTTATTAGTAGGTATTTTTAACTGTTTTTAGCATAATTTTTCATGTCATTTTTACTATGATAGTCAGTTATATACAAATAAAATATATTTACAGATAAACAAATTGTTTACAGGTATATTATGAAAATTATAAAATCTACCTTAATATTTCTTGGTTTGTCCCGTAAAAGATCCCTTTAAGATTAAACGACCTAAACTGTAAGGTATCTGTGTATAAGTATTTACTGTAATGTATTTGTTTGGTTTGTTAAATAGAGTTTCTCTCTATCTTCTTCATTTTCTTTTCCATAAAGTTTCGCACACATAGATGAGTGATAACATATCTTCCCAGTGGAAAACTGACCGCACTAAGGCATTGTACGGACTAAGTGTTCCTATGTGCCCTCGTAGTACGTTAGCGTAGACAGAAACAATCTCGGATAAATCATATATACCTAGATACGTTATCATATGTGTCTATGATATTATTGTCTTTAACAAAGTCTATTAAAATTTAAGCACATTTACAAAACATAGTAATTAAACACATTATATGTATATACGTATACATACATCATTTCTATTCACAGACACACATTGTTATAATCACAAGTAATGGTTCACGGCCACAGATAACCCATTTTGATTTTGATTCTTAACAGCGGACAAAAATGTTTATAATTAATAATGGAAAATAAAAAATCCTGCAAACGTCTCTCTTTGGTTACGCCAGTAATCATATTATTTATCAAGTGACATATTTATTTATTTATTTATTATATATATTAACAAATATCTTTAGTATATATTATAGGTAAGGTCTCGCAAAACCTTTAAAAAGGTTTGACTGCTATTTGTTATTTGCTCACATACATTTGTTTATGACTCAAATGTACTCCAGGTACAAAATTATAAGGCATGAATTCGTGCAAATATTTCCTAGCACTTAGATGATTCGATCTAATCATATTCGATTGTTGACTTGATTTGTCGGTTTTAGATTGCGTAAATATTTTCAAGAGAAATGTTTTATGAAAACAAGGAAATGTCTCTTATTTATGGTATGATTTGAATCTGATTGATACTATAATCTTTGAGTGTATTTAAGGAGTTGCTTGTTTTTCACATGCTAAAACTCGACATACATTTTGGACACATTATACTGGAGTGAATAGATAGTCACTTATCGTATTTGTGGTGTTATCACCTTAGAATATTGATAATCGTTAACGTATAAGCTTTTATAAATATAGTGAATGATGATGCATTTGTTTCCTCTATCAAGACCGATGGGAATGCTCTTGCGACGCGAGTCTACTTAGAGATAATTAGTCCATATGACCGCTAGTCAGCGTGGTTTGACCGAACGACCGGGCGGTCGACGGTGCTTCAGAGAACACGTAAATTGGAACGAGTGTATGGCTATGCATACATTAGAACGCCAAGTCCGTACGAGGCCTTAGATTGCCTAAACGAGACACGTGTACACAAGAAATGGATGGAAAAAGATTAATGAGGTGGAAAAAGTTCTCGCTCCCAGTTGTTTCAGGGATATAGTCTAGCGATTCTATTTACACAATAAGTTTAGTGCCCTCTGCGTCTGCGAGTTTGCCTTGTTATGAGATATCCTAGTTGCAAGCGTATGCTGTGTGCCCTGAAATATAACTTGAACTATTTATGAAGACATTTTTATCCACAACTTCTTGAAAGACCGAACAAAAAAAATAGCTATTACGAAGCATTTGTATGGCTAACAACGTCATTTAGGATTCTAGGATTCCATATTTAACTGAACTAAATTATAAAAAACTGAACTGAGTAGCATCAGTTTTTTATTGCTCTGGCGCCCCGTAAGCCTACCTAGTTTAACTTGAGAAATCTTTGTTTAGCAGGGTGAAATTTAAAAATAATTCATTTGAAGTCAAATTAAAAAAATGCGAAACTCTTGAAGCAAATAAAGGATAAAGCTACGGTAAAGTATTATTTAATTCAATCTCGAAAGGTTTATTACTTTATTTTAGATGGATGTCCTTAATGATAAAAATTTTAGCCAGACATTCATAGAATCTTCATCGCATCACTGTCATTATTACTCTGACGGTATCCATGTGATAATTATTAAGAAAAGTTCTGGAATTCCATACTTTAAATTTATTTTTTCGCTACTTGAAATCTTTTGTTCAAGCCCGACTTACTCTTGGGCACTTTTTAATTTATTGTTCAACTTTAGGGCTTGCGCCATAATCATATTGATGTTGAAACTTATGCCTTTTACCATTTGGACTATAGAGCAAAAACAAAAGAGTTGCATAAATAAATACGTCATAAACATAATTATGTAGTTGTTTATTATTTTATTTTCTTTATCACCAATTACAGTTCAGTATTTTTAATTAATATCAAAAAAAAAAAACGCAGAAAATGAGTTATAGTTTTATGAAGTTGACTAATTTTCTGCGTTCTTTTGACTATCTTTTTTTGCGGGTCTGGCTGAACCAGAGTTTCCGAATATTCAAATATTTTTATTGCTAAATAGAAGAGAAAGTGAAAGTGGAACCGTAAAAAAAACGTACAATAAATAAGTCATCAAATTTTTCGTCGATGTCAAACAACAAAAGTTAGTCATTGACATTTGTTAGGCAGGTTTTTTTTTATTACTTAATTTTTTTGTAAGCATATCTGTTAATTAATCTTAATATGAGACATTATCTTCATGAGAGAATACCTTATAATATCCGCAATTTACTGGCAATCTTATTATTATTTCATATAAAAAAGTACACGAAACACATTCAAAACCAAACTTTAGAGATGTATTTTTTAATGGGTAGTGTACATCTTTCGTATTATTTTAATAAGCTTCAAATTCTATTTTTAATAAATTTGAATTGTCAATAAATCCAGTAGTGTATAAAATTCATCAGACCAAGTTTTGGGTTCATTAGCGCAATGTATAGTGACATCTGTCACGAGTCCTCTGGGATGTATCGGTCAAATAATTATTGAAATTGGATTACCGGAGATTACTTACTCCGGCAAAATCTACCATTACCTTCCCCTTTGTGTTATTGTATAGTCCTAACTTTAAGTCGCACATTTCCTCCGTATTTTGTTTTAAAGTGATACAAGTTTTGCGATGGTGAAATCATACCGTACCTCATAATGATAGGATATTGTTCATTTATTCCTTCACAAACGTTGATTGTTTACAATACACAGAAGAAAATACAAATAATAAAATACTGTTCTGTGAATAAAAAAATACAATTGACTGAAACCCGCAGCCTGCGAAGAATTGTATTTTCAATGTAAGTACAGCAGTGACTTAATGGCTTAAAAATCAGTCTCAAAACAAATAATATTAACTTAACACAAACACCAGATCGGAGAACTTACTTTAAATCAGTTAAGTGTTTAAACCAAGTACTCAGCTTTTTGTAAAAGGATTAACTGAACTTTTTCTACGACGTTCGCTCTCAAATCGGTCTCCTGTAAAACAAACGATTACCGCTAAGAGATAAAAGCTTAGCTAGTCTGAAAATCAGAATCTACCTGAGACATTATTCTTCTTTGCTTCTTCTAACCTAAACAAACCCGGTTTTAAAAAATTACTAAACTTTGAGAAACGGTCAACTGGTGGCGTCATAATTATCGTCGCCATTATGAGTCTACTGAATTACCATTATCATGATGTTTGGTGATGACAGTTTTGCCGATGGTGGAGAGAGAAGAACCCAGTGACTGATTTATTACAAGCATCACAATATCTATATAATATGCATCAAAAACCCACATCGCTTCACTGTCGGACTTAGGCCTCTCCAAATCGATTTTGACACAGTCCTCAAGATTGGTTGGCGTGTTTTCCAAAGATGGAGAACCCTGCTCGTAGATCTTCATCTAGCAGTACGAACAGTATAATACACACAGAACAAAAAGGGCTACTATTCTACTTTAGGTCCACACCATAGGCTGAAAACCTAATACGAGTAATAATCAAAAAATAACTCAAATATTTGACGTATACATTGATACTCGTATTGTACCAACTCTATTGAAGTGATGAAGCTACCTAAAAAATATATGAAAATACTTTTAACAGCAGGGCTAATGCATCAATTATGAGAGCCTATACTTCAATATGTGAACAGATGTGGGTTGTTGGACGCGTGCTGCAAGAGACTAATCCTGCTGTCAGATGTAATTAAGCCAACCCCTATTGAAAAGGCTTAATGGCTAACCTTTTGTTGAATTATCAGGGACCAACTTTAATCAAACCTTCCGAAGATACTTTTGACATTTCACTAAATATGATCAGAATTACTTATCCATTTTCCACTGCGGTATGGTATCTTACGAAACCAGATCCTAAAACCTTTACAATTTAAGTTACTAGAAAATAACACCTTTTAGAAAGTGACCCTAAAACAGTACTCACTGTTTATCTTTGTTTTTTTTTTTGAGTAGAATATGTTATCATGTTGGAGAAAATCTAATTTAAGCACTCTCTACAAATGGAAAATCCCATAAATATTATCCCGTTGATGGCAGTTGATAGAGATAATTAATTCAAAAGCGAAACCCTTCGGCGCGTCGTTAACTCCTGCGTTTGACCTTTTCATTTGTATTTTTACCCCGCAAACGTTCGTTATTATTCATTTATCAGTTCTGAAACAATGGTTTGGTTGAAACAAAATATTTTAATTGTAATTAATTCATTTTATGTATGTACCGATTCATATAGTAAGTTGATAAAGATGTTTGGTAATAGACACATTCCAAACCAACATAGTTTTCATAGTTTCACGGTGGAGGGGGATATATTTTTATTTATTTCAAAGTTGCGGGCATAAACTCGTTACATAAGAAATCATATTATTATAACATTATGTTTTCTGCTCAAGATCAAATTTTCCTACTGAGATAATATTGACTAGATTTTATTTTTATGAAAAACTTTTTGAGTCGTCTTTATGCACGGACAAATAAATTTAACTGTCTAAAGTACCTTGAAACAGCGCGACCGTAACGAAATGAACGCTGTACAAATGTTTATTTGTTAGTTTCGATAATCCAAGCGGAATTTTATTCCGGAGCGGTCGCAACAGGAACAAAGTGCTATCCAGCTTTGCGTGGACAAAAATAACAATCTGTTTATGAGTACACAATGCCTGTACGTGCCATGTTAACATTCAATGGGCCGGAACTACTTGGTTAAATTAACACGAGACTATATCACGCTACCTAAGTTAGGCAGTTAATTTAATTACACGTACTTAATTTGTTAACAAGATAATTACCTATAGGATTAAACGAACTTCCTTAAAGTAAAGTTCTATCTTAATTATACAAAGCCTTGTTTAGCCAGTTTTATATGTAGTTACGATGCTGTTGTCGTCAATGTTGTATTTTTTTTTTTTTATTTCGTTCTTTGATGACACATAACATTTATAAAGAGGAACAATCACTGTTAGGTGAACAAAAGTTTTGATATATGTACAAATCATGTTTATTAATAGATATTAGGCAATAAGTAGGTACCTAAATGAATGTGTTTTTTGGAATGGCAAATAATTACTAATTAAGTTTAGTTCTTTTTTTCCAAGCTTTTACGATAAGCATTGTTAGTAAACATTTTAAAAGTTACAGTTTTAGTGATAGTGATATAGATATGTACAAAACTGAACCCTTATAATTAAACATATTATTATATGTCCTATTTGAAAGTCAATAACCCATAACTTGAATATCTGATTCTGTTTAAGATCACCGTTAAGAGGCTTTCCTCTGTCAAACTTATCGTTAGCCCGGGTAGAGGCCAGCCTAGGGATCGCGAAATGTCTCAATCAACTTCGAACACATTTCTTTCTTATAAAAAGATAGGATTTTTTTGAAATTACTACTACATGATAAAAACATAAATTTTAAAGGTTGTGATTTCTTCGGCTCTATTTGCGGAAAAACTGACTATTTATGTTCGTTTTGATCGACTACTCTTGCAATTTCTAAAATGTAATGAAAGTTTAAATTAGTTATTATTAGCATCACTAACTAAAAAACTACTTACTTTTTTAACACAACTACGAAATAAAGGTACCTACCTTTTTGCTATTTTGAATAAACGCTTATTACATAAAGCATCAGATTAATCCAAACATAGCGACCAAAACTATATACTTCCTGAATAGAGCCGCTCAGACGAAACTTTGTGATTCTCTTACCGATATTGCATTAGATTCATTAAATGACACAATTTTTTCTACTACATAAATGTACTTGAATAATGAAAAAAACTGCTGTAACCTTTTTGCTATTTTGAATAAACGCTTATTACATAAAGCATCAGATTAATCCAAACATAGCGACCAAAACTATATACTTCCTGAATAGAGCCGCTCAGACGAAACTTTGTGATTCTCTTACCGATTTTGCATTAGATTCATTAAATGACACAATTTTTTCTACTACATAAATGTACTTGAATAATGAAAAAAACTACTGTACTTTTGCCTGATAGACAGGTGCCAATAATAGAAACTCAGTTCTATTTCTACTAAAAGACTGAATAGATTTTCTCCCCGACCTATTTCCACACTAAAATATATATTGCCTTGACACTTGATATTGTGATTTCGGTCTTGGTTTATTTATACAATTCATGTATTTGTAATCTTCAAATTCAGTTTGTAAACTAGTTAACAAGATTTTCAGACAAAGCTTTGTACGTTTCTAGTCACAGTACGTTTAACCATGTCATGAGACAAGTCAAAGCCAAGATTATGTACTAAATATGAAATTTTAAACGTATGATACATTTTACGCTTTAAATGTGAACATTTTGGTGTTTATAATATTTAACATAACAAAAGCAGCAGCTGAATTATTTGATTTGATTTTGATTAAAGTTGGTACACAAATAGATCATAGACCATAACTAATGGATTGACACATAAAATGTTTGCTATTCTACTCATGAATTTGTTTTTACAGGAAAAGTGTAAACAAAACCGCGGGCACAACTAGTTTTACATTTGGTTGAAGAAAAACAGCAATCTTACACTAAAAATTGGTTTTCATCTATCGGTAACAAGTTTAAAATCTATCGTTAGACTACAGTCTGCGAGCAAGTACTTTAAGATTCATCGCATAATATTTCAATTCTTATCCTAAAAAACACACTGAGCTTAAGTTGCTAAGTTGGCGTTTGACGAGCCTATCCTTCTTCACCTGACTCATTCTGAATTTATATTATTTGTATCAGTCTCTTATGGTGGATTAAGGTACACGTCATTTTAATAATTAAAGTAATTTTCTATAGAAAATAACGACAGCAATTACTTTAAAATGTTTTACTTTTTAATTTACATTGGAAAATATTTTCTCTTCCGATGATTTTTAATAACCACGTAGAGTTTGGATTTGACAAGCCTCTCATTTTAATCTCGAGTTATTTTGCTCAATCTAGAATCTGTCTAATTAGTCATTCATTACACAGATTCACGTCACCCAAATGTTGAATAAAAACGTTGCATAGTTCAGTCATTATATGAAATGCTAATATTTTACCATTCAATCATTTGTGTGTCCATAGAAATAGTTTAATGCAATCTTTCTTTATTTTATCTTTCGTTGGTATTTTTTCCATGTGGTAATAATGGAACTCAGTGCAATGCCATGATGAAAATAGATTTGTAAACTCAAACAAAATAAATGCTCACCTAATTAAAAATTTGGAAAATACGATAAACCTGTAAGTAGGCAAGTTAAGTGTGCATAAAAACGAAGTTAAAGAAGTAATAATGCAAGTCAACAGATTGGAAAAAGAAACGCATCGCTTGAACTTCAGATTCAATAGACTAGTATAAAAAGTAATATAAATGCTACAGAGTTTAGTTAAAACAATAAAATCAGATCAACTATTCGAGGTTATAGTATAATATCTCCCAACTCTCTTTTTTACTTACGTATGCATATCACATATTTTGCTTATTATTTTTATTTAAAAGCTTATCTTTGTCTCAATGGTACCAATTTTCTTTCTCTCAGTGGCACAGAATAACATTTAGAGTATGCCAGAAGTGAAAGTACGAAATGGGTAGGACTACGTTCGAGTTTATTATTGCAGTCGCACTCGGATCCATTGTTAATTTTGGCCAAACCAAATAGTTTATTTTTAAAGAATTTGTGCAATTATTTGAAACATTATGTTCGTGTTTGATACTCGGTAACTTCACATCTACGTATTTACATTAATACTTTTATGTCTAAAACTACAAAGACATTCCATATGAATCCATCCCTTGGCTTAACATGGTGGGTGGTTAGTATCTGCTACTAAATACTAATCTAGCCTTTCAAAGAGATGCTGCTTTTGTACGTATTCATAGCCCCAAAGGCTCCGCTACTTCAAAGATTAATACATTAATTCTACATTTATGTTTCAAAATGAAATTCTCATCAATTTTCAGAGTCCTGACTACACAAATGGCCACAATGAGAACGCAACATGTATGCATTTCAGGTTTTTAATTTATACGTTTCCCTAATGACAGTCGGATATTTCTTTAATTAATTGCATGGCAGCACCCAGACAACCACAAGGTCAAAATTAAATAATAGCTAAGCAATGTTTTTTTTACTTGAAACTCCACATAGAAAAACTATACTAGGTTCAAAATATTTGATTTAATAAATAAATATAATACTAATAGCTGATTTGGCCGAACTCCGATCGGGTTCAATGTAAATATTGACTTTTCACAGATTAATTAAAGTTAGTTAAGTGTTAGTTAAAGTTCAAAAAGCTTTACAGAAGAGTAAAAAATTAAAAAGTTATCTCATCAGTTTTGACCAATTTTTATTAATTCTTATTATATTTTCGTTGCAATGAAGCTGGTTTATTATAAGTGTCCATTAAATGGGTTTTTAAAATGAAATTGGTTGATACAGAGTCGTTAAATATAACCCATCAAGTTTGAGCATTATTAGTCAAGTCTTCTAAGATGTCGCAGATGGTTTTGACAAATACTTGCAAAAAAGGATGCACGCCGCATATTGCGTCACCCTTTCATAACACAAAGAACACAGAGGAACGTTTTGTCTGACTGTCACGCCGCCCGTGGAGTCTATTTAGACACCAGACGATTTGTCGAGTGATTTCTCTCGGTTTTCATAATGAGGTCGCGGAGAAGGTAAACATTTGATTCCAGTGACGATTGTTTTCAGACAGGGAACTCCAGCGATCTATTACAAACTTTTGTATATTACACCTAACTCTGAAAAAGTGAGTTTATTCATTTTATATTTGATAAGATTGCGATGAGTTACTGGCTTTCTATTGTTTCTAAGCTATCCAAGCTATCTAACTTGAGATTTAGTTTAATTTGTGTCAACAGGTTCTAATTTAGCAATGAATACCGAGACTTAACGTTTATTTGCTTTTGAGTATCGTTCTAAAGTTATAAATTAACGTTTTGATTTGAGAAGATAAACGGTAAAAATATGTACTACTTTTTTCATTTATGAATCAAGGAAGTCTGGGCCGATTTTATGTCCTAGGCTTTTTAGGGTTCCTTACCCAAAAGGTAAAATGGGACCCTATTTCTGAGACTTCGCTGTATGTCTGTCTATCCGTCCGTCTGTCACTAGGCTGAATCAAGTAAACCGTGATAAAATTGACAGTTAAAATTTACAGAGATAATGTATTTCTGTTACAGCTGTGGCAACACATACCTAGGTAACACTGAAAATTTTAAGATAATGAAAAACGGCTTTATGTAGAAACTTACCAATCTTTTATTGTTTTTCGAAGTAATCTCCATTCCTCTCTACACATCGTCGCATTCGTTGGAACCACTGAGAAAAGCAGTGGGCCCATTCTTCCTTAGAGGTCTCTTCTATGGCATTTTCGTACGCTTTCACCGCATCTTCAGGGCTCGTAAAGCGAATACCTCGAATTTTATCTTTAGTTCTTGGGAATAAATGAAAGTCGCAGGGCGCCAGGTCAGGAATGTATGGCGGATGACTCATTATCTCGACACTTGCCATAGTCAAATATTCAACAGTCCGTTTAGCGGAGTGCGCTGAAGCATTGTCGTGGTGAAGGAGGATCCTGCTTCGAGGGCGCTGCTGTCGAATTTTTTCCAAGACAACAGGCAAACAGCGATTGACATACCAGTCTGCAGTAACTGTTCTTCCATCTTCTAGTACAACAGTCGCGAAATGACCTTTCCGACCAAAGAATGAGGCATTTATCTTTTTTCCTTGGCTTCTTCCTTTCTTTACCTTAGTTGGCCGATCCTCGAAAGAAAACACCCACTGAGCTGATTGTCTTTTGGTTTCAGGTTCGTAGCAATATATCCAGCTTTTATCACCTGTGACGATGTCAAATACAGCATTTGAGTCACCGCCGTTGAACTTATCTAACATTTAGCGACACCAGTCCATGCGAAGGTATTTCTGGTCGTCGGTTAAAGTATGGGGAATCCATCTGGTACAAAGCTTCCTGACGCCTAAATGTTCGTGTACTATTTTTTGAACTTGACTCATACCAATGCCTAGGCTTGCCCGTATCTGCTGATAGGTCACTTTCTTATCTTCGTCTATCATGCGTCGCACAGCACTGATGTTATCTTCAGTAGTCGCTGTTAAAGGACGTCCCTCACGCGGATCATCATTGAGATTGCTACGTCCACGCTTAAACTCGTTAAACTAATTGTAAATAGTGGCACGAGATGGGGCTTCATCAAGAAATTCTGATCGCAGCATATCATAGCTTTGTTGTTGAGTAAGCCCACAACGAAATCATTTACCGAAAATTGTCTCGCGCCGTTATGTTCATTTTCACGTGTAACAAGAGTTTTAGATTTGCCGCCAATTCACAAAAACAAATGACAAATGAATGCAATATACTACATTAGGTTACCAAAGAGATCTTAAACTGAAATTCAAAAAAGTTTTTATGTTAAAAGTGGAGTTTATATTAAGATTTAAATGTAGATGATACGGAACCCTTCGTGTGCGAGTCAGAGTCGCATTTGGCCGGTTTTTTTGATTTAGGAGTTCAATAAAAAAACCGGCCAAATGGGACTCTGACATGCATGCTGCATCGAACAACTAAGCTAGCGACAAAATATATAAAAAACTAATTAAATATATTTCCATAATCCTTTTCTTACGACGTCATACTTGATAACAACGACATTTAGAACGTCAATATCAAATCAAAGTTCAAATTTTTTTGCCGGTACGCAGTTGGCAGGCTCATCTAGTTTTACATAATTTTATATTTTTATTTACAATGTGTGTTTCCTTTTTTAATATCTATGCAAAAAAAGTTTTTTTTTCTGTTTATCCATCTTTGCTATCTATGCTAGCTAATTGGTATTTCCTTAAATTTTACTTAGTTACTTTAAGAATGTTCTACTAGTCTGCAATGTAGCACTTGTGACGGTGATTGGCAAACGACTTCTTGAAATCCGTAAATGCGCCTTTGCCTCGATCTTGATCGCTCAGCACCAAAAAAACACACATTTAATGTTACTTTTTTGTCACCTGTCAACCACGCAATTCGTTTGTTGGCTTTATATACAGTTTTGTTGTTTGAGGATATTTTTCCTTATTTGGAAGAATCAATGATCCTAACAATATAGAAAACCTTTATAAAAGAATACATCAAAATATTAGCGATAAGACCACCTAAATTGTGCAGATCCCATTTATTATTTGTGGTTATTTTATTTTTTATTACGTGCATATTATAACTACCACAGTGTTTAAGAAAATACGCTGCTGTCTGACTTCATCTGGGAGTAATTCCTTAGCCGCTTCTTTCTCAAGCTTTTCTTATCATCAAAGCTTTACACTCGCATTTCCAATCGCCGATAAAATAAAAGGTTGTCAATTCGATGCGGTTTTTTTTTATGACTCATAACTTGTTAATAAGTGAACTGATTTCTGTGACCTCTTTTGGTTTACCCCATATTTGTTTCAGTTTAAGAATGAATTGCAAAACTATACCAAAGTGCAGAAAATTGACGGGGTACAAAAAAAACATTTAGAAATAAAAAGAAGTAACAAAAAATGATTTCTATTAGATAATTTGAAACAAAACCTACTTAAAGTGTATGATAAAAATATAATACGAATCCTTACGGTTTAGTACCGGCTGGGTTCTTAAATAATGGAGTGAGTTATAAGTGGAGTAACACGCTTCATCTCGGGGAGAATACGCACCTGATCTTTTATTTTTACCGTTCCCTTGGCTATAACGTGAGGAGCACACATAACACTAAATGCCACTCGCATCTGAAATGTATCTTGACGTTGAATTTCCTTGAGAAAAGTACTTGCTTATTATATGGGATTTTTACATGGAAATGATTACCCATTGTGCTTCGTTACATTTTCTATATATTGTATTATTATATTATACTAGCGGGTTATTATTATATTCTACTTTGTATCGCCTTGTATTTGATTTTAACGTCTTTAATTTGTACTTATTCCTAATTCCGGACGTAGACAAATGCAAAAACACCAAAATCATAAAAATTTTTCCATCCATTCTCGAGTTATAAGTGGTGTAACTAACACGACTCTCTTTTGTCCAAAATCGTATTTTCTATCCTCCAAACTGCAATAGCCAACCCGTCTGCCAAGCGTGGCGATTATAACAAAATGCTTCTTTTGGATAGACCCGTGTCCAACAATGGACTATGGGCTAATGGGCTAGCTAGAGGACTTCCATGCAATATTAAGAAAAAACACTGTATCGATCTAAAACTGAATACTGAGCAGTCCTAACATTGTTATAAGTTTTTTTGTGGAAACGTCTCATATAAGTGCTCCAGGTCGCTGAGCGGGCAATGGAGCGAGCAATGCTTGGTATTTCCCTAGGTGATAAAATCTAAAATGAGTCCGTAATAGAACTGGGATAACCGACATCGCTTAAGGAATTACGAAGATTAAGTAACAGTGGGTAAGACACATAGTTAGAAGAACCGATAGCGGTTGGGGTGGAAAGGTTCTGGAATTGCTACGGTGCTCTGAATGATGATCTGTGGGTAAGCCTCTACCAGGTGGACCAACGAAAATCGAAAAGCGGGTGGCGCGGAACTGATCGTTGTAGAGATCCTTAGGCATGTGTACAGCAGCAAACGTCGTTCGGCTGAAATTTTAATAATGATGATTATTATGAAAGTATGTTAACATTGTTTTCAATTTATAGTACAATTAAAAATATTAGAATAATTAACTCACCGTTTTGAAGAAATTCATCATTACTTTTGCTTGAATGCACGTATAAGTTTAACATGGAGTTCTGGAGTAGTTGAACCGAATACCTTGCTACTCTCGACTCTATTGAACATATAGAAACTCTTCGATGTAAACTGGTCGATACTTATTTCAGTTTATTATTAGGTCCTTACATATGAAATTGGTTTTGGTATAGGAGGAACATAAAGTGAAATATTTTTTAACATAATATATTTATTTAATCAAAATATGTACCATTGTTATCTATGCACTTTTGTCGTCTCATGGGTAGTTCATTGATCCCTTTACTAAAAAAAACATTCTTACAGCAATCAATAAAATCTTTAAAGGCAGTTTGTACTGCCTTATCGGAGTTGAATTTTTTTCCTTGCAAGAAATTATCCAAATTTCAAACAAAATGGTAATCAGTTGGAGCAAGGTCCGGGGAGTACGGTGGATGTCTTAGGCATTCCAATTGGAGCTCCTTTAATTTGGTAGTCGCCTGTTGTGCAGTGTGTGGTCTAGCGTTGGCGTGAAGCAGTAATGGCGTAGAACGATAGACCAGCCTCGGATGTTTATAAGTTTCAAATGTTTGTAAAAATTTTCAAATAGAAATTTTTACGTTTAAAAAATCTTTACTTGTGTAGGTAGAGTAAAAAAGTGAGCATAATCCCATCAAAAACAAACTAATGGTAACGAATGCCTTTTACATAGCAATACAACTGGAAGCTTCTTAGTGAGTATATAGGTATCGATTGCTCTTCAAATCCATGATGTTTTATTCCCGTGAACGAGGACCCAGTTGGTGTATTTGTTTAGTGATGCACCTATTACGCAAAGGGTTCCCGCGCTCAATTTTCGGGCGAGTCAATTTAGAATATTGCTTTTTTCTAGCTTCGTTTGCAGTTTGGAAAATTTGGAAACCGGATTATCTTTGGAGATTATTCATACCTTAAGAAGAAAAAAAGAAAGAAAGAAACATTTATTTGACACACCTTTGATAAACAATTACAAAGACACATTACCAAAAAAAATGTGACATAAAGGACTCCCGCTCAGCATAGGCACATCGTAACAGCTTAAGGCATGCCACGACGCTAATATTCTGCGTCTGGGAGGCTAGAATTTAAATAATGTAATAAAAAAATTATAAACATAGTTTTATATAACAGACAATTATTTAACTTCACAAGAAACACATACAAATAACTAAACAAAAAAAACAAAAAACAAAAAAGACGTGAAGGCTATAAGAACTATGATAAAAACATTTTGTACCTACTATGTATAAGAAGATTTTGAGAAAGATGTACGAGTAGAAAATCTTACAAATAAATATGAATAGCATAATTTTCGTACTTGATGAAAAAGGTATTGTATAAATATCCAAATTCATTAAAACTTACTTTAAAAACCTTATTTATTTTTCAAAGTAATAAGGATTTTATGTATGTATCAACAAAGAATAGATCCCCAGACATTTTACTTTAGTGTATTACTTTATCTCAATAAATTACGGAAGAACTGTAACTCATAATGAACTAAATACACGGTATTACATCCGAATTAATTAAATTTATATTTCCGTAGAATTTTTCGTTTCTACATTTAAACATGAATTATTAGGTATTATGAATTGTGAAGACAACGTAATCTGTATCTTCACTTTAAATGTGCAAAGTCAAGCTTACAGTAAAGGTAATCTGTAGGCCGAACTAGAACGGAGCCCGTATGCCATTATTGTGATTTAGAATGCGGTTGTACTCAGAATGCGAGCCAATAAATTAGATCTCAATCAGGCCGAAACCACCATTTGTTATTCCTACTTCACCTATGTAAGGACAAGCGTATTACAGAGAGATTTCATTATATTTTCTAGGGTTTCTAAAAGTACCTACCTTTATATTGAAAAGTTTTATTTTTACATTTTTTCCCGCTGCCATGCCCATGTGAACTACACGTTACACAGGGCCGGTGTAAACATGTGCCCAGCAGTGGGATTAGGAAATAGCCTATATCCTACTAACGGTCTTATCTATTTCTGTAAAGAATTTCATAAAAATCTGTTTAGGTGTAAAAAGAGTAACAAACAGACAGCTACTTTCGCATTTAAAATATTAGATAATGTCAAAAAATTTGCAGATAATAAGTTACTACTTACTAATCAACGTATGATTACTATTTAACTAAGATTGCTTTAATGGTGACATCATTGTTCTAAAAGTTTGAGGTCCGGACTGTAAAATAGGCGGTTGGAGGTTTGAATCTTCCTAGCGTCAATATGTTTACAAATGTATGCTGGTCTTTATAGATCAAATCCACTTTTAAACAATGATTCAAAGTAAACAAGACCTTTTATAGTTTTTTTCGCACGAGAATGAAATTGCTTTTAATGGATTTGTGTGTTTGCATAAGGCTTAAGCCCCGTTTTAAAAACCACTCAATGGGTTATTAATAAATCGTACGCGAAAAACAGAAAACTACTACTGTGTAATAATTGCGTTTCGTGGTTTTTGGTTTCATAATAGCCAATAAGTAATGAACTTACATTTCACTTTTTAATAGTGGTATTATTGTTTTAGCTGTATAGTTTTTTATCAATAATCAATGTAGCACCTACCTCCGCTATACGAGTATACTGGATGAAATTTTAACCACTTTCAAAAATTTTTATATGCGTTCAGTAACGTATTATGAAGTGAAAAATGTAAATTACTCGTAAGTTGTCACCCGAAAATATTTTTCGCGATATAGTTTTCAATTTTTACGGTCCCAGACCTGTTAAGGTATAAAGGGAAACACAAAAACTTATGAATAGTATTGTGATGAATAAATGAGATGCACATCGCGTAAAAAAAGTGCTGCATTATCAATTTTATTTTATTTTTGGCGGATATTTTCAAAGTGCTTTATCTTCAAATTTTTGTACTGGGCTATACCAAAAGAAAAAATACGTCATTTGTTTTTTGCCTCGTAGATGGTTATATTAAAATTTTGATAGTGGTTTAAATTTTACCCTGTATTATGTATAAAACATAACTAAAATGAACTGTTTATATATGTATATTATGTAAAAGTAAAGCAAATATTATGTATTTAATAATAACAGTACCTACCAATGTAAGTATATATGTGGAAACACCAAAAAAATATATATAATATAATTTTGAATAAATTATCATATAAATATGATGTCAAGGTTAGTTGCTTTCAGCTCATAATTATTTTTAAGTAATGCTGTTTACTAAATAGATTTTTGTTATGGTGTTTGACAATTGGCTTTTATAATAATTAGCTTAAAGTCAGCGGGCTATAAAGAGAGCTTAGTGATACTTGGCGTCTCTTTTCGTAATAAGATTTGCAATAAGGATATCCGAGAAAGAAATAAGATTACCAGAATAGCTCAACACTAATTCCTCACGATCGTCAAACTGAAATAGCAGTAGGCCAGTTAGAACGCATTTGACGACCCATTGTTGTGATTGTGGTTTGATTTTCAGTCTGGCCAATTTGGAAAGATTATTTTGAAATAGATTTGCGTCGAAAAGAGGCAAGTGGGTTGTGGTCGTGCTTTAGCGGTCTCCTGTCGCAAGATGGCAACCGTAAAGAAATAGTCTGTTAAAGAAAGTATATAGAAAATAATTTCCGGTGGAACCGATAGCCATTAGGCAAGAGGGGTTCCACAAAGCCGACCCCAACCTAAGGACGCGTAAATGGCTACCTGGTAAATAAGAATCTCAAAATTATTTTAATCCAATAAGATCATGATCATCGTAAGTGTAGTCGCTAAAAAGCCATTTTAATGCCAGAAGATAAACAGGAGCAGCATATTTTCTTCGCCCATTTAATTTCACAGGTTGGAGAGGCATACATCCCGCAATATAATATTGATGAAGAATGATGCTGTATAAAGCTTAAAAAGTCAATTTAAAATTTCCAATTAAATATTTACTAGCTTCCTAAAAGGTTTGTGTGTGACCCCCATTTCACCCATTTAGCTTAACGCCAGTTTTGTGTAGTCAGGTCCCATCCCCGGATGGGTCAACATCCCATCATTGTTCTAATCACGAACCATACATGTGTTTAAGTTGTGTACATGTTAATCGTCCAAAACAACAAAGTTACCAAGCTAGGCCAAGACAAGAATGAGAGTTTATATATAGAAACCATTCTTCATTATTGCATCCAGTCGAGTCTACAAGTAATCTAATTTTATTTTAAAACGCAAAACAATAGACCCTACTCATCAAATATGAATGTTTAACCCTTACATCAATATAATGACATAATAGATACCTATATGTTTTATTTGAATTTGTTAACACTCGATACAAAAACAGATTTTAGTTTTAGGTTCATTGTTCTAGTATATATTTTGTTTCCAACAGTGGTTTACTCTTACAGCCAAACTTTGCTTAAAACAGATTCTACTTGTCATAATTAAGAATAAAGATGTTCAGCTGTCCACCATATGCGAATATAATACAATCGCGAAACCAAAACATTCAATTAAAATGTATGCCTAGACGAATTAACGCTTTCAATATTATAAATATTAATAATAACATCTTTGTACACATCTAGTAATAACATCTTTGTACACATAAATTGCAAACAATTTGATCTTGAATTTGTGTTTGTATATTTTCTTTAATGTCAATACTGTTCTGTTTGAAGCTTATATATTAGTTTATTATTTATATGTATGATATGTTATTAGTTTGTACCTAATTTTAAATAATTACTTGTAACTTTGCTAATACTTTGTCGCACCACCCACTTTACATTTCTGCTTAACTAAATGGTCGACTGGCAGAGAATGCCATACGGCATTAAGTCCGCCATTTCTACTTTTTTTAATCTGTGCAATAAAGATTAAATAAATAAATAAAATAAATACATTGAAGTGAAATGTGGTTATTATAATGTTTTGGTACAAGTATTATAACAACAGGATTCTTCCATTATACGTTGATAGCGTTCGTTTCTGCAATTGAAAAGGGTATACATTTTTTAAAATTCACGTTGTTAGCCTGTTTAAGTGTAAGTGCCGTTTTTCCCGTGTATTAATATTCGCTTGTTTTTACTCGGCAAACATTCCTCTAGGCATGTGTCGAGTGACGCGTCGTCCTTAGTCGTAGTTAGCTTAAGTGTCAGGACTCGAGGTACGTTCTCGTCTGGTTTATATCCACACCATTTTCGTTACAGCCATGATATATTGCAGTATGCAAATGTGAAACAGGCAATACTTTTGTCAACCACGATTTATTACTTACTTAAACAGACTGAGAATAAGTGAAGGCCTCATTTTGAATGGATATAGATACAAGTAAAGAATGCTGAATATTTGAGATATTTTTGCACGATACAACACGAAATTTTGAGTTGATTACTAATTTAGTATAAAATAATGATTCAATTTTGCAATGACGTAGTTATAAGGTAAAAAGCTGTGTGGTTTGGACATGGACCTCTCCAACTCTTGTTGGAGAAGTTTATGTCCAATAGTGAACCAATATAGGCTTATGAAGATGATGTCAAATTAAATGACATTCATGACTTTATTTTGTGTGATAAAGTAGGTCAGTGCAGTACTATGATTTGTAGATTAGAGCAAAATTAATAACTAAGTTTGTGTGAATCTGTACGAATTAAATTTGGCATGGATAAAATTTTAGACCCAATTTTAGAAAAGGACAAAGGATAGTAGTTTTATCCAAGAAATCTACACGTTTCACCATACAAGTGGTTAAAATCGATATGTAGCTTTTGATGATTTAATAATAATTAATAATTAAATATTGATTTAGTTATTGTAAAAAATGTATGTGATCTTGGGCGATCACGATGTGATCGAGCGAGGGGGCCATTATATCATTATTTAGGTAGTTAGTGAATTAAAATATTGCCACATTGTTTTTTTGTTGCCACAAAATTGCACTTATTCCGTCTTTATAAGATCCTCCTACTTTTAAATTTTATGTAGGTACTCTAGTCTGTACAATGCAAATAAAAATATGTTAAATTAAGTGCTGAACTGAAAATGACCGTTATCACTTTCATTTTTGGTATATTTCATGAAAATTATGAATAGATGTCGCATGTAGAAGCGAAGGAGCCCTGGGTTGGAGGATGGCTTTCATTGTTTATGCATGAAGTTATTATTTACGAGGGAACAGCGCGTCTTTCCCTCGCCATTGGCAAAGAAGGCCGTCAATTCTAACGCTTGCGAGCATCAGAAGCCGATTACATATCTTTAAACAAATTCACGCTCCAGCCTCAGAGTTAACAAATGCATACATAACATCAAATCCGAACCAAATTTTAAATTGTTGAGTCTAATGGCTTAAAAATTCTTTATTAATAACATTCACCCCAAAAGCGTAATCAAGCCGCCACTACAGTCAGTGGCTGACGATAGTTGCTAATAACTTCCTGCAAGTGTTATGATTATTTTTTTATTCTCTGGCTTCTTTGATTGGCCCTAACTTTAAAATGTCAAATTTGTCTTAAATTTTTTAATCCGGTCAAGTCTATTATACTAGTTGTAAAATTTAAATTTTCGTTTTGCATTAAAATAGTGCCAAAATTTGGATAAATCTGTGTAACTACAAAAAAAAACGGTTGACAGGTACTGTAACAATTTATGCGTGTTACTACATTAGTAAACTTTAATTGAGATACATCTTTTTTGTTGGTTGTTATTTAATTTTGACGTTCGACAGAATAATAAACGCCGATTGTGTCACGTATAAAGTATGTATTTAATGTGACGTAAATATATAAGTAACAATAACCTATAAAGTTACTCGTAACAATCCAACTTTTATGCGTTTATTGAAATACTTGAATATAAAATATTAAAAGAAAATTATTGAGTCCCAACAAGAACAGGGACTTATAGAAACTTTAGCATAAGTAGGAATAAAGTATCTTTTGTGTTGTGTACAGTTTACTAATACCTATTACCTACCTATTTATGAATGTTTACATTATGTCTCGCCCTTAAAGACGTCACTGTTTTAGGTGCAGTCAGCATCATTTTAAGTCGCTAAACACTCCAGCTTCACATCACCACTAAAAAAAAAGTTTTTTTCCAAAAGATTGCTTACCGGAATCGTTATTTTGTAAGCTGACTAGGCATCATAACTGCAAAGTATGTAATAATCATTACTGAAATAAACTTTAAGTATCGACAACCCTTTCACGATCGGATATTCCAGACACAATTAAAATCAATTGTTATCGAGACAACCGGTTGTCTCTTGGGGCTTGAAGCGCTACAATACGAGTATAAAACCAAGGTGCATACGACATGTGGCAAATAAAAAATATGTTGTAATATTATGCAGTCCCAGCTTAACACATGACATCATCAATCAGTATCATCATAATCTCAAACAACGTCGCCCACTGTTGGACATGGGCCTCCCCTAGTGATCTCCATACCCGGCGGCTTCCTGCGACCTTTTCCAAATTGTTGGTGGGCCATTTTAATGTAACAGTTAATAATTATTAACCTTAATCCAAAAATATTAAAATAAACTAAAGTAGTTTTTTAGCCTTTACGCCGCATAACTTGATAAAACTTAATCAATCAAGTAAGAAGCAGAAATGACATAACAAAAAATTATATTCCACTTATCCATTCGTTTTTCATGTACTTACTAACGAAGTTTACGGTAAAATTTTGGTTTAAAATCCTTCCTAAGTCACCTAGATATAAGCCAACGTAGAGTGCGGAAGAAAAACAGTGTCAATTTCCTAAAATCGCTCATGACCTACTTTTTACTAGAGCTGGAAGAGCTAGGGGCATTCTTTTTAACCTCTCTTTTAGTACAGATCGATACTAACAGTTACAGCACCATACATGATGGATCGTAAAAGGCCATTAGTGGCTATGAAACATTGTCGCCATACCAATAAGTAAGTATCTATTGAAATTACAATTCATTGAATATAAATTTTGACTGCCTGAGCTGGGACTTGAACTCACCTTAGAATTTGTAGGTACCAATCAGTATTGAAACTTTTTTACATACGACATAATTATAAAAAAAATTACCATATTTAATTTATTTATTTATTAATAATATACAATTATAATTATGTATATAATTGATAAAATATCTTAAGAAGTGGTTAGTACCTACTTTAAGTACTTAAACTGTTTTTTTTATTCATCATAGTTCTTAACGCCCCGTTGGGCTAGTGGTTTAAGTAGCGGGCCAAGATCTCGGCGTCCTGGGTTCATACCCCTGGTCGGGCAACCAGAGTTTCCAATTTTCTGACATTGCTCAGGTTTGTCATGCCAACACGCATTTGGTTAGCAAGGTGATTATGCTTGTACCCATCATTGCTGTGATGTTACTTGAATTGAATGGTAGAGGCTCTGCAGTGGGATGATTATATGCCGTTAGCTTTTCTAAGATCCCACAGAGAAAATGTAATATAAAGTACCAAATTTTGGTTTGTTTCCTTATAGCAAACTACTTCATAAAGTTAACGTATCTTTCCTTTTCTTCATATTCGACATGGTTTAGAACTTGAAAGTTCTCCTCTTACCCATCTCGACGTTGCAATCTTTACAACAATAAGCTACCTCTATACGCAAAAGTTATATCGTGTGGTGCCGCCAAGTTAAAATAATAGCACCATCCCTTCTCTTCATGTGTGGACATCGTAAGAGGCGTTTCACCATTGGTCAAACTGCTAGCAACAAACCGCCTGCTAAGTGTGAAGATTACCTATGGCAAAATCCTTTTATAGTCCTTAAAATATAGCTTAATGGGGACTACCGTTTCTTTGCTCACCAGTTGGCGCCACTGTAGACTGAGGTCCGCAGGAATAGTTGTCAAAGGCGATTGGCGCCAAAACAAAGTGTTATATCTTGAATCTAATTAAGGTTATATTGTTTATAAATAACTATCTTGATATCAACAAACTAACTTCTGAAATAGTTGCTCTTGAGGCCGCCGATTTTTGCGCTTTTTCTTAATTCCGCTTTTAAAGCATTCACATTAATAGCCAAATAATCCATATTTGCGATATTTTACGAAGGAGATCACTTTCCAGCAAGTAAATTAAAGAAATTATAATTTATGCAACAAATTCCGCTAAAACCAGTACAAAGTGAATGATATTGGACCTCACGCTACACTAGCGCCTCTAGTGGCAAATTTACTAGCGATAGCCCCCATTAGAATGAAAGTTCCCACTGAAAGAGGTGACGTAACTTTGTACCAAAATCACAAGTGGAACATATTTGCTCACGAAAAAATATTGGTGTCTAACATGTTAAGAATATTTTTATATTAATTAAAAATAATTATATAAGTATATAAAGTGGACATTTGAAGTTAAAAACATATATATCACATCATAATAGTCCCGTCTGAAAAATTAGACTTATCTATAAAAGACGTCTTTACAAGATTACGTCATTTTTGATAATCGCTAGTGATGACGTAAAATAGACAAATCGAAATCGACAGACTTTAATTCTAATTCAAAATTGAAACAATGTAATATAAATCTTACAAATGATTTAATAAGCATTGGTTTATTATAATATTAATTTATGCTAAGAACATCAAACTGCAATCATTATTAGTTTACGAAAAACGTTCATATTCACTAGATTCTATGTACGATAAAGAATTTCTAGTTGATATTCATGATTTTTGTAGTGATTCAGAGGGTACTGCTTTACTGGTAAATCTTAATTTACCTAATTGCCGTTTTATTTTATTCGCCATAACTGTTTTTTTTTCGTTTGATCAGTCAAGACAGTCCCAACACTGGTCTCCTCTTGAAAAATTACCTTAAATTACCTTAAACCTACCATCTGTAAAATTTCGTAAAATTAATACTTCGTAATGGATAGTCAAAATTTGTTTTAGGATTTAAAAAGTAATAATACTTAATATATAAATAATAAATAATAAACTTTGAAAAGAATTCTGCAAAATTTTAACAGGTAAATCTTTTAACGAAATCTATCTTAAATATCTATGCATTACAATAAGCCAACTTGTTGAATCATTATATCATTCTAAACAGTTCTGCTTAATTATTCCAAGAAGTACCTACTCCAGTAGAAATCAGAAGCAGCTAGCCAGCTACATATAATTTATTTTGATTAGTCCTTTCTAACTTAACGGCAAGTGGTAATTTAACTTTTCACCCACTGGGTGTATGCTGCAGGTCATAATACGTAATTTAAAATTTCTAAAAATCTAAACACCAAAATATCACTTTAATTTCGTGAGTTGAATGTCAAAATGCATACTATTCCAACTTTAAATGAATGCCGTTCGAGTAAGTACATATAAGATCACCGAAGCGAAGAATCGTAAAACATGAAGGGGTTTATTATGCAAAATATTAGTAAATAATCGTTATAATATCTAAAAAATACATTGCTGCTACGTAATGTTTTTTTTGCAATTATCAATTAATGTAAATGGTATTCTGCTTATGTTCTTACAGTTCTTTTCTATAAAATTCCATGGAAATTTTTCTTCGAACAGAAAAAGTAGTTTCCAATATCTCCTTTATTACATTTAAAAAAATTGACTTGCAGTATCTTGGCATTCAATATTGTACAATACTTTTCGAGAAATGAAAGTCTAGTTCAAGTAAACTTAACAATGTGGAAGGAATTTTATCAGTTAATTTCGAAATTCGTATTGTATCGTGGGTTGTTTATTTCAGTTTTCCCTTTGTTCTAGAGCATACCTCTTTTATTACTTTTCTTGTTAATATCAACAGGATACCTAGAGGGCACTCTTTTGTGTTCGCTTCTATGGCGGCTTTTCATTCTTTCACATGTCAACACCTACGTCTGGACGGTCATTAAACTCGACTTCTCGAAATAGCATCAGCTTGACTTAAAAAGAAGTATTTTATAAGGAACAAAAGAAAAACACATATTTTGCTGCAGAATTGATAATTTCAAGAATATGATAATCGTAGTAAGTTTTATTGCCTATTATTAATATATTTTTATGATGACCTTGTGGTGGCTTGGAGGTTTTTAAGGTGTTGCTTGTTATGAGGTTGGGGTATGATTTCCGAACGGGTCAAAGTTGAAAAAAAGTATTTTTCAACAAAATTAACAATGTCGTGGCACAAAACATACAACTTTTTTTTTCTTATTAGATGATGGTGTCAGAGTTTTCCTCTAGTCGCCTTTTACATGATTCTGATGTGAATTTTTTTTACCACTTATATCTTTGAAACAGAAGCAGGAACCGCCTCCTCCACACCTTATATCACCTTTTATCTTTTTTTTTTTAATTGATGTTGGACTAATTTTAAATTCCTTTAAACATTAATCAAAATCGCTTGACCTGGTAAAAGTATTGTTTACGTCACATTGATGACCATCTTTTTTTTTCTTCATGTCTCATAGTTTTTATACTCTTTTAGTTGCCTAGAGAGATGTTGTTTAAGGTAAATGTGAAATAGTCTTATTTAAGTTGCCTTCATAAACAACATCTATGAGATGACCAGAACCAGGCGGGCAAATAACCATAAGTCGAAGCCTGCTAAGCTTGCCGATCATGCAATTTCCTCCTTCCTGAATAGTGTATGTAGCACTGAATAGATGACAAAACCAGCGATTCATAAGGTATACTCAACAATGCCATGCCTTGATGAATTCATTATAGGTATATGTCTCTAACATTCATACCAATATCCAAGTTTGTATGGGAGACTGATTAAGCCCAATATGCAGGCATCGTATGGTTGAATGGGAACTCAGGTTCGAATCCTGCAAAGGACAAATGTTTGTCTAATGATTACGGCTATTGATGTTTGTGCCTACATGTATTTCCAGTATGCTTGCTTATCTATCATCTAGTTATATACAACTTTCTTGATTAAGTGCCTCATAATCAATGTGGTTTTGGATAAATTTACTATTACGTTAGTACATTTTTTACTTTTTAAGCATCGTGTTGACGAAAACCTTTTTAATCCAACCAAATACAGCATTTCTGTTCAAATGTAATTTGCCTGGAAAAGGTTCTTTAATCAGGAGACAGGATATGATCGGCCGGATAGCTGTTGTCGGCAATTTCTTTTTTATAAGGTTACTCCGCACGCTTACTAAGAAATGCTTCGCTGTAATGTAAATTTTTGGGAATAAAGTAAATACAGCATAAAAATAAACGTTAGCAAATTTATGATACTCGCGCGATTGACAATTCTTCGCACTTGACATTTAGGCACAAATTAACGATAATGTTTGCCTCGTCATCATCATCATCATATCAGCCGAACGACATCCTTGGGGGAGCCCAAGGATCTCCACAACGATCGGTCCCGTGCTGTCCGCATTAAGCGGCTTCCTGCGACCTTGACCAGATCGTCGGTCCACCTTGTAGAGGGCCTATATGGTATAAATATATGTATTTATAGCATATAGGCCCTCCACAAGGTGTACCTACTTAAATTATTTAACGTTGTAGGATTGATCCCTTTCACAGTGAAAGAAATAAAACACAATTACTAAATGTTTTTAAAGAATATCATTCTTGTTTAATTTTCCGTTAGTGGTTTCCACTCGGCATCGTGCATTTCACAGGGACCATGTAAACTGGCAGGTATGTTAGCCGCCTAGACGGCGTATTAGAAACGCTACACAGAGCTGAAGTACCGCCAGTGTCCACTTAAGGGTATTGGAATTTCATGAACCATCTCTTACGCTAAACTCCGTACATACATACAGTCCGAATCAAATATATAAAAAGCTATAGCTTGTGTCCGTAGATAATTAATTACATTTCCATTTACAGAGCAAAGTACGTATAATCAACGAGCCTTTTGGTAAACGAATTTTGAACAGCAAATGGGAACAGTTAAGTTGATTTAAGTGTGTGTTTTTGGATCCTCATACAAATATGTATTAAAGCTTATAATTTAAGTCCAGGAACGCAAAAATACGCTTATATATACTAGGTACGTATAGCAGCTTTAAAATTATTTCATTTTAATTCAAAAAGTTAATTTCATCCACTAGGAAAGGTAGACAAGAAAAATATTTCTTAATGAAGGAAATAAATATCAAATTTTACATTATTGTTAAAAAAGACCGCCGGCAATCGTCATGGATCCGTACTCGTAATGAATTGTAAAATTAATTACTTATTTCATATTTTTACGGTTCAGATTGAAAAGCTCACATTTAATTTCATATCCTCGTATTTATTGACACATCAAAGCGTTAATAAAACCATTAATTTGTTTCTATGTATTAAATTTATCTTTCTTCTTTCCGTCCTATGGGGAATTGGGCATCGTCATAATAAAAACAGCTGCCAGAAGAGAAGGGCAACAGCGTCTTCTCTTCAACATTGCGACCCTCTTGCCTAGAATGACAAAATTTTACTTTGACCTTTAAGACCATTGATTGCACAATAACCTAAATAATAATCCCCGTGTCTGCTGTCCGTCAAAAAGTTATAAAATATGTACATAGAAAGATAGTAAAAAATGCCGGCTATAAAATGTGTATATAATGTATGAAGCGCATTTCAATACGCATAAAATAACAAGCCAATTGAATACTGCAACAAAAGAATCGACTCGCATTAGACATTCTCGGTCGTTAACCGAAAAATTAAGGAGTCGCTTAATTAAAGAATCGTTTTGGCTCGCGAATGAATTTTCTCACGCCTCTTCGTGCTCTCAATTTAGCTAAAAGACTGGGGAAACCATAAAAGAGCAATAAAAACATCGATTTTGCATAAGATTCTCGCAGATGCGGTCGGTGGCTGGCTTTCGAACGAAGACAGACGCCTCGCAGGGTTTCCTCTGCATCTGATATATCGCCACACTCTAATTTATGTAAGATTGAAAGCTAATCTGATATATCACATTGGTATATGTATAATTAATTTGATCAGTTAATCGCAAAAATACGTACCCTTGGATATCAAATTACTAATCAAGGAGTGACAAACCCTGCTATAGGTAATAGCTTAGCTTTAAGTATAGACTACAGTTACATGGAACCGCGATACAAGAGCTTATAATTACAACTAGCTTGTAGCCTTTGTTCGTGGCTGCTACCGCGTGAAATTAGCTTTGTCATAGAAAGACGTTCCAGGAAAATGCACGTTTCCAAAAGGACCGCACCAACGCATTTGTGATTTTTTGGTTATATGTGTATCCCAAAACATGTATTATATGTATACTAAAACTTGTAAAATCACTTTATGTTAATAATATCAATGAATATCTAAAAAATTGTCTTAGTTAGACTAAGTTCCGAGACATAACATATTGTTAGTTTAGCAAAAATAAATTAATTTTAATAAAAAGGACGCGCGGTCGTTTCTATAACATAAATCACTGCTTAGTACTTAAGAAATGGTATAGTAACGTCCTGTAACCATCCCACTGCAGAGAAAAGGCCTATAAAGTTGAATTTAAGTTACCATAGTTTTGATGGGTACAGGCGTAATCACCACGCTTGCCAAATGCGGTATGGTAATCAAATCCGAGCAATGTTCGAAAATTTGAAACTTTTTTTTCCCAACCTGGGGATCGAACCCGGAACCTTGAGATCTTGGCCAGTATTAAAACCACAGGACCAACGGAGTGTTGAACTTAAGTATTTTATACGAATTCGTTCAGTCGTTGATTCTTGCTTAATTAAGTAACAAAGTAATCAAGCAGCTACGAAATTGTGTCGTAGCAACTTCGTAGCAAGCCGATAAAAGTAGTTAAAATTTTAAGTTACTGACAGAGAACACGTTTTACCGGAGCGTGTAAAACATGAAAAGCTTCGCAAATCCCATTATTTTTATCATTTTTTCTTATTATTTCTAAGTGAGCTCTAAAAGCTAGCAAGCATTAACACCGATCGATAGAATGTAGACCCCGCGCCGCAAGGCTAATGGAGTGTTATCATGTTCTATAAGTTTAATACTATGTCACTCTTACATTTTAACCATAAACAATTTTAAAAGCGTGCATTTACTCGAAGGCACTATTTAAACTTATATCAAGAACGCGATCAAATTCATCAACAATAAGGGTCGAGTTTCTACTTTTGGGTATCGTAACAATAATTAATTGGACTTTATAACTTGTAATTGTCATGACGATCGGGTTGTTTACTGTGACATAGTATAAAAGTTATTTACGGTTCAGAGTCCGTATGTATGAAGTTAGAAATGTTATAATAGACATTGGAATATTGTTGATTTTATTATATTGATTGTTTCTGATAAGTAATTCTGATAAATTTTTATTGTAATAGTTGTAATTGATCAAGAATAATAAAAATATTCTCATGCATTGTTGTAAATGTTATCTATTTCTATGTATTATAAGTATATATTTACAAGAAATATATATATGTATATAAGTCAGTGCATCGGTTATCTAGTAGCCAATACGAGAAGCTTCTTAGTAGTAGACTAGATAGCTCTGTGTGGCCTAGTGTGGCATGTCTGAAAATATTTATTATTTCATTTTAACGCAACTAACATATCGTGTTTTTTCTTTTATTATATATTTTTAGGTTCAATAACAAAACGTATGTACTTATTCACAATACTGGGCTTATTTAACAAGTGAACAACTAATCAATTAGGCTAGACAGATACAACGATCACAGCGTAAGATGTACACATTGGATTTTAAATACTTTCTGTCAGAAAAACTAACAGCGTGAATAAGTTTGCAGTTGTAGTAATCTAAAGTTACAAGCAAATCACTTCTGTTCAAATGTTCACACTGCAGTATAGAACACTAAAACTTAGGAATGTGCAATAAAAAGCGAAAATCGAAACAATATTGATTATATTGAATACATTTATATAAAAAATAATAATAAATAAAATAATCTTTTTTAATACAAATATTCATTAAATAACAGTTCTTGTAGATTATGAGTGTAGTCAAAACCTTATTAAGCATCTACAGATTTCCTTAAACTGTACGATGTACTTATCCAGATTTCAGATATCTGTTGCTTATACAACCTTTATGTTTTAAGCTAGTATTAGCTTCATTTCATCTTTAGTCATTACGTCAATTTCGAAAAATATCATATAAGATGTCACAACAGTGTTATGATGTAAGTACCAAAAGGAACAACTTACAATAGGTAAATGTTATGTACGTGTGTTATAAGGCGGTTAACAGAAAGATATTATTATTCTGTTGCTGGCCATAAACTTAGAGACAATAATGTACCAACATAGTTGCCAGATTTATGTCCAAAAAGTTGCAAAATTAAAGCACGGGCAAGACATTCAGTAAAACAAAACTGGGTTTTGATCAAGTCGTAAATAAAATAAGGATATTTACCAATTATAGTAAAGCTCGTAAGTTTTGAAACAGTAAAGTCTTAATTGAATATCTTAATACACATCTAATATCTAGTTTATCTACTTTCAGATATAGTTTAAATTACGATAAATAACACTAACATCAATGCATCCAAACATTATACTATAGTAGAGAAAATAAATATTTTTGAGGGAATTCCATGTGCCACATTTATTATGGAAGTAATATCAAAATATATGATTGAGATGCAATTGCGATTCTATTGAGCCATTTGTAAATTAGCGGAATCGCATATGTTAAGATGTTACCTTGTGAGATGAGTATGTATTATGTTTAAATGACTGAAATCAGTGTCAAAGGGGAATGTGTATCACATTCACGATTATTTTTATTAACTGTTTCGTAGATCTAAGCAACTTTAAAAACTAACTCAAAATGCTAAAAAAAACATGAAAAGTTAACAATTTAACGTTTTATTTTTTACTTTTCTGTTTATTCGTTAGAGATATTTCTAGTTAGAGATAGTTGTTTTATTTTTTGTTTTGGTTATTTATGAAACCTTTAATATTTAAAATCCAGTATTAAAAATTATACGTTCATAATAATATTGTAATGATTTGAACACTACATAATTTATTATTGAATTGTTAAAATTACTATGATACCTTTTTAAGTCTTAATTCTTAAGCCAAACTACAGCCTCCTATTCTATGGTTCCTTAAGCAGTGATAGCTTAATAGCAGCTTCATGGGGTGGTAAGCGATGTGTATACATCTATTATTTTGTCGTTAGCGCGCGTTGCTCCTTTCTCAAAGTTTCCAACATTTTTAAACGCTGCTATTTACCTTCGCGAAACCTTTTACTTCTAAATGTGTTTCGTTCAGTATCATAAAAAAACAATTACTCCGCTATAATGAATAGAAGCTGTGTAAAGGGATTTATGAAGCAATATCTATTAAGATGAGACGCGAATTTAAAATATCCTTGTTTTTGTGAACGCATATTACTTACTATGTAACATACCTGTGAAGATTAATGGACAGTTTTTTAGGAAAAAGTATGGGAATAAAAAAAAGATGAATTTTGTAGTAAGAATGACGTAAGTACCTTTACCTAAATACAACTACTCAGTAGACTAGATACTTAGTCGTATACAAATATTTGGTGTGATATCCACCGTGATGCAAGTTCATGACTCAAAGATGAATGTGATATGTGATACGAAAGACTTATAAATTTCATAATCTAATTAAATATAGCGATATATCCCCTAATTAATTAAATTTCTTCAATGTACTTACCTACCAATCCAAAAATGTATCAAAGTCTTCGCGCACTGGCTGACTAAATGACTTGGAATAAAATATTTTGAACCAAGTTCAGTATTACCAGTACTCTAATGTTATTATAAGTTTGCTAAAACATTTTTTCAAATACAATTTTTAGAAAAATAATTAGCACGCATTGGAGTAGGTACCTATGCTAACCAACGTGGCATATTTTTTAAAATACTTTTGACATAAGAACATACTCGTAAATGTTGAACAATAATATTCTTATTGCCAAAATATGTGTTGACTTTATTTTAGAGTAGTGCATTGTATACGTAGAATATTTGCTAACACATTTCAGTCGTTTTGTAACCAAGATAATAAAGTGCACAGAGCGCTAGCAGACCGTAACAGTTTGCTCGCACTATGTTTTACGAAGTCTAAAATTATTTTATCAACAGTATTATTTGTAATAAATGTTGGACGCAAGAAGTCGGCCGTAATTCGCATTCAGGCACAATAAGTTTGTGAAGTTACAGTAAATCTCCATAAATGCAGACAACTCAAGAGAACAGTGAGCGAACGTAATGCATAATTATTGCCTTAAACGTGCTAGCTTAGGCTTGGAACCGCCAAGTTTTATCCGACAATAGTTATCATACTTGCGGGAGGTTGGTTTACCTTTTTTAACTTTTCTCGTTCCCTGTAATGCATATTATAAAGTTAAATGTTTGTTTCAACCGAATGCAAGCTGAATGTTATTAGAATTTACTTCGGAACTTACAAGGGGTTGTGTTTTCGCTGAGATTCTCCTTGTGAAACCCACTCAATTATTAATTTTAAATCAAACTCAATGTATTTCGGATATTATTTATATTTATATTTAATATGAAATTACTGTGTGAACTATTTAACTGCCCTAATGTTATTAGTGGTTTTTATACTTTATTTGATATTTTAGCAACTTAATTGCACTTATAATATCAGTATATAAACTTGAAAAATTGCGGGTTTGAGTCCCGCCTGAGACAAAATTTTTCAAGTTTATATACTGATATTATTAGTGGTTTTTTTTATTTGACATATAATACTCGTATGTCTAGATAAAACGAAGCAATTAATTTGATACCATCAAATTAATTTGATACCATCAAATTAATTGCTTCGTAAAAACCTGAAAAAGTTAATCTTTAACTGTTAGCGTATCAACTGTACTTCGATCATACTCATCAAAACATCACCAATAATAACAAAACAAAATTAACAAACCGAACTATTGATATGTAAGTTTTAGGTAGGTAAGTCATTTTCTTTTAGGGATGATTATTTTAATTGTCTAATTAAAATAAAAAGATGAAATATACCTACTTAAAGTACAGTTTCATTTGGAAAAATAATAATTCCAATACAACAATATTCATGTCTATAAATAACGCTGAATGTTAAAAGATTGTCATCGATATCTACGAGTACTATGATTTTTGATATATTTTATGTTCTAATATATTTTATTAAGCATGGTCTTACATAAAAAAACAGGTACGAGGTGACTTGAGAACCTCCTTCGTTTTTGCGTGGGTTAATAAGTTAAATCGCTTGTAACCTATTTCAACGTGTAAACCCGGGTTACCGAAGTGTTTTTACCTAGGACTTAAAGCTAAGTGAAATTGTATGCTCTGGTTACGTTCCGATGAACATCTTATAAATTACCCTCGCCGAAGTGTTTAGCCATTTAAAATATGCATTGCGGGTGCTGATCGTGTCAGATAAAACTCTAGGAGACTAATGCGTAGTAAGTGGTTTACTATCGAGGAACCTTTAACATTTCTAAATAATAATTGTGAAAATTATTACTGAATTATTAAAATCGGCAAATTAAAAAAAATTATTCGTAAAATATTATGCCACTTCATAAAAAAGGTGGTTTCGCATTACTTTTAATTAGAGTACCTACTACGTAGGTAGTTAATACTGGTAGGTACCAAAATACTGGGATCAAATCAAGTAACAAAAGTTTCTTTATCGTGTTAAGTTTAAATGAAAAGCTTTATTGTGAAGTTTTCTTTTTAACGCACTAAATATTTTATCGGCTATTAGTGTATACTAATTTATTATATTTCAACGTTATTCTCAATATGAGATTTGAATCACCGTAGAATCACCCCTTGATGTATCTAAAGTTACAAGAGTTAAAAATAGGGTCTGATATAAAGATAAATAAAAATATTTTAGTAGTTGAATGCGTTTAAACTTTTGAAAAAAAGAAACGCAAATACTCTTACACTAATAAAAAACCTATCTTATATGACCCTCCACTTTAAAATGTAACGTGAATTGCAAAATTCATTCCTTTGATATTTCCACATTAAGTTAGTGGGCAACTTATTCTGATGGAAATATTTTGAAACTTATTTTGAGTACGTCGTGTGCATTTTCAGTTTCCTATTTCATTAAAGTATTTGGTATTTGCGTAACTCACAAAAAAATATATCATAGAGTGTAATTTAAATTTTCAAACGGAATACATCGCAAGGTACATAACTTCAAATGTGTTTCTATAACACTAGTTAAGCTGGGTTCAGAATTCAACAGGACCTCTGAATAGATTGTCGTCGGAAATCAGTATCGAATTTGCAAATTAGTATAACACCTAGATTGTCAACAATGTACAACACGTTGGTCGTGCCGTGCCGGTTGCAATTTCGCCGGAAACCTTGCTTATTAATCCTGGCAGTTGTATCAATCCACGATAGCAATGAATACCGCTGCGAACATTTTAATCAATGGCCACTTGTTTTCATTGAGTTGGGCCTAGGTATAAATTCGGTTTAATCCTCATCACCTACATCAGTCTATACGGTTGAGGATCATAAGACCGCCGGCGGTCGCGCGCCATTACCGGTGTTTCCGTCAAGGATCACAAGACCGCCGGCGGTCGCGCCTCCTCGGGCGACTTTAACCTTTTGATACGTTATAGTTTTGTATGGACATGTTAAGTTTACAGACAAACAGGATATATTTGTCAGTAGTACCCACAACCAGAAAAACAATAAATGCCATCTTGACATGACATTTCAGTTTGAAAAAATTTGGTTTAATAAAATTAATAGAATCAGGCGTCACTTTGCAGAAATCCATAACTAATTATGGATTGAGAAAACTATTTTGCTAATGATTTCCGCTTCTTAACACCGGCCTAGAAACCTTCACCACACTACCCGCACTAACACTGATTTGAGGAAGCACCTGCACCACACTACCCGCACTAACACTGATTGAGCAAGCACTATTTCATTCAGGAAAACCGCCCGCCCTCCCTAAAAAATGCATGCAGTACTGTTAATGCAATTTTTAGTACCCAACACCGATCCGACGACGTCGGAGCGCAGCGAAGGCGACAACATCTCCTGAGAATGCTACGTGAAGTGGCGAAACGCGTCGAGGTTTTTATTGTATCGGTTGCAATTTGTGATATCTCTTAGAGGCTACTGCTTGTATAGCCGTCATGCTTGGCAGGCGGTTTGGCAGATTGGCAAATGGAAGAAAGAAGACGCTGCTGTCCCTATTATTCTGACGGTACTTTGTTACTTGCCTTCTACGACACCGGTAGGAAGAGAAAGGCTGGTGGTACTCCATTTCTGTGCCGGGACCACAAAGAACGGCACAAACGATGTAAAGGTATCCTTTTGAATTTATATAGGACTAGCGGCCCGTCCCGGCTTCGCACGGGTGGACCCGTTAAGTTTTAGTAAGGATCCCTAATCTTTTCTAGCAATAAAATAGCCTATGTCACTCAGGGTAAATGTAGCTTTCCAATGGTGAAACAATTTTTGAGTTTATTCATTACACTAGCACAAAAATACAAAACTTTCCTCTTTATATTAGTGTAAATAGATGTGGATGTAGTTTTTTTTTAACGATAAGTCAAAACATAGGCGTTCTACAAATTAACGTAGAAGACAGAAATACCGAGCTGAAGTAGCATTTGACTGGTCATATTTGCTGAACAAACAACCGACAGGACAGAAGTGTTCTTGAAAGATCATGTTGGTTATTTTAGGAGTAACAGCGTCAAAAGGATTCAAACTACATTGCCGCATTTCATGTTAAACTGCACGAAACATTGGATCTGTGATACAAAGACACTTACAACCAAGCGAATAACAAGGTTATTAATAAACAACAGCGTCACCAGCTCGTTTCGCTGCGTTTACTCACAGCTTTTTGACATTTCCTTTACTATAAACAAAGATAACTGTTCTGAAAATTAACAATATCCTAAAACAGCGACAGTTATAAAAGTGGTCTTTTTAATCTTTTCACAATCCAATATTTACGGATATTGTATCAGATTTGACGTTTTATGCAATGGATTATTGCAATTGGCTATATTTTCTGCCATTTTGCGGCTTACTATGCATATTTTTTTTAACTTTATCTCATTCTAATAGAGCCCTTTTGATTCTAAAAACTCGTTTTAAATGTTATAAAGGAGGTTAAAAACTGCATTGAACGCTTCCTGATATTTTCTTTTCAAGAAAATCTTTGAATCTTGAATTTTTTTCATAGCTATTTGAATATTTTAGTCATCTGTAGTATTGTGAGGAATAATAATTCCCTTGGCCGAATTGACTACAACGTGATTTGTTCCATACTTCATAGAGACTCATTTTGTTCCCTGATATAAATGTTATATCCACTCAATTATAAGGTAGTCAGATAAATACGAAAACGGATGCTTAGGTACGGGGATACCACTAATAATATTGTCTTATGTTTTTCTAAGCCATGCATTTCAATAACCAGGAATCAAAAAAATCCTGAACAGTGAGTATTTTTTCCAAGAACTAAAATTTAAAAAAAAAGAGATTTGACATCAAAAAGACTAAACAGTCACCCACCCTGTGCTGCTGACATTTACTTATGACATAAAATTAAACCAATATCTTGCTAATAACCGAAATCAGTGAGGTTTACAGGAACTATACCTTTGTCGTTAAACTTACATTATTGCATATCAGAACTCAAACGAGGCGAGATCATTCAGTACGCAAAATAAAATTACCTTATATGCCGTAATTATTTAAAAAAAAGTGATTAAATAGTTGCAGAATGAAAATTCCAGAGATACGTGTTTATTCAATTAAATGTGTACAAAATATTTAAACAACTTTATACAATTGCGATTGTACTCTTTATACGATTTCATAGGAAAAATGCACTACTGTTCAGAAAAAAACGTACAGGTTTCAAATTCACCGTAATAATAATTTGGCAATATGGGAAATAGTTATAGTTGTAATAATTATTTTTTAATAATCCATACATGTACATACTTAAACTACTTTACCTCATTCATATCGAATCATCCGAATTACGAATTAAAGGAATGGTTTATACAGATTTAACTTTTAACGTTCTAAGGTACCCAAGTACATAATAACTAAAAATTAAACTTAATTTTCTCATAGTACTGCAAGATAGTTATTTAACGATATAAAATAAGTTCATGTACACACCGGGATTCAAGGTGTCGCCTGCTCCGAGGCCCCGCCCCGGGTTCGATTCCCGGACGGGTCAATGTAGAAAAAATTTGTTTTTCTACATTTTCTCGGTTCTGGGTATTTATGGTACCCTCGTTGTTTCTGGTTTCCAAAATACGAATAGTTTTATATTAGTTAGCTTTAAATAGTTATTCAAATTGGGATCAGAACAATGTGTTTGATGTTGTCCACATTTATATTTATATTATAGAACAGTTTTTATTTATTTATGAAGTAAAATACTATCTTTGTTGCATAGCCACTTTGTTTAATTGCAATTGTTTCTATTGGTAACAATAAAGTAAGATAAGCAACTGCGTATGATTTTGGAATTAAAACACTCTGTAACAGACTCTCGTGTTTCAATACCATTTCTTATGTGAAATACCAAGTCTCATAAACTACTATTACTAAAACTTGTAAAAAGTAGTCAACACAAAATATATCAATACACAAGAATAAATAAATTAATTAACACTACGAGTACTATAAAAAGAGAGCTTAGAAAATCAGTTGGAAACGCTATTCCATCCATATGCATTAGCGTCCAATGCCTATGAATGGGACATTCAAATTTATCGTTAACCACCTTCAGGATACTATTTGAGCTCTTCCGTAGTCTGCATTGCATTGAGTATATTGAATCGGAGTGTTTTTTTTTACGTCGATTTAAAACTTAGAATCTATGTTAGCACATTTTATTGTTTAACACTAGAAATAAGTAATGTTCTAGTATTTTCATAATTTTGTAATGTCATCCGACCAGACCTATAACTTACGTTCCATATTTTTAAACTTAGGCATTTACATATGATTTATCAAGTTTAAGCTCCAATTTATTTTTCCGATTTTAAGACGAAGATTATGTGTTTAAAATTAAAAAAGTAAATGTTGCTATGTTTGTCGTTTTGTAAAAAAAATATAATTTATTGATTTGTTTAATAGTTTTAATTCGTAATCTCAAATGGTACTCGTATAATTAATGCTCTACAAACTTGAATCATGTCCGACACGGACTGCTAGTCAAATTAGAAATTGCAAAGTTTGAACTATTCTTTTGAACTATTCTGCTTTATTGGACAACTGCAATGTTGTCTGTAAATAACGGCTGCTATGTGTTGCAGCAAAATACACCCACCTCATTTAACCAATTCTGCAGGCGCTAAGGGTAGGTACTGAATTTTTAACTAAACGTTCTTGTGAAAGATGGGTTTTGTGTTTTTAGCTGCTAAAGATAGGTCTATAAACATTCTACGCTATCCATTTATGGTGTATTTGTGATAAAATAAGGATATTATCCATTTCAAAGAACTAGGTTTTTGCCCGCGGCTCTGCCCGCGTGAACTACACGATATATCGCACGGTTACCTGTGCCCAGCAGTTGAATACAAAACAGCCTATGTGCTTTCTAAAGGTCTGATCTATCTTTGTACTTTCATAAAAGTCGGTGCAGCAATTTAGGCGTGAAATCGTAACAGACAATCAGAGTTATTTGCGCATTTATAGGTACCTAATATTGCAAACATACAAACGTAAACGTTGTTTTGCCATATTTTTTAGTTAGGTCTTTTCCACAAATAGCATTTTTTTTTAAAGAAAATAGACCATTGTATAATTGGTAAAGACTAAAATTCTAAATTATCTAACAGCAATGTTGGCGAAAAAGCTGTTGTACAGTCTATTACGAGTATTATTGAAGTGGTCAAATTTTACCGTTGTGTAATTGTGTCGAATGAGTTTATGTTTTTTGTTAAGAGATGGCAGTGTATTCCTGCTTTTTCCAAACTATTTGTAGTTTTTTCAGTTAGTAAATTTGCATAATATTGTGGTGTTATTTAAATTACGAATCTCTGAACTACTTAATACTATATTACTCGAGGATATATGATGAGCACGATATTTGTTCAGATGTTATTAAATATAATGTCAGGTAGATACTTGTTGAAGATAGATAGAGATACTTAAAAGGTAGAATCAACGACTTAAAGGTAACTCATATTTCTAAGCAAATCAATAATATAATTATAATCCATGCCATGTGATCACTGCTCCCGGCAGGCAATTGTTTCTGTTATATTTGCCTATCAATATGCGGGAGCGCTCCGATATTTCCTGCCAGTATTCAATCAAACCGATGACATTGTTACCGTTGACAAAATAGGGTATAGGTAAGTTAGTCTGCCAGGCCTGTTGGTAATATAGGAAAGCGCTATATGCCAACAATTAAATCCACAACGTAACTTTCTCTAATGATCGAAGTGGAGTTATTTAGAAAAGGGTGTATATCGTAAGCTGAATATAGCTGCTGTTGTTTGTGTGCTGTTGATTCAAAAGTAATTTTAACCGTAACGATTACTTATTGTTTTGTAAAATACTATGAAAAAATCGTCTTAAAACGAAATGTGTGTTGCCAGTGATAAATTATAAAACTAAAACGCGGTCGCTTAGTATGGCAAGCAACACTTAGTATTTTCCAGCGCGATAGAATCAGAAATCCGTAGGAGAACCAAGATTACCGAATCGCTCAAAGAATCGCGGATTTGAAGTTGCAGTAGGCGGGACACGGAATAGTAATAAGAAACGATGGCCATTGGGACGGAAAGGTTTTGAAACGTCCAGCGCACTGCGGATGATGATCTGTGGTGTGTTTCCCACTCGGTTGACCGACGATCTGTTTTAGGAAGCCCCTAAATGCGGGTAGTGCGAGACCAATCGGCGCGGTGATCTTTACAGGAGGCCAATGTGTAGCAGTGGACGTAATATGCCTAAGATGGTCAATCAAAATGTTATTATTACCACCAAACCTTACATGCAATCGAGTAACTAAAATTTACAGACGGTTAAAAATAGAAGCGAGCCAAAGAAAAGCTTTTCTAGTTACCTATTAAATGGTAGTGTTCGAGTTGTCATTCTAAAACACATATGAATTACAAATAAAGTTTTGTCTTGCATTCTTTAGGTAATGAATAACTTTATGTATTAAATATTAACTAGTGCTGAAGGCAACTGAAACTCACTACCTAATTTATCTATCAGAAGGTTTTGCGATTAAGGAAAACAACCAGTTCTTGAGATGGTTTTTTTTTTTTTTTTTTTTTTGCACACGGACGACCGGTCGTTTCCTATTGAAACGATCGCTCGAACGGCAACCCTCCCACGGGGGAAGGAGGTGGTGAATCCTCATGGATACCTCACAGCCGGCTGTGAGGTTATGTGAGACTTCTACTCACTAAACACCACCCTTATTCGCTACCACCAAAGGTGCCGTAGCGTATCTGAGGCGACCACACCCCATGGGGGAGTGTGGCGCAGGGCGTTTCTCGCCTAAGCGGTTTACGCACTGAAGGAGGCTGGCATTCGGGAGGAATGTGAGCTTAGAATAAATGAATTTAAGGAGCCGTTGTTCGTTATGAACGTAGGCCTAAATTAATTATTTACTTATCGACTGACTCCCAGAAGGGGTGGCAGCCGATTTAGAGGGCTGGGGGCGACCTGAAGGGTCTTATGGGGTGGGCTTAATTAATTAATCTGGGGCTTGAGACTTTTTATGACTCTCAGACACCTTTCGTGGTGACTAAGTGTCATAATAATGTCTCGGGTGGAACGGGCATTTCGCAGTTTGTTTGCGATTATATTTATTTCGTCGATATCGATATTATCGATAAAGTCGGACACCAAGGTGAAATCGTCGTCACTATTGTGTGGACGCGATTTTTGTGGCGGAATTAGGACCCTCTCATGCGGGGTGAAGGGGGGAGGTTTGGGAGCTGAGTTGAGGGGTTTCCTCCAGCTCCCTGCCGGCTTAGTGGCCGGGGCTGCCTCCCTGCCGCCCGATTTCGGGAGAGCAGGGAAGTTGGTGAATGAATGGGTAGGGGGGCCAACCTGCGACCTCATGGGAGGTTGGGGTTTCGGGCGCGGCGCGCGTGCACATCCCCGCCAGTTGGCAGGGTGGCCAAAAAGGCCGCAGTTCACGCACGCCGGTTCCCCGGGGGTGTCGCGCGTGCGTTCGCACTCCCTGGTGGAGTGGGAGCCAAGGCACTTAACGCACCTTGGTGGGGCTGTACAGTTAGCCGCTGCGTGCCCATAGAGCTGGCAGCGGTGACATTGGCCTGGGACCCCACGGCTGCGCGGGGGTTCTACCCTGATATTGGACAGGCCGCAGACTATAATCTCTTTGTGCCTGAACAAATCACGGGCGCGGGGACAGTTGGTCATGACGACCAACATCAGGGGGAAACGGCGTTTGCCCTGGCCGTACATTGGATGTACAGCTTCGACAGGGAAACCTTGTTTTGTGAGGTCGGCTTTGACCTCATCCATGTGGAGCTCTACCGGGACTCCGCGGAGGACCGCGCGTACTTTGCGCTCTTCAGGAAGAGCGTAAGTGTAATAAGGGAGTTTGTTTTTGGTTAGTAGCTCGATAAGGCTACGGAAGTCTGAGATGCTCGGCACCTCTATTTTGATGGCTTCACCCGTGTTGGATGCACGGGTGTATTTAATTTTACCCTCGATGCAAAGCCGGGACACTTCAGTCCACTTTTCTTTGCATCTAAGGAAGATGGGTGGGGGCGCCTTTTGTTTGGCGGAATTGGGCTTAGACCGCGAGTCTAGGCGAGCAGTGGGAGCAGGGGACACCGTTGGTGCAGTCCCTGCTCGATGCAGAGGGATTGGGACAGCGGGGGTGGCCGGGGAGGCCGGAGATGGAACGGGGGAAGGGGACGCTGGCGACTCAAGCACCGGAGAGCCCCGGTTCTTGGCGCGTTTACCGCGCTTCCCCTTTCTCGAGACAGGCTGGAATGCCTCGTCAGAAGGGAGAGACGTGGAGGACTCCTGAGATAGGGTCGGGGAAGCGGACCTGTCAGACAGGGTGCGCTTGAGAGTGGGTGGTGCTGAACAGACGTCCATACCGTCTGAAGACTGGGCGTCCTCGGGAGTTGTAAGACCAGACGGGGTCTTGCTGGTTGAGGGGGCAGTTTTACTGAAGAATTTGGGAATGAGTGCCATAACACACTCTAAAAACTCTGGTGACTTAGAGAGGAGGTCCGAGATTTCTCTCGGTCCAGCCTTACTGAGAACCATGTTGAGAAGGGGCAATTAAGGTCAAAGGACAATTAAGAACAAGAACAAGAGAGACACCCCCCGCCAGAGGCAGGGGGGAGGGGGGGCGGCGAGAGAAAACAGTTATCCCTAACGGATAACCGTTCTTCCCTTCCCCTTGGGACTAGGCCCAAGTGCAATGGGTCCGGGACTGCGGTTTTCCCAGGGCCTGGAGGCCCCGGAGAGCGAACCGGGTGCGCTCAGTTGGCTTCGTTGCCACCGTAAGGTATCAACCAACTCAAACGCGATCGGTTATTTAAAGTATCACTGTTTTGATACAAACAGTGAGTACAGTCAATAACAGATAATTGCACAACGATGCAAAATAATGCGAGTGCGAGCGTTGGTGTATGGCATTCGCCTATCACCGGAAGGATGGGAGGGGCGCACGGGCAGACGGACGTCTGCACCGCACGGAGTGCAAATGGAGAGTCCTTGAGATGGTGTATATTCCACTCTTTTATAAAACAGCGGCGGGCGCAGCCGCCGCGATGCACACAAAGACATTCCCATAAGCACAGGCATGGTGACAGGCACACATACACGACCGGTATGTTCCTCATATTACACTAGGCAACACGATGTACCTAGGTGTATGTGTCCCTACACCATTCCCCTCCTTATAAGAAAAAAATAGAGAAAACACAATTTACAAGTAAAAATAAAATATCAATAACAATGATGCACAAGTACCATCCTACACGCAATTACACACACAAACACAGTTAATCGGATACACGCACTTAATCATCATGCTGTGTAGACATTGGGAGCGGGCGCGGCTTGCTGATGTGGTAAAGTCTGCAGCCTCACCACGGCCGTGTTGGCACCCGCCGCCTTCTGTACCCACGATTTGACCCCTATCTTACAGTGCCGCCACAGAAAGAAAGCTAACACCAATGCGGCCAGCAGAAATCCAATCCACTCCAGCCTGTGGCTAAAGCTGTTGGTCACGGACTGAGCAATGATGTTGCTCTTCTTTTCCTCTTGTGTGCTCTGATTAGCTCCCATGGTTAGTATAATGTGCGTCCGAGTTATTACAAAAGTGACAAATATTTGTCAAAACAACTCTATTTAAAAATCAAGTACTATGTGATTGCACAAGCTACAAAGATTACTACATTTGCCAAAACTGCAAATGTGATGATTGTTCTTATTTAATTGAGGTAATTGCAATGCGTGCAAAATGATGTGCAAGTAATAACACAATTAATATAAAAATATTACTTTCTACCTTGAGTCATTACGCATTACGTAAGTACCACTATAATGCATAATGTCTCAATGTGTATACACATACCTACATAACAATTAAATTAATAACATAGGTACATAATGATAATAGGTACACATTGTACTTTCAATTTCAAACAAAAGACAAACTATTGAAAAAAATATGTTCGGTAATCGAACCTCACTATGTAACATACATTTATAATACGAGTACAAACAACTAATCCTAATGAACCGTGAGTCGCTCTACTTGGACTGTATTTATGCTTACAGGGCAAAACGCACCGGTGGCCTGATAACGCGGCCACTTCGCGTTGTTTTATTAATTAAAACATCGCTAGAAGTGTCTGTGATATTTGATCGGCTATTATACTCCATACTTACGTCACGGTCACTACTATACGTATTTGGGTCAAACTCGCAACCTAAATCATTTTCGTTAAGTATGTACGCCGGTGTCAACCTATCCATCGAAATAGTGGTTTCGGTATCCCCTACTTTGATGACGAATGTTTTTCCTCTCCGCCTTATGACGCTGTAAGGGCCATCGTAAGGAGGTTGCAGAGACTAACGCATTAGTTCATTCCTAACGAATACGTATTTGCAGTTATCTAAATCAGTAGGTACAAATAAACGTCTTGAATTACTATGACTTGGTGGTCTCGATTTTAAACTAGCTATAAAGTCGCGAAGCTTTTGCAAATATTCCGAGTCCGTACCTGTAAAAATAACATCTTCGAAAAAGTCACCTGGTAATCTTAACGACTTGCCATATGTTAACTCAGCTGCGCTCACCCCACTGTCGCTTCTAGCGGCGGTACGCAAACCTAACAATACAATCGGTAACTCGTCCACCAAAGAGGAAGTGTTGCATTTCAAGCGTGCCATAAGAGCCACTTTTAGTGCTCTATGCCAGCGCTCAATCATGCCATTACTTTGCGGATGATAAGGTGTCGTGCGCAGTTTGTGAATACCTAAATACTTCATTAACCGACTGAATAAATCACTTTCGAATTGTCTGCCCTGGTCGCTTGTTAGCTTCGAAGGACATCCAAACCGAGAAATCCAGCCTTCAAACACTACTCTTGCTACAGTTTCCGCAGTAATGTTCTGCACGGGATAGGCCTCTGGCCAACCGGTACTACGATCGATCATTGTTACGCAGTACCTAAAACCCTCGCTTGAAGTAGGCAAAGGACCAACTATATCTATGTGTAGATGTTGAAAACGCTCTGGTCGCTCGAACTGTCCTACACCCGATATAGTATGCTTCGTGACCTTCACCTTTTGACAATGTATACAGGATCTAGCCCACCATGCTACGTCTCTATCCATGTCCGGCCAAAAGAACTTTTGCTTAATTAAATGCTTTGAGGTTTTTATGCCCGGATGGCTAAGGTCATGCACAGAGTGAAAAGCTAATTTTCTAAATTCACTGGGTAAATAAGGTCTAATTTTACTTGAAGAGAACTCACAGTAAATAGGTTTCTCACAGTCCGGCAAATATATTTGCTTAAATTGCAACTTGCTATCCGACGCCTGCAACGCTTGTTGTAGGTATTCATCATTGGCTTGTTGTTTCGCAATTTCTATGTAATCTAAAACTGTGGGACAATTTATCGTTTCTACTCTTGACAATGCATCTGCCACGATATTTTGTTTACCGGTAATGTGGCGAATGTCCGTGGTAAATTCGCTAATGTATGAAAGATGTCGAATTCGCCTCGGACTTTCCTTGTCAGTACCTATTTTCGTAAAAGCATATGTCAAAGGCTTATGATCTGTAAAAATTGTCAAAACGCGACCTTCAAGCAAACTTTTAAAATGTCTGATGGCCATAAATACCGCCAACAATTCTCGATCGTAAGTTGAGTATTTAGCTTCTGTTTGAGATAACTTCCTAGAGAAATATCCTAGTGGTTGCCAAACTTTATTTACTTTCTGCTGTAAAACTGCACCAACACAAGTGTTTGAAGCGTCTGTCATCAGCGCTAAATCGGTATCAGGCAAAGGATAGAAAAGTGTAGTGGCGCTTTTTAAGCTCTCCTTACACTTTAAAAATGCTTCTGTTTTGCATTGTCGCCCAGTTTCTGGTTTTCCACCACCGCTTCAAATTGAACGAACCAGAGTCGAGGTTGGTCCGCCCAAAAATCTGGTACGCGCGACGACACTGTAATCGACGCCAACGCGCCTTCGCTGTCCTCACAGGCCTCCGGCGCCTTCGACACCTGTGTTGGAGGCGCCTGATGGTGGTGCGCGGGCGGCGCGCCTGGTATGGGCGGCGCGAACGCAGAGGTCGACGCTGATTGCATATTTTTCTGTTTTCCCCCTCACAATAATGTTCACAAAAAAAAGGTCACCACTTTAGGTAATGAATAACTTTATGTATTGAATATTAACTAGTGCTGAAGGCAACTGAAACTCACTACCTAATTTATCTATCAGAAGGTTTTGCGATTAAGGAAAACAACCAGTTCTTGAGATGGTGTATATTCGACTCTTTTATAACAGCGGCGGGCGCAGCCGCCGCGATGCACACAAAGACATTCCCATAAGCACAGGCATGGTGACAGGCACACATACACGACCGGTATGTTCCTCATATTACACTAGGCAACACGATGTACCTAGGTGTATGTGTCCCTACACATTCTCACCTTGATTCATATCAATAATATTCTCTAATACAATAAAAAAAGCAGAAACTACGATGAGTAACTTAACAATGTCAGTAAATTTTACGTAATTAATAGAGTTAAAAATTTAAAAAACTACCCTTCTTATGTGATGTATTCAGAAAACATTCAATGTTCTTTAGCTATAAAATTTTTATGAAGTCGTTTCTACCAATTATGGCTATGGTCCGCAGTAGTAATCGTAATCGGTTAGGACAAGATTAAAGATCAATAAAAATGAAAATAAATCACAAACCTACACTTTTTTGTAATGTTTTGCAATATACCGATTAAACTACAGACATTTTGAATTACATTTTCGTGCTTATTAAAGCTACTAAATTGCGGACTACTAAATACTAAATTTACTGAGCGCCTATTTCAATTTTTGCTGAGCTACCTGGCCTTAATGTATTATTTTCTGTTAAAAGGTACATTCGGTTACATATAACTATAAAGGCATGTAGCTGTAAACATTTGAATTGATTGATACTAATTGCCGTGAAGTTGATTATTTTCAATAAACTAAAAAAAAACACTTGTTACTGTCATTATTATGTGTGAAGATTTGATCTTATTGATGGATATCTTCATGTTTTTCAACGTTTATCAGGAATGGTTAAAAAAATTTGGTAGAGACGTTCGCTCAGCAATAGATGGAAATATATTATTATTAAAAAAATTAGAAATTATTGAATCCTGTAGAGATAGTATTCCTACAAAAACTTTTCTTAATTTATCCAGACTTGAGACATAAAAATAATATAATATAACGTTTATAAATCAAAGTTACCAAACCTATTTGCCTACTCGAAGCTACTATAAATTCTCTTTAAAAAAAAATTTGCAGATATGTAATAACGTAGTGAATGAAAAGAATGCCTATTTGTAAAAAGTTTATGACATGTATTCAATAATTATTTGCGAAAGTAAGTCAAGTATACGTGGCACTTTTTCTTTTTTTACTTTGATAAGATGGTTTATCAGTTTGTCATAATCTCCAGTTTTTTTAAGCTGTTTGATTGCTTGTTCTTTTGTCTTCGGATCACATCTTAAATACACCTTTGTCCACAGCATTTTCAACACCATACCATCTAAAGTTTTTTTGTCAAAATGTGACGTTTCGACCTAAAATGAAAACAGACTGTGAATTGGGGGCCTAACTTTTATAAAATGTATTTCTAGGGCACTCAAAAATAAAACAAAAATTAGACACAAGTTTTTTCTAACTCGTTATGTAAAATTAAGCGTAAAATAATACTTGTAGATATATTATGTTTGCTACCAGTAATATAGAGCATTAATTTCATTGGTCTTCAAAATCAACCTCCAATAGTTCACAACTGAACATAAGCATGTCCAAAAAGCAAGCGGATATCAAATTTTGGCCAGTGTAAAAGCACCTCCAGGGACCTAATTGCAGATATAAAACTGATTTACTGATTTTACTGATAATGCCGAAGACAGTGCTATAACCCTTGCTTTTTTAGTCGCTTCTTACGACAAACATAGAAAAAGATAATATAGTTCTATTTTGATATTTTGCCGGCACAACACAGCACCCCATCACAACTTTGAAATCATAATTGTTAATTTTGTAAATCTCGTTTTGTAATGTTGTTTACAATTAAATTCAAACAAATAGCTCTAACCATAAGAAAAATACGCTCGTATCACAAAATATATAAGTAATACTTAAAGAAAATGATGATGAAAGTCACCATCCTTAGTTTCCTTTTTAATAGCCAATGCGAAAGGGTCAGTCATTGAGATTACATTAAGCCAATACAAAATTGACGGATACCATTAGTTTTCTTTTTTTTTTTTATATATATGACTATTTCTAGATAAGTCAAACTGAATAAAATAAAATAGGAATTAAGACATTTCACTTTCTTACCTCATAAACTGTTGCCAGAAGTATAAAAACAAAAAAATAATAAAACACTTTATGAGCCATTTATGCGGAGTTACTTAACCGAGACGATTGAACGCTACTACGCTCGTATTACAAAAGAAAGATGTGAAATTTCAAGAACGAGCTAAACATCCTTTCACGTCATGACACCCATTTCACTTGATCTCGTTTTGTTTGATTTGAAACCATATCATTTTGCAAAGCAATGTCGGTTAACGTTAAAATATTGACATTTGACTAGTTCCACGTAAAAGTAAAGCAAAATAGCGGCCTATAATCATTTCACAGCAGGGCAAAGACCTCCATCATTAGAATCAAGTGACCACAGCAATGAAGGGTACAGGCATGATCACTACGCTTGGCGAATGCGGGTCGGTGATCACAAACCCGAGCAATGGCCGAAAATTCGAAAATATTGTTTGTTGTGTGTTGAGCAAATTCAACTTAAGCTTAAATAACTAGCATAGTAATTATAATAGTAAAAATAGTAATCTTATAGACACATAAACGTCTCTTTCAGGGGTGGATTTCGCTATATTTGTCACACTTGACAAGATTGGTGATCGCAGTTTGGCCAAAGATGAAGAGAACGCAACTGCCCGTTATCTTCAGACAGCTTTCGATAACGCCTCTTCAGACACCCGTAGAATGTGACGAGGCGGGATGGTGTTTTTTCATGTCAAACTGACACCACTTCGCACCACATAGCGTAATTAAAAAAGCTTTGTTGTGATAATTGCAATTTTATACTTCGAACATACAAAATCTCAGACGCTAATATCTCCCAATCTGCATGCCTTTTCTCAAATTTCTTTTTTTGGTACAACCCTTCTTTCCTTCTTCAGTTTGACACGGTGGTCAATTTTATCTAGTTTTTACCTCGAATGCTGTCTTGCTGGACCTCTTGGATACGATTTACTGCCTTGGGTATTTCAAAAAAACAAAAAACAAGTTGTGCCTTGTCTAATAGTTATAAGTCTCATAATGTGAAAACAAATGCTTTAGCATATAGATAGGGACAGAGACATTCGGTTCGAATTGGGTGTCTCATCACGGACTTGTTTTCATGCTGTTTAATTATTTGGACAAACTTTCCTAGTTATTACATAGAATTTACTGCTATAGTTAAGTCTACCTGTTTGTCTTCCCCGCTTCACGTGTTCATCGTCAGTACCTACGAAAATTAATTATGTCCATTATAGTACGTAAGCTTGAAATGGTAGGTACTTCCCGGTGGAGTTAAAATAAGCTGATAAATTGGGTCATTACAGCATTATATGAGACAACACAAATACACAACTCAGCACATTAATTCGCCAATTTAATCGACTGAAAATTGGGTATGGTTATCTTATGTAAAAATAAATATTTGAGACAAAACTCTTGAGCTACGATCGAACACACAAACATTTGCCTTACGCTAGCATTTAATTTCAAGTCCGCTTAAAAGTCATACCGCTGAATATAACCACCACTACAGGAATGGAACAAATGTTGCATGGTCGACTATGAAAGAAAAAGGTATATATTTCAATTATTGTCTAATTGTGGTAGCACCATCGTCAAATTACATAAGTCCACCTGTTATAACAGACGAGTTTGGCCAATCAAATGATAGGGAGAAGAAGCTATTCCTCATTTTATTTTAGTATCTACTAGCGGCCCGTCCCTGCACGGGTGGACATAAGAATTATTTTATAAGGATCCCTAATCTTTTCTAGCAAAAAATATAGCCTGTATCAGGCTGAATGTAGCTTGGGTAAAAGAATTTTTGAAATCGGCACAGTAGTTTTTGAGTTTATTTATTACAAACATACACACACACACACACACACAAAAATACAAATCTTTCTTCTTTATAATTTTAGTGTAGGAGTGTAGATTTATATTTATCTCTTAATCCTTTGACGATCGGATATTCCAGACACAATTAAAATCAATTGTTATCGCGACAACCGGTTGTCGCTTGGGGGTTGAGGGATTAATTGCCTCGTACGACACCCGTAGGGAGAGAAAACAATGGCACTATTAATACAAAATAGTAACCAAAGATAGTGGATTAAAGTATATTTGATATGAACAGTATAATTTGTGAACGTTATTCACTTTCGTGTTGTAGTATGGTGATGTTTATGTTAACTTCATGAGAAACTTTCAGTTAATACGCTCCGAGCACTATTGTATTTGTAAAGATGTTCATGATATTCATAAATGAAAACGTATTTGAAAATTAAATGCTACCAATAAATATAATGCAATCGTAAAATTGTCCAACCGTGCTACTTGCAGGAACGTCATAGAGGTAAATCATTTTCAAACAAAATTGCAAACGCTGTATGGCTACAGGTACAATTTATTGCAATGACATACGTTATACGTATTAGATCCCACTAAAACTTTAGCTGACGTTACAAAAATATGAAGCAGATGACATTAAAATCATACAACCGATCATCATACTTTCATTTCTAAATAGACATATACCCTCATTTTCAATTTCATTTCATATTAAAGCAGAAATACTCAAACCAACTCATAAAACCAAACGACAATCACTTTTTAATTTCGCTGAATACACAATGAAGCTGGCCTGTGCCTTTGATCTTTTTTTAAATATATTTGACAAATAATTAAAACTGTTCTCGTAAGTGAATGTACCTATAAGTAGGTAATTTGAAGACGTCGCCTGCCTGATAATGATTTTAATTTGATTATGTTAGCTCTTGTATTCTGAACCAAGTGTCTTTGTAGTTGTTCGTTGATAGGCCTCTTTTGTTAAATTGGTATGGTGAAATAAAAATAAAATTAACTTTGTTTTAATCATCCATGTCAGTAATGTTTTGATTCAGAGATATGCGGGAAACGCAGTTATATTGTGTTTGTTACTTAATTTTGTCAATTAATTATATGCGGTTAATAATGTTGTGGTTGTTAGTTATTGTAAAACTAAACTAGTTGAGTTTGAACTAATGAAATAAAAGTGGGTTCCATATCTGTTTTAACTTTTTTATGGGAAATTAACCCGCCGGTACTCGCGTCTCATTTTAAGCCATGAACAGTCGCACAGGGGTCGAAAAGACCCAGACTTTGAATGTATGGTTTTCAGTAACTTAATGGATTTTAGGGTTTATTTGTTAATAAATCATAAAGAGGATAGTAAAACGAACTCAAAAATATCAAATTTGTATAACTTATTGAAAAAAAAACATAAAATCACAAAAATCAAGCAAGCACTGCTAAATCTTACTTTTTACCATATAGGGACCATGATATCAATGTAACTTTTTAATGTAATCTAGAAACAATTAAATGTTTTTTTATTATTAAAACTAATCAGCAATCTTTCAAATAGCGGAACAATATCAAACATTATACGTAACATATTTTTATAATCAGTCTCCAAATTTCATATTAAAATCTACTATAAAACAGTTCAATTTTTTTTATATATCAGTGTTACAATAATCTTATCTTAGTTTTGGCTTTGTTTTTTTTGCAGTTGATACATATAAATGTAGTATAATCTCTACAAATATATATACAACAAAATTGGCATTGAGTATTGGTTTTTCTATCCTTTTTAGTAGGGCAGATCGAACATCGACCGCGCACATTACTAGGCCCTGGCAAAGCCTATCTGTTTGTACTTTTTTCTCTCCCAAGTACTTGAAACAGTCTGTTTCGGATATGTCGGGGCAAAGTGGCAGAGAAGACCTCTTCTCTATCTGTGGTTTCACCAAAGATATAGCGATTTTTTACAAAAAGTTGTGTCTTTCTATATTGTCTTTTAGTAAACGAGTCATGTTTGCATTATAAATGACATACGCATTTATGGCCCACACCTTTTGCTTACCCTTGACACGGAGTAAGTACCACACATCTCATCGACGACGTCTACACCACGTTTTGGGGCGTTGCATGCTGTTATAATTTCTGGCTTCCGATTGTCTCCAGTATCAGTATTTATTTTTGCATTATGATCTATTGTTGAAGCAAGAAGCACCACCTTTTCTTTCTTTGGCGAATAGGAAACCAACGTGCAATTAGGCTGAAAACCAGAGTACGTGATTTTTTCTTCACGCCGTCGTGTAACAATGAAACTTCCAAATGATTTCGCGACAAAAATAATATTATTGAAATGGAAAAATATACTTACCCAATACGTCGCGCAAGGGTCGAAACGACCCATACTCACTTGACATGTCCATACTGTCCAAACGCGGCGCGAGAACTGGAAGAGGCGGGGTGTGCATATAGCCTGTATAGTTACTTGAAGGTATTTGATGCGACGACACGAATGAATTAATACATATAAAGTTATGGCACAACAATTGAAGTACTGGGTCTTTTCGACCCAGGCGCGACTACCCGCGGGTTAAACGCGATCATCTATATCTATATATATAAAAATTGAATCCCTATTTCCCTTGGTCATCGCATCACGCTTAAACGGCTGAACCGATTTCGCTAATTATTTTTTTGTTTTGTTTGTTATTGTCAGGAGGATGTTCTTATGTAAGAAAAAATTTAGAAATTTGCGCGGAAAATTAGAAATTTTAAGAAAACTCAATCACCATACTAAATTATTTGTAATGTAACCTTAGCTCTTTTGACAATTTAAACTTTTTTAATGTATGGCGTTTGACATAAAATTGACATAATGCATTTGTAATGTTGATAAATAAATTTGTATTTAAAATATTTTTTTAATTAATTATACCAATTTGAAATCAATATTCATAGTTAAGACAAGACAACGTCTGTCGGGTCCGCTAGTACCTTATAATTTTGCCTGATGTTACTATCGTATTAATCCGACCGTGGTAACAGGCTGACTGAAAACAGCAATGCACGCACATTCCTATAAATCTACCTTCAAAATATTTTTTTCCAAGTACCGCCACTAACTACACTAGTTAGAGTTAGGGACTCGGACTCTCCCATCTGTTTCGGATCGATACACCCGCGTGTAACTCCCTGATATATAAATGTTAAAAGTAAGATTAGGTTAAGCTATTGTGTGCGAATGATTGCCCGGGTTGTAACGCCAGAAGCCCTTACTTGTCCGAAAGACGCATAATAAAAAACAAAATGGTCTCACAGATGTGCTGGAGTCACATCAGCGAGCCAGACAATTTGGCAAAAAAAAATAGACAGGGAACGATGGACTTGTAAGTCCAGCACATCGTTCCCCCTGTAGCCGAGTGGCGTTTGCTGCTTAAGCGACACAGCCAAAAGCCGAATCTGCGCATGATTGCCTGAGGTAACAACGCTCGGGGCATTAATACGAGTTGGACCTGACTGAATGGAAGGACTGCTAGCCTGGGGATGAGTCTCATAACCGTGCGTCAGCCACTACTGTCGTAGAGTAGATGTAAATGCATTCCGCAGCTCCATCTTTTAAGTAATGATTTCTTAGATAAAAAATATGTTCTTTTCTCTGTTCGGGGATTCAAACTATGTCTTTGTGAAAAGTCATTTTAATCGATTCAGTGGTATAAGCATGAAATTCAAACATACATCTGAAATTACGCGCCTATGATATTTAAAGAATAATCCTCCTACTCCTAACCGTTAAGGAGTTGTACCTTCTATCATCAAAGAGTTTGACCTTCCATCATCAGCTTACGTGAATCACCTGAAAGAAGACAACTATCTGACTATACGCGCCTATGATATTTAAAGAATAATCCTCCTACTCCTATCCTTTAAGGAATTGTACCTTCCATCATCAAGGAGTTTGACCTTCCATCATCAGCTCACGTGAATAACCTTAAGGAAGACAACTATCTGACTATACGTGCCTATGATATTTAAAGAATAATCCTCCTACTCCTAACCGTTAAGGAGTTGTACTTTCCATCATCAGCTAATCAACATAAAATGATGAGTACCAGACGCAAATACTGAAAAACCTTAAGAAAGATATGCAAAAACGTTATACGTACTTATAAAATTTGAGGGTTTCCCTCGATTTCCCCAGATTCCACCATCAGATCATGACTTCGTTAAAATGGGAACATACGGGAAGCACGAGCTTTCAAAAAAAAATTTTTTTTTAAATCCGTTCTACCAGTCCAAAGTTCTGAGGTACCAAACAAAAAAAAAATATTAAAAAAACTGTCGAATTGAGAACCTCCTCCTTTTTTTGGAAGTCGGTTAAAAATAGACACACTTTATCGCAATCTTTTCGCCTCACGGTTATGTCAAAAGCTCAATATTTATCCCATTCTTAAATTAGAGATATATTATTTAGTCGTTGGTTTCCTTTTATTTAGGTATGCAATTTAAGTGATGTTAAAATTTCTATTTTGAAAACTATTAGGATAGTATGTTGACGAAATGGTACGACATATTTCATACATTTTCAATTAAAAAATCATTAAACATGCCTACCGTTCCATAAATATAATATATATGTTCTATTGCTTACCTAAAGAAGTACTGCAAGAAGAAAACAAGAAGTACCGTCTTCTCTCCACCATTTTGGCAAAATTCTTACTTTGTGGTGGACAATGTCCAGCAATGAATACGAATACGATAGTTATGATGGAAAAAAATGAGCATTTAAATATCACATACAAAATGACTTTAACATCATCTTCAATATTATTTAAGGGCATTCAGTATCGACCAGTATCGAATCGTACTCGTATTTAGAGTCCATTTATGAAGCAAAAAATGTTAATCAAGTTTTCACCTGAAAATATATTTCGAATCATAGTTTTCAATTTTTACGGTCCTAAGCCTGTTAAGGTATGAAGGGAAAATTAAAAACTTATGAATAGTATCGTAATGAATGAATGAGATGCGCATAGCGTAAAAAAAGTGTTGCTAGCAGGCCGTATCAAAAATTTTAGGAATTTTGGCGGACATTTTCTAAGTGCTTTTATTTTGACATTTTTGTACTGGGCTATACCAAAAAAATATATACGTCATTTGTTTTTGTGTCGTAGATTGTTATATTAATATTTGGAAAGTAGTTAAAATTTAATCCTGTATAGTGTTTAAACATGTCAATAAATCAATGCGTGAGTGACTTGTGGTCAATTGAGAGCAAAATAGTTACAACGACACATAACGTAGAACCTGAACTGATACCCAATATTGCACTTCCGAGCATGGTCTTGTCTAGGAGAATTCTATCGCAAATTACAAACAATAAATTATCTGCAGACTTCACCCCGCTTGCACTGAATTACCACATTTTGGTTAAGTATAGTCTAACATTTGTAAACATACGTTTAATAGCTTACATAAACTTAGTTGTTGAAAACAGATTAATAAAATAACATGACGATATGCATTTTGTAACGAATTGCTATTGTGCGCTACTACAAGTATATCAGGTATGATTTTCTTGATATAACTCATGATTTTCGGCAGATCTTTATCACCAGTATCAGATTAGATCAGATACGAGTCCACATTTGAACATAGGCCTTTCCAAATTATATTATCCTAATCGTATTTTATCGTCATCGCCACACTGAAAGATAAAGACGCTGCTTCCCGTCTGCTTCTCTCAGTAGGTACTTCTTTAGGTAGTATGTGATAGTTATTTTTTATGTCGACTTCACGCGATTTTTATGAGAATTTGTTTTTATTTATAGGACTCCGTAGACGACCAACATGAATATAATATATACAGAATACTTTTCAACGACCTTCGTGGCGGAGTGGCGTACACACCGATTTTCAAGGTGTCGCCCGTCGTCGTCCCGAGTTTGATTTCCGGTCGGGTCAATGTAGGAAAAAAGTGTTTTTCTTCATTTTCTCAGGGTTAGGTGTTTGTGGTACCTTCGTTGTCTCTGGTTTCCAAAATACGAGTGCTTAAAATAGTTATTCAAATTGTGATAAGAGCAATGTATGTGATGTTGTACACATTTTTTTTAAATTTCGCACTGTAAGGTTTGCATTAGTAATTCCTGAAAGAATGGTTACAGTAGGCCTGTTGTGGAACTCAAAAGTCAATACACACTAGCCTCGGCAGTTTTTTATCACTAATTTCGGAGAGTACTGTCCGATAGTGGTGCGGTACAAATGGATAACAAATATTTAAAAACGGTTGTTTCAAATTCGCGTAAAATTTTTAAAGGGTTTATTATAGCATATAAATAACAATCAAATCCTAACTTATTTCGAAGGCAATAAAAAAAAAAGTTGAGAAAGCAAAATTGTAATCAAGTACAACTTGGCAAAAAAAATTACTAGTACCTACAAACTTTTTATTTAGAATGTTGAATGTGTTGAATGACTACAATTCATTTTTAGTTGTAGGCATGCAGTTGGACGCGTAGATAAGGGAGAGATACCTATTAGTCGTGGATATAGCCTCGTGTCTTTCAACTACGAAAATTACTCAAATACTGCATTAACAAACAATAAAGTTTTATTTGAGCCTACACATGGTTTAATAAAGTTTGTGAGCATCCTTACAAGTATTCTTAGTCCCAACTCGATTAGCTTTTGCGTCATTACCTCTTGCTGTGCTCTTGATTTACTATCCATTGTACTACGGGAGTTTTCATTTTGAAAACTTTTAATAAATTCTTTAAGAAGTTCATTTACTATTAAATTTTATCAATCTCTCTAAAAAATGTGATACATATATCAACCCGTATGCTAGGCAGCGCTAACTATAATGATAGCTACATTAGTAAAATGGTGGAACTATTGCGACTAATATACCTCTTGACTGAGTGATTTTTTTAGTCTTTAGTCTTATCAATGAAAAAAAAAACACTTGCTTCTGTCAAATCGTTGCTGCATGACAAACGAACACCGATAAGTATTATGAGTATGAATGTTTATCTTAATAATACCTAACGGTAAATTACCGTAATTTAGGTACTATCTATCAATATGGGAAGCACATAATAAACAACTGTCTTGTTTATTTCTGCTCATACATTCTTCAAAATGTTTTTTTTTTGTATTACGTGTGAAAATGCAAGGAATCTTAAAGCTGTACGATGGTCGTTGTTTCTGATTACACAAAAAAAGACTGGTGCTTAAATACATACCTACTTACTTTGATATCAGAGCAACGTGTGTGATATTGATTTCTTGAATTTACGCGAACGCTAAAATCAGTAAAATCAGTTTTATTTCTGCAAATAGGCCCCTGGAGGCGCTTTTACACGTCCCAATATTTAAACCTACTACTGCTTCAGGACAAATGTGGGCTAGTGCCGAGAAGAAGCAGCGCAAGAAACTCGGTCACTATTGACAGCCTCTTTTTAAATAAATATGTTTACATAAGATATATGTCAGTGCGATCTAGGACAATTTAAAGCCACACGTTCCTATCATTTATAATTAATCACTAATAGTGTAACCCTTTTCATTAAAATATCTTTGATATATGATTTGAGTGTATGTACACACGGCGGCACATCAGACTATACATGTTGACCTTGAGACCGCCTTTATGCCCTACGTAATAATAGCTGTTATCGCAGTTCAAATGTTTAACTTGATGTGCTGTCGAGTGTACACTAAATTGTGGACTGTAGACTGAAGTCATAGGTCGACTGAAATCCGTGTACCCATTACCACGAACGCTGAAATGGTCGAAGCGTCAAGAAAAGAGATCGTCAAAATTGTTAATAACAATAACGCGATTTTAAATGAACCTACCAACGTATGTGATGTTGTTGACATTTAAATAATACTTATTTCAGTACACTATCAAACTGTTGCCAGGCTTAGGCACTCTGGCCCTGACACTCTGTGTTATTCTTAAGAAATGTTATTGGAAATTGAGAAAATCGCACAATGATGCGACATGACAAAGACACGCCATAGTGTCGTGTGAGACCAACACATTGAAAGAAAAGCAACACACATTCTCTTCCTATGAATGTCTTAGAAGGCGACTAAAGGAGCACTGCCATAAGGAGATTGGACAAACTGCAATCGCCAACCCGCCTGTCAAGCATGGAAATTAGCGAAATGCTCTTTTTGGTGAGACCCATGTCCAGAAGTGGACTGATATAGTCTGCATAAATAAATATGAACGCAATGATAGCATAAGCGTTTCTTAAAGGCTGTAATATAGCGTGAACCCCGGGCGAAAAGTGACGCTCGCCGAGCTCACATCGGATAAAACGTGACTGTACAAATGGAGAGTCGAGACACGCGATGAAAAATCACAAAGCGAAATAAATTACGACCAACTCAAAAGTACTTCGCATACCATTGTCGTGGATATAGGCCTTATTCTCTACTTTTTATGACTTTTAAATTTTCAACTTCCGAGATTATTTTTATTTATTCACGTGACGCGGGCAAGCGGGGCACAAAACATTTATGCCAGCTTATTAAATTGCTGTGTAATTAATTATCGAAATGATTTTAATTGGCAAAAAGAGAAAGCTCATAATTGGCGTGTATATTTTAAGGTATACGAGTATGTATTACTTTTGACGGAGTTGACTGATTTTAATGATTTTACCTTTAGTTGGGAAATATACCTGAACTTTGCTAAAACATCAAACCCTCACCTTGATTCATTCATTATACCTATTTCGTAGAACTAACTTCACTGAATTATGAACAACTATAAAACTTTACAATTACTGGCAAAATCTTGAGAGAACTTACTTTATGAATATAAACCAGCTATATTATTATGTGTTCTTCATACATTTTTTTAATCTCATATTTTTGTGAGGACTTTTATCTTACAAAGATATGCCAGTCCCATCATACCTTATAAAAAAACTATACAAATAGGTATGTCATCATCATCATCATATCAGCCGAACGACGCCCACTGCTGGGCATAGGCCTCCCCCAAGGATCTCCACAACGATCGGTCCTGTGCTGTCCGCATCCAGCGGCTTCCCGCGACCTTGATCAGATCGTCGGTCCACCTTGTAGGGGGCCTGCCCACGGAACGTCGTCCGGTACGCGGTCGCCATTCGAGAACCTTTCCGCCCCAACGGCCATCGGTTCTCCGCGCTATGTGTCCCGCCCACTGCCACTTCAACGATGCAATCCTTTGATTCGATTGAGACCTGGGCAGTGCTGCAGTCTCTCCAAAGGTGCCAAATAGACTACAGGTACATCGAGGTGCTAAAGTACTTATACCAAATAGGTATGTAGTCAAACTTAATTCTAAGTGAGAGTCAGCGACTGTCCGCCACACCAGCGAGCATACCAGCCAAGTCGGAACAAGGTTCTCCCAGTATAGACTGGAAGATGCCTATTTCAAGGCAATTCAATTGATGAGCCTGTATGAGAGGCCGTCGCTAGCTCTCATTTCTGACACATTCCGCCAACAAAAATGTTGGGCATCGTCTATCGTACCGCACTTCTCGCAATTTGGTGAGTTCAGTCATCTTCTTCCTATGGTTGACTATTTTTTGAGGATAGTCTGGTTCAGAGTTTTCTAAGCTGCCTTTAACAGACCCTTAACGTGACTTATATTTCAACTTCCATTATGCTAAAAAAAAGCCGCGACCTTTGCAACGGCTTAATAACAACACTCTTGTAGAGTGGTAACATTATCTACAAAACAAAATCGGCCAAGTGCGAGTCGGACTCGCGCACGAAGGGTTCCGTACCATTGACTATGTAAACAACAGTAGGTAACTACATTAATTAAGTTAATGTAGTGCCTATCTGTTGCCATTTATTGATATCGAGCGAAAATAGGCAAAAATGGCGTTTTTTGTATGGGAGCCCCTCTTAAATATAAATTTTATTTTAATTTTAAAATGTATTATTAAAGTTAAAAATACATATGAGTGTTATTTGAATATTTCAAGTGCCTACCTGTTGCCATTATTGATATCGAACAAAAAAGGGCAAGAAAAATCGCGTTTGTTGTATGGGTTAACAAAATAAAATAAATATTTAAGGGTGTCCCTTAAATATTTATTTTATTTTGTTTTTAGTATTTGATGCGGTAACAGAAATACATAATTTGTGAAAATTTCAACTGTCTAGCTATCGCGGCTCTTGAGATAAAGTCTGGTGACAGAGCGACGGACAGACGTCTTAGTAATAGGGTCCCGTTTTTCCCTTTGGGTACGGAACGCTAAAAAGGAAAAGTAACAGCCTATAATCATTCTACTAAAAAGCACAGGCTTCCATCATTGAATGCAAATTACAACAACATTTATGGTTACAGGCATAATAACCACGTTTGCCAAATGTGGGTTGGATATCACAAACCACGACGACGACGAACTCCGTGGCGGAGTGGCGTACACACCGGTTCTCAAGGTGTCGCCTGCTCCGAGGTCCCGGGTTCGATTCCCGGACGGTGTAGAAAAATGTGTTTTTCTACATTTTCTCGGGTCTGGGTGTTTGTGGTACCTTCGTTGTTTCTGGTTTCCAGAATACGAATGCTTTAAATGGTTATTCAAATTGGGATCAGAACAATGTACGAGTATGTTATGTTGTCCACATTTATTATTAAAAACTACGGGGAATAGGGATAAAACAGAACAGCGCTTAAAGTAAAGTAATAAGTAATATAATATAGGGAAAACTAAGAACTTACAAAAGCACACAGACGAAGAACAGCAGAACAGAAGAACCGACAAAGACTCCACAATAATAATGACAACAAAAACATGCAATATAAAAAAAAGAAAACTAGAAATAGACAATATAAGTAAAAAAGTATTTACATATAATCCGGTTAGACGACCGATTCGTAACATTCTCCCTCTTTTTCAACAAAGGCATTCATTGTAGTAGATATATCAAGAGGGACGGGAGGAGTACGAATAGGTCATCAAGCCGGAAGCTGCACCAGCTTTTTGCAGGGCCGGCGTAGGAGCCCGGCAGCCGTGATGACTTCAGCAACGCGCACTGTGTTGTCGTTACCAGGAAACAATCGAGTAACTCGACCTCGTGGCCACATGCCACGTGGCAGGTTGGCATCTACGACGAGTACCAGGTCTCCAACGGCGAGGGTGGGGGCTGCTTTACCGGAACTACGCCTTGGAACGAGTGTCGGGAGATATTCCTTTATGCACCGTTGCCAAAAGATATCCGCTCACCGAATAGCCTTCCGCCATGAAGCACGTCCATATAAGTCTTGTGGATTTGCCGTCGCCAAATTGTTTGCTGTAGAGGAGGACCCAATCAGAAAATGAAATCGCGTCAACGCTTCCTCTTCGTCTGGTTGGGCGGTAACGTGGATTAAAGGTCGCGAGTTGACTACAGCTTCAGCTTCTGCTAGCAATGTAGCGAGCGTGTGTTCTTTGGGAGCTCGCTCCATCAGGGTAGCTTTTAGTGCCGATTTCACTGATCGTACCAGCCGTTTCCACGATCCACCCATGAATGGCGCTGCAAGCGGTATAAACCTCCATTCCACATTTTGGTTGGCTGCAAAATCCACCACATCAGGGCCATAAAGCTGACGCAGGAATTTGGAAGCACCGACAAAGGCTGTCCCATTGTCAGACCAGATTTGAGATGGTCACCCACGACGTTCATTTATCCGAGACAAAATAATACGTCTGTGTGCGTTACAGCGTGTTACAAAATAAAAGTCTGAATCAATGTTTAATATTTTTTTTAATCATTTTTATTGATAAATTAAATAACACTGCCATGTTGTCACACATAATGGTCACATAACGTGGGCTTCGTTTTACAGTAGGTTGAAAATACACCGTGTATAATGCAATGTGGTATAATTTTTTAATAATTCCTTGTAACTCTCTGAAATGTGCCCTGTAGTGACCCATTGTTCCAATAGCAGGTGGAACGAATTCAATAACTGAAATCAATCCATATTCATGATCCTGTAAAAGTAACTTTACAGGTGCTTCATTTACAAAAATCTGCTCTTCGGAGGTTTTAAAACATATTAGGTTGCGCAAGGTCAATTCAAATATTTTAAAACCAGTAGATCGACCGCACTGTGTCATGTCCATATTATTTATCAATGTGTTTGCAGGTTTTTGAATATCTGCTGCCCTCTTATCGTGTAATCGTAAAACGGACACTTTCCTTGTTATTTTATTTCTAGAACATTGTTTTTCTCCTGCACTATAAAGAGAACAGTCAAAAAGAATTTTATCGAAAATATACAATACATTGCAACAACAATTAACTTCCACCACATTTTCTTATTCAATATTTTTGAAATAAGTTCTTGCAATAGATGATCTTATCTTATAAGCTTCTTGTCTGTTCCTTTCACACATAAGTTTAATGAGCTGACATATCATATAGTCACTCCTCTATGTCTGTTGGGTTAAACTAGATTCATCGATATATGCTACAGCTAATGCTTGGCAGACAGAATCCAGTGCACAGGTATTGTTGTAATAACAATTTCTTTATCAATTAAAAACCTGCGTCCATTTGATAGTACTGATACCTTCTTTTTTGTTTTGTTCAGTTGGCTGCTTTTTCTTTTTGCTGCTTAATATGCCCAAACCTTTCCAATTCTTTACCAAATTTGGATGTTCTGAGAAAATAGAATTGTCTTTAAAATCAGACTCCTTTTTTACCTATATTTTTTTAGTAATTACTGTTTTAGTCTTCTTTGTTGTAATATCTCTTTGTGCATTTAGATTACTGTTTGCAATTATCAGCTCTTCAGTTAAATAATAGGGGTTAAAGTATGAAATTGCCGATTTGTACTGAAAATCAAAATTGTTTATTTTTTAATTTTTAACAAATTTATTTAATCAAAATAGTTACCATTATTATCTATACATTGCTGCCATCTCATAGGAAGTCATTTATGCCTTTGTGATTGAACTCTGAGGGTCTAGACTGCACAAACTGTGTGAAAGCATTTTGTACTGCCTCCTGGGAAGAAAACTTCTTGTCACGTAGAGAATTGTCCAAATTATGAAAAAAATGGTAGTCCGTTGGAGCAAGGTCTGGCGAATACGGAGGATGTCGAATGGTTTCTCATTGCAGTTCCTGAAGGGTCAAAACGGTTTCTCGTGCTGTATGAGGTCTCGCGTTGTCATGGAGCAATAATGGTGAAGATCTATTCATGATTCGGGGCTGTTTTACTGCTAGTTTTGCCAACATTGTTCGGAGTTCGGCACAATAGACATCTGCTGTTATTGATTGACCAGATCGGAGAAAACTATAGTGAATAACACCATGCTGAGATCACCAAACAGTTACCATTACCTTTTTATTGGTAAGTTTTGCTTTAGGACACTGTTGTGGCGTTTGACCTGGGGTCAGCCATTGCATTTTTCTTTTACGGTTATCATAAAGAATCCACTTTTCATCACATGTCACAATTCGATTTAATATTCCTTCATTTCTGTACCGATTCAACAAGGCAACACAAGTTTCAACACGCGGTTCTTTCTGCACATCAGTCAAATCATGAGGCACCCATTTTTCGTATTTTTTTATTTTATTGATTTGACGCAAATGAGTCAATATCGTGGGTAAGGTTACGTTAAACCATGCCGCTAATTCCTGGGTACTCGTAGTTTGACTAGGATCGGCTTCCACCATCTCTCTTAATTCATCGTTAATCACGAGGAAGACCGCCCGTCTTTCTCGTGGCTCGTTCTTCAAGTCGAAGATTCCATCACGAAAGCGTTTAAACCAAAATCGCACGGTGCGTTAAAATCAAAATCAGTTAAAATCTTTTTTTTTCTGCAAATAGGCCCCTGGAGGCGCTTTTACACAAGTTCATTAGCAGATCCCTCTCCAAACGCAACATTGATATTGCGGGCTGTTTCTGCCGCGTTACTTCCGCGTCGGAACTCGTATTCAAAAATCACTCGAATTTTCGCAGTATCCATCTTTCTTGTCTAAGTTAAATAACAAAAACAATTGAAAGTCGATATTCAAATGTTTCACATTTTTTTAAAGAAGAACATCATAGAAACTATGTGAAAAAAGTTTCGTTCGAAAACCTCAAACCATGAAGATACTATGTCAATTCAAAGAACCTTTACAATAAAACGGCAATTTCATATTTTAATCCCTAATATTCTACATTTTTAATGATAAATTCATCAATACGTATTCTTTGAGACTTATTGCCGATTTGGAACAATAGTTTCTTTATGTTTTTGGAATAGGCTTCTACGTTGAAAGATGTAGGCCTGTCTATGTTTGATTTGTACAGGTTTTTCATCACATTGGACCATAAAAGAAATTGGGCCATCAAACGCGTCAATACTTCAAAAAATGCTGGAAAGTAATACAGGTTTTCGTGGTCACCAACATCATTTTCAACATCATTTTTCATCATTAAGAGTTATTATTAATTTCTCAACATTAATCTTAAGCTTCAGAGATGTTGCACTTTGAACTATTTTCTAATATTGAATTACTATCATCTTCAAATCTTATATTTATTTTGTTGATTTCGACTTCCGTACCTTTAACGCCAAATGTACTCAGTTGTTTAAGTCTGCTCTTGGCAATTTCACATCTGGTAGGTTCATTATTTTTCATTCCGTCTCGTTGATGCAAACATACAGTAATCATATCTGATATAATTTCTTTCGCTGTAGTATAATTGTCGCAGATTTTGAGTACAAAAAGGCATTTTACAAAAAAAAACTCCCTTATATATGTATGTTTGAAACACGATAAGTTAAATATTTTTTATAAAATGACTTGTGTCGAAACGGACGTAACATATTGTATTGCTTAGTTCTTGATCGTCATCTAATTTTCTGTATATATCTTTAACATACATATTTCTGTGAAAGCCTTTATTGCGGCTCCAATTAATGCGGATGAATCGTCTAAGTTAATTTTATTTAGAACAGGATAACTTTTGCTCCAAGCTTTGAGCCACTGATATATAGTATCCATTGTTTCTTGCTTTCAGATAATATCTGATAATTAAATCAAGAAGGTACAATAATTAATTGATCTTTTTATTTTATATTAACATTTACACGTAAAAAATGTAGACAGGCGGTGTACTTATTTTATGTACTTTTGGCTTTCAGATATTATCTGAGAGACTGGAACTGAACTTTCATTTTCTTGAGTTTTCGCTATCAACACATAAAAAATATATGTTTGCCAACTAACATGTTATTATTCGGGCCTATTCCTTTGTAAATGCTACCAGTAGCGTCAATACTGATTACTAATTTGCCCAATTTTGATTTGATTTTCTTGCAACAGGTTTCTTGGATGTGTAACCAATCTATACTTATAATATTATAAAGCAGAAGAGTTTGTTTGTTTGTTTGTTTGAATGCGCTAATCTATAACGTAGCAGAATATCTGGGGTACCCTTGAAGAGGAATACCCTCAGAAACCTAGGTTCTGCTACGCTACACAAGAAAATAAAGTAAGGGGAGAAAGCTAATGGGACCTACCTCTCTATAACTATTCCCTAAGAGAAATAAAATACAAAACAAGAAAGTATAAAGTAAATATATTATAGTTAAAAGTAAAGATAAATAAAAACGTAACTTAAGTATAATTTAGTGGATGTGGAGAGGAGGTGGCCCGGCGGTAGACCACGCCAGGACCTAACTGCGCAGCTAAGGGGAGATGACCCGGCGGTCTGCCTGACCAAGCCGGGGTCCAGCTGCGCAGGATGGAGGTGGCCTGGCGGTCTACGTGACCGCCAAGGTCCAGCGGCACTAAATGGAGAAGGCCCGGCGGTCTACGTGACCATACCGGGGTCCAGAAATACTGAATAAAGATGTGTCACTTTTAAATTTATAACATATTTTATAAAAGCCGAGAATGGTGTTTGCTGAATGCCGAATGTCAACTGACTGCTGATTGACGTGCTCGCCCGACATGGGCGAGGCACGATTGAACAATTTTGAATTTCAAAATAAGAATAAAAAAATGAGTGAACCAAAAAGTTTCTAAACACAAATTTAAAAGAATTTAGAAAATACATAAAATTATAAAAAATGTAAAAATGACAATGGGATGAGAAGGTAATGAGAGATGAGGTATCTACATGCCACAAATCTCAGGAAGTACTAGTTCGAATTGAAAAATTCTTTTTGTGTTTACCAGTGTATACAATAAACGACCACATAACCGGTGACACTCTCACAAAGCTCGAATGTTTTGATCCCAAATTTTGCAGCCCTGGTTCGAATGTTCTGTTTAATGTCCAATCTTCCCTACCAAAGGGTTAAACTTTCGTCTATGCATATATATTTTTCTAAAACATAATTGGACTGGAACTTAGAATTTAAATGAGAAATGATTGGTCTTAAACGATGTATTCGATCCAAGTTCCTAACAGCGCCATTGCATTGGTGGAGGGATATTAATGGTTTATTGCGGGGTCAGAGTCTATAAAATGTAGCGCTCTGGTTAACATTTCGAACCTCCCTCGCGTGAAAATGCGCCTGAAAACCTCCGTTTTCAGTAGGGGGTCGACAGAAAAACAACTAACAATAGTTGGCATTCTGACGACCCCCAACATCATCCAGAAGGCAAAAAGGCACAAAATTTCATGCGAGTTGGTTGGTACCCATTTCGACTGGAAAGCCGCAGATTCAATTTTGGTAGCGTATTGGTTGGTTTCCGTTACAATCAAACACAGAACCTCATCGTCTCAATAGGAACGAAAAGCATCATATACTGAATTGTAACTGTAAACTGAACGCTCAGGACTAAAAGTTCCTCCTGGCCTTGAAAGGAGTCCATGGGAGACCATTCAAAGTGGCGATTTTGGCCTTCCAGCTGGGGGAGAATATCCACTCCATCATTGGCGTCCAAAAATTCATCATCATCCCTTTTTGTGTTCTTGCGATCTTGCGTTCCTCCTCCTGAACACCTCCCTTGCCATGTCGACTAATTGAGCAGGAATATCCTCATCCGTCAACCAAATTTCAATGAGTGGATGTCCCACTTGCCACTGGCTTCCCCTGCTGCGACCCCGGTTGAGATGCCTACTACGGCTACCCCTACCTCGTCCTCGCATGCTTAGCCCTCCCCTACGGACACGTATAAGACGTGAACATCCGGGTCTAAAAATACATCAGCACCGTCACCATCCAGCGCCATGCCATCTTCATCGAAAATTCGCAGCACCACATCCTCATGTGCGCTATAAAAAATTTGTAACAATAGATTTACAGAATCTATCTTTGAACTTACTAAATTAAAATATGTGTACAAAACTTACGATTCAATCATTGGTCATAATTTCAACGATAAATAGGTACGTCTAGTGACCGGCCATCCTGACGCTAACGACCAAATAGGTGTTTTTCGTCTCGGAAAATACACAAAAAAATAAAAGTCACATTAATCACAAGTAATTAACAGAGAAAATTAAATAAAAATCAACATTTTTCACAAAACACTTAACCGATTTAAAAACGTGAAATAAGCTACCAATCACCGTCATTACACACTGCATGCATCATAATTTTATTGCGAAACGAGTTTTTATGGTACACAAATTTAATATGTGAAGGAAAAATACAATTACTAGTTTCTGCAATTTACTTTTGGTGGTTATAATACGAAGCCGATATCCAACGATTGTGGGGGAACTTCGACTGGAAAATAGCCAAGAGACCTGGTTAGTGCGGACTTGTATATCATCCTGGAGTGGTCTCAAAAAATAAAACAGTTCGAAAGCTAAAATCGTGTTCTAGACTTTAGTCAAAACTAGCTTTTAACGACACGAAAATTAAGACCAATAAATTGCTGACAATGTTATTGAGTCCGTAGGACATAAGCAAAGCCTTCGTTGTTTTGGGTTCACTGTATAATAAAACAAAATATTTAATGTTATAACTTATATTGCTCTTAGACTTCCGATTTAAAGATTAAATCCGATTTACGAAATTAGTCGATTTTAGTATATACGAGTATTTTACATGTTGGACATATTTTAGTCGCCTTATAAAATATGTAAACCGTGTTTCTAGGCAAATAAATGTATTTTAGTATAATACAACGAAAAACGGCCGCAGTTCTCTGTTACAATTATCACTTTTGATGTAACGAAATGTATTTTGACTAACGGTGCTTAGTAGATTTAAAAACATGTTGCGATTCAAGACTTAATTAAATGAACAGGTTTGCATTGCTCTACCTTTTATTTTCATATATAATAAATCTTTTATATTTTATTAGGTTTTTACATATGAAATTGGCGTATTGTAGTACTGGCCACTTTGATCTAAAGAATCTCCTATTTGGTTTGGAATTCTAAATACAAATTTATACAGTTATTTACACATGTATTTGTGTTTTCTAAACTGTCATTCATTTGAATTTTTTTCTTTTCTTTTTCTCTTTGTGTCACTTAGTTGACAAAATGGAAAACTTAAAATATCACGCTATTTACGAGTACGAGTTCCACCGTGGCACCGGTGCTGCAGAAACAGCTCGAAGAGTTAACGATATGTATGGCGATCGTGTCGCAAAAGAACACCGTGCGTTTTTGGTTCCAACGTTTTTGTTCTGGAAATTTCGACCTGCAAAACAACGGTTTACCACCATTTTTGTATTGCCGTGAGCTGCCTTCATGTGGTAAAACTTGATCAAAAGACTATCCGCACGTGAATCCGTGTCTAAGCCTGTAACAGCAACGGTGCGGTCAGACAATCTAATTAAACCATCATGGTCTAAGAATATGACATATTTCCCTAGGCGGCCTTGTGCGGGAGCTTGCTTATTGCGAAAACATATAACCTCCTTCTCGAAGCAATCCATTGACTCTTGCGAAGCAGATGTACCTCCGCTCGACGTACTCGTATGTCACCAGCTGTAAGAAATATTGGCCATGTCCTGGATTCGTCCCTAGAGATCATTAGGCTATTCACAGTCGGTGCCCCCAACGATAATCCCCGATGAAAGACAGCACGTGCTCGGAGCTCCGCGAGAAATTTATACACTCTTGCTGTTGCATGTACCAATGTGAGCCATGAGCTGATGTACGTAGGATCCGCGCACAAAGGTAAGTGTAACGGTGTGTGGTTTGAAGTCACGGGCAAAGATGATAGTGGCGATGGTCTACTTGGCGGTGACACTTCGTGGTCATTCGTGATCGCTACTACATGAGTTGACATGGGAGTGTGAAGGCGAGTGTGAGGGCATGGTGATGATTTAAGCTTCTCCTGGAGCGATGACGTCTGATGGGCTGGTTCCTCTGGCCAATGCGACAGCAGGAAATCCGGTCCAGATATCCAATGGTAATGGGCAGTCAAAGCGCCACCTTTGGCATCATCGGCAACATTCAACTCTGAAGGAACCTACCGCCATTCTTTAACATCAGTCAATTCCAAAATTTCACCCACGCGGTGAGCATCAAAAAGTTTAAAGCAGCGTGCGTCGCTTCTTAACCAGCCCAGCACGTACTCGGTCGGTATGTAACGATGATTTTCACAGATGGATGAGGCGAGTCGAGCGGCTAGTAATACACCTTGGAGCTCTAAACGTGGGATGGATATGGGCTTCAAGGGAGCTACTCTTGCTTTACTACAAATGACTGCTAGTTTCACGTTTCCATCGCCGTTCAGGAAACGCCAATAGGCAACCGCGACAAAAGCCGATTCACTGGCGTCTGCGAAAATGTGAAAATGCACTCATCAAATTTTGCAATACCAGCATGGTAAAATCGTGGAATGCGAAGTTTTGAAACCGTGGTAAGGTTTTCAAACACGCTGTTCTTCAGCCTCTGGGAGTTTTTCGTCTCAATCGTTACCCTTGCGCCACATATTTTGAAAAAGAATACGGCCAGGAACAGTGATTGGCGCAAGGATTCCGAGTGGGTCGTATACTCTCATCACATAAGATAAAACAAGGCGTTTAGTCAGGTTTCCTGCCGCTACCTGATGTCTACAACCGGCTAGGCTGGTTGAAGGAGATTACATCTTCCATGGGCTGCCATATTAGACCTAAAGTTCTGACAGGCGTCGAAAAATCTCCTAACGAGACTTCTCCTACGGAAGGACTTAATAATAAGTCTTTGGGTATGAGAAACAACGCAGCTGGGTCATTTGAAACCCAATCTCGCATTTCAAAACCCGCGCGGTTGTGGATAGAAATAATATTGGCGGCAAGACTTCTTGCTTTTGCTACTGAATCGACGCTGCCAATGTAAACGTCCATATAATGATCGTTTATAGTGGCATCTGCAGCTTCCCGATGGAGAGTTCAAAACTCTTCTGCATTCTTATTCTTTACGTAAAGTGCCGAACAGGGACTTGATGCAGCGCCGAACATCATAGATGACATACGGTAAAATAACCTTTGTCAAACATAGCCTGAACATTTTTGCGATACAGCTCGGCATAAGCACTATCTTTGCTGATTTTCTTTTCCAAGACTTAATAACCGTGATTTTGCAAGAGGATAGCTATTCGGGATTTGTGGAATATCAGGACGCCATAAAATATCAACCTCAAAATGACCTGAAGGAAACCTGCGAGTTGTTTCTTGAAGAATTTTCATAGCATGATCATCATTGACACTTCGAACCTCCCGTTTTGTGATAAGTTCTGTATACTGTTCTTTAATAAGACTCCAGAGAACTATTTGTGTAAGTCAAGTTCAAAGTGTGTAGCGTGATAGACAAAATCAACTGATCTTGTCTTACTAAAGGTAAAACCAAAATGTACCCAGCCTAAAGCAGTTTTAATGGCTGCTGGTTGAGACATGGTACTCTTTTGAGTTGCCTTATGATGCCTTAATCATAGGCTTGGCGTCTTTGTATAGTAAAAGATCGACCAAATCGTATAAATTGTCTCAGGTTGTTTAAGATGTGTTCTTTGGCGACTGGTTGAGATTTTATGCCTAAATGGTTGCTTGAAAGTGCTTTTTGAACGAGATAAGTGTTTGTTTCATTTCGACCCTTAATGTGAAAGTCTGCATATTCTACCGTAGTGTTCTTGGACAGACCGCCCACACAGTCAAGTCTAATTTAGGCTTTCCGTCCACTGACCCCAATTCGTGAAGATACATCAGATTCGATAAAAGTGGACGTGGATCCGTCATCCAGCCATTATGCATAAGTGTCGATGCTACCTAGAGGACCAGAAACAGTTACTGCAACCATCTTTAGAAGAGGTGAAGAACGCACAGATGGCAGCTGCGAGCCTACGGTTAAAGCAGCGGCATGAACGACTGTGTCTTGTGTGTTATTTGCCCCTTTTGAGTTAACTGGAGCCTCTGTAACACAAGGTGAATCAATTTCGCTATCGACAATATCTATATGAGCACTCGCTTTACGTTCCATGTCCGAATCATATAATTAAATCAAACAATTCATGATTTTTAGCGCAATATAAACAAATAATTTTGGAAATATTTTTCGCCGAAAGGGAAAGATCTGTGAATTTACGCTGCTGTGGTCTATGTGGAAGTGAACGCCGGTCGTTTTCAATTAACGTGATGACCCTATCTCGAAACTTTTTGTTCAAATCTAAATTGTGGCCAGAGGTCGTGGATTCGATAATCTTGTATCTGACCTGCAGTTTTACTTCCCTGGCCAAGAAATTAACAAACAAAACAAGACGTTCTTCGCCATTACCATCACAGCTTGCAGCGTAATCTTGCCATTACGATCGCAATAGTGTTGGAAGTTTCAACAACATGGCACTTAATAATTCTGGTAATCGAAGGTTCGATCTCTGAATGTCTGAATGTTCAAGTAACCGAATAACTTTCACACAATTACGAACACGACAAGCAAAACTAACTAAATCCTTATCTTCAGCGTTCAATCTCGGCAACGAATGCATCGCAGCAATCTCTTGTATGACAATAAGTTTTGCACGCCCGTACTTCATGTCTAGCACGCTTAGCACGTCAGTGGGCACGCGTGCTGACGCGAGCAATGCGCTCTGTCTCGGGCGCTCCTCCGCGTAGCGAGTAATTGAGACGCGCTTTGTTTTTAGCATCTGTATATGAGGAGGCTTTCGTATCTAAAAAGACAGGCTTAAAACCAAGGTATTCTGTAGGTGAATTCCCATCAAAAAATGGTAAGTTAATAAGTTAAACACTAGTGGGACATTTATTAAAATTAAAATTATTAAAAAAAGTTTTCTAACGAAGCGATAAGTTGCGGATATGGCTCGCCGTGGTTGATGTGAGTGAATCCCGGTTGTGAAGTTGCGATGGCACCGGCAGCCGGAACAGGGACTTCTGCAATAGCTGCCGCTGCTGCTCCTGATCCTACTGGTGTGAGCCGTGCGGTGGCAGCATCGGCTGCTCTGCCCGCAACGACTGGCACTGACACAACTTCTGCATCCACTTGTGGTGTAGTGATCTGCACATAAGGCTTTTCATTAGCTCGGCTAACTTCGAAAGCCGCAGGTGCGGCCCTCCCGGACCAGGTGGTACAGGTGTACCATTAGACAGTACCATTGGTAGTACAAATGGTACTGATTTATCCTATTAGTACCAGTGAAATAAATACAAGCGTGACACTCGACATTACTTCAATATAAAACGTGATGGTTCAATTGGCACTACTTTATTTTATTAGTAACCTATATTTTACTGTCTTAATTTTTCCAAGAATAGCGGGATGTTTATATCGCCTACAATGAGTTGCATTTGCACATGGTGTATGTAAGTTTTTCTGTGCAGTACAGATTATTTCCGTTTCCCTCGAATTTTGGGTACTACGGTTCGAAATTCGGAATCGTAAAATTACTTTATGGAAGGCAAAAAGAGTTGTGGGTCGTTTTTTAAAACTGCCGTTGTACTGGGCATTCCAGCCTTCGCAAGTATTTGTAGTACGATGTCTCTTTGCAAAGCAAGACCACGTGTTACATTTTGTCCCAAAAATTTTTTTGAGTAGCTATCTTTCAATCCCAATTTCTTTGCTTTCCTACGCAACTTCTCACGAAAATGGTAATAACAATCGTGGTGATTAATTTTTGGAAATATTGTCTTGATTGCACCTATTGTCTTTGCTCGAAGTCTGTGACAAAATTACTGGGTGTCCATTCTGAAATTTGTTTCTTTATCATCTCAAACATAATACTGTAAGTTGTTTTCTTTTTATCTGTCAAAAGTGCATATAAAACTGTACCAAAATTATTATCATCCTCAATGCTGCCAACGTCACAGAATATTACATAAAGCTGTAAAAAGGGCTTGGGACATTTTTTGAATGTTCCATCACTTAAAAAAACCTTTCCTGTTTTTATTATATTCCGACCATCTTCAGTGCAGAAACTGATGATACGTGTTTTGCTCTGAAAATGATGATCTTTAAAGTCCGCCAGTATTAAATTTTCATAGTCAGGCGGTATCACAACATCTCGCGCTGCAGTAAATGCCATTTTGTTTACTGCTTCCCTCTTGCGTCGTTTTTACATTACAGACTGTACATTTGAATATGATGGTAAATCTTGAACTAAATGTAAACCTTTATCTTTACAAGTCAACACTGCCAATTTATATATAGCAGGAATTGTTTCCTCAATATGAGCATTTTCAAAAGTCTTTGTGATTATTTTATTTATTTCAGATTTATTTAGGTACGTTAGGTAAACAGAATACGGAATGTTCTTTAAACTTGATCACCTGATCCTCTAAAATTACAAAAATGTATTCATTTAATTGTAAATCCAAATGAGTAAGAGCATTAAAAAAAATGGCTAAGTAGGCACCTTAACAGACAAAGCTCAATAAAGATACTTAAAATAAAAAATATGATATTAGTATAGCTTTTTTGTCTGGTTGATATTCTGAGGTTGATAGCTATAGTGCCACATTTTTTTTTGTTTTGTCTGTAATTCATGCATCTCCATAAGCTGTTTTGGTTGGTTCGATATGTCACATGGTGGTAATACTCGTATACATTTAGTCGCACAGAATAAGTGATGGCACTGACATTAAGGAAAAAATATTATTATAAATAATTTGCGGCCAGCAAACAACAAAATATCACTAAGTAGGATGTTGTTTTACAGTTGTACTTGGTTGTACTAGTGGGATAAATAAGTACCGTTTGTACCACCAATGGTACTGTCTAATGGTACAGGTTGTCCGGAGGGATATTTTGGTATCATTTGTACAATAAATTAAATTAATAAAACTCTGGTTCTGGTGCAACTAACATTGTATTATGTAAAACAAAAGTAAATACAAAAACAGTATAAAAAATAGTAAACCATAATTATAAACAATCCTAAAAGTACAAATACATATAAAAATGTTGTGCATCCTGCACAGCTATCGTGGGAGCGAATCTATTGCAAACTACGTCAGAGTTGGCTGCAGGCTGCGGTGTTAGTGATAAAACTGTTTTAAACTATTTAAAGCAAATTGGTAAAATAAAAAAGCTTGAAAGGTGAGTTGAGTCAAGCAAACCGCCAAACGTGCGTCGACTGCTGCGTTACATTACTAAACCGGCACAATAACGAAGGGATCTTAAATCGAATCATTACCTGTGTTGAAAAGTCGTTTCTGTACGACAACCGAAAGCATTCATCGCAATGGCTGAACCCTGGCGACGAAGTTTGGATAATTTCTTGCAAGGGAAAAAATTTAACTTGGATGAGGCAGTACAAACCGCCTTTAAAGATTTTATTGATTGCCGTCCGAATGGTTTTTTTTAGTAAAGGCATCATAAACTACCAATGAGATGGCAAAAGTGCATAGATAACAATGGTACATAGGTTATTTTATTAAATAAATATATTATATTAAAAAATATTTGACTTTATGTTCCTCCCATACCAAATGCCAATTTCATATGTAAGGACCTACGAGTAATAAATACAAAATTTTGGGCAGATTTTTGTTGTTTTATCACTTTAGTACGGTTAAACTAATCTACAGTAAATTTTGCCTAAAGATATCCTATCGAATAGACAAGCAACATTATTCATACTATTTATTATCCCGAAAAAAATTGTTTGCGTAGGATAGTTACAAGTTTTAAGTTCAAAATGAACAAAGTTGCGATTAGCAGCTGCTAATATTATTATTAAGCTATTGCATAGCTTCTATCGCGGGCCTTGATCGCGGGGACCGAATCCAGAAATTCCGTAACGAAAAAACCTCACGCTCCCCACTTCGACCGGCACAGCGGTGATACGGCTGTTCGACGAGGTGCGTGCGGTTTGACGAGGTGCGTGCGGTTTGACGAGGCGTTTGCCATTCGACGAAGTGGGTGCCGTTCGACGAGGCAGGTGCCGTTCGACAAGTTGGGTCCTGTTTGACGAGTGGGGTGCTGTTTGATGAGGTGGGTGCTGTTCGACGTGGTGGGTGCCGTTTGATGAGGTGGGTGCCGTTCGACGAGGTAGATGCCGTTTGACGGGTGGGGTGCTGTTTAACGAGGTGGGTGCTGTTTGACGAGAGGGGTGCTGTTTTTCGAGGTGGGTGCTGTTTGACAGATGGGTTGCTGTTTAACGAGGTGGGTGCTGTTCAACGAGCAAGGTGCTGTTTAACGAGGTAGGTGCTGTTCGACGAGCGGGGTGCTGTTTGGCGGGTACGCTGTTTAACGAGGTAAGTGCTGTTCAACGAGCGAGGTGCTGTTTAACGAGGTGGGTGCTGTTTGACAAGCGGGTGCTGTTTTACGAGGTGGGTTCTGATTGACGGATGGGGTGCTGTTTAACGAGGTGGGTGCTGTTTGACGAGTGGGTGCTGTTTTACGAGGTGGGTGCTGTTTGACGCACGCAAGCTATGCAATAGCTTTACCGCGGCAGTCTCCGAGTGCCACACGTCTTTTTATATTTTATATTACAACTAGCTAGTGTAATAATATAAAAAAATGGTTTTAAAAAATTTTTATTGTAATTTTAAGTCATACACTTTCTTGATTCTGTATTTAATTAGATAAAATCATGTCATTGTTATTTTATGAATATGACTAATCACAATGTTAATGAATACACAATGCTAACAGACAATGGTTATTGCATTGCCTAAACTTGTGTCGTATATTCACAGATAATTCTGAATAACCAACCCCTAACATGCCAAATTAAAGCGGACATCTGATAATAATACGTATGGACATTAAGTTTCTAAAGCTAATGTGATAAATGCAACGGTTGACTTAGCTAATAACGCGTTGTGAAGCCACATCAATTAGTGTGAATCAGCCCATCATGGCTGCACGTAGCGTTACTTACTGTACCGTTAAATATTGATACAGGTAAATAGCAAATGCTAGTTTTTACTGCAAAAACGCATAGGCTTTAGTTGGCTTGTCATATATCGTTGCTCAAACAAACCTCTCAGTTTTATGTAGTAGTTAAAGTAATGCATGACGTAAGATTTCTTTGGACCAATTAAGGTTTTGCCCGTACTAATTACTCGTATGGGCAATTACTCTTAGTCACGGGTGGAACATTCATAGTGGCCCAATTATATATTTTTTTTATATTATAATATCATATACAAACTTGAAAAATTTTAAAAAAATTATGTCCCGCCTGACACGAACCCGCATCTCCTCGCATGCCGGGCGGGCTCTATACAATTAAACCACCGAGACACTGCGACTCAGCGCGAATTTTTCAAGCAAATCTCAACGCTGTAAGCCAGCCAGCGTTGCTTCATCAAATGTTAGGAGTTTGCAACCTTAACACCCGAAAGAAACATCTTTGCAGATGTTTGACAGTCAGTTAAGATGAAACAGCTAATTAATTATATACTTTATTTGATATTTTAGTAATTAAATTGCAATTATAATATCAGTACAGTCCCGCCTAAGACATAATTTTTCAAGTTTATATACTGATATGGACCAATTTTTTTAACGTAGAGTCGTAGAAAAATAATCTGCAATAATCAATGTTAGCTTGGTGTCACGCACGGGTAATGCATTTATAAATACACTCAGAAAGACATATTCAGGAACCATTATCAAGCTAGCTAACACATACTGCGGCTTTTTATTCATATCCGCCCACTTCACACATCATACGTCATGTGCTCATAGTACTTTATCATTATTCTGCATCGAAATTATTTTTAAACTATTATACGTATTGTTCGAAAGTATTGTTAATATGTCAAAGCTTTTTTGGTTAAAATTAAACAACTTATTTGTATTTATAATGTTAATGACAACAAATTTGTAAGAAATGTATTTTAATAAGGATACATTTTATCCTGTTTAAATGGATATGACAGTCAACCTTAAAAGATAAAGATTTAATGCTCCTTTTTAGACTTTTAAAGGAGAACAAAAGTCGTTGTCATACCTACATGTTTTTCCTACGCAACGATAGCTCACATAAGGATTGTTTTTTACCGTTTTTTTAATATTTTTCGTTCTATTTTCCATAACACAATATTCCCTCTTTGATAAGTAGATCATTCAATATAAAAATATTAATGTAATTCACATAGTGGGTCCTGAAATTAGCGCGTTGAACCAATAAAACGATCCTTTAGCCTTATTATATTAGTATAGCTTATTCGTCCAAGTAGTAGGTATAGACACAGTAATTCCGGTAAATTAATAATTTTTGTTTTGTGTTTATTTATGACATCGACATTAATCGTCAATGGTTTTTCCCACCATTTTAAATACAACGATTTAAACGACATTCCTCGTTGTATTTAAGCGAAGTAAATTTACGGCATCACTTGCTTTCGCGTGAAAGTTATTTCAACTGAAATGAACCCTTTATTGGCCTTGTATATTTTAACTTTATGTGAGGGGAACGTATTTTATGTATAGTCACTTTTGGCTACAAAATTTTAAACTATATTGGTGTCAGTTCGCTAGTTATTGTCTACTCCACTATCGGCTTCAGGATAGTAAGAGGTTTCTAATTTGATAATGAGTCAGTAAGCTAATAAAATAAGTGTGTTTACTTGTAATACATGCAACACAACCCTATAATAAAAGGTTTTTGCCACTTTTGAATTAAGAAAACAAAAATGGAAACATATTAGTATGGTAATCAGGAATAATATATGTTTACATGTCCTTCAAACTTGCTACTAAAGACTACAGAACCCAAGCCCGTAAACCCAATTACTTACTCTGAAATACCAAATAAGCGTGCAAGACATGTACACCTGAAAGTTTGCATTAATTATGTATCAGACTCATTATACACGTCTCAATGCTCACATCCACAGTACGAGGCGTGACTATCAATGGAGGCTGTTTAGCAAAGATTATATAAGCATACCCACTGATTCAATAAGTTCCCGCAAACAAGTTATCCATAAGCAAAGTAAAATTAATATTAAGTTCATCAGAAGTATCACCACCATTGATATCAGAATCAGCATCAATATTATTTTAGTCATTATCGTCATTAACACCACATCAAGCAACCCCATAGCTGTAGGACATACGATTCCCGTTTGAAGATCCTTATAATTGTAACGTAGATATTAACAGCTATTCTGTTATTTTCTTCTCTCTGTGGTATCATGCGACCTATCCGTATCATCAGTCCACCTGGTCTGCGACCTACCTACAGACAGTCGTGGCTGACATATTAAACTATTTCAATAAAGGTGAAAATTGAATTATTTTTGTAATAATAACTTAAGATTGTTCCTGATTTTTTCTGTTAACTTTGGAAAACATAACTTAACGCAATACTTTTTGCTGTCTCAAATATCTTTTTTGAAAATACAACACATAAAAACTTCTGACAGAAGAAATTGTTTTACTGATATTTCTGGTATAAGAGTTTTAAGTGTACTAATTAGTGAAATAATACGAATGCTTTCTTACAAACAATGTAATTGCATAAAAATGCAAGCATGGCAAAGTTAAAATGAACTACAGAATCTAATTGATCTAAGTTCTAAGAACTAATTTGAACAATACTTCAAGTTTGTTGTGAGGGCATGATTGTTTAGAATGGAAAGTTAATTACGAAGTAAGGGTACTAATCTTTAAACACAAACTTTGTCCTAGAACTAAGCTAGTAGCGCGACCCGAACGTAGGTATTTAGGTATTATCAGCCTTTCGAACATTCAGCAAGGGGAAAGTGTTTAGCACGAGCTTTGAATCTAATATAAAAACTTTGAATCTAATGTAATATTTATCTGATACTTATCCACTCTTAGAATATATTAGTTTAATAACATTTTAACGTGTATGACAACTGTACTGGATTTTAATAATATTTATATAACTGATAACGGCTACACAAAAAAATATATAATACTTTTCGAAACGGATCCCACCGTACATAGTATCTACAAAAAAAGATGAAATTGTTTTAGTACATATGCCATTACAATATAATAAAAGTAAAAACAAAATCAAAGTTACATTCAATTAGTAATCAGCTACTGGGACATGTCTATCGCAGCAGTGCAGCAGGTAGGGACAGTCCAATCTATCTCCTATCATTTTCAGAATAACATTGGAGCTGGCCCGCACTCTGCGCACCAGGGACGCGGATTGCTTACGCAAGGTCGCGTAGAAGCAGGCAGTGCGCGCCTCCGCAAACATGCCAGAGGCACTGTAGAACCGGGGCAGCCCCAATATCACCTTGAAAGCGTTATTGTACAGGATACGGAGAGCGTTGTAACTTTGTTTACTGTAGTGCGCCCAAGGCAGGAAGTATACAGTGATGTACAAAAAGCTCTAAATAGTGTAATTTTTACTTCCTGTGAGCATCGTGCAAATCTGTGGGCTATCATGTAAGCTCTAATGGACAACGCTCTCCGCTCCCGATCAATGTCCGCAATCCGCATTGTCCTTAAGGTCATTAGTTATTATGTGTCCTAAGTACTTAAATTGACTGACAAAATCTAGGCCGCTAGATTTAATAATACCGGTGGCAAATTCCGGAGGCACCCGGCACCAGCCTTGAAGATCATACATTGACTTTTCGTTACATTGTACTTTAGACCTTGTTCATTCACATACTCCTCACAAATGCGTATGAGTTTTCTAAGCACACAGACCGTGTCGTCAGCGTAAATCAAATTATTCACACATATATGTACACCATCTACATGACAGCCGACGCGTTGGCTGCCCAGCGCGACGATCAAATCGTTTATGTACAAATTAAAAAGTATCGGAGACGTTAATCCACCCTGCCGGTCTCCACGTTCACGCCGATAAAGATTCTACATTGCTCCCGCCCAATGTACGCTGTTAGATTGGTGTGAATACCAATACTGGAAAACGTTTATGAGTTCCTCAGGCAAGTTCATGCTTCGCAGCTTAGCCCATAAACGATCATATTGGACTAAATCAAAGGCGCTGGACAAGTCGAGGAAGCAGGCGTAAACAGGCGTTTTGCGGTTTATGTAGTATTTAACGGTATGCTTAAAACACAATATTGCACTTTCGGTTGACAGCCGCTGTCGAAACCCGAACTGACTATCATTTAGTGTTACGTGTTTATTTAACTGTGCATTAAGCACCCCGTCAAAAACCTTTGCAATGACAGTGGCAAGGGAAATAGGCCTGTAGTTACTTTTGTCGGTAAGATCACCCGTTTTATTTTTCACTACAGGCAATACCAATGTCTTCATGAAATCTGCTGGTAAGTAAGAAGGGCTCACGCACAGCGAATAAAAAATAGCCAACACTCTCGCGATATGTGGCCCGGCGCACTGCAGGTGCTCAATACTAAGACCGTCATGTCCCGGTGATACTTTTTATGACTTTAGAAACATCTTTTGCTAGGAACGCGGTTGTTATTTCGTGACCACTCTTGTTACTATTGAGCACCCCGCCAGCCGGGATTCGTGACAATTTCACTGAAAAATGTTCCCTCAAGACATTCGAAATGGCCTTTGGGTCATTAACGCCATCAACGCTCACAGGCAGGCCAGGCCGTACATTAATTTTACTAGTACTTTTCCAGAAGCCCTTAAAGTTCCTATTTGAATCCTTTTTGCAAGAGAGTCCATTTTTAGTTGTTCTTGGTGGTCTTGGCACCACTTTAATCTACTTTCGCACATATCTCGGAAAACAGGACCCGATTTTGGCCTCCTACACATAATCCATATATGTAACATAGACCTAGCCTCCCCATGACGACGTGTCTGTTCCAACCTACAATACACGAGCCACTACCCCTCCGCCCACCGCCTCGACTGGCCACCGCCGCGTCACGAAGGGCAGCAACAATGTCAGCGTAAAGCGTCTCTAGAGTATGCCAATGGTCACGGTCATGACAAGCACGATCAGCACAGCTCAAACAATTCGAAGGAAAGTCAATTAATCTTAACCTCTTATGACACTCACTGGTATAAATAGAGCTTTGTTCAGCACTTCTTTCACCCCACAATATATCTTTATTTGCATTTATAATTTTATGCAATGTTTTAGCGGTAAGTAATTTTAAGTCACAATGTATAACAAGAGGAAAGTGGTCCGACCATTGAGTATCACATCCACATTAATCACAGATTGATTTGCCAACTGAGTGGAAATACATTGATCCAGCCAGCTGCAGGTCCCGTACACATCACTAATAAAAGTAAAAGTGCCTGAATTCAATCCTAATATCTTTGTGTCTACGCATGATCACAGCTGGTCAAAGGACCAAAGCTAAGATATAGGATATTGATATCGAAGACAACCATAAATTAAATTATATTTATATTAAAGAATAGATTTAACAAAACTACTATAATTAATAATATCTCACAATCAATAAATATTACGAGATTTTCTATTTTTGAATCCTAGCCAAACAAAAAACAAGCACTCTTTTCAACTATTCAAAGTTATAAAAAATGTTTCACTTGTTAGGCCTAAATAATCAAATTTTAGTTATCACAACAGTTATGCTTGTTATCGTCATTGTTCAATGGTAGGTATAGCACAAAACAATTTACCTCAAATACATTTTAAAGTCTTTTATATTTACTAAAAGCAATACAAATCAAGCATTGTCAAGAGATCTAGAAGGGTCTTCCTAAATTAGTGCCAGTTTTAATTCGATTTTGAAGTAACCGTTTTGCGAGCATTCTTGAATACAAGAAGATATTTCAGTTGTGTTTAAATCATCGTAAAGAGGATTAATTAAATTCATAAGCACCCTCGTTTAGTTATAAAGATGTAGGAGTGACGTTCTGGAGTTCGCGCCATAAAGTTAAATGGCATGTAACCGCACCCGACGGGTAATGGGTCCAACCTCTGGGCAAAAACATGCAATGTACTTGATATAGGACATGATTACAACCCCTTTTAAGCACATTTTGCACATGCATGTTGCTACAGTGTTGTGACCGAGGAAAAAATAAGGGTGTCCTTTTTTCTTATCTTATGTATGTGTATATTAAACAGGATAAGGACGTGTCAGACTAGCCGCAGGGTTCTGTAGTTACAAGTCGCAAATGGTGATCAATTTTTTTACTTAGGTATTTATGTTTTGTAAGACCTGTTTATGTAGCTGAATTTATCTAATTAAAATTTTAAGATGACATAAACAAAAAAAAAATGGGGTAAACAAAAGAAAAAAAAAATCATTACTTTATACGTAGGAGAGGCATTCTTAAGAAAAACATTTCAAGGTCTTGACGCGGGCAAACATACAAACAGACAGACAGGCATTGCGAAACTAGAATGGTTTCTTGTTCAGTACGAATCCTTAAATGTTGACTATTTTGTATCTCTAATCGACATGACCCAATTGAAATCATCCACATGACCCTTGTGGTCAAAAAGCCTTTTAATTTTAATTTTGCTGTCTGAACCTTTGACTTACCATCAATAATATGTGAGGAGTTGTACCACGAGGCTATCTTCATGCACTTCTACTTGACAAAAATGTAAAAAGATATATTTTGAAAAATAAATTTTTTCGACTTTCTTTAGGAAACTATACACGAGGTACCAACGTAACAGTGCACTCTCTGCACAATATAAAACATACCTTCAAAAAAAGCAGAAGTAGCAGGATTATTTCGCCGAATGTCAAGCACCATATATCATATCGGGACTTTATAGCAAGTCGCAAGATTTAAGTTGGCCGACGCTACAAAACTTTAGTACTGTTTTTAGAGATAATCTAAATATCTAATTATTTATTGTTTGTTCACAAGGCAATAAAGCACCAGAGCCAGTAGAACTGTCGTTTTCTTTTAATCATATACCCATTCCCAAAACAATATTAAACATAACTCACATACGACGTTATACGACTATAAACGGGCTACTATTCACATATACCATCAAGTACAAAGGGAAGCCCAGTGACTCAAATGGTAATGATCAAAAAGAACAATCGATACGAGGTACCACTGTATTTTTAGTTTAGCAGAATTAATGTACTGAAACTTCGAGAACTACAATCCGTAGACATTCATAAATAAATACCTACAACTAATTATGTTGTACACACAATGCATGATTACTACTTACCCAACATCATCAACTAATAAATCAGTACATGGTTCAAAATTACGTGAACAATTTACATGGGACTACAAATTGTGCCTGTATTTTGCAGACGCCTGCTTGATTACTTCGTAAATGATTTGCGTTATTGGCAATATTAAGTCATACCATTTTGTTTCTATATAACTTTAAAGGAATATTAAAAATGAGGTTCTCGATTTGAAGCGTTTATTTGTAGTTTGGTGAATTATGACCAACCGTAAAAATTAACAAGAAAATATTAATGTTTTGAGACTGTTTATTGAAGCAAATAAATTGCTGGTGTAACTTCAATATACAATCCCATGAATACATTTTTTTTTCATCTGTCTTAGGTGGGATTCGTATCCACAACTTTTGCTTACCGGGCGACTGTTCTACAGCAGTAGATCCCGTAAGCAAGGGTTGTGGATTACACTTTTTGATTTAAGGTGTTTAACTATACTGTTTAATGAAAGTTTCCTAAAATACATCTAGATGTATTTAAGGATCAATTTAAAAAAAAGTATCAACTGCCTCACATGAAACTATGAACTATTTTTGCTATTCGGATGACTGGGTTTCCAACTCAGCTTTTGAGACGGTTAGTGTTTTCGTCGAATTATTTTAAGTATTTCGCAGTAGATATATTTAATGAAATTAGTGAGAAAACTTTGAATTTATTTAATTCTATACTTACTTCTGTAATCTACGTCAATTTATAATGAAGTTCGCGATTCGCACAAACACTATGCACCAACAGTACTTACTTCTACATTTTAAACCACCTTTGGGTTAATTTGTCTTTAAAGCAACCTTTACAATATTTGTTCATAAAGGTTATCCAGTTATAAAAAGATTTAAAATTCTCAGAATAAACATTTTTTACCAAAACCATCTCTTAGTTATTATTTGGGTACCAAAACACTGAGCAGTGAGCAGACTTTTGAGACCTATCTATTTACCTACCATAAAAATTAGCCATCTCATGTTCTAATATTTTAACTAATTAAAGCTTTTACCGACGAAGCTCTGAAGTAGTAATTAAACATAATATGAATTCAGCGCATAGATTTTGGCTCCCGATATTCCTTCAGTGAGTTCAGCTCAGAATACGGCTAAATGCAAGATGTATATCTTTACATAGGGTTAGACTCCGGCACTGTAGAAATATTTGTGTTCATCAACATATTGATTTGTACTTATAAGATACTATTAAAAGTTATTATAATGTTTAAAATATAAATATCGAGATGAGGTTTATAAGGCCAATGAAACCTTCACTTGAAAGACTCGCATAAATCATCGGAATACCTAAGCTTATGCTGAAGACACCTTATATGTTTAAATAACATTTTAACATTTATTTTTTATATTTTATTGGATTCCTTTCGCAATTTTAATGAACATGTAGTTACTACTAACTGCATACAGTGATATAAAAACTAGCTATACTGTCACTTTGCAGTATGCAAAGTGGTTTGGTTTAGGAAAATATTAACACAACACATCTTATAAATATTAAAATATCCTTAACCTAGTTTAATTACTAGGTTAAGGATATTTTAATATTTGGGAACTACACAAATAATGCCATTATTACTACTAATACTTTCTTAGAACAGAACCAAAAGTAATCGCACAAGGGCAGTATAAGGGCATCTAAGTAACAAAGTACAATCGATGGCTATGGATAAACTATCACTAAATTAGCATTAATGCTTACAAACTAATATAATACCCGCTATATTAATCATTAAGGGGACCACAGAGCAAGTTTATTGTTGTGTCCAAACTTGTATACACCCCTGCATCCAATAGAGCTTAATTTAGATTACTTACTTCAAACGCCTTGGGACATTTCATTGAGCGCACTATTACATGTCAAGAGTAACATATTACCAAATAGCGATTTCAGTAGAACGTGTTTATGTATTTGAGTAATATGCGAACGACCTTTACAGTTTTAGGACAATGTATTGTGAAGCGCTTAGTATTCTGGCAGTTGAGGCCAAAGAATAATGCACCTAACAAATATACGCTTTAAATGTTAATTTTGTATTACACAAATATTTCAATTTGCATTTATTAGAAGTAATAATTTTCAGAAATATTTTGTTTAATTCTCATCTATAAATTTAATATGAACAATCAATCGTAGCATCTATTTAAAGTTACGCCTTAGATTTGTTTTAGTAAGTTCAAATTTCATCATGTTTCTACTTAAATCTCGGTGGTAACATTAGAATTGTAAAAATAACTCAGACGTATCTTTCAAACTAGAAATCTTCGCAACTATAGTCAGATGACAATTAGCCCCAATCATGGAATCAGCAAACTTGCAGCATAAGAACCCCTCCTAGAAACAAGACAAGGCAGAGGAAGGAAGAAAAAATATTAAACTTCTGATAACTCTTACAGAGTTAGACGTTTTATTGCAAAGTTTAATTGTGTATGCTTGTAACATTTGCACTTAGTAGTGATTATTAACAAAGACGCCCGGTTGGTTTAGCTGTGGAGTTGTTCGCCTAATCGGGAATCAAATTTATTTACAACTATAGTCCATAAAATTTAGCTTGATTAGAATGACACCTCTGAGCTGACTAGTGATGGGACTGACTCGACTGATCAAACGAAATAAAAACAGATAAGGCATATAAAATATGAAAATCAGATATATTAAGATTTAACAATAAGTCAGTGTTGTGATCATTATGAGAATAATTGTAGCAATCATGAAAATCAATTAGAAATTTTTTATCGCATAAAGATTCTAATAAATTTGAAATTTTTTCGTCAACTATTAATAATTGCAATTTGATGTTTTAAGCATCAACCAATGCTCATAAAATCATTTGTAATATTTATGTTACATTACTTCGATTTTGAAATACTGTTAGTCTGTCGATATCGATTTTTCAATTTTACCTTATCACTAGCGATTATGAAAAATGACGTAACCTTGTAAAAACGTCTTTTAAAGTTAGGTATAATTTTTGTGACGGGATTATTTTAATGATTTTAACTTAAATATCTGTTTTATATAATTAAATTGATTAATATGTACAGCAATGCATAAAAAAATTTCTTAACATGCCAGTTACCAATATTTTTTCGTGTGCAGATGTGTTTTACTCGTGTGACGTTGGTACAAAGTTACGTCGTTTCTTTCAGTGAGAACTCTCATTCTAATCAAGCTATATTTTAAGGACTATAGCTGCCCTCCCTGGCTTTGCACGGTGCACTTATAAAGATAATAATATAAATGAAAATGGTAATGATAGCAACTAATATTTCCATCATAACCTTGTCTATAAGTCACTTTTTATGTAGATATTTCTTATTAAATTTTAATTTTTCAAGTAAGTATTCAAACATTTTCTGTCACGCAAACCTTCTTATGACCAATACAAACTACACAAAAAAAAACAATTAGGTGCTGTCGATCGGATGTGATACATTTAGGTAATTCTATTTTATTTCTATATGAGAAAAAAAAAGGAGTTTTGATGGACATCAAATTACAATTATTTAAGTTGTGATCAGAAAATACTATTTTACAAATGATAATAATCACTTAAAACATTAAAAAAAACAGTCGGATTGAGAACCTCCTCCTTTTTTTTGAAAGTCGCTTAATAATGGTGACCAAGGGTTTGAAAAATCACTATTTAACTTGGCATATATTTTCCACATTAAATAATAAATAATTATAAAGTGTTTTTACTATGTCCGTGTATAAAAATCTCTTCTTTGTCCAAAATATGGTATAATATCAATATGATACACGCAATTTAAATTGATTGCGGCAATTTTCATAATAGGTTTATGAAATAAAGATTTATTTTTCGACAAACAAGAGCCTGTGTTTTGTCGCACAATTGAAATCGTAAAAACAAATCACGTCAAAAATTTGGAAAACTAGAATACCTGTTTGATCTTGTAGGAGATGACAACCTACCCTATATTATATGCTCCGCAATTATTGTTGTGACTGTTACTATAATTAATAAATTGAATATTTTTTTTATTAGTTTAAACACCGAAAATCACATGATAATTTCGTCATTCCAGTAAGGACATTTTGTACATTTTTATGACATATAGATTACGACATTATTGACATTAAGGCTATATTAGGTATAAGTATAATTAATCTGTTGTGCTTGCAAATATCAGCAGAATCTTAATTAACATTTTATACGCGATAAAAACTTTGTTTAGTGTAAAATACAAGTAGACGGAACGCATACAAGTTAATTTTTAACAGCTATTCAGTTTTATTTGTCTAGTGGTCATTCAAATGGCATATACTGTTAGCTAGGTGACATTACAATAGCGGTGGACAGTATGGAGAAATAGTTCCAAGCACAATTTCACTTAGCCGTTGTTGTGTTACATTTCTGAAGTTTCAGTTTATGCATTCCGTTTGCAGGAAGCCATCGCACAGTGGATGTGAACGTTATTCAAAAGTGTACGTATAAGTAGACCGATGTGTCATTCTATGTAACTTTTATGTCGCCTACTTTACGTACAGGCACCGTTTTTGTATCGGAATTAGTTGGTATTCAATCATTAATTTATTGATCGTCAAAAAGGATGAGATGTTTTAAATCGGCTGTTTTATAATACAGTTTAGCTGCTGCTAGACCCTATTTAATTTTGATTTAGGTATATGAGTTACAAGTAATTATTACTTTTTAAAATTACAAGCTGTTACCCGCGACTTCATACGCGTTTATTTCTAGATTTAAAATAGTGCCTAATTTTTCGGGATTAAAGTTAGCAGTTTATCGCTTGAAATTTTGAATGCCGACCGGGTTTGGCATGCTAGTTTGCTAAGCATACTTCCAGCGTACGGTATCTCTGCGGACTTATGCAACCGGGTTTCAGATTTCCTGAGTGAGCGGTCGGTCAGGGTCGTCATTGATGGCTGCTCTTCTGACCTTATGGCTATTGATGCCGGAGTTCCTCAGGGATCCGTTCTCTCTGCGACTCTCTTCTTGTTGCACATCAACGATCTGCTTCTGCCCGGAATTGTTGGGTATGCAGACGATAGCATGGTCACAGAGAGATATCTATCCAGCGCAAATATCAGCAGTGAGGATGTCCGTTCTTTAAGAGAGGCTATGGTAGAGCAAACTAACTTGACCTTAAAAAGCTGGGAATCCTGAATAAGGTTAGGCGATACTTCACGCCGGAACAGCTCTTGATTCTATATAAAGCGCAAGTTCGGTCGTGCATGGAGTATTTTTCTCACCTCTGGGATGGTTCAGCCAAATACCAGCTGGCTGCACTTGACTCGGTAGAACGCAGAGCCAGAATGATTATTGGAGAAGATGAGCTGGTGAAAACTAAGCTTCATAGTCTGGGCCACCGTCGCAGAGTTGCTTGCCTGTCGGTTTTTTACAGGTTGTACTTCGGAGAGTGTGCAGCTCTTGAGTTGCATGAGCTCATTCCGCCTTCCCCTTTCTATCTTCGGGAATCCAGGCGCACTGCAGGTTATCATCCCTTCCTGGTTGATATACCGCGATCGCGTACCAAGTGCCTTTCCTCTTCCTTTGTGATGCGCACCGCCAAGGAGTGGAATGCCCTGCCTGCATCTCTTTTCCCGAAAAATTGTAACCCTAAAGTTCTTAAAGAAAGTGTGAATAGGCTGCTTCTGGGTAAGCTCGCTCCATCTTAGGCTTCTTAACCGTAGAGTAGGGAAAACTCAAAAACAATAAAAAAGGTCTTCTAGTTAACCGATTTTAATTTTTTTTTCTTTTGAATACGTTTAAATTTGTTGCTGCCATCGTTTGCTGTAGTCCTGGTTGACTTTTCATTTTCCTACAATTAGATTTTCATTAAAAAAGTAGTTTTTTCGATATTTTCCACACTTTTTACTCGGTCGCCTACTCTTTTTCCTCTTCGAGGTTGACTGGTTCGCTGCTCCGCCTGCTCCTGCACCTATCTGGACACCCTGGAAAATAAGCTTTTCATTAAATTCATATATTTTCATTTAATTTCATATAAAAAATCAGTTTTTCACCTATAACTTCAAAATTTTACACCGGCACCACCTCTTCTCTGCACGCAGAATTGTAGACGGCGCCGAGACCTTTCATGGTATAGGGAAATCCAAAAAATTTCATATTTAGTAGCTTTCCATACAACCGATAACATACCGAGTTTACCTAAGCGGTGATAATTTTAATAAGAAAATAACTCAAAAACAATAAAAAAAGTCTTCTAGTTAACCGATTTTCAATTTTTTTTCTTTTGAATATGTTTAAATTTGTTGCTGCCATCGTTTGCTATAGTCTTGGTCGACTTTTCATTTTCCTACAATTAGATTTTCATTAAAAAAGTATTTTTTTTTGATATTTTTTTCACACTTTTTACTCGGACGCCTACTCTTCTTCCTCTTCGCTGCTCCGCCTGCTCCTGCACCTATCTGGACACCCTGGAAAATAAGCTTTTCATTAAAATCATATATTTTCATTTAATTTCATATGATAAATCAAAACTAAATTGAATCACTTGGACGAGTTTTGGTCAGTCAATCTCAACAGGCTCTTTCTTGCATTGTAAGATTTTGAGCAATTCAAGTTTGATTAACTACCGGCCGAGTGATTTAATTGGATGCGGGCGTTTAATTACGGGCAAGGCGTCGATTGGCTGGCTAATGTACCTAGATGGCTGCGATATACATAAGTAAGTTTCGTAGGTATTTTAAAAGTGGTGCGTAAAACTGGTACATAGTTCAAGTAACCGATCCCATAGCAGGGCAAAGGCCTCTATCATACTCGTTTAATCCCTCAACCCCCAGGAGGCACTCGTGTGCCACGATAACAATTGTTATCGTGGCACACGAGTGCCTCCTGGGCCTTTTGCCTTATGATTTCAATTGTGTCTGGAATAACTCACGATCGAGGGATTAATTCAAATTACCATAGCAATGATTGGCACAAGAATAATCACCACGCTTACCAAATGCGGGATGGTGATCACAAACCCGAGCAATGTTGGATAATTGGAAACTTTTTGCTGCCCGACCCGGGGATCGAACCCGGTACCCCAAGATCATGGTCCGACATTTAAACCACTAGACCAACTCGAACGGGGCATTATATTAGGGGTTAAAGTATGAAATTGCCGTTTTGTATAGACGAAATCGAGAAAAGTCATTTTTCCATACTAACAATTTTTTAGTTTTTTTAAAAACGCCTGAACCGGTTTCGATGCAATTAAAGGTGAAAGTTAGATGGTTATAAAGCTACGCATTAAAGTATTTAAATTTCTGAAAATCAAAGTATATAATACAAATATACTTAATGCTTAATGTACCTTCGTTGTTTCTGGTTTCCAAAATACGAATGCTTTAAATAGTTATTCAAATTGGGATCAGAACAATGTATGTGATGTTGTCCACATTTATTTATTTATTTATTTATTTAATTGAAGCAAGAAGGTCAGCTGACACATTGTAAGGAGTCTTTTCAACGACTTCCTTTGAAGTAATAGGCACTAGTATTGCATTTTTTTTTTTAGTCAAATGTTACTTTATTTAGTTTTTTAATACAATACAAAAAGAATTACGCAATAATATGACTATACTTAAGAGCTATAAACAAAATAAAAAGTGGGAAAATAATCGGCAATTTCATACTTAAACCCCTATTACATACTGCCTGCTATGCTGTATAAAAGTGCTATTTAATTATATCATGGTAAAAATTGGTTGTAACTTACTATAGTTTTTCCTTAGTCTGTAGATATAAGATCCTCCGTATTGTTACGCATCGATTCAATTTCAATTTCCGGTGCCTTTTGACGTTACAATAAATTCTCATTTAGACATACAGTAACAAAATCGTTGTTATTTTTTCTCTATAGCAACATTTGCGACCGTTACGCGCGCATCTCAAAATGTTATTCCATGTTTAAACTGTGCGTAAATGTTCGAGAGAGCGGTCACAGGCAACACGTGTGCTAACATTACGAGCCGATAGCGTAAAATAATCCCTTTTAAGCGTAAAATAAACCTAGCTGCATTGACAGCCGGCAGATTATTTTAAATAGCCCGAATTCATTGCTAAAGTGAAGAGCGATTGCTGAGTAGTGTTTGTTTTAAAATTACAACGGGCGGTGTCACTTGAGTCGATCATGTTTAATTCGATTGCTCCATTGTCTGGTCGAAGCGAGTTGCATTTATATTGACGTTAATTTTCGATTGAAATGTTAAATAGTTGTCATTTTTACGACCAAGTTTCTTTTTTATTTTGATGCTATGAATTGCTGGCATATTAGTTATTGCGCTGCTGATTTGAAATAAATATAAGTAAGTATACCATGCAAAGTATACCATGCAATGAACACTGTTCATTCGTCGGTCCGTCCGTAAAGCAGTCGATTTTCAGCAGACTATCTCTCAAAATTTAACATATTACTCGTATTAATGACATTTGACATTGACAAAGGTACAGCTACTTCGAACAGAAACTATAGTTATACAGATGAATTTTGTTTTTGAGGTTGCCTTTCACTCAACTATGCATTAAAATTATAATACAATTCTTGCCTAAAACCGTCAATTATTTGTTTATAGCATCTATCACACACGCTCCTTATTCTACTAACCTATGACTTTCCTTCAAGGATTATTCGGTGTCAGTTTTTAAAGCCGCTATCAGGGGCCTTATTCAGCTATTTCAATAATTGCAGTTCGATCGAGATTGAATTGGGCGATTTTGACATATTTTAGCCCATACTAGAACTGTCAAAACCTGCTTTTCAGTTACGATTGTGATGCGATTTGGTTAGCTGAATTAGGGGCCAGGTCTCTGACGGGACTTATAATGAACTTCCATTTTACGAGAGAAGCCGGGACCAACGGCTGAACGTGCCTTCCAAAGCAGGACCATAACCGTAGGTGGTTTAAGTTGTGCTGCGGAAGGCAAGATAAGCATTTCAGACTCAAGCCAATTTACTAAAGATGAAGGAATCGATTTTTGAGATCGAAAGCGTTTTTTGTCATTAATTTCATGTTTGGAATCGTTCATAGAGGCGTCTCCTCACACAACCGCTGCGCCATACTCCCTACATTTATTAACGCGACACAGATTAATACAGCGTTATCCGACACGCATCCGCAGAGTGTTGCTATTCTTAATCATAATTTCTACACAAAACAACGCTAAGTGTTGTCGTGATGACTCCGTAAAGTGCTCTTAATCGACACAATAAGGGTTAGCAGAATTTATATTTTAATTTGTCTGGCATTGTTTGTGGCTCCTTTAGCATTCTCTTCTCAGCGTGATGGCGTCTTGCGGTAACCAGTTATTATTTTATTATTAAAACGTGCACAGATTATTACAATCATACCTTTGTTATTACACGGAGAAAAAAATATTTTACAATACTACCGACATGTAAAAACAAATTTATTAAAACTGCGAGTGCTATCAGAATTAGTTTTAAGGTTAAATAGTCGCATAATTGCAAATACTAAAAAAATCTGGTAAATAAGTTAAGTGTACGAAACATGCCTAATAGCATCGAGTTAAATATACATATAAATCAATTAATTTTTACACACACATATAAAACAATTAGTGTTAACATATAAATCAATGCCTAATAGTATCAGTTACTACTTTCTTCCTCAAAATTCTGGTTAGTAAAACTAGACCTTTTTCTCCGTGTACTTGGCTTTTGGATCAGGTAAATTAATCGTTCATACCTTAAAGATAAACTGACGTTAAGTGTTAAAGCTAGAATGTATGTAATAACGTGCAGACAACAGCACGTCAACCTACCACAAAACGTCAAATTTTCTCAATTGATATTGATCTCTACTCGTTGGACTTAAAGTTGAAAATCAATTCAATGAACTTTAACTTTTTGGGTAGGTTGACCTGCCGTTTGAACAATTTAGTGTTGACTCTCAAACGCGAAGAAATAATAATTTATTATGCGGTTGATTAATCTGTTAATAAATAATCTTTTTCGTTAAATTTAACTAAGACATAGTTATTAGAAAAAAAGAAACTATGTTTTCTGTAAGAAGTATTAAACTCTCCGAATTAATTAAAAAAGTTTATGTTAATAAGTGGAAGTAAAATCGAAGTTGTTATTATTGGAATTACACCTCTAGTAATCATTTGTGGCACTACAAATAAAAAAGCTCAAAAAAATCGTATCTAACTTTTATTTCGGTAAAAAGTGGGATAGCTCCTCCGCGCATACAAAGTCGCGAGCAAAGCTTGTATTTACTTAATAATGTTACGCCGTGAAACATGGTTTGAAAAAGTAAGAACGCAAAAAAATACTTTATTTTTATAATGTGGGTGAATATCAAATGTCACAAAGCAACACAAAATACATTGTTGGTACATCGTTAGGTATTATTGGAAATTCTAAAAATGTTTATACCAATTAATTAACTAAATTATCACATATTGTACAATCCACACACAGGCTCGGCCTCTCGCGGGACACATCTTCAGAAATACCTAATTGAAAATTATAGACACATTAATTACGTATATCTCCGTAGGTACTTTAGGGTCTTCTCTCTGAAGAAATAACGAACTTATTTTGTTGTGATTTATTGACATATCAATCAAAAAAGTTTCCCCTTTGTTTCTAAAAGGAAATAAATCGGAAATTGTTTCTGTTCTTATTCACTTGATATTATATTAAAATTATGTACGTATGATATTTTTGTGGTACTTCGTCAGCAGTGACTTTTACCTACATGATACAAATTTAACCGTCTTTTTGTTTACATCTAAATATATTTTTGTCTAAGTGGGTAAGTTATGACTGACAGAGACTTAGATGTCTAGTAAATAATTTAAGTTATATAGTCTATGTTAGTGTTGTATAAAACATTGATTTTGTGTAAGTGTTTTAAGAAAATTCACTTAGTCTAAACCCAAATCAAATGTTCAATAAACTCGACAACTTTACGAGGAAAACGGTAACATAGCTCAAGCAACATAAGTATTAGAACTAAAGTTGGCCGAGACATTAGAGTCATATGTTGTAGTGAACGTATGAAATAAGGAAAATGTTGGATGGCAGGTCATACCGTTTTTACATATAGGAGGTCCGAACGGTCCTGAAATATAATGCTTTAATTCAAAAAGTATTCTAGTCCAGCCTATTCAACAGAAGTGTACCAATAATTTTGATTTATTATTCCTATAAGAAAAAAAAACACCAGTTAACCGTTTTTACATTGCTTTTGCTGTGCGGGTAATAGATTATGTCCGGAATATAGTGCAGGGTATACTTTTACATCGTAACTTAATTATAAGGGTATGATAAAATGAAATTATGTGTAAGGCAGCGTAGTTCTAAGAGGCAGCGTTTTTATTTTTTAAAACTCATCTGAGTACTAGGAAACATCGCTTTTAAAGTCTGAAAAAATATATGTATTAGTTTAGAATCTAGTCTAGTCACAGTCGTCATCGATTACACGATTTGATTAACTTAGCGCCTAGGCGCTCTGTAACAGGCGATCGATGGATATCGATCCAAAAATCCCGAACTACCGAGCCTTAACATGATAATTTATTTTTAAGGTTAAAACCACTGAGAAATATTAATTTCTAGTATGTGATCATTTATAAAATATAAATACTACACAAAGACCCATAAAAATTTAACATAGAACTGTCTTAGTAAATGATATTTTAAGTTAAGTATAGATACGTTACCTTCAGAGTAATTCGCGTATAAATCTGTTCCGAGCAATCCAAAACTGGACACATTGACAAGTTTCACTGATAAGCAGAAAAAAGATGCGAAATAGCACGCAAAATAAAAGAGATGGCTATAATTTTAATTTTTAATGATTACCGCTCGTGACTGCACTCGACGCGGACGTTATTATAAAGCCGGCCAAGTGCGAGTCGGACTCGCGCACGAAGGGTTCCGTACCATAAAGGTCAAAAAACGAGTTTGTTGTATGAGAGCCCCCCTTAAATATATATTTTACTTTGTTTTTAGTATTTGTTGTTATTGCGGTAACAGAAATCTATACTTACTAATATTATAAAGCTGAAGAGTTTGTTTGTTTGTTTGTTTGTTTGTTTGAACGCGCTAATCTCCGGAAGTACTGGTTCGATTTGAAAAATTCTTTTTGTGTTGGATAGTCCATTTATTGAGGAAGGCTTTAGGCTATATAACATCACGCTGCGACCAATAGGATCAAAGCATCAGTGAAAAATGTTGAAAAAATTGTCGCGTTCATTATAACAGAAATTGACGCGGACGAAGTCGCGGGGAACAGCTAGTACACAATATGTGAAAATTTGAACTGTCTAGCTATCGCGGCTCTTGAGATACAGCCTGGTGACAGAGCGACGGACAGACGTTCAGACTGCGAAGCCTTAGTAATAGGGTCCCGTTTTTACCCTTTGGGTACGGAACCCTAAAAAACGGCCTAATTAAAACGTATTAGGATCTTCACAACGTGCGCGCTTACAGCATATCTGCTTCGCTATAATATAATATCATTGATCTTAGTTTGAATATCAGCAGCTACTGTCATGGTGTCATACCTACCATGATGAAAAATCAACATTACGAACGGTCGGCCAAAAAGGGGTCTATCATACTAAGGTTGAAAATCATTCGTGCGTCAAAGAAAAACAGGGTTGATATTCCCATGAAAAAATATTCTGACAACTACTAATAACAAGACGTCATAACTCCGTGAGTTACCTTATTGCTATCTTACTGACTTATGAAATTTTGACAAAACTGGTAGACCACTTCTTTAGCCGATCGTACATTACCTCGCGTTGTTCTAGTGGTTTAAATACCGGACTAAGATCTCAGGGTCCCGGGTTCGACCCCCGGGTCGGGCAACAAAAACTTTCGAGTTCGTGATCACCAACCCGCATTTGGCAAGCGTGGTGATCGTGTCTGTACCCATCATTGCTATGGTAACTTGAATTCAATGATGGAGGTCTTTTCCCTGCAGTGGGATGATTAAAGGCTGTTACTCTACTTTTTTTTAACTTTACATTACTTCAAGATAAATGTAACTATACTTATAAAGAGAGACAGAATATTCAATGGGTGCTGATTTGGTTAGGAAACTTTTCTGCCATTGATTGTGTACCAATTTTTTACATCAATGTACCTAAATGTCAGATGTTTATCTACAACGAGTTTAATGTTTGTATAATTAGGTATGTCACCGTAAAATTGTAAACTTCGTCAGTTCATAATTAAACGTCGATGGATTACAATCTAACCTAACCTAACCCACCGTTAGTTTATAATCTCACGCCTTGTTTTGTAAACTGACAGATCTCACAATTTTACGGTGACATATATACCTAAATGCTTTATTGAAAAACCAATTAAAATATCCGTAATATTTTACCGCTTTGCTGATTTTATAATTAGTTATTAGAAAACGAGCGAAGCGAGATACTAAAAAATTAATTACTTAAATGACGCATGCCACTTTGATCGTAAAAGAGGAAAACAAATAATACGAAAACATAGTGTAGGTTTTATATGTAACAAAATATAAATAAAATATTTTAATAAATTTAAGTAAGAGAAAAATTAGAAGAAATGTTTTAATTAACAACAAAGCAAAACGCTACAACGGAGAGGCCTGTTACAAAATTTTGACAGCTAGATGGTTAATTCATGCAGACTGGACATTAACAAGATAAATCAAAAATTAGAGACCAATATGATTTTGGAAGTCAAAACATATACCTAACATATTAATTCGTAATTTTTACAGTAATCGTATGAATTTTTTTGAAAAAGCTATACTCGATCTAAATCCACAAGTAGATATAAGTAACTAGAATGATCTGGAACTACAATAATCTTGTTTGTCTATTCGGGGTTTATTCCATGTTCCTTATGATATTCCGATTTTTTGGCACGGCTGCAAGCGCCATGATCACGGAAGAGTTACCAAGACATTGTTTGTGTCGACGAAAAATTACCTAGTACAGTTTCGTAAAGTTGAATTTGCTTTACGGCAATTATAGATGTCATTAGCTGCTTAATTAATTTAAACTTAGAAGTATCATTTTTGTATGGGACTGTGTGGGTATCTAGTTCTAATATTTTAATCAAGGTAAAAACCTAATCATTTAAATTCGCCCGAACTCTTTCTAGAACAGTCGCTCGGCAGTTTAGGTACAACGTACGATTTCGCCATTTTGAATTTGGAATGATGTGCTTCTGCGTAGGTATCTTGTATGCTTCTTGTATGCATTGGTACTTACTTTCACGGGCTAAATATATTTTTTGTTTTCAATTGTAACTAAGGCATTTCAGCATTTTGCACAGAACTGGGAAAGTAGAGCAACTGCCGAATATTTTAACATACAAATTCACTAACGTGTCTATTGTAAGAGTTTTACAGTTAAGTTGTGTGTATTTTTCGTGACACAATCCCAAATTGCTTTATAAAATTAAGATATTTTTGGAACAATGCATAGCTAACCAACAATATCAACGTTAATGAGTAATAAGAAAATTAGACTAAATTGACGTGGAAATCTTTTATGGAGGTTGTTGTCCACTGCAATAAAAAACAATCGTTTGGTACTCTTATCTTTACATACAAATTGTCAGTCGCCGCGGTCTCAGCTTATAACTTCCTATAAGAACTTCTCAGACATCCTAACACACTTTCACAGTCAGCTGAAAGATACGTGAAGTCAGGATGACCGCCCAAATAAGACCGCTACGCACGTTGTGATTTTTGCTTGTATACCTACCTACTATAGGGTAACTTTGTCGGTAGGTTTCCCAGATTACTAAATGAATAATACTGTATTAAAAAAATATATTTTGAAATAAAGTGCTAAATTCATGCTTAGAAATGACATAAAAGAACAGATGTTGCGTTCATTGAAAATAAAAATCCTTATATATTTTCTTATTTTTTTATACTCAAGGAATTGTGTTATTAGAGGTTCCGGGAGGCCTGGCCGTAAAACTTTTATTTTACACTGTTGATATTCTGACATTAGCTGATAAGGCTATCGTAGAATATCTAATGGTAAAAAGTAAGATTATTAGCTTAGTATTTTTATTTTCAGATACGAGGAGCAATATTAAAAAAATGCGTTAAATATTGCAATTCTTTATCCGCTAACAAACTGTAGATACCACCATTCATATGTTAAAACTCAGTACCTACGGGCATTTTTACAACAGCTATTAATAAAATTGGTAAAAAACAGTAACAGTGATGTACACTAGTGATTCTGTTCACACCATAAACACCAGTTAAGTGTCATGTTGCGATCATAAAGTTAATTCAGTAGCTTAAATTAAACAAGTTTTATGAAAATATCATATCTCACAGATTTAATATTCAGATGGCAAGCTCTCATAACATCTTTCACAGAATATAAAACCTATTCTGAGTTGTTGTCATTACTATTACATACAGCGTTCGGGAAGCTCCGGCATATATTCGCGTTCGAAATACCTCAGTGTCTCAAGACGATAGTCTTTGACCAATGTGTGTTGCTAGTAATGACCTATGGGAGTTTTAATTTAGAAAAGATCAATTATGTTTTCAATTTTAATTAACTAAAACAAAAAATATTTACTTTCATATCCAAATTACAAAACTAAAACTTTTTACTGTTTCTGAAGGAGAAACCAGAAATATATACTTTCAATGATTCAATTCATGACTTTTTCATAATACGTACGATAAATTTTCGTCAAGCTTTTAAATAAAAGTCTTCGTATGTTAATTTATATTATGAGATGAGGAAATCATAGTTTTCCCTTGAACCAGACAGTCTTATGTTAAAAATTTTACGTACCATGGTAGTATGTAGCACTAAATCCCTAAAAGCCATAACGATTTGTTGCAAAGCTCGGACAATAAATCCATATTTTTCTCTGCACAGACTAAAGCTATAAATTCCATACTGGAATACTATAGGCACGCTTATGCTTCAAAAACAATAAATTGTAAATGCCGCTCGCACACCCTAGACAAATTCATAACCAACATACCACTAGAGGTTTTATTTAATCATTAGCGTTCGACCACTCGTTGATTTGTCTATTTTGCCGATACATAAAATTTATTGATCCCTGCATTTCAACTGTAAATGCGAATGTAAACGCTTTAGGAATTGTTCGTAAATAATCACCAATCAGACTGACATTAACATATCTGTTACGACCTAACTGAAAAGTATGGATGTTTACCTACATGATTAGAACTAACATTTAGCAAAAATGGGAAAAACAACATTGTTCTTAAATTAATCTATTTTAATTATATGTACTTATATACAGGACGCAGCAACACATGTTATGTAATTAATGTTTATACTTTAATGAATGTTTTTAAGCATGCCGTTGTCTTGGTCAGCGCTGTAAGTCAGCATGTATTGATTTTGATGAGAAAATAGTGACAACTACACATAAAACAATAGCAACAATAAACTTGTTTTTTTTTTTTAAATAATCCATATTTTTAATCCATGTCTAAATAAATTAGGTTCGTAACTAATACTAAAGTAAGTACGTATAGTTACACTGCATTTAAGTAAAGTAATGATTTTATTTACATTTACACTATAAAACTATACTATACTATAAAAGGAAAGATTTGATACTTTATATGATATGCCGGGCGCGGCCGGGTCCCGCCTGAGACATTTTTTTTAAGTTTAAATATTAAAGATTTGATTGTTTGTTTGCTTTAAATAGGTTCTGAAACTGCTGGACCTAACTGAAAAAATATTTAACGTTTTGTACATTTTTTTTTACAAACCATATTAAAAAAAGGGCCAGTTAGTTACATAAAAAATAATGTCACAGCAGAATTGTCAAACTTATGTAGGTAATGAAAAATGTAATTTGCGATTTACATGTCCACTTTTTTGATGGACTGTTTCGATACAATGTACATGTTACAAATTTCTTTTACATTCATTCACCTCGATTTTACTCGTAGGCCGTTCTGAAGTAATGCGCTTACATCCGTGCAGCAGTTCATAAATGTTTTCACAAATTAGTATGTTTTGATACAATACCCGATGTGTTTTTAATTGTTAAAGGATTATCCTAGATTGTTAATTTAGGTTTTCATTGTATTACTGTTTTAAAACATTGGGTTGCATAAATTATTAATTACTCAAGCGTATGCGAATGCCTACGTACACCGAGCATTTTGAGCCTTCTGATATACGAAGCCCACGTTATGTAACCACAAAATAATAATATCTGGACAGTATTAGTTACTTATTAAAAAAGTTATCAAAAAATTTCTTAGAAAATATTGATTCAACTATTCATTTTGAAACACGCTGTGACGCACACGGATGTATCTATGTATGGTTCATTCATCTAGGACGGGTCCAGTCGAAGCATAATAATACGTCTGTGCGCGTCACAACAGTTTCAAAATGAATAATCTCACTTTTTTATAATTTTTCTAAAATTTAAATTAAAATAAAATAATAACTCTGCCAAGATGTTATACATAATGGTTACATAACGTAGGCTTCGCTGGAAAGGTGTACAAACAAAGTGCGCTCGAGCAACGCACACATAGACACCGCTTATGGACAGGATATCTCGGACCAGTTCAGAGTTTCAGACCATTGCACGCTTTAGTTTCAACTATAGGTGTCATCATTATTATCTTATTGAGATACGTGTCTGTAAATTTTTAGAAAACTGTGTTACAGTATATTGTAAATGTATCTATGAAAAGTGAATTTTTATGAATGAGATTGATTTTTGTGCCTAGCTGTAAAGTAAAAAACAGCTCTTGTATTGTGTATCAGGAGATCAAAAATTCTGTAGTCACGATTAGAGAAACATTTTAATGAATTAAGTATGGGAACTAGATTTATTCAGTATTTAAAGAATCTTTATTAAGAATTTTATACATTTTCGACCTAAAAACATTGTTACAAAATGCACTTGTATTAAACACTGCATTAAATTAAACAATTACGGTCAAACTTTTCCTCGTGGACGTTGTATTGGTTTGAGAGAGCACCGAATGTTCGCTTTAAAAAAAACTGACGGTCTGTGTCACGTGACTTCACACAAAATACAACTGTCATCATGAGATTACGCGGAACACATTTTGTTCCGCGGTCACAAGGAGTTCTGGAACTAATTATAGCCTTAAAGTTATTTTTATGTCTAAGCTACATTACTGGAAAGTTTAATCAAAATCAGTTTAGAAATTTTTGCGTGAAAGAGTAACAATCATCTATACATACAAACTTTTGCGTTTATTAATTACCCCTGCGACCCCGCGACATTTGTAGCACGTCAGGATTATATAATTTGATTTTGACGTTCTTAATGTCATTTGTCGAGAAATTAACGAGGAAATTTATTTATTTTTATTTTTGTCGTTAACTTTACAATGTTTTTAATAGTTTTTCTGCTATTTTAGGACTGAGACAAAATGTATCAAACAGAAAATTAAAAACCACAAAAATCTGTCTACCCGGTCTACCCGTTCCTGACTTGCTGATGTTCAAACAAACTGACTTTCTTTTATTAACTGTTAAATGTAAATCCTTTCCTATAATATAAATTAAAGTCATGAAATACGTAGCTTTGGCGAAATCACACTTGAACTATCTTATCGACTCGAGATTTGGGGCTCAGCGGCACCTACAAACCTTATTCCATTGCAGAGATCCCAGAACAAAGTCATTAAAACTTTATTTCAATATCCCTCTCACACACCAACTAACCAGTTATATGAAAAAACCAAAATATTTAATTTATCCCAACTATACATTTTTAATACATGCATTTTAGTAAAAAAAAAGAATCACAAATACTATTATAAATAATATAAAATTACATATAAAAAGCAAATCTCCGAAACAAAAATAAAGTACAACTATCAGCGCCCAGAACTAACTATGGAAAGAAGACTGTAATTTTTGGGGGAGCACAGCTATACAATAAGCTACTAAACGCCATAAAAGAGTGTGAAAGTTTAAATATATTTAAAAACAAACTAAAATTGTATTTAGAGTCGAGTACCGGCTAATTACTTTGTAACATAATTTTTTACTATTTCTCTATCTCATTGTAAATGAAATGTAATTTCTTATGAGAATAAAGATCTTTAAACCTAACTAGTATAATTAAGAAATATTATTACCGTATTATTTTAGTTTAACAGACGTTTGAAATTTTTACTTTTTTCAGGTGTGGTGTTCGACCAGAATACCGAAGAGATTCAGAATGCCTTCAAATTTGCTATGGTCCAGCTATCCAGTCCTAACAGGACCCGTCTGGATTTCCAGCTGTACGTCGACATCATCAACACCGCCGACGCTTTCAAACTATCTAGACTGAGTAAGTATAACAACACCAATTTTTTTTGCTCTTGTTAATTTACTACTATCTGCATGCATAGGATCCCGTCCAATTACTGTGACTAAAGCACCGCGCTCCCTCGCCCAGTAAAACCAGTTTTATTTCTGAAAATACGCCCTAGGAAGAGCTTTTACACGTACCAATATTTCAACCTACCATTTGCAATATACCAGCCCAGGCGAGTTGCGAGGGTTTGCTGCCCTTTATGAGCAGTTTACCAGATTCTCAATTTACCAGATTATTAATCAACCAGATTCTTAACTAACCAGATTCTCAGCTTACCAGATTTTGTACTATCAAGCAGAAAATGCGTATGCCTGTGATAAGCAACAATATGCCCAATGCCCATAATGCATCTCAAACAGAGAATAATACGAGTAATTATTATGTAGCTGAAACTTTATTCAGTTCATCTATGAAGGTTGTATACGTTACATGAATCATAAATTATGTATCTGGCTGTATGATGATTTTTAGTATGGCACAGTCAATTTTTATGCATTCGTATTCTTCAATTATTGTATTATAAAGTGAATTTGTGAAATTTATAAAAATAGTGCGCGCGTATTTTAGCATGGAAGACGAATAAAAATTTATAGGAAGCGAAAGAAGAAATTTATAGGAAAGTATTACTTCATGCGGGCTATAAATATAATTTTGCAATAAAAAAATAAATCTGGTTCAACCAACTTCGAAGTGATATAGGACGTCTTACACAGTACATAAAAGGTAATAGAAACCCAAAAGTAATTTACGCCGTAAATATAATAAAAACGAAGTATAAGTTGCACACTACATACGAGTATTATGAACATTTAAATGAAGACCTTACGCAGTTTTTAGACTCATTAAAACAAAAATTAAGTGCCACCGCTAGTAGGTTAAAAAGATATCTCACCTGTACTTTGAGAAAGACGCAAAATAACTTATTCGCAAACAGTGAGAAAATATTTTACAGAAATTTAGAGAATAAGCAACACACGCCTAACTCAGCAACACCTACTGTACAAAACTTACATCATTTTGGACTGATATATGGGAAAATCCAGTCTGTCACAACAATGACAAGGAATGGATAAATTCTGGGGATAGCGCGCACATACCCAATATGACATTTGAACACATTTCTGTAGCCACATTCATTAAAGTAATAAACCGAACACATAATTGGAAATCGCCCGGGACCGATAAAATACCTACACAATTTTTGGTATAAAAAACTTAGTTGCACATATCCTTATATACATAATCATATTAATCAGTTTATTCAATCGCCCGATACTACACCAGAATATTTGACACAAGGTATTACTTATCTGATACCTAAGGATAGTGATACTACAAACCCAGCAAAATACAGACCGATCACTTGCTTACAAACCATTTACAAAATACTCATAGCATGTTTAAGTGAAATCATTCATAGCCATTTAGAATCACATAATATACTTGGTGAAGAACAGAAACGTCCCGTAGAAACAGTCAAGGCTGCAAGGAACAGCTAATAATAGATGCAGTTGCTATGAAACAAGCACACGTTAATAAGCGAAATATACATACTATGTACATCGACTACCGTAAAGCCTTTGACTCAGTCCCCCACAGTTGGCTGGTGGCTGTCCTTGAAAAATACAAAATTCACCCCAGTTTTATACAATTTTTAAAATCCAGTATGAACAAATGGCAAACAGTTTTAAACGTAAAAAACACAGCGATATCTACCGACCCTATTAAAATTCAAAGAGTATTTTTCAAGGAGACGCCTTAAGCCCCTTGTGGTTTTGCCTCGCCCTTAACCCTCTCTCAAAGCTTCTGAACGACTCTAACTGCGGATTTAAGCTCAAAGATGGCAGCACACATCTAAATTTAACACATCTTTTATACATGGATGATATAAAGTTATTTGCATGTAATAGGAACGAACTTCACCAGCTCGCAGAAATAACAAAAAAAAATTCGCGAGATATTAACATGAATTTCGGTGTTGACAAAATACTTTCAGTTAATAGAGGAAAACTTGAACCAAACAGCTACACACTACAAAATCAAGAAGTGATAGACTCTTTAGGTGAGAATGATACTTATAAATACTTAGGTTTCCAGCAAACAAAACAAATTAACAAAAATCAAATTAAAGCAGATTTAAAAGATAAATATCAACGCCGAATAGAGAATATCCTGAAAACTGAACTTAATTCAAAAAATTTAGTAAAAGCCATTAATACTTACGCAATCCCAGTATTGACTTACTCATTTGGAATAATAAGTTGGTCCGTAACAGACTTGAAGAAACTGCAACGTGTTATAAAAACCAAACTTACAAGGCACCGCAAGCATCACCCTAAGTCATGCATACAGAGACTCACATTGCCACGCCGTGAAGGAGGAAGGGGATTAATAGACATAAAAAAATTACATAACAGACAAATATTAGCACTTAGAAATTTCTTTCATACAAGAGCACAAAACTCACCACTGCACCAGTTTACAGTGAATATTGATCACGACTTTACACCTCTGAATCTTAGCGACATTCATCCTCAGAAACACGAACAAATAGTCAATGAAGAACTAAAAATGCGCGAATAGAGAGAAAAATCTTTGCATGGCAGGCATAAAGCGGATCTGGATCAAGAACATATTGACAGACTCCTCAAACAAATGGCTTCAGGTTGTAGATTTTTTTCCAGAAACCGAGGCATTTATGCCATCCAGGATCAAATTATATTCATCCACACGCAATTATAGAAAATACATTACCAAAGAACCTAACCTGCCTACTGATTCATGCCGTCAATGTTGCAGCGCAAGTGAAACTAAAAAGTACATTACTAGTGCCTGCAAAGCCCTGGCTAACACCGATTACAAACACCGACATGACCAGGTCGCTGCTGTAATACACCAAAACCTAGCACATCAGTATCATTTCATAAAACTCCTTAATATAAATACAAACCGTCATCTGTATTAAATAGTAAAAATACAAAATTTACTGGGACCGCACTATTATTACAGACAGAACCACTTACTTTAATAGACCCGATATCACAGTACACGATAGGGAACAAAACGTAGTCTACCTCATCGATATTGCCGTACCCAACACCCATAACATACAGTCCACAGTCAACGAAAAACTAACAAAATACACTGATTTAGCAATACAACTTAAAATACAATGGAAAGTTCCGTCGGTCCATATTATACCTATAGGTAGTCATCTCTGCTACCGGTGTTGTACCAAAATCTTTAACAAAATGTCTCGACACACTGAAACTCAACAAACACAACACGGTAAAGCTAATCCAAAAAGCTGTCATACTCAACACGTGCCGAATAGTTTTTGTCAGATGCACGCACTACTCAAACTATTTAAATACACACGTCCATATCATTACTATACTATAAATTTATTTTTATGTAATATATATATATATTATTTATTTATTCATTTTTTCAAATATATTTCACTAGGTATATATTTATATATTTGTCTTATAAACATGCTTCTACGCTTGGTCAAAACCCGCGTAACAAGCATTAATATCCACCCCGGTGGAGAAAACAATTCTTAAATAAAAATAATAATTATTATTGATAATATAATATTGATAATAATAATAATAATATGCCCTCGCAGGGCAGCTTGTGGCGAGCTGTTGGGCATTAGCGACCACACGGTCCTGATTGCTCCCGGGAGTATCCCTGCTTACTTTCATTGGCCGGCTTGAGTGGAGAGTCGCTAGAGCAGAAATGCTCGGAGGAAGGAAGTATTGCAGTAAGATGCTTGTAGGGATCTTGAACGGATTACCGGGTTGGTCCTGAGAGCCGTGTAATACCTCTCCACTCCTCAAGCACCTCAGGCTATATTGCCCCCTTGTCGCTACGTCACTATGTGCTAGCGGCCGTTTCCGAGGGCCCATTAAACGAGTGTGTGAAAGAGTTGGCTTCGGCCCCTCGTATGCCTTCCAAAGGTCCGGGACTCCATAATAATAGTCCCGTGATTGGGAAATGACAAACATAATAATAATCATTAATAATTAATATTATAAATAATTTAATAATTTAAATGCTATACTTCTATCACCTTGGATGCAAATAATTTAATTATAAGATACCCACGGCGATTACCGGTTAATAAAATATAGTTTATCAGTTTTTGTTTGTAATTGCACTTCTGGTTAGTTGCAAATCTGGTAAGCTGAGAATCTGGTTCATTAAGAATCTGGTAAATTAAGAATCTGGTAAACTGCTCATAAGGGTTTGCTGCGCAGTGTTCTCGTCACTAGGTCAATGATGGCATGAAGCAGACTCTTAATGGCCGACGCGACAGAGGTAGCCACCGAAATAGCAATGACCGTTGTCAGGTCATGGCTGTTTCGGTACCCAACTTGCTTTCGGTGGTTGTGTCTTAGACGCGACCGTGCCTCGGATTCATCCAATCTGATATTTGAGATGCGGCCACCACGGTCGTCGTACAGCCGTACCTACCACTGGCCAAACGTCACTGCCAGCTCTCTAGGGCTACCACGTTGAACCTTTCACGATCCGCTAGAATCTCCTTAGCCACAGGACAGCAATTCAAGGCTCTTTGTCTCATCGCCATTTGAAACTTTTTTTTTTGCTGGTAAATGTACTTTACTCATACCTGCCACCCCAGTGAAGTGACAGGTCATGTTGGACTCCGGACCTCCGCATGAGGTCCGTATAGGTACCCAGTATAAAACCAGCGGTATCCCTTCGGTGCCTTATGAACCGAAACTACGGGTTTGTCTTAAGATTGTAGTCACAGTCATGCTACGAAGTCCCATTGGAAACTTAACCTAACCTAACCAATCAACAAGCACACACAAAATAAATTTTAGTACTTTCGATGCTTCGAAATCAATTATATATCGCTTTTCTACTAATGATATAGGTATATTGATTACATACATTTTAACCAAATTATTTCCGTTTGGAAGCTCATTAGCAAAATAGTTCAATGCTTAATGTGAAAAATATTTTATAGAACGAGTTACTGATAACATCAACGCTGACCGCACGCTGATATTGAACGGCCATGCGAATATCATGACATCTGCAACAAATGATAAAAAACATCCGACAATCGAGTTTTACTGTAATAATAAATGTGATCAACTCCACTGTTTATCGATTAATTTTAAGAGGCTATTATTTCAAAACGTTCCATATGACAAACCATATAAATTCTAAGCTGTTAAATAATGGGCAGGTTTTTCCGACATCAAAGATAAGTGATGCTTTTTTTTTTGATAAAGCATTTATAGGCAAATTTTATAACCTAACTTAGTCTGTCACTTACTACCACAATTTCATTGCATCTTATACGTTTGCATTGCATTTCATGTAGATATAAATAAATATAATTATATTTGGTTTTTTTTATAACGCAAACATCTGTCAATCTCAAAAAATTTAGAAATCCGAAGACTATGCAGGGAAATGAACATTAGATGCTAGTCATACCAGGTACGTTACTATTCCCTTAATGAATTTGGTAATCATTTTTTAAAATAAAACAATAAAAATTTTTGATTTGTGTTATATTGCCCGGGTTTGTGATCACCAACCCGCATTTGGCAAGCGTAGTGATTATGCCAGTACCCATCATTGCTGTAGTCATTTGAATTCAATGATGGAGGACTTTTCCCTGTAGTGGGATAATTATAGGCTGTTTAATTACTATACATAAAACAAACATTATGGCACACTAGTGCAGTTATTAGAAAATACATGTAACGTACACGTTACCAAACTAATAACTGTCAAGGAAAACGAGTGAGCATCAATAATTAAATAAGCATTGACAGGTTAGCAGCAGAAAAAGGTGGAAATGTTCATACCTCCTTATAATACATATATCATGATAATATTTGATTTCTAGATTCACAGATTTGGATTATGATTCATCGCAACACAACAGTAAGCTTAATTTATTGCAAGATATTATACTTTGAATTTTTATCACAGTTATCGTAATACATAAGTCCAATGTCATGAGTTTCTTGACGCAAAAAGCACTCATAGCCTCATTAATTATATTATAAAAGTTTATTTATCTTCCCTTCTCATATAGAGATATTAGGCGGCCAAATGACGGCATAATATTTGCACCCAATACTGTTAACAATATTGGATTGAATGGAACAATAGGCGAACGTTTGTGGCATACTTAGGTTGTAATCAATATGGGTCCTTGGAAGCTGCCAAGTTATTGGACGTGAGCTATCCTTAGTATTTACCTATTATCTCGATGGACTTGGGTTGTCTTTAACTCTTATTTCTAACAGAAAAGACTATTGAAATAAACATTTTTGGTTAGCAGTTACAGAAGCAAAGTAGGCTTTGCTGCAGTTATATTTTGATACGTATTTGCTAAATGTCTATACTGTCGACATCTGATATTATAGTTTTCGGCTAGAAATATCCATAACGATTATTTTACATGTATATCCGATAATCTGATAGAAATGTTGCTGCAAATATTAAATTTAGACTTATTCAGCAATGTTAACACTTGGTAGTAAAATATTATAAAGCCATTAAAAAAAACTATGTTTTGCAACTCAGTACTACTACCGTAAAAAGTTGTGAGATCCATGTAACACCAACTCGGATAATTTATTCAGACACTTAAGGGGCTACTATCTTTAGTTTTGTTCTGATGCATATCACAGAACTTTTAAAAAAGGGTTATGTGTGCTATTTATAAACTAGATTATTTGAAGGAATAAATTAACTGACTTGGTAATACATGGACCTCACAACTTTTCATGATAGAAGTACTAAGTTGCGAAATTTAATGACAACATATTTATAATAAGATGGTACTCGTAATAATTATGCTGCTTTTAATACTTTTTCGTCACTCAAAGCAAAGCGGTTTAATATAATTCCGGCAGGAGCCTTGTAAATACTATAAACATAGGTTTGTAATCTGACTGGATGTAAAATTTTGTTTGAGTGCTTGCAAATTATTACTGAAGTTAATAACCGACACTCGTGTGTGATGAACATTGAAATTACGTAACGAACTAAGTTTCCATCATCGTGTATTATCAGAAAATTGTGACTGCAGACGTCTGTACGAGTAAGCTTTGTACTATGTGATTGATCAGTCATCTTCTATGAGGCTCTATCACAATTGAGCACAATAGCATACCGTCACAATAGCGAGTGGACAGAATCGTATTGATGTAGTACTCAGTCCAATAAAAAGACTTAGCTGCGCCGTTTTAATACTCTTTGATAGAGTAAAATGAAACTGAGCCCCAAAACGCAAGAGTGCAATTTGGGTAAACGATATATGACTTGACTTTTTTTCCACTCGTTTGGTTAAAACTATTTTAACACAAAATATAAATAGGTCAACATACTTAACTATGGCAACTTTATTAATTCTCGGTATTTCTAAACAAGACGGCATTCTTTTCCTCCAGAAGCCTAAACTGATGCTGTGACGTTGGTAGCTATTACAAACGAAAACGACATTAAATGTTGTTACGTTATATGTTGGTATGGATCTGATCGATTACCGGGATTGTCCTTGAAGAGCCATTAAACACCATTCCACACCTCAAGTATCTCAGGCTACCTATGTTGCCCTCTTGTCGCTATGTTGCTATGTGCTAGGGACCGTTTTGATGAACCAATTAGTCGAGGGTTTTCATTGCCATGTTTCCGTGTTAGTAATATAAGTCAAGCTGAGGTCATAGATCTTCCACAGTGCCAGTTAAGTCTCAGTTTTTTGTGTTCTGAATTAGTCCTGCACTTACCGTTGGTTTTCTTTGGAGGTACTTAGTGTCACATTACATTAATCTGATAGTTATTAGCTAACGAGCCTCAGCGAGTTGGTTTGGGCTCTTTGTACTTCTTTCGAGGTCCGGGACTATAGCTGGGAGTTCAGAAAAGGACCAACATAATTATAACAAATATGCAAAACTAAAAAAAACTACTATCTTAGGTTATTAAGAAACTGTTTTTTAATTAACACAAGCAACATTTATTTGCTTAAAAGCTCGTTCCAAATACCATCATAAAACAAATTTATTTGTAAATTTTAAAAGTTTCAGAGAGGCATGTCATTGTTTTTTGTTATGTTCATAACAGTTCGGCACGGCTGCACAACGATTTTTCATAACCTCACAGAAGTGCTCTTAAAATATGGAGATTAAATTCTAGAATTTAAAAAAGTTGTTACCTGTTTTTATTTCACGCCACCGATCGGAATAAAATCCCTTGAGTACCTATGCGAATTAAAACTAATAGAAATCGGAACATTAATTTTTCGTATGAGTTCGTACATCGTAACAGTGTTATAGGCTAACTTAATTTAATATGGGTTACGAAATAAAATTGTGACGAATTCGCAAGTGTATGAAATTTTTAAGTCTTTTTTTTTAAATAGAAAAAATATGTGTATTCAAGTACTCATTTAGATGGATTAGAAAAAAATGTTATGGAGATAAAAATATGAGCAGAGTCACTTTGCTTTATTTCTAGAAAGCGCTCGAAAGTTTAATTCTGACATCCACAAACATAATATAAAGAAGAGCTTTGTAGACGACTATTGACGACCTCCGTGGCGGAGTGGCGTACACACCGGTTTTCAAGGTGTCGCCTGCTCCGAGGTCCCGGGTTCGATTCCCGGACGGGTCAATGTAGATAAAAAGAGTTTTTCTACATTTTCTTGGATCTGGGTGTTTGTGGTACCTTCGTTGTTTCTGGTTTCCAAAATACGAATGCTTTAAATAGTTATTCAAATTGGAATCAGAACAATGTATGTGATGTTGTCCACATTTATTTATTTATTTATTTAGCTTTGTATGAAAACAAATGCAAACCAATGACTCATGACCGACAAATTTCCTGTATTTAAGCATGTCCCTTTGGTTCAAGGCAAACGGCAAATGGAAACTCAACCCGTGGTTTTCTGTTAACGCTTATAATATTTATACTTATTTATTTATTATGCGTCTGCTGTTTTTAATGCTACCGATAAAACCTCGGAGAGAAAATAATATCAGAGGTCAACCTAAAAACGTCGGACATTTTAGACAATAAACAAATATTTGTACCAATGCAAAATAAATGAAATACGTTTGTTAATTGTTTGCTTGGCACCGATTCAAAACTGATTACAAAAATTTGTTGTTATGTTTTAATCTGTACTAATATTATAAAGCTGAAGAGTTTGTTTGTTTGAACGCGCTAATCTCAGGAAGTATTGGTTCGAATTGAAAAATTATTTTGTGTTGTATAGTCCATATATCAAGGAAAGCTTTAGGCTATATAACACCACGCTGCGAGGCTGCGACCAATAGGAGCGAAGCACTCGTGAAAAATGTTGCAAAAATAATTGCGATCATAATAACACAGATTGACACGGACGAAGTCGCGGGCAACAGCTAGTAGGTAATAACTGTTATAGTCAAATTATTATTATTACGTCAAAGGTATACTCACATATTAGAACATCAAACACTAGAGATATAAGCTTTATATGAAGATACAAAAGAAGTATTTTATTTATTTATTTAAACTTTATTGCACAAATTAGTAAAATGTACAAAAGGTGGACTTAATGCCAAATGGCATTCTCTACCAGTCAAACCTTTGGGTCAAACAGAAATGTTTTGTAGGCAGTGCGATATTTAAAACAAAAAAAAACTTTACATTTGATAGAAAAAAAAATGAAGATCAGACGGAACTAAAAAAAAAAAAAAAAGAACACGTAATATAAACTACATATATACAACAGCAATATACATAATATAAACTACATACTAATAATGATTACACTAATACAATACTTTAAAAAAAAAATGTAAATTATAACAGATGGCGACGAATTTAGTGAAAGCAGAGTTTATGACGATGATTGCATTTTACGTATGTAATAAGACCTAACATGTTTCCTAAAAGCAAATTTACTAGGCGCTTGTTTAACGCTTTCGGGCAGAGAATTCCAAAGGCGAGTGGCTTTAAGAAGAAAAGAATTTGAGACAAAACCAGTACGGTGAGAAGGAATAGAGAGAGTGAGTTTGCTGGAGGAGCGCAACTGGCGCGAATGAGTCGAGCTGAGGAGAGAAAATTGAGAATGAAGGTAAGAAGGGGAGTTTGGATCGTTTAATATAGCAAAAAGAGTGCATAAAATTCTGACGTCACGCCGAAAAGAGAGAGGAAGCCATTGAAGCTGCACGCGATGCATGGAGATATGATCGAATTTACGCAAACAGTAGATAAAACGAACGCAGTTATTTAATAAACGATCCAATTTATTAACTAGAGATTGGTTTAAATCAGGATAGCACACATCAGCATAATCAATGAGCGGAAGTATAAGTGATTGGACCAGAGAAATTTTTGTCTTGATGGGGAGGAAGTGCTTAAGCCTGCAAAGGGAGCGCAGAGTGGCATTGACCCTACGGCTGACTTCAGCCACGTGAGTTGTCCAACTAAGCGTAGGGTCTATGTGAAGGCCAAGGTTTTTGACGCTTGAACTAAATGGAATAACTATTCCATTAAAACTGATAGGAGCAACACTAGAAATATCGATGTGGCAGATTTGTCGCTGACTCCCAACAATAATAGATTGGCATTTGCTAGGATTTACAGCCACGCCGTAACGATCACACCAAGAGGAAATGTGTCTGAGGTCCTCATTGAGTTGCTGCACGGCAATATGTATTTCGTCACGACGGCACTGCTGATATAACTGAAGGTCATCAGCATACAGATGGTGGGAGGAACCAATGTCGGAAGTAATAGAATTAATAAAGATTGAGAATAGCAGTGGAGATAGTATACCTCCCTGAGGGACACCAGCTAGCAGATCACGCCAGTGGGAAAGAGTATGATTAAGACGCACTGCCTGCTGGCGATCCTGCAGGTAGGAAGCAAACCATTCCAAAGTATCTGAAGAAAAATTATAGTAAGCTAGTAAAGATAAGAGGACATCGTGGTCAACTGTATTGAATGCATTGGAGAAGTCGATGAGAACGAGGACGGTAACCTTCTCATGCTCCATGCCATCCCTCATGTCCTCGGTAATCTTAAGCAAAGCAGTACTGGTACTGTGGCCAGGACGAAAACCAGATTGAAAAGCACTTAGTAAATTATTGGCAAAGATGAACTTCGACACCTGGGAGTGAACTACGGCTTCAAGAATTTTGGACAGGAAAGGGAGAATGGAAATGGGTCTAAAGTGATTGAGCATGGAAGGGTTTGAGATTTTAGGAAGCGGAATAATAAAGGCTCTGCCCCACAATTTAGGATACGAACCAGAGCTGAGGGAGAAATTGACGATATGCGTTATGTAGGGCAGAACCTCGTTCATAATTAATAAAATCATTGGCCGACTGATATCATCAGAGCCAACAGCGCTAGATTTTAAAGACATAATGGTTTTCCTGACCACGTCAGTAGACACCTCCAAGAAGGAAAAGGACTCGAGGATGAGAGGAGGCTTGGAAGCGATTTCCGATATAGTATGGGATTTAATGTCCCTGTCTAAAGAAGTGGAAGAGGAAAAATGAATATTAAAATCGTCCGGAGAGAAGGATGCAGATATGGGGGGCTTAATAGAATTACTGCCTATACCTAAGGTCTTAAGAAACTTCCAAACGTTGGCGAGGGAAGAATCAGAAATGTTTTCATGGATGTATCGACGTTTGGCTGATCTCAGCATCTGGTTGCAGCGATTCCTAGCGAACTTAAAGTGGCTCCAGTTAGCGTCTGAGCGGTCTCGCTTAAACTTTCTGAAGGCACGGTCACGCAGGGTCATAGCCATGCGCACGCCTCTGGTAATCCACGGAGCAGGGGGGCGTTTAACTTTTACTGGCCGCAGGGGCGCATGGGCATTAAAAAGCAAGTGCAAGTTAGAGTTGAAACCAGTGACTTTAGTGTCAATTGACGTCGCCGCAAGAACTGGCTCCCAGTCCAATGCCACTGCGTCCCTCCTCAGAGCATCCCTATCAATTTTAGAGAAATTGCGCATAACCACAGTGACGGGTTTCTGTTTAGTAACGTGTAGCTTATAAGATGCAAAAATAAGATCATGTCGTGAAAATCCAGGAGCGGCAAGTTGTCCGTGGGAAATAATATTCGTTGGAGAAGAAGTTAAAATAAGATCTAACCAAGTATCAGGGAAGTCAATATTATGATGCGTGGGCTTGAGTGGTAGATTGCAAAGATCGAGGGAGTATGCATTACTGATGTTTGAATAATAAATAAATTTATGAATACTTTTTTTTTGCACACTAAACAAAGGTAATAGAAGACAAATGTGTAATATTATCGGTCATACCGCTAAAAGCAATCTTTTACATACAACGCACATACATTTACCTAATTGATATACTTGATATGTGCCAGAAAATGATGCAGTGACTAACCAACCAACAATGTTCCGTAGTTAACCAAAAGTAGCTTTGTCAAAGTGCCAAGCAATAAAGTTTAAAGCGGTTTTAAAAATTTCTATTGACTCATATTGCCTGATCGCCAAAGGTAGGAAGTTCCATAAGCGGATAGAGTGAACAGTAAATGGCAGTGTACATAAGCTAATGGGAAGGGTAGTTAATTTGAGAAGCAGTTTTTTTGAAGTACACGAAGCACAATTCTGTAATCTCCGATTATCTATGTCTAAACATAAGGTAGAAATAGATTTCCCTATTTCTTTTTTCACCAATATTTCACTTTGCACAAGAAATTTAAAAGGACAATAATTAATATTGTTTATTAAGGAGGTTCCTTTACTTAACAACTTTTTCAAAGCCGTAATATTAGTACAAAGAGACTTGAAAGCGATTGCATGTTTCGTTGGAACGCGGTGGCCCGGGTGAGATCAAGTGGTGGGCGGCTGAGAGCACGAGTACATCTCACAGAATCTATAGCCAATTGGGGTTATTTATCTGACGTAGTGAACAAACCCGCCCCTCAGTTAACAATCTTGTCTAAAATATCTCTTTTAATATTTATGTGAAACGGCACCGGGCTACCCAAATAGAGGATCGTCACGCTACTAACCTCTGCTAAATTGTGGTTGGGAATGAAAATAGCAATAAACCTCTTCTTTTATCGTCGCATAAACAACACAAAATGGCGTTCTTATTATTAATTTATAATACGTAAAATTTTAAGCACAAGCAACCATAGACTCTCAATATTAGTTGTGTATACCTTACGTAACTGAAGCTTAGCAATAAAAGACAACAGCGCCGAAACAAAATTTCATGTAAATCGGATCCATTTGAAATTCAATCCGCTCGTGTGAACATTGCTCTTATCAGCGAAGAAGTGATTAAGGCACGGCTGCAGCCAGTTTGCGTTTCTCTTAACTCTTTTGACTTCCTCATTAGTACATAGTAATTTAACTGACACGTAAAAGTAATCTTTCCTCTCTTTTGGGATTTAAAATCGACTTAGTCTAAGGCGGAGTTTTTTCACGGGCCTCATTTAAAATTGCGAACCGAAGATAAAAGAGGCGGCCTGAGTCGTTCTGGGTCTCACAGAGAGTGTCACTGGGATTATTATTCAAGCCGAGAGAATGGGACAACCTTATATAAATCGTATAACGGCATCTCTTTTCAACGCGGAAGAATGATCGCGACGATACTCTATAGTACCGCTCTGATCAAAACACGTCTGAGACTAATGACGACGATGTGAATTTTTATGGCAGTTTCCGTTCTTCAGGGACTACTATTTGTTCACAGATATCTGTTGAATTTTTACTCTTAAAGCCGCTATAAAAAGTTAAAAGGCCAAAACTGTAGAGGTACAAAAGGATTTTATGACGTACGCCCCATCTCCTTAAGCTGTTGTTGTATTAAATTAAATACTTAAGTTTTTTTAATAGCTTTAACTATAAGCTGAGACTAATTTATGTCTGAATATAAGTATAGATGTCAATATTTAACATCTACGCTTCTTAGTGACGATAACTAAATACTTATATGTATTTTAACAAAACATATTCTAAATCTATGATTTTAACATCAAACAAGTATCTTTAAGATTAAGGGCAGATAATATGTGTGTCTATACGGCAATTTCGATGCGTATTTTTTGTTTGATTTACGAACTTTTCTCCATGTTATCATTGTAGCTCATCAAATTTTCATCACAATATAATCACTATAATTTTTGTCACGCCTAGATAAGAACTAAAAAAACCTTGATTTTTATAAAGAAAATTATAGTCAAATTAACAAATATCCTGACCGAAATTTACGGGATTCTTCGTACATCCGTTAAAGTACTCATATTCCTGACGTAGGTCGCTTTTCATATTAAAGTGAGCATATATTTGTGGCACAAACTCTTATACCTATATAGTTTGTAGTAAATATGTACGAGTATACTAACGGCCGGTCCCAATAATCTATCTATCTTCAGTTTTGGCATATCGGAGATAGAAAACATCTTCTGTCTCTGATTTTGCCGTCCAGAGAAACGAAGACAGAAGTTGTTTTCTATCTCCGATATGCCAAAACTGAAGGTAGATAGGTTATTGGGAGCGGCCGTTAGTAGACTCCAACTTTTTGTAAGAGTCGGTCTATCTTCAAAACACTATTCCGTTGCTATTTGCTTTGTTACGAGTATCACGTTGATGGTAGTTATTCGTTAATCTGGAATTGGACAAGTAGGTTGATATTTATTGACACAGTACAACCATGATACACGAAACTTTTATTTTACTTTTTTGTTTATAAGTATTTTAACTATATATGTTATTTCGTATGTAAACGATATTAACGGATTTATCAAACAACTGGATGTATATGGGTTAATATTTGGCATAGAAATATCTATTATATCAAAAACATCAAGGAAACATAAATAAAAAGGGAATAGAAATACGTAGTAATAACTTATTTCAGAGACATTGTTCAGCAACAGTTAATTAGTTCTAAAGCTTTATGTTCAGCATGGCAGAGTAAAGGGTTTTTTTTTTAATTTAACTTCTTAGCGCGTTCAATGCGGGTATAGAAGTTCATTATAATCGGTCAGTTAGAAGATAGAATAACTATTGATGTGTATTTTTATATCATTTATTAATGAAAATAAAATATAAAAAGAAAGCCAAGAAGTAAAGCTGATTTGTATTCATTAACCCCTCGATTTTATGTTATTCCAGACACAATTAAAATAATTGTTATCGCGACTGCCGGCGGTCTTATGATATGAGTACAATTGACCCAGACTGCTATTATTTCAAAGAACTATGACAATTTTGCGACATTTCTTATTTTATAATAGCTTTTTTTCTCGTCTTATATCCTCCCAGGGTCTCAAACTATCTCTATTCCTTTCATCTAAATTAGTTCATCGGTTTTAGCGTGAAGAGATAACAAAGAGACAGACTTACTTTCATATAAACATAAAAATATAAAAAAACTGTATAAAAATATAAAAAAATAAAACATAATTATAAAAATAAACGATAAGGGATATAAAACAACCACGAATTACAAATAAATCAACTGACTTTAAAAAACCTCACTACAACGTAAAAAAATAACACAAGATAAACGTTTTTATTTTTAAAAATATTAATCTATTTACAATATTACTATAAATACTAACAACTGAACAGTTTGAAGTCGTTACCGAGCCAAATAGAATAGGTATAATCATCTCGTGAGTTGATTGCCGCTCGCCAAATTAGCAATTTTTTTTAAATTCCATCGTGATAATAATGTTTTGTTTGTAGAATTATTTTTGAATTGTTTGGGCTCGGCATCGACTTCAATCTGTTCAGTTGTTAGTAGTTAAAATAATATTGTAAATAGATAAATAGTTTTCAAAATAAAAACGTTTTTCTAGTGTTATTTATAGGGTTCCGTACCCAAAGGGTAAAAACGGGACCCCATTACTAAGACTTCGCTGTCTGTCCGTCTGTCCGTCTGCCTGTCACCAGGCTGTATCTCAAGAGTATCTCAATAGCTAGACAGTTGAAATTTTCACAAATTATGTATTTCTGTTGCCGCAATAATAACAAATTTTAATACTAAAAACAAAATAAAATAAATATTTAAGGCTTTTTAAATATTTACAACAAACCCGTTTTTTTGGCCTTTTTGGTACGGAACCCTTCGTGCGCGAGTCCGACTCGCACTTATTTTATATACGCCGGTATTTTAAAGTCGGTTTAATTTTTTGGAAAAATAATTTGATTTTCTCTTTTTAGTGTTAGGTATATTACGCAGTTATTAATCCTCAGTTGGCCGGTAAAGGTAGATGAAAATAGTTATGACAACTAGCAAATTAAAAAGGGACGACTTATTTAAGAAACTCTGCTCCATGCTATAGTAGAATCATCCTCATACTCTTCCTGCTTAGGAGCCTTCCATCGTCAGCTTACCTGAATAATTTGAATGAAGATAGCATTTGGACTATACGCGCCTATGATATTTAAAGAATTGTCCTCCTACTCCTAATCGTTAAGAATTTGTACCTTCTATCATCAGCTCATCGACATGAGATGATGAGTACCAGACGAAATACTGAAATAACTTAAGAAAGAGTATGCAAAAACGTAATGCGTGCCTATAAAATTTGAGGGTTTGACTTGATTTGCTCGGATGCCACCATCAGATCATAACTTAGTTAAAATGGGACCACACGGAAGCACCAGCTTTTAAATAAAAAAGAATCATTTAAATCTGTTTAGCCGGCCAAAAGTTCTAAGGTAAGAAACATAAAAAAGATACAGTCGAATTGAGTTATTTATTATTTCTTAAATGTTGTGGTTTTGTGTATTTTTTTTTATTGATACATGTAATTTGTTCTGTCTGATGCCAAATAAATTATTTTTCTTTCTTTCAAATTCCTTCTTTTTTTGGAAGTCGGTTGAAAAACGAATGCAAGAATGAAAAAATTTTAAACAATGTCCGAAAAACTTTCACATTGATATTAGTATGGATTTTTTATCCTTTGCAACGCAGAAGATAGCGAGTTCGATTCCCGCCGTGACTTAGTTAAAATTGACCTTTTAAAGAATTGGCCCTTTCAAGAATTGTTCTTTTTAAGAATTGGGTTTTTAAATACTGGTCCTTTTAAAAATTGGTCCTTTTAAGAAATAGATATTATATTTTATATTAATATTTCCAGAACTAATAAATATTTTCAGAACTAGGTATTTAGCAAATTAGTCCCCTTTTAAGCTGTTAGGCATTTTAAGAAGTAGGCATTTATCGACATGATATTTCCAACTCAAACATACAACAATCTTATAGTCATAGTTAAGAACTTTTCTAGATAAATAATATGAATTAGTTAGATAGACAATTTTAAACATGCCTTAAATAACGCCCCTAAGGATCCATGTTAATTGAGTTCGCGCTGTCTGCATTCAGCGACCCTACCTTCACCAGATCTGGAGGGGGTCTGCCTAAAGATTGACGTCCGATGCTCGGTCGTGCAACTCTATATTTTTTCCGCGCCAAACGTCAAATACCACTTCACCTCAGCTCCTTTTCTTAGCCATGGTTCAGGGCAATACCAAGCATTGATCTCTCCAAGCGCGGTAGCTTACTACTCTATAAACACGTTTAACCGCTGACCGTGTATTAGTTGGCAATGTTGACTATCCCTTCACGTTTCTTTCTTGATGTAATTTTGTAAATTTATCCAACTTGTTAATTCAGTTTTGAATATGACGGCCGATCTTACTCCGCTTTATCATCCACAAAGCCTCCTAGTTCTTTTTCAAATTAAGCAACCAAATCACAAACTGTGTGACTTTTGTACAAGTTGACAGAAAAAAAAAGAATATACCTTCAAAATAATCACACATGTACTCCGTGTTTCTTGTTCCATTTCGTCAACTGATCTGACTGAATGTCAGTTTCTTAAATATGTATATTTCTGCCATTTGGTACCTATCTGGAATTTCCGAGAATTTAAATTGGTTTGGATAATTATGTGCCGAGCATCAGTACCAAGAATGTGCATAATAAGCCGCTATAAAATCGGCATAATATTTTGTAATTTCGGTTCCAGCAGGTTGGCACGCTGCCAATTTCGATTTAATCTTAGTATAGCGCGATCTGCTGTGGTCACTTCACGCTCGTTCCTGCGAGTCGTGTTGCAGGGTACCTACTACGCAACGCGTTTCCCATATATACGAATTAACCTGTCTCTTTCAGATTGCCATGAGCAAGTGAGATAGGTGGAAAAGAATATACGGCCATTATATTGCGGAGTATAGCCCCAGGTCTGGGCTCAGAAAAGGGTACAATGATAAAGATGGCGCGCGCAGACTATTCTTGTCAGTAATACAAACCCTTTATTATAATATATTTCTACAAGCTAAGGGAGATCATGAATATAATATTTTTTTAATCATAAACTTGTGTCTTTGTATACCAAATGTCGATGTTTTACAGTGCACGAGGTCTATTTTAAAATAGTGCGGTCACCTCGTGTGCACTATAAAACACTATATATTATACATGTTTTATATTATTTTTACCTGTAGAACATAACCTTAGAGTTATGGGATATCAAAAGGAACACGTTGTATATATGTTGCAGCCAACTAGTTTAGTCAGGAATTTAGTTAACAGCCTAGACCATTGACTAAATGCCGGCATCCAATTAAGTAGCTGAACAACAACCGCAACGTTTAACCACATGACTAAACGTTATGTAGTCATGTAGTTAAATTTTGTTTTCTTTGAGATCCTTAAATTAATAACACTAGTTTACTATGCGTAATTTTGACAATAATGCGAAACAAAGTAAACGTTAATGAAAAGATTCATCGTTTTCGGTTGTGTCGGTTCAATTAAAAACTTTCTAACAGTTTACTAACAATTAGGTATTACATTTTCCTTGTACTGAATAGATTCATCTCACATCACGTGTTTGTGTTCATCGCCCTTACTTACGTTAGTTACCAGCAGAAATTGCAATGAGCGTAAAACGGAATACATTTGGAACTAGAAACTCAGAATTGTAGCAAATATTACAATCGTTTTAATGCATGTATGCCTGAAGCTTGGTGGAACTGAAGAAAATACCTCGTCTACAATTATATCTACACCAATAACATAAAGAGGACTTATGTTTTTGTAAGTTTGAAGCGAGTTAAAACTATTACTAAAACTATCCTATATATAAAAGAAAGTCGTGTTAGGTACACCACTTATAACTCGAAAACAGCTGGAATGGTTTTTATGATATGATTTTTGTAAAATTCTTAGTCAAAATGTTGGAAAGTCAACATTAAAATACTATAAAATGTAATTCTTCATAATTTCTCCAACTAAGCCATACTTGATGACAGTTAAGACGTCAAAATCAAATACTATTCTAACGGCCGGTCCTAATAACCTATCTATCTTCAGTTTTGGCATATCGGAGATAGAAAACAACTTTTGTCTTTGTTTCTCTGGACGGCGAAATCAGAGATAGAAACTGTTTCCTATCTCCGAAATGTCAAAACTGGCGATAGATAGATTATTGGGACCGGCCGTTAGGCGGTACAAATTTCACGGGGTCCGCTAGTAATATATAATATTAATAGAGACACATATGTATGTTGGAGCCGATTAAATTATTTTATATTTTAAATTATTATAAACTATTATTATTATTGTATGCCCATTTGCGAGACACAGAAGATCTGTGTCTGTGAACATAATTATAAATATTATTTATTGTGCATGACCTTTATTTACCTGTATTATTCACAATAAATAGGTTGATATAACCGAAAGTGTTATATAGCCACTTCCCACGTGAAGGGCTTATTTAGCTAACACTGCTAAGCTGATAAAATTTCAAATTAAAATACTTTGGAAAATAATTAACCCCAATGTCTAATCTAAACTATATTTAATATTATAAAGCTGAAGAGTTTGTTTGTTTGTTTGAATGCGCTAATCTCAGGAAGTACTGGTTCGATTTAAAAAAATCTTTTTGTGTTGGATAGTCCATTTATCGAGGAAGGCTTTAGGCTATATAACATCACGCTGCGACCAATAAAAGCTAAGCATGACTTAAAAATGTTGCAAAAATATTCCCGATCATAATAAACGAAATTGACGCGGACGAAGTCGCGGGGAACAGCTAGTTTTATATACACAGTGCAATTTCAACCACTTGTAAAACGAAGTCCACGTTGTGTAGCAATTACGTTTATCATCTTGGCAGTTTTATTTTCATTTTTTTATCAATTTTTTTTTATAAAAGTTTGAAATATTGGTTCAGCTATTTATTTTGAAACACGCTGTGACGCGCACGGATGTAGCTGTGTAAGGTTCATTCATCCGGGACCCCGCTACAGCGAAATAATACGTCTGTGCGCGCCACAGCGTGTAACAAAATTCAAAAAATATTTTCTTTGATAGATTAAATAACACTGCCATGATGTTATACACAATGGTCACATAACGTGGGATTCGTATTCCAAGTGGTTTAAAATGCACCGTGTAATCTCCAATTACGTAATGTGATAAACACGTCATCAAATAGTTTAGTAAAGTTCCGAGCGGTTAAGGCAGGCAACTAATTTGCTAAACTTGGGCACAGGTCACGCAGTTCCAACCTCTTCCTAGGCATTTGATAATTTGACAACTTCAAAGTATCATTTAAACACTCTTGTCACGGAACAGATGTTACTTGTGGCACTAGTGGTAAATAAATTAGCAACCGCCTGAAACCTTGAGTGAGTTGCTCGTTAAGGCTCGACCAAAGCATGGTGCGCCAGAAACTTAGTCACGGCTGGGCCTAACTTCGACTATTAGTTTTCAGCAGAGGATATAATAAACAGGTCGTTTGAGTGTTTTTTCCTATTCCAATCTGGCTCTAACATAATATTTGATAACAAAACACGAAACTGCAATGGCCTAATTGGGCTAACACTCAAAGTGCCTACTTAATATTGTTTGTAGGTAACCTATCTTCATTACAATTTATTTAGTACGAATTTTTCTATATCTTCCATAAATGTTTTCGTTATTCACATTTTCACTTTATCGAAAACATTATTGACAGGAATATTTTTTAAATTATTTAAATTACATTTGTGTGTCGCTTTTTTTTTATATTATGATTTCAAATCTTACTCAACGTTTAACAACAGCTTAAAATGGCAGTTTATTCCATTTTCAACCATATTTTAATACACGTTATTGTAATCCATTAACTTTATACAATTATTGGCTTGTAATATTACTGCAAATGAGATGTGTAACATTATTAAATAAAGTACAGCCAAACTTAGTTAAATATTTAGCGAAAGGGTTATAAAAAATATAGGTATCTAACTAACATTTCAAATCTTGTTCTGTTTTTAACAAAATAATTAATTTCGAACTAATCATTCTCGATATTATGATAGCTTACCTGTTGATATTAACTATTCTTTTGCTGAAACTTTACGTCTTTAAGCAATTTTTATTTGGAAAAGAATCGGTACGAATAATTCAACATTAATTTTCGAATGACAAATTTTATCACGCCAATGAGCTTTCAAAGCGACTGCTTTGTTTGCATTATTATGTATCTCATCATAAAGAATGCTAACAAAATACTTAGTGGGTAAAATTTTCATTAACACTTAACAACATTATTTAAGGTTGAATCAAAAATTGTTTATCTGTTTTATATGTAGAAACATTTTTGTTTTGTATGATAACATATAGCTGTCTTGCAGAGTGATTAAACAAAAAAAAATAGTTTTGTCAGTAAACCATTAACTTATTTTTACATAACATGAAATGACTAAATTCATTTCAAAAATTATGGCGGAAACAATAACATTTCTTTAGGGATATTGCTAAATACAAAAAAAAAACGTGTACTTAGGTGTAATAAATAGGTATGCGTTGTCGTTCATGAATATAATAATCGTGTATTTCATTGATAAATAAAATGCATAGTTTGGTTTACTTAAACAGCAGACATTTGGATAGTCTTATTAAAAAAATATCTTTTACGAGTCTTACAAATAATATGTAAAAACTTATCATAATTTTCTAGTGTTATTTCGAAAATACAATTATTTTAATATATTTAGGCTTAGGTTAGGCTCGACCTAAACCTACCACAATCCTCCGCGTACTGTATAGTATCAAAATTTGTAAAATTTGTAAATGTGTTCATATTATTAAGTTATACTATCGTATTAGGTCATTCCTGTGAAGATAGTGTAAGATAATAAATAAATAAATAAATAAATAAATAAATTATTGTAGGTTCGAGTCCCTTCTAAGGCAGTTGAAATTCATTTCATTGAATTGTATGTAAAGGCTTGTTTAAATTACGTTTTATTTTTAAAAAGGTATTTTAGAGCGCATCGGTGGTCGCAATTGAACAAGTTTTATTTAACGATTTTCAAGAAGACGTTACAGTAATAGTTTTAGTTCTATTCATTTCTACCTAAATGGTAGAAATTTATACACTATTGCTACGACTTCACTCCAGAAATTTAAGCCTCAAAGTTTCCTTTCAATTTGAAACTATTTCAATTCAAGCTGAGTGACATTCATATCAGCTAATGACGGTAATATAATTATATGCTGCTGATATACAACTATGTCGTGTAGTGTCGGCACTTATATTAGAATAGCGTCAACCCATATGGGTGTCGCAAGATGCAGCCAAATGAGTTTTGCCAGAAGAAGACTGGCAGCAGCGTCATTTCTACATTATTTGATAAACTGCGATCACCAAACCGCCGTTATTGATATACAATATTCACTTAAAAAATTGCGTAAAATCCACAATACAAAATATTTGTACAAAGTATTTAAACCCAGAAAATTAAATCGGCGCCACAATGTATTCTTCCCGAATGTGTTATTTTCCATTGCATAAAATACAAATTTACTTGATCTTGTTATCGGTTAACTGACTTAACCATTTTTCTGGCGATTGTTTTAAGTAGGTTAAAGTAAGTATTTACAAGTAAATTATTTCGATAAATTCTAAATAACACAGTTCCTTATTCAAAAATATCATAAAAATATTTAATACTTTGCATGACATTCTTAAAGTGAATATTACGTACGTATTTGCGTATTGTTATTTACAGTATGTATGTAAAGAGTATTAAAATCGTGGAAGTTACCAAATATTATCAGTATAGATAGTCTTAGATATTTAGTCTTAGGGCGTCTATGTTTACATATTCGCGGTATTTTGATATTTGTCTGATAGCATTTAAAAGGCAAAACGATTCAAAAGCAGCCTAGTACAAAAAGGAATTTAGGGTGCAATGCATAGTTATTGGGGGTAGGTGGATACCACGGGCTGGCAGTTATTCCGGTAGAGGGGGGTCGCCAAGAATGTTTACGGTATGCGCCCCGAGCTATACAAAATCGTCGCAACCGGTCCCAGCGTGTCGAAATGTGCCGCCAACCTTTATACATTCTAGCACAAAACTTATTGTACCATATTGTATGGCCGCGAAAGTAATAATCCAGCCGAATGGTTTCCCTGATCAAAGAACAAAATGAGTTATTTTTTTTAAGTTTTTATCCAAGACTTATTTTAACTTTTACTAACAGTAGGTTGTTTTGTCTTAAAAATTATATTCGGAATTTGAAAACACTTCCTTTCCAATTAATGGAAAATGGAATATTTTGAAAAAAATGACACAAATATCGTCGTTTTTGACTGCAGTGATAAATAAATATTTAAAATTAAAATAATTGAAAAATAAGTACCCTTTGAATTGAAGAGTTAATGTTTATCGGTTGAGAAGTTTACTTTAAGCTAAATAACTCTAAATAAAATCAAAACATCGACGGCTACCCCTAACCCCATAGTAGCCAATGCCTTTGTAGGAAGTCGTTATGGCTCCATAGCCATGACGACTCACTACAAAGGCATTGGTCTCTCAAAAGAAGGTTTGTTTCCATAATTGCCACGCTTGTCAGGCGAGTTAGCGTATGCTTTCTGGCTAATAGAAGAGAGAACACGCTTTCTACTCTTTCTGATAACTTTGGTCGCCTCGACACCCCAGAAATAGAAGAAGTGGTGCTATTCTTTAAGGCTGACGCCACCCGATGACCCCATCGCATCGATTTACACTAGCGTACACCAGAATTATACAGTGCAATTTCAAACACCTGTAACACAAAGGCTACGTTATGTAACCTTTCTGTATAACATCTTGGCAGTGTTATTTAAATTTTTATCGTGTACTACGTTTGTACTACTATTATGTAATACGTCTATGCGCGTTACAGCGTGTTACAAAATGAAAAGGTCTGAGTAAATCTTTAATATTTTTCAAAAACTATTATAAAAGATAGATTAATAAACACTGCCATGATTTCATACATAACGGCCTCGTCGGGGGCTTTATTTTTAGGTGGTTAAACATGCATCGATTATATTTATTGACAGAGACACTAAGTAACTTACTTAACTGAACTTGGCAGGTTGTGTACAGTCATAAACAAAATGGCTCTATCCTAGATAAGATTCTTCGTAACAAAGTTTTAAGAAAGTTTGTTAAGAAGTTTTAAGTTGATTTGGCCACTCTATAAGAAAAGTTTTTCGATAAGCAAGACACTGAACTCCCTTTCTTCTCCCAATTATCGATTAGGGTAAAAAATATGTTTACAGTCAACAAAAATCAATTAGGTACCGATAATGTGTGTTCACACACTGGTCACTAAAGAATGACTGCCACGAGTTAGATAATTGTTTTTTGTAATTTTGTGATGGATGTCAGCAGGAGAAGGGATATGGAAGAAAATGTAAGTGCATGAAAAAAATTTTAATATTTTAGTAACACTAACACGAAGTATGTAGGATTAACATGGTCATAAACAGATCATTTGCTTGCGTTATCTTTATTGGTAAACATACTAAACGGCTTAGAAGAAGCCTAAGATGGAGCAAGCTTAACCAGAGGTACTGGTTCTTCCACACACCAGCGGAACACAGAAAAGCTGTTTGGTGCTGAACTCCGCCGCGGCAGGAGGGTGGTAGCATCCAGGCAGCCTCTTACGAAGCCTACCACTGCAGAGGGATCTGTTAGCCGTCATCATTGGTTAGAAAACCAAAAATGTCGTTGCCCAGAGTGGACTACTAGGAGCCCCAAAATACAGGAGTTTATATGCTAAAATGACACTGTTCTAGTTTTTTTGAGATTCGATTTTGTTTAGAACTAATAAAATTAAAATAATTGGGGGCAGCACATAGCCCCCTAGTCCCCTGAACTAGGCGGGCTGGCGATCGCAGTTTGACCAATTTTATTATTTTTAAGCTATTCCATAGCTTCTATCGCGGGCCTTGAGCGTGGAGACCGAATCCAGAAATTCCGTAACGAAAATAACCTAACACCCCCCACTCCGACCGGCACAGCGCGGTGATACTTTTTAGTTCTATAATTGCATAATTTGATAAAAAATGCTATACAATAGCTTTACCGCGGCAGTCTCCGAGTGCCACACGTCTTTTTATTTATTGGAACGAAGTTCCTTATCGCGCGTTGCGAAAGGGGGTTAGACGGAAAAATTGTAACGACACTTTTTGAACGACACTTTTTGCTATAGTTGTAAGCCGTGCGGCGTGCACGTGTTTAGAGAGAGAGAGAGAGAGTAGAGAGAGATATAGAGAAAGAGAGAGAGAGAGAAAGTTTATTTATTAAAAAATAAATTTAATATAAAATAAAATTTAATTACAATTCCTTCACTAAAAAGAAACTTCGTTCCATCCGGGTGTCCCTTGACACCTCTCAAGTTTGTTTTTTATTATTACACATACAATAATTGACAGATATCTTTAACAATTCTCGCAAAACTGTTTACATAGTTTGTCTGCAGGATTTATTGATAATATGGATACATTACGCTGTTAAACTATGGAATTGGTGGAGGGCAGATGATGCTACTTGTGAGGACACAAGCAATCCTCATGACATTTAATAAATATTTAACATAAACATAGCTGTGCGAGAAGCCTAACACTATATATTTGACTGATGATCTCTGGAACCGTTTTTACATCCATTTTTTCTCGGTCAACTGTCTTGGTAAGAAACATTTTATAAAAAGGGCCCATAACGAACAAATATTTAGATTACGAAATGAGTACCTAATAAATAATGCAACTCCCTCTCGCAATTTTTCTGTTGTTTTTCTGCACATAAAAATCAAAGGAAAAATAAATTTGTCGGGTACAAGTTTTCATACCAATAAATAAATTGTGCCGTCAATGGACCTGAGAGTAACACAAAGTAACTTTAAGCCTCAGTCATGAAACTTTGATGTTAAAGATGCAGTGTGCTCTGATCGCCCTATTACTGATAAAGTAGACGACATTTTGTGAGGTAGTGGGGCTTCATCGGTATTTGTTGCACGACATTGCTTAAGAAGTATTACTTTTGACCACAATACAACGTTAATATTTAACTACGGGCCACAAAGCAGTATTAATTTAAAAAATCCGGTGTACTTAATAGTTACTTTACCGACGTTTTGATTCGGTTTTAAGAAATATGGTAGCGAACAATCGTGAACGTTTTTACAGTCCTAAAGTAAATAAATGTGGACAACATCAAATACACTCCTCAGATCCCAAAGCAAGTAACAATTTAAGCACTCGTTTTGTGGAAATCAGAAACAACGGTGGAAACACAAACACCCTGACACGGGAAAAAACGTTTTTTCTTTTTAAATAATTTGACTCATCCGGGAATTGAACCCGGGGACCTAAGAGTAAGCGACACCTTGAAAACCGGTGCGTACGCCACTCCACCGCAACGGTCACCATCAAAGATCATAACTTTAAATGGAAATTAGTACCTACCAGCAAAAAGCTTGCACTAACTTATTTTGTTTATGTTTATAATTAAATTTTCACGAGTTGATCTACCCCCTTTTAAAGTCGGCTAAACTGTCGCACAAAGCAAAACTTGCGAAGTTGTGAGCGAGTATAGTGGCTCAATAGAGCGAGCGGGTAAACGGAAATTTAACGCTGCATTCAAGTACTTTACTAAGTAGGGATTACTTCTGCTCATGTGAATCTTACCTCAACATCCTTGTTAAATAAGTACATTAAAGGAATATTTCAATTTGTACTTTTAAGAAGACTACATATAAATCATTATTAAAAATGAACCAGTCAAATAAATAACTAAGGGGAAAGCGTAAAAGATCACGGAGATGACGAGTATTCGAGTACGTCACCAATTCACGAAACGTTATAACAATCATAACAAAACTGATAATAATCGACAGAATGTCTAACGCCGTTCAGACGCTGTATTTAATTGCACCAGCGCAGTGTGTCGATGACAGTCCTAAATTAATACCGCTAAAATTACCTAAATGTTACCATTATATCACAAAAGGCAATGCCGGAAATTGATGCCTTTTTATCGCGCGGCTATTGTCAATGTTTTGATATTATATTTCAGAACAACATGTTAGCAAAGACATGCAATGTGTACATTGCGCAGCCCTGATTGAGGTATGTAACTGATAAGTACTAATTTAAGTTTAATTTTAACGGCTACTGATGGCTGAACTAAGTGAGGAAAATAATATTATCAGTGCAAGTTTGTTACCTCATATTAAATCAAGATAAGAAGCTACGGCAAGCAGCAAGCCAAAAAAGTTTCATTAAACATAATATCTTTGAAAAAACTCGATTCAAACTGTGTCTATTGATTATGACTTCAATTACTGATGCCACCTATTGCTCTATTTTGTACCAAAATATAAATTAACAATTGCGAAAAAATGGCACAAAAAATGCTTTAATTACTAAGAACGATTTAAATTCAGTCAAATCGTGACGAGTTGAATTGACATAAGTAATAAAAATATTATTCCCTAGTTCATATCAGATATTACAAGATTTTTACAATACACGTTGCCTATCAACGTTTGAAACATTTTCATCTGTGAAAATCACAAGAGCCAAGTAACATAAGCAAAACGTACGCAAATGGGATCCCACATCAAAGTTCACGTATCTCTTTTGCTGATAAAATGAAGTCGTAGAATCAAAGAGACCAGACCTTTGAACATTTTTGAAGATTACACTGCCAGGGTGAAAGGCAAGAAGCAAAAGATTGGAGACGCGTGGCTCAATACCTCTAGTGGTGACTTGCGATTCCTACCACACACTGGGTATAGCCCAATAAGAACAACTTATTCCGTTATCGGTTTTAACCCGTCTTGAAAACAGCCAATTGTAGTAAGTGTGTAGTTGATTGTAGGAGATCATTAACAAATTATAAAATATATATACACCTATTTAAGGATATAATAACGGGGCAACGAAAGTCTTAAAATAATTTGATACCTACTAATGACGATCACAGCCGTAAATGGCGATTGTCAATGTATGACACCAAAATTTATTTGTATGCTACCGACCCAGAATTGGTCACATGTTATTATTATAAAAGTTTTTAGTATATTTTTTTTATTAGATTCTGTAGACTACCTACTTTGAGTCCCTTCTTAAAAGAGAACAATGTCTTTGAAATCTGTTTACTTAGAATACCATACCTGATCTTTTATTTGAGTGATTTTTTAGAAAAGTATTTTGGTTTAGTTAAAATAAATGCAAGTGGCAGTCTGTTTTCCTAGCGTTGTGATGCAGCAGTAATCCTTGCCGGCACTTTTACCAGTACTGTAATCTGAAATCAATAAAATGTTCACTCAGAGGTGTGGTTAGTGATAGACTTCGAATCTAACTCAGTTTTAAGCAGTTACGTTCGTGCATTTTGAGTAGTAAAATAGTTTTATGAGAATATGAATACAACTCTTTTTTTTAATATAGGTACCAACAATTAGCAAAAAAAGGTTTTGTGCAAATTAATTGCAATTATAATAACAGTATTTAAACTTAAAAAATTAGTTAGTTAGTTAATTAGCTTAGTTTGGGACTAGATGGCTCTGTGTGGCCCAGTGTGGCATGTCTGAAAATATTTATTTATTTATATCTCAGACGGGACTCGAACCCGCAGCTCCGCATGTTTAGAATGCTTAGTTTATAAAAGACTAGCTATTGCCCGCGACTTCGTCCGCGTCAATTTCTGTTATTATGATCGCGACAATTTCTGCAACATTTTTCACTGATGCTTCGCTCCTATTGGTCGCAGCGTGATGTTATATAGCCTTCCTCGATAAATGGCCTATCCAACACAAAAGGAAATTTTTCGATTCGAACCAGTACTTCCTGAGATTAGGGCGTTCAAACAAACAAATAAACAAACTCTTCAGCTTTATAATATTAGTATAGATTTGAAAATAGAATGGTTTCGTCTTTTTTATGCCATACCCTTTCGGTATCTTTTTATAATAAACTACATTGTAAATAGTAACGCAAAGTATGAAATTTAAATAGGATTAAGCAACTGTCGTGGGTACTTTAACTTTAGCTGATCAACTTAAAATAACTTCGGTGTAGCGACTGCTATAAGTTGCTTCTGGGTAAAACTTGACATACTTATACTGAAGGGAAAGCAAAAAAGGCAAAAGTTGGCATTACAAACAACAATAACGGACGGAAACGTTATTTGCAGGCTATGTTTGCTATCTCAACGTAGAGTCAACATTCACTGAGTTCTCATATTTATATACAAGTACTCACACTTATATTATAACTTGTTTGTAATGAGAAAAGTTTGGAAAAGGAAAATATGGAGAACTACCTAACAGTATTTTTAAAGGAATAAAAAAGGCATACTGATGTTTCAATCAAAGTTTTTAGGCATGCGCATAGAAAATTTTATTAACTGATTGGGCTGACTTGTTAGGCTATCAGCGAAAGTTATATTTCATAATACATTTGTTTCTTAACTTCAGGGTTATAAATAGGTAGTACACCCAGTAGACTAACACATTTTTTATATCTTTGTTTTCTCCTGTAATGCTGGACGCCATGTTACTATGTGGTCAAATGCAATATTTTTGCTTCTGAACCATAATGACGACCTCCGTGGCGGAGTGGCGTACACACCGGTTTTCAAGGTGTCGCCTGCTCCGAGGTCCAGGGTTCGATTTACGGATTTCGAATTTTCTCGGGTCTGGGTGTTTGTGGTACCTTCGTTGTTTCTGGTTTCCAAAATACGATTGCTTTAAATAGTTATTTAAATTGGGATCAGAACAATGTATGTAATGCTGTCCACATTTATTTATTTATTTATAATGACGTCTTATAATTTTTTTTGAAGCAAATACATTGTTTTTTCGAAGCTCTACTCATTTGTAATTAATCAAATAAATTTATTTTAAATATAAGTTTTTAATAAGAATATTAATTATAAGAGAGCAGTCTTTACGACGAATAAGTTCCAATATTGCGGAATTCAATAAACAAAAAACGGGAGTTGAAGAATTACTTTTTCGATCACTGAAGTGTTAAGTGAATTTGTTTTGTTTCCTTTTTAAAACCGCCTTACAATAAATGTACACAGTAATTATAAAGTAGATTAGAAAGTAACCTGTAAATGATCAGATATATGGCTGTATGATGTAATAATACGACGACAATTATTGTTTGTATCCTTAAAAAGTTTAAATTTTAAAACTAATTTTCTGATTGGCGAACTAAAACTCGGATAATGATATCCGACTGCTATCTCAGTTGCATGTTTTTAGATTATATTAATTTCGTAGAAAAGTACAATACTTTTAAACTGACAAGGATAGCCGTAGGTACCAGTTTAAAATATCTGGGTAGAGTTAAATCGTTTTTCTGATTACTGACGTGTCTGGCCGATATGACAATTGTTATCTATTGTGTCTTAAATCCATGTTTACAGAGTAAAGGCACATTTTATTTATTAAATAATTTAATCTTTAACTTAAAGAACCTTAAAAATTATTATTCATGACTCATTTTGTTCATACATGGCATTTAAAATCGCCTATAAGTGAATAGGTACGAGTACCATCAACTCGAAAACAAAATTGTATCAACATCAATATTAGAAAAAAAAATTAGGTAATTGAAAAAAAAATTAAAAAAATTAAAAAATGTGGACAACATCACATAAATTGTTCTGATCCCAATTTGAATAACTATTTAAAGCATTCGTGTTTTGGAAACCTGAAACAACGAAGGTACCACAAACACCCAGACCCGAGAAAATGTAGAAAAACTAATTTTTTCTACATTGGCCCGTCCGGGAATCGAACCCGGGACCTCGGAGCAGGCGACACCTTGAAAACCGGTGTGTACGCCACTCCGCTACGGAGAGAATACAATCAAATGAAATGGTTTTAGATTTTACAATATAGTATGAAATAATTTTTTTTTTATAAGGTTTGCGTAATTACCCAATAAAGGAATTTACATCTATAAGCTTAGATATCGCTATATATGTATATAATATATCCAAAGTGCATACATTAACCAGAAATTATGTTTCTCAACTTTTTTTAAAATAACAATTCTATTACCTGCCCCATCGATTCTCCTAGAAGTTTGCTCGTTCTAAGCACAAGATTATAGTAAACTAGCGGTCCCCCGCGACTTCGTCCGCGTAAATTTTGGATTTCCTGCGAGCATTATTTTGGCGCGGAGTTCGGACTTTATTGTAAATAATGATGTCCTCTACAAAACTGTAGTACATTATTTTGCTCTATTATCAATTGTTTTCGCAGCGTTTGCAATTTAATGATTTTCCTTTCACACCTTCGGTTACATAATCGAAGTTTTCATACGGATCCCTTACTTTTTGATAATGTCATATAGCCTATGTCCATCGCAGATAAAGCAGGATTCTTATGGTGAAAGAATTTTTCAAATCGGTCCAGTAGTTTCGGAGCCTATTCGATGCAAATACACAAACAAACAAATCTTTCCTCTTTATAATATTAATATAGATATATGGTCTAACCAATATGTTGTGTACGCGGCACCCCCCAAACATTAATCACTACTTACGTTATAGGCACCGTTCAGCAACATACAAGAGAAAATTAATAGCAAACAAAACCGATTATACGGTTCTAACCATTGGTTGCTTGCGTTCCATCAATGCAGTTGATTGACTTGACAGTTGTTATTTCACTTCATTTACAGCGTTGCTAACCATGTTCTCTATGTTATTTCTGTACAGAGTTTAACTTAAAACCAAAATTTCTTGGCTGTCTATCCTTTATGTTTAGCGCTTAGAAATTATTGCTTGTTTATTAACGAAGTTTCAAAGATATAAATATTAATTTTGTGTTTCTCGGAAATGCGTCTAACGGTTTGGATCAAATTTTATAATTAGATACGGTTTCGCATATTTAACCTAAATAGAAGACTGATTTAAAATAATAGTTAGTTAAATAAATTTGAAGCATTGTCTAACCTTAATTGATGTGATTGCACTTGCTCATAGCAATTGTCGCATGTGTATATTATGAGAGATAGCCCTTCCGTTTGTAATGTCGCTACAATTAGTTTTTATGTGAAGGCGTTTCAAGTGCTCCATAAGACGAGTACATGCAATCAAAATAATTTATAGTAAGTTCATCTACCAGCTTGAATTTGAATGTCGATATCGTCTTCGATGATTACGGGTAGCTATTGTCATTTACCGTCAGCAGTGACAGTGAAGGCGTTTGCTGTTGTAAAGAATGCGTTGATTCTTCATCACTGCTTTCTAAAGCCAGTTCTTTTGATTCATTCACCATTTCTTGGTTTTTCTTAGCGAGTTTCTTTGTTTCCTCCCAGTACCCTTTATTTTCAGATCTAAATTACGCACTTCGAATATGCCATTCTTCAGGAAAGAAGTGAACCTTACCTTTCAAGAAGTGTCGATCATGTAAGAAAAACCGTTGAGCAAAGATTTTTTTAAGCATACATGTTTATTTTGTAATGTTTGTCAACATCCGGGAGAAGAGATGAGAAAAAAGCAAAAAACAAGTTTTGGTGATAGAAACGAGATTCTACATATTCAAACAGTAATGTTTATAAAGTCAGTTTGTTATGTTGGAAAGACACGAAAATATCTTTTTTGGGGTATCTGGCTTTTTCGATCATTTACCTTATATCTAATGTCTCGAGTTCATTTTGGAGTAATGGTGTTTCACTTACATTTTTTCGGTTTATTTTAATGGTATTGTGGTTATTGTGAATTTCTTTGGACCAGTAACTTTCGCTGAAAGCCACCATAATTACACCAATTTATTATGTATAATCATTTAACAGATTTTTTTAAAACTAACACTTTGTACATTTTGAACAAAAGAAATATGTAGGTACGTGCTTGCATAAAAAAACCGTAATCACATTAAAATGTGCAAAGAAATTGTTTACCTTTTTTCATTCTTTAAAAGAAGTGTGTATTTTTTTTAAATAAATAATGTTCCAAGGATCGTGTCATTCTAAAAGCTGAGGCTCTAAAGACATGTAACTCATATTGTCATGAGCTTTACTAATAGATTTATAAGGCTTATATGTTACTTAAGCCTTTAACTGCCGAAGTACTAGACACAATTAAAATTTTATTGTTTGGAGGTCACCGGTGACCCCCATGGCGCTCAATGTGTTAATAAATGTGCGAAGATTTGCCACTGAAATTTATATCGTAGACCTTTTCAACTCAGATTAAGCTTACTTGTTGTTTTGGTATTTAAGTAAACCTTTACCCGAATTCTTATCTTACCCTTTTAAAGTATCACTTGACAGCTGAATAATAGTGTCTAGTTTCATAAGCACGGCCCCGGCTTGAACACCGCCTCGTTAGCATTCCGAAAGAGGGTGGAAGTCAGAAGTCGGGCCTATAACAAAAAGAAAACTGTTAAGAACTTGTATAAACTGATAGACGCTTACAGTTTTGAGTGGGTAAAGTATCTGCAAATGTATGAGTCGAGTTGTGATGCCGGGCAGACGTGATCGGCATTCTGCTCAATCCCTGCGGGCAGACCACGCAATATTTGCTTTTTTTTTATTATCGCATCCATATTTCAACACAAATACCCTCAACAATATTTGGAAGTACTGAGAGCACTAATGCGTGCGTGGCGGGAAAGATGATCCTTGATTCAATATTCTCAACGAAACTCCGGAAGCTCACAATTGAATTCTTAATAGCAAGGAAACGGAAATATTTCTCGACAAGGTAGCTACCCCTGTTTTCCGTATCACAGATCATTGAACTCGCCGCTTTGTTATTAGCTTGACCGTTTAATGTTTGTTGAACTGAACTGATACTTACAATTACAATACGTACTTAGGTACACCTACTTAATACAATATACTATGTTTAAAACTTAAACCAATAATTTAGCAATGCCTCAGTGTATTTGCTGTCATAGCGTTAAAAGATCGATACTTAAGTACTATGGAAATAGTTTACACAACTTAAGTCGTTCTAGCAAATTTCTTCAAGTAGGTAAGATTTTTTGGATATAAAATAATAATTTTCCCTTATATGTAGGTACGTACAAAAACATCTTTCAAAGGAAATAGCCAGTGTTGGGCCTGACTGTTGTGCAAGAACCAGAAAATAACTAATTTTCATAATGTAGTTTTTGGAGCTTGTCGTAAAATATTAATTATCTGTTCTATGGGACAAAAAATTTAAAATTATAATTAAGAATGAAACTGATACCCACAGCATTCTCATTTTAAATCCATTATCCACTATGCAAAGTTGCCAGTCACAAAAAAGCTGATTAAAATTCGATTCGATTGAATTCTGACAGATCGATTTTATTTAGTTGTTTAAATTATAATCTAAAGAATTAGATAAGCTATTTTAAGTAAGTAATGGTCAATTGTGGCAAGACATTTTTACTGAAAAACATTGAAGAATTAATGGGATTGATGAAGATTAAAATGTTTTGTGACCTGTTTTTCACATAAATAAATTGCTAGTATAATTTGAAAAAATCAATTCCTTGAATAATTTTTTTAACTGTCTAAGTTGCGACAACTCTTATATAATATCCCAAATTTTTGTTAAATATTTTAACAATAGGTTAGCATAAAGCAGCGTTTTTGATGTTTTTAAAACTGTTCCCTAAGGAAATAAATTGCTAATGTGAATTAAAGATACAATTCCTTGCATAGAAAAGCGAAAGATTGTAGGTATAAGTCCTATCTCAGGCAGTCAAAAAAATGTATATAAGGAGATGATAATGTTATTATTTTCTAGTGATTCGATTGCAAATAATTGATTGCATCGATTCGATTATTTGTCATAACCTAACTTTCGACTACAAAACATTTAATATTTCTATCACCCCATTAAATAACTGTGAAATTTAAACACACATGAAATTAAGATCCAAGAACCTAGTAAAGTGCTCAATATCATCCATGTAACAGTTAGGCTCAAAGTCCTATAAAAGACTACCTATCTCCTTTTAGTGCAAGCAAGGAGCGTTAAACATTTCTCAAATTGTAAACGCTGTGTTAAAACTACATTGGTCCTCTTTTATGACGCAAAATGTGTTAGAAAATTGTAGTAATTTTAATATGAAGACAAGTTTAGTAGAAAAATTGCCAGATTTTTAGTGAAATATTTTTCAGCACGGCAGTCCGTGTGCTCTCAGGTATTGACAAAAATCTAGGATGCCACCACTCCTCCTTTTCTTATGGATATACGACATCCATACATAGGTAGAGGCGACTTTTGAGAATGACGCCAAAAAAAGACAGCAGCGTGATCTCTTCACCATCGGCCAAACTGCCATCGCCAAGTAACCGGCCAAGCGTAGCGATTATGGCAAAACTTTACTTTTGGAGATGCCATGTCTAGTAAAATATTAATGATGATGATTCAAAATTAAATAGTTAGCTAAATTTGCTATCTGCTTTTAGCTACTAAACACATTGAGCGCCATGGGGATCACCGGTGACTTCCAAACAATAAAATGTTAAGTGCTATCGAGTTACTTATAACAAATCTCTCTCTGTATAAAATCAAACGTTTATATCATATATCCAGTCGGTTTGCAACGTTAAGTGATCCTTTTTACTAAGGCAAATTAAGACGCTGACATGAGCCAAATTCAGCTCAATGAAGATTGTTTTGCTTTAAGCCTATGGCTCGTATTGTTGCCAAATTCTATGTAGTTATAATTGATCATATTTTTGACCTGGTGGTTGTTTCCAAAACACGATTCTAAAAACTTTTCTCGATAGAAAAAAATCTCAAAGTAGCCTCTGAAAATACATAAATTACCATTTTTCTCAGCAGTCCGTATAACAATGATAGTAAAATTTTGCTATATTGTATATTACATGTTGCTTAAGCAAATAGCTGATTTAGATTTTTAATAAAATGGCAATTTTAAATAGCACAACGAATTTTGTTGTTTGGCACTTAGGCCCTTCTATTCCATGCGCTTTTTCTCTGTCACTCCTACCGGAATCGACAGTAATAGCTGCGCCTCGTTGCAAAGAAATTCAAAGACGAATAAATTTGTGGGCGTATTCATTGCTCAAGGTCATCGGCTGTAGTCAGCGTCTTAATACTGAAATTTCCAAGATAACAGCACTGTACCACAATGCTAAGTTTACCCAAAACATTTGGGAGACCAATTCACCAGGTTTAATTTTACTTATCCAAACTTACAAATAATGTATGATAAAGGAAACTATCTTTCTTCTTGTACAATTTTATTCTTCTTCGTCTTACAACTTCAAACTCAAACTCTAACCAAAACTATAACATCTTTCTAGAATTTAATTAAATTTAAAATTCCAAAATCATTCATCTCTCTAATCCCATCTCATCTCATAATAACGACGCAGTAAAACAAAATCGCAGAAGACAACCTGATGTATGTAAGTACCAACATACTCGTACTAAATCAAACTTCGCAAAAAAATTCTTTTTTTATCTAGGAGGGCGTCTGTATGATAAAATAAACAAAAGATTATCAATTTTTACTAAGAGTAGGAACGACTGTAAAAGGGCAGTAACGCAATGGCTTAATACTCTAAATTATGATGATACTGAAAATTTATTAGGATAGGTAATGAGGATAGTTAAATGAATGACAAATTAATTAACGTACACACATACGCACGCTTGCTCGCTCCTATGCACGCACGGACCCACTCTCGCACAGACCTACTCAAACACGCGCGCGCGCGCACACACACACACACACACACACACACACACACACACACACACACACACACACACACACACACACACACACTTAATAGGCATGCCATCAAATTTTAGAGACTAGTGTTAGTTTAGAAGGGGGGCCTGGTGACCTGGAAACAACAAGCTTATTAAATAAGCTCAGTGTCAGGCTCCAGTCTCCCACAACTTAGATGTAATACTGTAAAAATGTTTCTTAATATTCTGTACTTTAGTGTCTAAGTGTGGAAGATAAATAAAAATTTATTATTATTATTATTATTATCCCCTCTTCCTTCCCTTTCATATTATCTTGCGTTCCATTCCTCACATCCCACACTCGACCATCCGACAATTAGTCTGCCCTCAGACTACATTCACACCTTAGCTACACAAAACACATCTTATAAAATAAAAATAACATCTAAACATACGAGGGCGGGTCAATAAGTCCGTGACTTTTTGAATTTCTGACCTCTTTACTGAAAAAGCAACACTACTCCTGTCAACAGGTATCTGTCAGTTGATTCCTATTAAAATTTGAACTTGCTGCGTCAGTTAGTTTGTGTTTGACAGCTATTTTTATCAGACTACCCAGTAATTTGAGGAAAAAATGGAAAAAGGTGAATTTCGTGTGCTTATTAAGCATTATTTTTTGCGAAAAAAACCATTACTGAGACCAAGGCTAAGCTTGATAAATACTATGGGGACTCTGCACCATCGATTTCAATGGTAAAAAAGTGGTTTCCTGAATTTCGTTGTGGCCGTAAAAGCACTGAAGATGCCGAACGTCCTGGACGCCCAGTTGAGGTCTCTACACCCGAAACAATCGAAAAAATTCACGATATGGTGTTGGCCGACCGAAGATTGAAAGTGCAAGAGATTGTGGAAGCCGTAGGGATCTCGCATGGCTCAGTGGTTTCAATTTTAAAAGATCAATTGGGCATGAGAAAGCTTTCCGCAAGATGGGTGCCGCGTTTGCTCACAGTCGACCACAAACGCAATCGTGTAACAACTTCACAGGAAGGTTTGGCGTTGTTTAATCGCAATATGGAGGAGTTTTTGCGCCGTTTTGTAACCGTGGACGAAACATGGATCCATCACAACACACCAGAGACCAAACAACAGTCAAAACAGTGGGTTTCTAAGGGTGAATCGGCGCCAAAGAAGGCCAAGGTGGGTTTGTCAGCCAATAAAGTTATGGCGACTGTTTTTTGGGATGCACGTGGGATAATCCACATTGACTACCTTCAAAAGGGAAGAACAATCAATGGGGAATATTATGCCAACTTATTGGACCGCTTCAATGACGATTTGAAAAAAAACCGACCTCATTTGGCCAAGAAAAAAGTTCTTTTCCACCAAGACAATGCAAGGGTGCACACATGTGCAGTTGCCATGGCAAAAATCCATAAATTGGGCTATGAATTGCTCCCTCATCCACCCTATTCTTCAGATTTGGCTCCGAGTGACTACTTTTTGTTCCCAAACCTGAAGAAATGGCTTGGTGGAAAAAGATTCGACTCCAATGATGAAGTCATCTCGCAAACAAAGGCCTATTTTGAGGACCTCGACAAATCATATTTTTTGGAAGGGATAAAAAAATTGGAGAAGCGTTGGACAAAGTGTATAGAGCTCACGGGAGACTACGTTGAAAAATAAAATGATTTGTTTATCAAAAAATCTGTGTTTTATTCCAAAAGTCACGGACTTATTGACCCGCCTCGTACTACTAAGCATAATCAACAATAGTTCGTTCTTCACCCAACGAAATAATAGTAAATAAAAAAACAAAAGTAACACAAATAAACATCTCTCTCTCTCTCTCTTGAATCTGCTGCTTGACTTTAATTCTTAACTCCTGCTTGTCTCTCTTGTAGATAGATATTTCTCTATTTGCCATCAGTGACAACTTTGAACTTCGTTTCAAACAAATAACATCTAAATTTCTTTATACTTTCTACTACAGCCAAAGCCTCTTGCTTATAGCTTGTATATTCACTCCGTGCTTCTTTTGTTTTCGTACACATATGGTGAACCGGATATAACTCACCATCGTCTGTATGCAACTTTGTCGGCAATCTGGAATCAGTTAGTATCTCCTTTTTCATAATTTTGAAACTATCTCCTTGTACTTCATTAGAGGAAAACTTTACATCTTTCTTAACTTCACCTTCAATCTGTTTTACATCTTGTCGATCTAATTCAGCCTGTTCTTTCAAAGCAACTGGTATATCATTCTTTGCAATTGTGATTGGTGTCTCCTTCGTCTTCAAAGACCTGTAGGTATCCGTCAAATACCTTGCTCGTCTTTGCGATTCACCACTTACCTCAGTACCTAAAATATTACAATCAGAAGCGACATTTAAATTTTAAAGCGATTCTTCGCCCGAAGGAATAAACGAAACGTCTTTGTTGCTCAAAACCATCATTAAACATTGTTGGCCAAGAATAACAGCATAAGACATAGCGTCGTTAAGTACTCTATAAAATAAAAAGTTATCAAAATTAGAATCTTACACTGCTCAAAATTATTTACATTCAAAGCGTTAGTCTTTTAATCGTATCAAATTTACGTCGCTCCCAGAATCTACTAAAGCACAAATTTTATTGCCGCACAAAACAATGTCTTTATATGGTTTCTTCAAATTTTCCATTTTATTTTCCAAACTTTTGTCTTGTCACTTTCACAAATATAACTGTAAAATTTCACGTGACTGGATCGGTCACTTTCGGGTGGTTTCGTTCCTGACTGAACGTCAACACACATCGTCTTAACGCCAGTGCTGCCAACCTCGCTCCTCCATTTCATTCCGCTCGAAGTGCGTGGTGTCTCTTTTGCACTTTTGTATCTCGTACTTGCACCTGACCCGTTTTTGCACTCCCTTGAAATGTAACCGAATGAGTTGCACTTAAAACACTTCTTTCCTCGTTTTTTGTCAGGACATTCCGATGATAGATGAGTTTAATAACCGCAGTTGTAACAAAATTTTGAAACATCTTGATGTCGTTGTAAATGATGTTGATGATTTACAGCTCCTCGTTGGACTGCTTGGTGTTGCTGGTAGCCGCTGTCCGTCTTTTCTTTTATGGTCTCGTAGATTCTCAACTTCTCTTTTAGGCCCGAATATGATTTAATACCATACAACATTATCTTGCTAATCTCATCGTCTACTATGCTGTCGACAATATATTTAATCGCTACATAGTCTGGCATGTTACCTCGTTTACCCAGCTCTTTCATCACAAACATATAGTCTAGGCACCCCTGGTCATGTCGCTTTCTCCCTTAGAATAATGACACCATTCTAAGCTTTCTCCTGACACTCATCATCTCGTGGATGGTCTTACTGTCAACAGTGTCAGGGAAATCTTTGCTGATAGCCATTTTCAGTTCCTCCCAAGACTAGAATGGGCGTTCGGACTTCAACCAGAGTGATGCCGTACCTGTTAGGGATCTCCGTGCAATCAGCAACTGCTGTAAAGGAGACCAGCCAAATATTTCACTGTAATCCTCCACATCCTGGATCCACCTAGTGACAGGATAGGTCGTATCTTGATCGTTGAATACAGGAACTAGCTCAGCCTCCATATGCACCATACTATTGTTACTTTGTCGTGTCATTCCTGCATCCGTCTCCGCGTCCTCAAAATCTTCCTGCCTACAGCTCTTTCGTCGTCTATTCGTGTCCTTAGGCATGGCAACGTAACGATTGCTACAATCCCTTTACGTCGTCGTCGTCATCTTTGTCGTAATCGTTGTTTAGAATTTGCAGAAACCGTCGACGCACACGTCTTTATAAATCGCCGTCGTCTTCCTCGAACACCGAAGAAAAAATCCTTATCCCGGAGGGGCCCCCAAATTTGTACAATTTTATTCTTCTTCGTCTTAAAACTTCAAACTCTAACTCTAACCAAAACTCAAAACAAACTATGACATCTTTCTAGAACTTAATTTTTAAAATTCAAAAATCATTCATCTCTCTCATTCTCTCTTCCTTCCCTTCCCTGTACTAAGCAATAGTACAGACAACAGCACGTCAACCTACCACAAACCGTCAAATTTTGTCAATTGATATTGATCTCTACTCGTTGGACTTAAAGTTGAAAATCAATTCAATGACCTTTAACATTTTGGGTAGGTTGACCTGCCGTTGTCTGCTACCTACTATACAGTTTGAATTTTCAGAATACTTTCCTGACAAATGAAGTCAAAAATTTAAACAGATAAATATATAATATGACTACATTCCCATTCGCTATTCTGCACGTCTATCAGTGTTGTAGATTACATTGTTATTTAGATTAATACGAGAGTAGCATACTAATAGGATGATCGTGCGATCTGCACTGGAATATTCAGAGGTATAGGCGCAACACCGATACGGGTCCGGGGTAGAGATAATGAACAGCTATTAGGAAAGCTTTTGATTTATATAGGTCGGTTCTTAGTTCCAGTAGATTTGTTGTTAGATTTGCTATGGTTAAGTAATAACAGTCCCTGAAAGATAAACATAGTATCGTATTGCTGCATATTATAATTAAAAACATATTTATAATATGCATAAAATTACGTATTCTGGGTAAAGCTCTCTTTACTGGCTTCTTTGGACTCTTATGCTAGCTATTGTGATCTGAGGTTTTTAAATTAATATTGAATAGTGAAAAGCATTCATCTAAATATATTATATGCCACCCAAAAAAGTATCATACAGTTTTAATCTCCTCAAAGTTTGATATCAGACAAATCACAGTATTATGATCTTCTAATACAAGTTTTTTGATTTTGCGAGGTAAAAGTTTGGTCGGTGACTGTTGTTGACGGAGGGCTCGAAGAGGGATTATCGTCGTTCAACTTGTTTGAATATTTAACTTGAATCTGAAAGCTAAGATTCTGCATGTAAAATATCTCTTCTTCTATATAATGGGTAATCTCTTCCAAAATGTGATTAAAAATGGATCAAACGAATCCTTGTTAAACTTTGACATAATATGTGTTTTATAAAATCTATAAAATACATACATATATATACATACATATACATACATATATATATATTATATAAAACACATATTATTATGTCAATGTAAATATAAAAGAAAGTCGTCTTAGTTACACCACTTGTAAGTAGAGAACGGCTTGAAGGATTATTAAAATTTAGGTTTTATTGGATTTGTCCTACTAAAGTTTACGTTAAATAACTAACAAACTGTATTTCTTCATACAAATTTTCAACCCTGCCATATTTGACAACAATGACATGTAAAAAATTCATCAAAATCAAATACTATTCTGAGGCGATATGGAGTGCGCGGGGTCCGCCCGTAACTTATAAAACTTACTTAGCCATTAAAAATTTATTATATTGGATTAATTTCTTTGTGCGCGATAAAGAATATACCTATATTAATTATATTATTACATTTATTTACTTTACCTTAAGGAATCAGTAATTAACGTAGTCCATACAAAATGCACTACATTAATTTTAATTTCCATTTTGAAATACATTGTTAGTTTAAAATCATTGCATTGAAAAATTTCTAGTGCAGACTGGGTGGCGCTCGGCGCAGTCTGGCCGAATGCGAAGAAACATTTTCTTCTACCCGCATATTTTCAACAATGAAACTCCTCAGTATTTTTTTTAATTATCAACCATGATGAAAATAAATATCGAATGATATTTTTTTTATTACTTATTTTTATAGCTTCGTGTATTAACGTCGAAAAGGTTAATAATGCATTGCCTTGAAATATTAATATGCATAGCTTGAAATCCTGATAGTGCTAAGTTTCAATTTATTGTGTAACAATGCAACAAGAAAGTATCTTGGAGGTCTAGTTAATTAGAGGCAAGGCAATGTGGTAGATGCTCTCAAATTTAATCCGAACTGCAAGTCAAGTTACTCGTACGTTAATTAATCAGGAATTAAACAGGACTCTTGGGAGTGCAAAGTAATTACAGTGCTTTACATGAGATGTCACCTTCTTAGTGCACTCTTCAAAATTTCGATTACATTTAATTTAATTTAATTTAACAAAACAATTTTTGACACCATAAAAACCTGTGTTTAAAATAAATATTAAACAAAATACGAGTAGCATAACAATTAATATCAAAAATGAAGTCAAATATAAAATTTTTTTTTGGCTAATTTATTTTATCATAAAATCGAATTTAGATTAGAACCTTCAGTATCGAGATAGAAATTAAAAATCATTCAGATTTCATCAAAGCTTTCAATAATAAAAGCAGAGAACCACAAAAAAAAATTTTTTTTAAATCAATTTAAGTACTCGTAATTAAAATAGAACAATTCTTAAAAAAGAACTTTATATTGAAAGGCGATTCTTTGAAAGGTTGTTTGTTACTCAATCACACCAAAACAGCTTCACAGATCTTAATGAAAGGAGATGTCCCATAATAGGCCCAGACATAGTACACCATTTTCAAAAAACAAGAAAAATTTACTGTTTCTGGGAAAAATACATATAAATTTATATAACGTACAATTTAGTGGTTCAAAAATACATAAGATCGAATAATTTATCAAACTCCATTAGGCATTCCAAGATGGCGTCAATCTAAAAAAACTTTAAATGTCAGTAGCTGTCATTCCCCATGTCACTTTGGCATAATCATTCACTTCAAGTTTTTGTTCTACTTGTCGCGTTTTAAATGTAGTTCATTATAACGACCTCGTTTTTTTCGATTTCTAGATTTGGTATTGATCGACACATTACTTTCATAATGTTTGTTGTTATTACAGCAAGCGATGGCACTCGACTCCTAGATGCGCAATTTTGAAACTGCCAAAACTGACAGACGTCATCAAAATGTCATCTTCCGCCATGATGGTTTTGTTGTTTTGTACTGCTATTTTCTTACTTAACTCTTTATTTGAACCACTTAACAAAGCCATTTTAAAAGAATTGGATAGTAACAAAATCTTGTAGGTGTATTGGTCTATCTTTTGGTGGGGTGTACAGGTTCTGGGCCTGGCCTCCATACAATTTGGGACATCTCCTTTGGCATGAAGACAAATTTTAGACTGTAAGAGTACAGAGGATACTTTTTATCCCGGAAAACATCACGGTTTCCGTGGGATAGTTTGCATGATTTTTTAATATTTTTAATATTTTTTTATTTCTTATTTGTTGCACCGCCCACAAAACATTTCTGTTTAGCTCAATGGTCGACAGGCAGAGAATGCCAGACGGCATTAAGTCCACTTTTGGAACATATATTTGTATTGTGTAATAAATTTTTAAATAATGAAAAATAGGTCGTGAAAAAAACAATTTACCTAGCTCTTTGCACATAAATAAAACTTGTAAACGAAAAATACGCGCCCTCTCACTAACTGTTGCTGGTGCCTTGAGTATTATTTAAAAGTAGCTCATAATTGGATAATGCTTTGTCCTTCTGAAGCTATAAGTTTCTTATACAAAATCCCCTCTTACCTCGCGTTCTTATCATGCCATTCCTTTAGAAATAGCATTAATAAGTACACTTTAAAAGCAGTATTTATATTTTGAGTAGCGCTTGCAACTATCAAGGCTAGTTTTTGTCCGGCTATTTACCATAACAGAAGTGATATATCGGTTATCAAAATACGCCGTTTTTTTAAAAGATATCAAAATATTACGTTTTATATTTGACTTGTATACTAGATGACTTTTTCATCTCCTTCCGAATTCTTAATAGGCATTAAGTATCGTATTAAGAAAATTTTACTTACATTTTTTATTTCATAAATGGGCATTTATGAAGTAAAAAATGTGGGTATCAACCCAAAATATTTTTCGCAACATAGTTTTAAATTTTTACGGTCCTAAGCCTGTGAAGGAATGAAGGGAAATTAAACTATACATATGAATAGTCGTAATGGATGAATGAGATGCGCATCGCGATAAAAGTGTTGCTACGAGGCCGTATCAAAAAATTTAGATTATTGGCGGACATTTACTAGCTACTTTATCTTGGCATTTTTGTACTGGGCTATACCAAAAGAAAATATACGTCATTATTTTTTCGTCTCGTAGATTGTTTTATTAAAATTTGGAAGGTTGTTAAAAATTCATCTTTTGACGATCTCCGTGGCTGAGTTGCGTACACACCGGCTTTAAGGTGTCGCCTGCTCCGAGGTCCCGGGTTCGATTTCCGGACGGGTCACTGTAGAAAAAAGTATTTTTCTACATTTTCTCGGGTTGTGGTACCTTCGTTGATTCTGATTTCCAAAATACGAGTGCTTTAAATAGTTATTCAAATTGAGATCAGAGCTACACAGTTCAGTACAAATAAATCACATACATATGTTGTGTTGTCCATATTATTTATTTATTTAAAATGTATCCAGTATTTCCCATCGTAGGGAGACCAAGTAGACTGATGACATTCTAAAATTGCAATAGACACACGGGTACAAACGGCTTAGAGTAACTTGTTATGGAGGCCTAGATTGGAGAAAGGCAACCGAGTTTTTTTTACCATTGGCCAAACTGCGATCGCCAACCCGATTGCCGAGCGCAGGGATGATGCAAATCCTCATTCTGAGAGGCCTACGTTAGCTATGGACCAATGATATTTTAAAGTATTCATATGGTATGTTTAAAGTACGTGACTACCATTTGGATCAGTGGTAGTATTTTTTGTATCTGACTTTCTGCAGTAGTCCTGCACTAATCGAGGGGTATCTTGGGATGCAGTATAGGGATTATCGTCGGTCGATGTCATTTCACATAAAAATGCTGTCTGACGGGCCTCTGCAGTTAAATTCAGTTTTTTGTTGTCTAATAGACTGAGTTTTTTTTTAATTATATGTATGTTTCATATGTTTTCCTCTTGTTCACAGTATGTAACCAGTTCGGCCGAGGAGTAATCGCAATGTTGGGCGCGGTAACTCCAGATTCTTTCGACACGCTCCACTCGTACACAAACACGTTCCAGATGCCTTTCGTCACACCCTGGTTTCCTGAAAAGGCAAGTAGTGCTAAGAGATATTAATAATTATAAAAAAAATAAAAATATGCCGAAGTAATATGTCTGTTGTACTTTTATTTTTTTGCATTCGAACCGCAAATCTTTATTAGATTCAATTTTGTATACTAACTAAAAATATTAATTTTAAAAGTTTACCTGTAACCCTGGGATTAGGGAAGTTTTTTTCATAGAACGGCAACGATGGTTATAAGTATGTATGAACTCAATAATGTCTGAATGTAATTTGTAGTGCTTTCTATAGAGAAACATAACCATAATCCTGGCATAATAAGTCATAAGCAGAGCTCTTGCTGCTTATAACTAAGTCAGATACCCTGAGAAAGGTCTCCAGGAAATCTTTTTTTTTTCTTTGTTAAGTCACAAGGTTAAAATAATAATAAATACAATACAATACGAAAAGATCAATAAAACTCTGCTAAAATACTAGTATAACTAATGTTTTCTCATATTAACTGGTTTTTTCAGCTTTCTGATAAGGATTTTGAGTAACAGTTGTAAAAGATAACAGTTATCGATGAAAAAACAGTCTAACCTTAAACTTTAAGAACAAAAAACTTAGGTCAGTTTTGCTACCCTATATCTTTAATTTTTCAGTGAATTAAATTTGAGCTACATTCGAAATAAAAATTTCTAGTCTTAGGCCTTTCCAAAAGAAGGATATTTTATGGCTTACGAGTCGGAGATCGTTAGTTTAACCAATAATTGTGTTTAAGTGTGTTCTCACGGTTAGTACTCGTGGCAGTGGGCTAGCCATATTAGCCGCAGAACCGAAAACCGCTGGGGTAGGTAAATGAGTTCTTGAGTGGAGTCCGCGTCTGAGCAAACGTAGTGTAGATCACCCTCAAGCCAGGTAGAGTGATGATTTCCGCAAGATGGCTGGCAGAAGCTGGATTCGAGAAGCCGAGGATCGGCCTAAGTGGCGTGCGACTGCCTCCAGTTGCACCTGCCTGCACTTAGGTCGATCCTAGGCTTATGTTGACTGCGATAGGCTGATGATGAAGATGATGTGTTCTCACGCTGTTGTCGGTCTTTTTCTGGCCATATATCCCTAAATCGCTTGTTATGACACCCATAGAATGAAAACTAAAATAAAAGAGCATTTCTATTAAAATCGTTCATTTTGTCCTACGCATTCCTGTTTTTGTTGCATAAGAAAATAGTAAAAGCTGTGTAAATACTACTTTAATAAAGTCTTAAGAATAATTAAATCAACAGAAGTCGACAGTTCCTAGTTCATTCAAAATAAAAATACAGTTTTCATTAATAATGGAGCTACTCGTAGTAGCAGAAGTAATTATTTCTTTTGTAGATAAGATACTTATATAACTTTGTTATGTTTTAAGAAGTGGGTAGTATGATTGTAATAATTAAAACTAGTATTAAATATCTACAGAACTTGTCCCAAAAATTGGATACAGCCAAAGATCAGAGATAGAACACCCCTGCTGGAAATACGCAGCCCACATACGCAGTTTCTAAAATTTTACGTTGTGTGTTGTGAATTACTTCTAAACCATTTGAATAAAATCATCTTAACTTCTAATAATACAAAATGAATTAAATTTGATTTTCTCCTTTTTAATAATGCTGTAAATGTAATAACATAGATACAAAAAGAAAAGTAACTGAAATTGAAAAGGACTATTAAAAATAAAATCCGATTGATTAGATTAACTCCGGACAAAATGCAATCGCGCCCATCTTTTATTTTTTTCAGAATAAATATTGTCTTTTCAATCGAAGGTAGTGAAGGCAGGAATTTAAATACGAAACTGAATTAAGATACGCTACTATTTTGATTTCGAAAACAAAAAGCAACAGCCCCAGGCCTTTTGAATGTCTATCGTTGTCGCTACGTTGCAAGAAGTTAAAGCGTAAAGCTTTTAATTGAAAGGAAGACAGCTCTAATTGTGGAATGAAATAAGAAAGGTCCCGGATTTCTACAAAAGCTCTCGCAAAAGATACAGAGCGGTCAAATAGAAAGAGTAATTGGCTGAAAATGAGTCGACTAGAACAGCTTTTCTACCTTTCATTTCGTAACTAATACCAAAATGTCAATGTTGACATTTGAGAACTGAAAATACGCACATAAACTTAAAGTACGTGAATATAAATAGTATTTTTTTTAAACCATACATAGAAAACGAAAAATTATAGAAATTAAAAGGTTGCAATCTATTTATTTTGTGTCCTCGTTGAGTGAGGTTATTTTCTGGATTTATTATAAGGATGATTTTCTGAAATTGCTACGCTTGTCAGGTAGATTAGCGATCGCAGTTTGACCTGCAGTGAAGTGATGTCGCCGCTGGCCATCTTCTTCTAGTTATACTTCTTGTTTAAGCAACTCAAGAAGTATAACTAGAACTTACACTTGCAAACCACAAGACGACAAGGCTTAGGGTTGATGATATTTTTAGGCTAATTCACTAAACCTCGACAAACTCAGACATCTTTCTTTTGGCTTCAAAGACATTTAAAAAATATAATACCGAAGACTTACTGAAGAAGCCCATTTTTGTCTTTTCTTTAATTCTACCAACTCTGAGAACTTTTCTATTGCTCTTTCCCGAGAGATTGCTATGGAAGAGTTGTAAAAAAAGTTAATTATATGCAGCGACGAAATACTATTCCTCGTTTTAAGTTGGTCTGATAGCAAATTCTCCAACTGTAATTAGACTTAAAGCATCAAGCATATTGCTAAGTGACTTAGGAATGGAATCGAGACTAGAAGAAAGACTGCGGTTTGTGTAGAGATAGGGCGACCATCAGCAGTGTGGTGGTGCGACCTTTAGATGATTAATAATACATGTTTACATTGCACAGCCCTACCAGTAACCGCAGCAGCAGCCGCAGAACTCGTATTAAGTTAAATACCCTTAAAACTCTCAAGGAAATAAGACATTACTTTTTTAATAAGTATTTTATGTGAAATTACAGACATGGTTTGTGCTTAATTTAGAGTTTCCACAATGACCCTTATTTTTAAAACTCACAAAAAACATTTACCTACATGGTAGAACCCCGAATAAACTAACTCTTTAAAAAAATCTGTTCTCTGCTTCAATGTTATTTAAATTTTTATTTCGGCATAATTTTTTTTGCTCATATTATGATGCAATTACTTTTTACTAAAGCTTTAATTCTCTTTCGATCTTTATTCAATTGCCAAATAAATGTATAACCATTTAATTTTACTAGAAAAATTAAATATAAGGTTAGGTTATTTTAAATATGTGTCTTAAGTACTATAATCACTTGGGCGAAAAACAGTACCTAGATGTCATAATACAGTACCGACGAACGGATTACACAGTTATATTTTATTTGATTTGTATCAATGCAGGTTTTTCTTAAATTAACACCGTGTCTTGTTTTTAGGTGATTCCTCCTTCATCTGGACTTATCGACTATGCTGTGAGCATGCGACCCGACTACCACCGCGCAGTCATAGACACCATCACGTTCTACGGCTGGAAAAACGTCATCTACATTTATGATTCTCATGACGGTACGTAATCTATCTTTAACTAACTGACTTGTGACACGTTGTTTTGTCGTATAAATGAGAAGTTGGTGGCAGAGTATTGATGAATGATTATTTTTAATACTTATATTATCATATTCCGGATGAAAGCAAATCCAAAAATACAATATTCATGAAATTGGCCCAGCTGTTATCGAGTAATAAATTGTGTAACTAATACAACAGTCTTTTACATATGAACTGAAAGTTTCAAACGTATTCGTCTGAAACATTCTATTTTAAATTTTCTTAGAGTTCTTCAGGTTAAAACAACTTACCTCAACTTTAAACAAAATGATAACAGTATTCTATGTTGTATTTTATCTGTGTTGTTTGTAACTGCTTAAAGTATTTGATAAATCATGTAAATTATTAATATTTGTTTTTTTTTCACTGTTAACATTGACTGACGCGACAATCTTCAAATACGTACTGAAATCCTTTTTTATAGGTACTACCTCAACTCGTATATAGTTCATTCATTTTTATGCAGGAAAAATATTCTAGTTTAATCTTAAAATAACGGTGTTTTTTATAAATTTAGTCGTAAGTCATTCATCCCTAAAATTGGAAATAACACGTATCAAATATAGCATCAAATGGCTTAATTCAATATTCCAATTGACAACATTTTTAGATACTCTATTTTTGCTTTGAAAGCGCTTGCGAGGCTCGTCTATTGGCTAAATATTGAAACGATTTTCAGTTACAAAAACATTTCGTTATTTATTTTAACAAAAACTGTAATTTAATTCATTGGCCTTAAAAAATAATCATTGACATATATATAATTTGTCTGTGTTCTAAACAAATCATTTGATTTCAAATTATATTCAAAATATACAAAATAACAATAATTATTCTGAAGTTAGAATGTATCTGAAGTCTGTATTTCCAAAAGGGAAGAAAATGCATTGTTTTTTTCAAGCGACTGAGTCCGGAATGTTAATTCCCGGCTTGGCTACTACATTTTCAGCCCTCTTTGACATAATGAGCACAATATTTACAATAATGAGTTTAATTTGGTATTCATGGACACGCTGGCAAGATTAAACTGATAATCAGAAATTCATATAGTAATTTGTTATTAAAACTGAAATACTTTTTGTAACAATCCAAAACAAAATGGGCAGAATTAAAAAAAAAGTCTATTTTAAAAACGAATGACTGTTTATTTTTTTAAGGAATAGTATAAAACAATACACAAACGTAATGAGTTCTGTTTAACATTTCACTAAATGGTGTTACAGCATTTTTATTTGTCCATGTATCCTGCTTTCATTCAATGCATAATAATTATTTGAACCAATTAACCTGTTTAACAAATTTACATGCCCTCGTTATTACTAAATACCTAACGATACTAAAACAAATTTTACAATTTTGTATTACTATGGAGTATATATTTTTTGAATGTTCAAAATGGATTACATTTTTTATATCGTCACAGCAATGAAGATAATGCTTTACTTTTTTATGGCCACTTAAATGCGTTGACTGCTACGGCATGTAAGAACTGATTCAGTTTCTCCGCAATCATGGCGTTTAATTAAAATATCGGACCCTCATGGTAGTTGATAAAACCCTAACTATTAACACATGAAAGAGATGTTATGCCGTCCATCTGGCAGTAATACATTCCATACAATAAAATCGGAATGGTTAGTATAATCGGGGAGCTCTTTCGATCGCATAATCTTTTTCATCATAATGTTGTTTAACATAACAGTTGCAACATAAAGTTTTTTCCATATATTATGATAGGCAGTGTGTTAAAATCAAGTGTGAGCGCTAGTTGTTTTTTACATATATCACATACGTAAGAGGCTGCTCTTCCCGCAGCGCCTGTGAAGAGACGTACCTAATGCTTGTTTGCTTTGAATAATTCTTATTTTCATCATAGTACCTGAATTAATAATTGCTAGCTTGCCTGCATGCAAGCATCTTTATTGTTCACCTGCATTCAGGCTAGCGTACATGCGTGATTTCGATTAAAGTCCATTTTATATTTGCTAACTTAATGGTATTCTACATGTATGACTTGTAATCTTTATGCCATAGAATGAGATGCCAATATGATAATAATACGTTTAGTTAGCGTGATTGTAATAACAAATATGCATGAACGTGTTATGCACAACAGTTCTGCTGTTGTATGGTTATAAGAAAAAATGTTATGGAGAAATAAAGTTATGCTTAATGATTTATTCTGTATAAACGTTATGCAAAATGAAAATAATGCCACAAAACGTCATTCCTATTTTTTTATGCGACACAATATATGGACCCTTAAAATTGAACTTGAAAGGCACATAAGGCGGCGTATTCCTAAGAGGAAGCGTTTTTGACTTTTAAACCTATCTAAGAACTAGAAAACAGCATTTTAAACAACATTTTAAAGTCTGAAAAAAATAATTGTATTAGGGGTTGAAATAACCGTTTTGTATGGACGAAATCGAGAAAAGACATTTTTCCATACTAACAATTTTTTAATTTTTTTTAAAAATGCCTGAACCGTTTTCGATGCAATTAAAGGTGAAAGTTAGATGGTTATAAAGCTACGCATTATAGTATTTAAATTTCTGAAAATCAAAGTATATAACACAAATATACTTAATTGAAGCAAGAAGGTCAGCTGACACATTGTAAGGGGTCTTTTCAACGACTTCCTTTGAAGTAATAGGCACTAGTATTGCATTTTTTTTTTAGTCAAAAGTTACTTTATTTAGTTTTTGATACAATACAAAAATAAGTACGCAATAATATGACTATACTTAAGAGCTATAAACAAAATAAAAAGTGGGAAAATAATCGGCAATTTCATATTTTAACCCCTATTATTAGTTAAGCATTTAGTCTAGTCACAGTCATTATCGGTTACACGATTTGTTTAACTTGGCTCGATAGAAAAAAATCACAAACCTACATCTTTTTGAATTTTTTTTTTCCATGTGACGACTAAACTACAGACATTTGAAATAAATATTTTATGCTTGTTTAAAGCTACTAAATTTTTATAGATATATTTGCTGAGTTGAATTCATTTAATGATATTATACTTAATTACTATGTTTAACGCGCTGGCGCTTAAGGAGCGCATAGGTGCTCCGTAATAGGCGATCGATGGTTATCGATCCATATATCCCGAACTACCGGGCCTCAAGCCGTTAGTCCCGGCTTCTGTGTCGCAAGAACAAGTCACGTCAGACACCTGAAATAGGCGACTTGGAAAGCTCTGACACCAGCCTATACTTATAGGTAATTAATGTAAAAAGAAGAAGAATATTCCTAACAAGCTAATGTTTATAGACTTAATTATGATTTAAATAAAATTACATTTCATCCAAAGTTTCTGTAGCATTTATTCTGGTATAAATGCTAAGCTAACTTGTAGCCTTTTCTAATCAATTAGAAACAAAGCTACAAATACCGGTACTGGTAGCTTTGTTTCTAATTAAATTTAAACTCTCAGGCAATTGATTTTTTCTAAGATGACACTTATTTCATAAATATAGTTTTTGTTACTACCTACTAAAAGCTTTTAGCAAAGACTAACACTTACTTACTAACACAAAATTTATTGAAAAGTTCTAACACTTCATCGTCTGTTTGTCTATTATTTAATATCAATTACCATCTCATTCGTGTTTAGTGTATAATTTCTGCTATCATATTTCGAGATTCGTGGCACTTTAAAGCGCACTAATGAATTGCTTCAGTAATCTATCTGTGAATGCTTACTTTTAAATCGTTAACGATGTAACTTAACTTTTTATTCAGTTACTCTGATGAAAAGAAGCACTTTTCGAAGTCAATGAACTTAGTGAGCCGAAAAATTCTTTATAGTAACGTAACACGTATTTCAGGATGGCAAACACTTTTGTAAGTTATGTTCTGCATCGGAACGACACCAATGCGACATAAAATTCATTCTGCGTCACAGTCATAGGATCACCTCTGAGAAAAGAGCACTTTGCAAACGGAAAAGCTCATTTACATACAAAACGTGGCTGCGCTTGAGAACTTTCACATAACTATTTGTAAATATAGCGTCAGTTTGTTGAAAACGATACGTCTGACGAAATATAAACAAACAGCATCACTTTTTTTAATATCTTTATTTATGGAGAAGGTTTAAAAATCGGATCTAACTATTGAAATGTTATAAAAATTCGAAAATTTTCGTATTATCCTACTTATTAACTGGCTTACAGTGTTGGATAATTTTAGCTTACGAACTAGCAGGACTCTTCATCCAATTGAGATAATAACTTAAAACATATGTGTCGCTTGGTTCTAAAGTCCGTTAGACTTCATATTTTTTGCACAATGTATTTTTTACTTTAAATAACAAAACTATAACAACAAAATGTTGTTTTTAATCTTCAAAAGTGCATTATTGTTAAAAGGGTTATTATAGCCTTGTATTAGTTTTAAGCGGTCTTTGCAATCTGTATCTTAACAATTTTTTAAAGTAGGAAATACATATCCCTAATAGTAATTTTTTGATGTCGTTTGTATAACATATTATTATTTAATTGATCTTCCCCGTGTCCATGTAAAACCGTAGTACCAGTAGATACATCCAGTGGATGGAATACAGTATAGTTCAATGTATTTATTTGTCCGCCACCACATACAAAATACAATGGAGCTGGCATGTCTGTGAGGCAAAAGTTTCTAACTAATAAAGAAAAAAAGCATACGAAGTGATATTTAATTTTATCGTTCAGTTAAGCGTTGTACAACACATTAGAAATCCTTACATGACACCTTAATGACCAGCCTGAAGCTAGAACTAGAGCTCTTAATTAGTACTGGGAACATTTCCAGTTAAACTTTACTTTGCGTTAAGGTTTTAAAAGCAAGCTATCTGAAGGAAAATAAAAATAATAAAGAACCATCTAAAGAGTAAGTGCCAGTGACATCTTAAGTATTTGGTGCAGATGATAAGTTTGAAGTCAACGAAAAATCGGTCAAGTTACAGTGGACTTACAGGCGAAGGATTCCGTACCTGCAAAACGATGGCGCTTTTTCCAATTATCTTGTATTTTACGGATACAGCGGTTTTAAACGGTTTTTTTTTACTTTAGTAGGTACTGGTATTATTAATTTTTTTAACTGATTCATAAATATGGCCAACTACTCTTCCAACTGAGATAATATTTTAAATATAAAAGTAAAGTAAAGTAACAGCCTATAATCATCCTACTGCAGGGAAAAGGCCTCCATCATTGAATTCAAGTTACCACAGCAATGATGGGTGAACTGGAATAATCACCACGCTTGCCAAATGCTGGTTGGTGATCACAAACCCGAGCAACGTTCGAAAATTCGAAACTTTTTGTTGCCCGACCCGGGATTCGGACCTGGGACCCCGAGATCTTGGCCCGGTGTTTAAACCACTAGACCAAAGGATATAGTTACGAGTATTGTTGAAGTCGAGAAAAATACTACAACACAACGTTTTTTTTAATTCGTATTTACATCAGTCCCCTTATTTCATAAATCATTTACGGCCGGTCCTTATAACCTATCTATCTTCAGTTTTGGCATATCGGAGATAGAAAACAACTTCTGTCTTTGTTTCTCAGGACGGAAAAATCAGAGACAGAAGATGTTTTCTATCTCCGATATGCCAAAACTAAAGAGAGATATATTATTGGGACCGGCCGTTACAGTGACTAATAATGGAAACTGAAATGTGTTAATTTTTAGACACTGTAAATGATTGTTTGTTTATGAGATAGCTCGCCTGGCCCGACAGCAAAGTCTTGTAGTAGAGCACGTTGACACTATTTTAGTTCGGAATCCTAAAAACCAGCTCAATGCGACCATATTCAAACCATAGCTCAAGTTGAACTCATTCTATGGGTACCATTGATAGTTATTTTTTGAAGATCTTACTATGACCTCTGCAGTACTTTTTCACATTAAGAAACAAACTGAAAAGGCAATTATTGCTATTCAAAAAAGTTGAAGTTCTATTCTAGGTCCTTGACATTTTGTTGAGTGGAGGCCATTTCAGTTCTTCTATTGTAGGATGAAATCGTAGGTAGCTTTTTGTGTAATGTTTATCAGAGAAACTGTATTTTTTATGTTTTCCTTTTTAAATTAAACTGTTTGATGTTACTTTAATAATCTTTTTATTTTTGTTTCTATGTGAGCAGCAATTTTATTTATCACACAAAATGCTACACGAAAAAAAAAAAAAATCTAATAGGATTAAAGTAATACTGTTTAGGGATCTTTATAAACTAGTTTCATTTTACCAAACTAACTGCTCTGTTACCAACAGATAAAACAGGTGTCCATACATTTACTTTTTAGGGTTCCGTACACAAAGGGTAAAAACGGGACCCTATTACTAAGACTTCGCTGCCTGTCCGTCTGTCCGTCTGTCCGTCTGTCCGTCGCTCTGTCACCAGGCTGTATCTCAAAAGCCGCGATAGCTAGGCAGTTAAAATTTTCACAGATTATGTATTTCTGTTACCGCAATAACAACAAGTACTAAAAACATAATAAAATAAATATTTAAGGGGGGCTCCCATACAACAAACCCGTTTTTTGGCCGTTTTGGTACGGAACCCTTCGTGCGCGAGTCCGACTCGCACTTGGCCGGTTTTTGTTGGTAGTTGTAACTACACAAGCAGTTATGTATTAATTCAACCACCAAAAAACTAGTTTAGTAATGATTTTTCCCTATAATCTCATTTGTAATACAAAACTCTAAAACGAACAGACATTTAGAGCATAAAAGTAAGTGCACCTCAAGTAATTCAGTGTGATTCGAGCGCCAGCACTAACTCCTGACAGTTAGCAACTCCAATAAACTTCTTAGATAAAAATGAGGAAGTATATGATGATGAGCTGTACTTGACTTAGTATTTATTGAGTATTCACTCGTTGAACGCCCCGTTGGTCTAGTAATTTAAATACCGTTCCAAGATCTCGGGGTCCCGGATTCGATCTCAGGTCAGACAGCAAAAAGGTTCGAATTTTAGAACATCGCTCGGGTTTGTAATCACCAAGTTGGTGACGACCCGCATTTGGCAAGCGTGGTAATTATGCCCATACCCATCATTGCCATGGTAATTTGAATTCAATAATGGCGGATTTTGCCCTGCAGTGGGATAATTATAGGCCGTTGCTATTTTTTTTACATGTATTGTATGTGTTTTATTGTTAACATGTAGCCTAACTTGTTATGGAAGTAGACCGCTTGCTATGGAAACAAATGGAAGAGGCCTACACCCAGCATTGGGCTGATACAGGCTGAGAGAGAGAGAGATAAAGTAGCCTATCTAACATGTAGCTTACATCATAATGATGAATTTGGACGTGTTTCCTGTCGCTAAATTCTTTTCCAACTAAGTCCAAAAAATAAAGTAACGAACTATAATCATGGCCGTTATATTTATATTTCATTTAAATTATAATACTAAACGAAACTGCTAAGCGTACATAGATTCACTTTGGGGGTGCTGAGACTATCGCATGTGCCTGGAATTTGCGATCCAGGTGTAGCTTTGAGACTGTTTTCCTTCTGACATACTTCAACACTACACGAGGAACATGTCCAGTCAATTTGCTGCAGGCTTTCTTATAAAGCTTTCTATATTCTTTTTTTATATTAATACAGGAGAGTCAAAAATTTATCTTATTCGAAATGCGAACGTTTGATAGGATGTTTGTTGCTTAATCACGCTTGAACAGCGAAAGTGGTCAGGATAAAATTTGGCATGAAGTTAGTTAGGAATGTTGCACATAAGCAATATTTTTTCACTGAATAATATTAGGGGTTAAAGTATGAAATTGCCGTTTTGTATGGACGAAATCGAGAAAAGTCATTTTTCCATACTAACAATTTTTTAGTTTTTATAAAAACAGCTGAACCGTTTTCGATGCAATTAAAGGTGAAAGTTAGATGGTTATAAAGCTACGCATTATAGTATTTAAATTTCTGAAAATCAAAGTATATAACACAAATATACTTAATTGAAGCAAGAAGGTCAGCTGACACATTGTAAGGGCTCTTTTCAACGACTTCTTTTGAAGTAATAGGCACTAGTATTGCATTTTTTTTAGTCAAAAGTTACTTTATTTAGTTTTTGATACAATACAAAAAGAATTACGCAATAATATGACTATACTTAAGAGCTATAAACAAAATAAAAAGTGGGAAAATAATCGGCAATTTCATACTTTAACCCCTATTAAATGCCCGTTTGGTATAGTTAGTATCAATTTCAAAATCATGACATGAAGCAACAGTAAGCATTCAGTTAAATGGTAAAAGAATGAACTGAAAGTAAAATTATAAGTCTACAAGTTTCAATAAACAAAATTAATATTATTAAGTCAATGTTAAGTGGACATTCACCTAATTACAGCTAACAAAAGGATAAGAGCTTAGGTTTACATGCATAGCAACGGTGTGTAATAAAAGGGATTATTTTTATAAGACGCCTGTAGAGGCGGAAATAGAGATTGGGTCTGCTTGAAAAGGAACACAGACCTTTCTTAAATAACACCCTTTTCAGGAGGCTGTCACAGCTGAATCAATCTCCTTATGTACATAAAAAAGACACTAATACGTGCTGACTGTATTGTCGTATATATAAAATTATATTGAAAATTTCATGACACGATAGACATGTATTTCACATATATATTATATGTAAAATACATGTCTATCGTGTTTGTGTTTCTTTTGTATGTCGTTTTGTGCGTCGTTGTTAATTTGAAAAATGCGAATGTTTTGAGGGTTGGTTGTTTCTCAATCACTCCAAAACGGTCAATCAGATAGGTTACCTACAGTCTGGAGTAGCACATAGGCAAATTTTTATGACCTGACTACGGTAAAGCCAACCGGAAGTGAAATGATTTCAGCAGTCTATGTATATAATGTGAGTTTTTATTTCGAAATTAGTGGCTAAGCTACTGATATAATTTTGGTGTATGAGGTATCAATCGATTCCTTATTACAGTTCGAGTAACATATTATATAGACTACATTATGTTAAAAACGACGATACATGGTGATTGCGAAGACAATATTTAGGACTAATTAAAAAAAGTTTGCATTCATAACGTGTCATATCAAATAAAGAAGACAAAATTCTGAGTTCAAAAATATTCAAACAATACAGCAAATATACAAAACTTTAAATTAATTGCATTTTCGAAGTCGTGTTACAGGTTTCAAAACTATTTATCACGTAAAAAGGACGGTTCCGAGGGATTGTTTCTAATTACATACAAAGTCGAATGCAATGGCTAGTATTAAATATTATGAAGCCGAAATATTTTAAACTAGGCATGAAATGCGACTCGGACGTTAATCTAATTCGCAAAATTTCTCGTGTTTTCAAAACATTCCGTTCGCAATAAAGCAATTGCTGGATGGTCAGGTCCCGTGTGGGATATTCATCCTACATATACGAGTATGTGCTGAGTTAATTTCGCTCGAATACTGACTTGATTCAGTACTTGATGGGCAGGTGCTAACCTACTAAAATATTCGAACAGCCAAGTCACGTGACTCAATAACGTACTCGCTAACTGGTAATCAAAAAAAAGACTCAAAATTTGATTTTCTATTCATCAGGAATAAGAATCGTAGTCTGACTATGACATTAAATGCGGTGCTATGAGCTATTTACTGCTGTGTATTCAACGAGTGATAAAAATTCCATACATGTTACGATTCCGAAAATTCTTCAATTTTTTTAAGTACAGAGAGGTTTAATTTTACTTTTTATCTAACGCTATACGAATGTTAGACTATTTACAATCACAACGCGGCGGTTATAGTTATAATAAAATTCTGGTTCAGATTCCGTTTATTTATAATCTTACTAATATTACAAATAGGAAAGTTTGGATGGATATTTGCTACGAAAGTGATTCAGAATGGATTATCGAATATGCATTTAATTTAGCACAGAGATAGATTATATGCTAGAACAACTGTTATACATAAGATTTCGCGGACAATTGTTACTATATAAAAGATATTAAATTATTCTAGACGCACTAACCAAGGTTTCTATTTAAGCCGTTTTTTTGTATATCAGCCTGATGATCATGATTTTAACGAAGTGACTACAGCGCTACACTAGCACCTCACTGTGTGTTCTAGGTGTGAAGTACTACTTATGTACTATTTGTTCTGGGTCTAGAAGCTAGCTACGCGCTTAGATATAATATAATGAAAACTTAAGAATTGAATTTGATTAACACTCTTTTTCGATGCTTCAGTTCAGTTCACTTTTATGTTATTAATTCTGTCTTATAAGAATACCATATCATGCTTTATTTCTGTCGATATCTTTACACCGAATACACAAGATAAGATAACCAATAGTGTTAAAGAAAAAATGCTAACCCGAAAAAACCTGTTACAAAGGTAATAGCCTCCATTCCGCCATGAAGGTAGCCTATTTTATCAAAACTTTTTTAGTTTCTCTAAAGTGTGATTGAGTCAAGCTGGCACGTAAAATACGTCTTGGGCTGAACGTAAAAATAAGGTACTGAAAATATTTTTATATCAATGCTTCTAAGAAGAGGTGCGCCGGGTAGTGTAATGTAAGTGGGATTCGATGCGGGTTTTTTTTGTTAATTATAGTTTTTAAGCCTCCGATGACGCATATAAATCGTATCGTATCGAATAGTGAGAATATTCAACAACACAAAACAGTCAAAAATAGTTATACTTTCAATCGGTGTAGGATTGTTGCTTTGGTATACAAAGCTATAGCTTTCCCCCCGCAAATCCAGTAATAATTTTGTCTCTGCAAAAGGTCACTTAAATTTTTTGCAGTCGCTAACTAAACATTAAACTGTCAAAAAAATTTCGTCGGTTAAATTTTCTATACCTAATGAGAAAGTTTTGTTGACTCATTGACTCTGTGTTCTGACTTTTTGCCCTAAGGTGTCCGACTCTAGGATTACTGTTGTGCAAAATGATGTAAAAACCTTTATCCACCAGAATTGATACTAAAAGATATTCACATTTTTAAAACTTATACACATATTTCAAATAGTAATTGGTTATTCAGAATCCAAATATTACATCATACATATTGTGTTACAATAAGTCGTTCTTTAACAGCCTCTCATCAAAAAGTCCAGTACGGCATTTCAGCACTATCATTTAGTGGACACTGAAAACAGAGATTCGACAGAGAACTGACTTCCGCATTTATCGTAGAGTTTCATTCTTTCCGCATCTGTAAAATGCTTTTTATGTTTTGGTTAAATTTTTTGTATTCATAAATATTACCATACCACCACCATTTTTTTTTTGTTACATGTTAATTTTTAATAGGACCTGTTATATAATAGCCTATCAAATAAATAGTGTCGATAGACTTTAATTAAAAATTGAGAGTTTCATTTTTATTCACAGGAAAATTTATTTCAAAGGGACTTACCTCGTTTAAACCTGCCCCTGATTTTAATGTTCGCTAGCAATGAATTTGCTAGATCATCGTTTACTGGCATCATCATTATCGGTGTAGATTACAGTTCCCTTGTCGGATACCGATCGTTAGCAGTTCTGAAATATTCGCTCATAGATTTTAAAATATTTTAAAACCCGCTTTCATGCACTTTAATGACGCGCGGATTTTCTTGATAGTTATGTTTTATAATGGTTTTAACATACACTAGTAAAATACTATTTGAAATTGAAATTTACAAATATATTGCTTGGTATTGACACTTACGACCAATGTCTTCTGTCTTCACAACAATAAATGTCTATAATAGGGTAAAGGCCCTAGACTTTTAACTACGAGTATTATTACTCAGAATGAGGTCTACTACTAGACTGTTATTACATATATGATGTAATAACATAACTTGATTAAACATACTTATCATTGTTTTTATGACTATTACTCAAACCGTGTAAAGGAAACAGAGATTTTTCAGCAGGAGAAGATATTGAATAAATGGTATGCTTGACTTTTTGTTTCTTAATAAAGTAATTAGACTAAATCGCAGTCCGTCATTTCCTATACACAAATGCAAAACAGAGTAGTCTGGGTTGAACAATGCTCACAGGAAGCAATAGCGGAATAACCTAGCTTGATGCCTCTTGCTATTTTATCGTATGCTCTTTGCATTTCCCTTCTTGTAATGGTCGCTATTCTTATTTTACTGGAAAACAGAATACAAATTTACTAAACAACTAAAGGTTTTTTTTTACATTTCATCTTCTGTTGCTTTTAATCATGTTTGTGTATTCCGTATTGGATGTTGATAAAAAGCATTCTTGTGATATGAACCGAGTTCGATAACTTGATATTCCTTTTATCAGAAAAGTGTTATTGTATTTTGAGTTATTGCAACTGTTACTTTTGTATTCCCGATTCATTAAATAATCCCTCAACCCCCAGGAGGCACTCGGGTGCCACGATAACAATTGATTTCAATTGTGTCTGGAATAACTCACGATCGAGGGATTAATAGAATGAGTCGTTCCGCACCACACGCGATTCGGATCGAGGTTCGGTGTGTGGTTTGTTTAAAGCCCCTTTCCGACTTTCTAGTAAAAATAATAATTTAAGTATTTAAAAAAGAAACGATAAAGCAAGCTTTATGTATCTTTCTTAATATATTTCCACGTCCTATTGTGTATCTTCGCATTCAATATAATAACGCATTCCGAGGAATGCTGTGGCGACTCCTCGCTTTTACAACGCGTCAGAGATGTTCGCTGAAGCGCGCTCAGATTGTTCTCCAACAACAATACGCAAGAGATAGGCCCGAAAGCAAAGCAAATGCGGCCTACGATATCTCTTACTTGTGACTGTAGAACGATTATATGGTTGGTTTTTAGATCTGATCCAGTATTCTTCAGATAAAACTAATATTTCCTACCCCAAAAGTTATTTTTACAGACAGGCCTATTTATTGCTAGCACTTTCTTCAGTTACTTCCTACCTAGTGAAAAGGTATTAGGAATCTCCGAAACCGCAATAGCCAATGTAGTAGACACTGGCAATCACTAGATTAATAAATGTGTTAAAACATCATAATAATCATAAACGTAGAATATAATAGACGTACAAAGCCTGCGAGATAGAAGAAAACCTCTTATGGAAATCTAGCAAGATAGAAAAAGAAAACAAATCTTTTCGTTTTGTGACCTGTCTTATTTGACAGAGTGACATCCAGTGGCATATGCGATATAAGGTTCAACATTTTATGGAATTATCTAGTATCTAACAATGGTCACATGTTATGCGAGTGCCTGTGGAGTCAACCACAAAAATAATCCAGAAAATTGCTCATTTCACAGGTAAATACGTAGAAAGTCGTCATCTTAAAAACGCGTTATTTTTGTTGAATTTGATCTTGTTGTTATGTTGTAAATATAAAATTATTTCAATCCACTTGTTCATTTTAATATTTTGTATAGATAAAGTTCTATGTATTGATTATTTACATTATTTTGGTGCATAATTAATTTATCGAAATATTTTACATGTACGCTAGAGCTTGACTCAAATTTATCGATACTATTGTCGATATTTATCTTGAATGTTTCCGGAGAAATTTGATGTTATTTTACGTTTAGCGTCTCAAATGAATGTCAACTTAACAATTTAAAGAAGGAAACTGTAAGGAATCACATAACTAAGATAATCTTGTTAAAAGTCAATAATCAGGGATTGATTCATCAGGATGTAAATGTTTATTCAGATTTTGTTTACTTGTTCTTTTTCACTTACTGCCATTGATGAGCCTACACGGCACAGCAGATGACACGGGAAAATCTTTTGAAGAAATAAATAAATAAAACTAATTAACAATGGCTGTTATTTTTTTTTTTAAATAAAAACTGTTTATTTTTAAATTATATGTAAAAAATATACTCACCGGGCACATTTATCTGCCCACTATTATTGTTGTAAGGAGTAAGGGCGGTTAGGTATGCCGCAAAGTAAGTGCATAATCTCGAGATAAAAACAGTGTGACAGTAAACATTATTTTCCAAACGACAAACTGCAATTATACTTAATACTTGTCCGAGATGGATTTTTACATGTAGTAACGGCGAAGCACTAGCGCAGAGCCACAATTTTTTCAAAGCTAAAAAAAAAAAGAGAAACAGAACGTGTTCTATGGCAACCTATCAAATGTCATTACGGTTTTTGTGCGAGCGCGGTCACATCGTCGTTTTATAAAAGATGGGTAAAATATCTATTACTCTTAAGAAATATACCATAAAAGTTTATAATCAGGCTTTAGAATTAAGGTAGTCAAGGTGCAAAGTGTTTACTTAGGTCGAATTGTGATTTTTGGGAAAATGACAAGAAGAAGCCTAATCAAGTTCAAGGCTTATTATGCAAATAGAAGGGATTTATAACATTAATCACAGGTATGATTCAATTTATTCTTACTTTCACATATAGAGCAATGTTGTAGTTAGGATGGTTTCGAGTTGAATCTTCAGAAAAAATTCATAACCTATAATATCACCTTCCACCATTTTTTCTGTTTTCATTTCGTTGTACCTTTGACGTTCGGATATTCCCAGACACAATTAAATATCAATTGTTATCGCAACAACCGGTTGTCGCTTGGGGCTAAAAGCGTTACAACGAAAGCAATGATATATCTATGCATTCTGCAGATTCAATATTTATTCCTAGTGCATAAACCTTCGGTTAGGTTACGGTAAAAACAAGATTGCTTTTCGTAATTTCTTTTCGGAGAGCACGTTTATCATTTCGTAACCGTTTTACTCACTTGTTTAAAAATCTCACCATTAAAATCCAAGTGTTTGAAGAAAATTAAATTCAAGAAAGAAGATCAAGAAAGGAAAAGAAACGAGGAAACAAGAGGAAGATTCGAAAAATGGAAGCTAATAAAGGAAACTTCAAGATTCTCAGAGCAATATGAGGAAACATCTTTGACCACACCCTCTTAAATGTGTTATCATAGAAGATGACACATACACCAATAGGTGAGGCTAACATATTTCAACAAATATGACTTTTCCCTATAACAACTTTAAACGTCTGGGTAGTTTCATGTATGATGAACAGAACCACAAGCTCTAATTTTGTGCGAGATATTCTGAATAATCACAAACAATGGCTAGACATGCTAAATGTGAGAGTTTTTCTATTAGGCAAGTGCTATCACTCGAAGATAGACATGCTTACATTAAGGGCAAGAGCTAGTATGCTGGAACTAGATGCCTTCATATTATATGAGCATGAGAGCTACCACATTTTTGTAGACAATTTGCTTCTTTGTACAGAACAATGAAAATTGTTCCTTTTAGATGACAATCATCTTACAGAAGAGCTTCTGCTGGCTCGGGAAAAAGAGGGTGTAGGAAAAGCAGAAATGGGAAAGCCTATCAGGCCGGATTCTTTCCCTATACGGGGCGAATATAACGAGAGAAGGCCTATGAGACATGCTTACATTAAGGGCGCAGGCTAGTACGATGGGACTAGAACGCCTTCATGTTATCAGTACATAAACTTGTAAAATCATGTCTCAGGCGGGACTTGAACCCGCATCTCCTAGCATGCGGGGCGGGCGCTGTATCGTTAAGCCACCGAGACACTGCGACTCAGTGCAAAATTTTTCTAACATAATCTTAACGCTGTAAGCCAGTTGCTTACCCTTATAGTACATGGGCTTATGCCGGTTCTTCACATAGTGGTACCACATTGCGGGTAGGCAATTTGCTTCCTTGTACTGAACAATAATAATTGTTCCTTTGAGATGACAACCCTCTTACAAAAAAGTTTATTTTTTGGCTCTGAGAAAAGAAAAAATTGGATAGACTATCAGACCAGAAGTTTCCCTACACGGGCGAAAATTATGACATAAGGTCTTTGTAAAGAAGTACGCTCCAATATCTAGGAAAATAGAAACTCCTTCCTTTTTACAGCTTTAAATATTTTATTTATAAATGGCTTGAGATTACAAAGGATGATGAATCATGGGGAATATGAAATCCTTTTCAGCACCATTCCACCCTCCGATTTCCTAGAACCACAGCAATTGCCTTTCATAGAGAAAAATATAATTGCCTATGAGATAAAGTAACTTAAAATTCAGGGAGCATAATCTGTGTGCCCATACTGTATGTACAGAATAATTTCTCAACAACTTTGCTGTATTCTTGGTTGCAAAACCCAATGGTACTTACAGTTTTATTTCGAACTTGAAAAAACTTTTTATAAATAATTATAGGTACAGAGATTTTGATTTTGAGAATATTATAACTGCTTACAAAACTTATGTCTGTTATATGGCATCAAAAGATTTGAAAGAAACTTATTACTGAACCGGGATTTCCAATGTAATGTTAAATATAATATATTTATAGATAACATCGTATTTACCTTCTCAACGATTTGAAGGAAACAAACAATTGCAAAGACAACATTATTGTTGCATGCAAACTCTTACATATCTTAAGTTATGAACTTTGAGAAAAGTGCATTGTTCCCAATTAAAATTGCAAATACCTAGGAGTTATTTTAAAATTCCACAGACTGATTTGAAATTTATTTATTTAAACCTTCAGTCGAGAAGTTAACTTAAATCTAAAAATACAGAGTGTTCAAAAGTAACCTTTGTGTCTGAACTGGAGTACCCTGTATTTTTTTTTTGGACTTATAGTCTAAAAAGTTATACAAAAACATAAGAGCAAGACTATTCTTAAAAAGTAAATACAGTTGGATAAGAAAGAATTTGAAAAAACAACGCCCCGTTGGTCTAGTGGTTGAGGTACGGGGCCAAGATCTCGGGGTCCCAGGTTAGAATCCGGGGTCGGGCAACAAAAAATTTTGAATTTTCAAACATTTCTCGGCTTTTGATCACCAACCCACATTTGGCAAGAGTGGTGATTATGCCAGTACACCCATCATTGCTGTGGGAACTTGAATTCAATGATGGAGGCCTTTTTTCCCTGCAGTGGGATGATTATAGGCTGTTACTTTAAGAAAAAATTTAATCCAGAGAAATTGTTTGGTACCTACACTTAAGACAATTTATCCAGCTGTTGTATAGATGACTATATACAAAAGTAATGGAAAAACACAGACTTAAAGAATTACTAAAATCACATGAAAACTGGATTAAGTTATGCCTAGCATTAAGGAAATAAAGATATAATTAATTTGGGGAAAAACAATATGAAAATTAGCAATTCAAAAATTATATATTAAGTAAACAACTTAACCGTTTCATGGAAATACACACCAAGGCTTCAACCCCAGGACCTGGGGTGCTGTATGTGGGCCATAATAAGGCTTCGGGGTCTTGGTCCCGTGCAGAACAAACACATCATATTAATCATATTAACCACTGTAAATCTTAATTGTGTAATAAATTCGTATTATTATTATTCTTATTTAGAATTAAAAGCTGCACTGTTGGACCTACAATGTTTTACTTTAACTAGGAAATTTTAATGAGTATTGATAACACAACCGCAATAGCTTATTTTAATAAAATAGATACACAGGTACACAGTCTCCTCACCTTGTAATTAAGTTATTTTAGTATTCTCACGAGCCCTATTTGAGAAAGCGGATGCGGGTGTGTTATTGGGCCGATATAAAAAATCTTAGGCCAGAATCCGTTTTAGTATCACTAAAAACATGTGACAATAATGTGAAAGTATATACTGAAAATTTCTAGGGAAAAAGGAATCAAGAAAAGTTAAATAAGACTCAAAAATATTAGTTTTCCTCTATTGGCCATTACAACCATGGTTTCCCCTAGTCAAAAAGCCATCGACACTTATTAGTATTTTTATTAAAATAATTTATTTTTATTTATTTAAGCTTTATTGCACAAACGAACAGTTATTGTACAAAAGGTGGACTTAATGCCACGAGGCATTCTCTGCCATCGGGCTAAACAGAAATGCTATGCAAATATATTTGAGCTTAATAGAACATTATTTTAATTTCAAAGATTACTATCACTTATACCAGCAGCTTACCCTGGCTGTAGGGCTGTTGACAGACAAGAATTTATAAGGTGGTGCCCTTCAAAACTTAGCACTTGTCATAATGGTCAATTCTCTTTTCTAAAATGCCCTAAATATTGTCATAGTTTTTTCCCTGTACACAATTATGGTAGTCTGGTAAACATCATTCTTTTGCGATAAGACCCCCAAAATTGTACATCTTAATATTATAAAATAGTATGTTATTCCTTTATTTGGTGTGCAATAAAGAGTATTCCATTTGGGTATCTAAAGGCGATATGACTCACTCTTAAAATTATGGTGACTATTTTGCAGAAAAGCACAATATTGATACTCATGCAGGAGGTTCCCATTCCTCTCATTGTTAGTTTTTTAAACACAGATCTATGAGAATGATCAGCTCTGTCTCTACTGATTGGTCCTACAGTTAGATCAGATGACAGAATGTGTCACTAAAAGAGTTAATTGAAAAACGGGACGCATTACTTGGCTCTGTGGGCGTTTGCAAAACGTTCTTGATGTTCAAAATATTACACATACTTCAAGGAAAGAAAATCCTCAGTCTTCTTTTCAATTAGAAACCTTTGTTCAGTAATAATAAATTAATATTGTGTCTACAATAAAATCGTATATAGAGAAGACCAACTTGTCAAGGAAAAAATGATAACCTTTTGATTTTAACCATCAAAAATCCAGTCATAAGTTGGTGGATTAAGTAGATTTTGAGAAAAGCTGGTATTAATGATACATATTATTTATATTCTTGGATTATACCACCAGACATACAACAACATCTGCTGTGCAGCAGAGGTCACGTGTTAGAAATGATTTTATAATAAAAGACACTGCAGGTTGATCTCAACATTCTTCTATATTCTAGGCCAATATTTCAAATTGTAGCAGAATTCAATAATACAGTGTGTAATAGTATTTTTCAGAGTGAAAAAATTAAATGTTTTTACTTACTATTAATCTCTCTCAAATTGTTTATCGTATAAATTACAAAGTTTTAAGGTTTATTATTATACTTAATTACATATTTTTTTTTCATTCTTTAAAAATTGTACTAATGATTCACAACCCATCTTCAAACATCTACATGTAAAAATCCATCTCGGACAAGTATTAAGTATAATTATAAGATTAAACGAACTTACCTTAAGTGAAGTTCAATCTTAATTATACGAAGATACTTGTCCGAGATGGCAGTCCCAAAAACCCACCCACTAATACTAAATTCTATAGTATTATCCCATTAGTTGGGTTGTTCTCATTGCTGTAAACGTAATGACATTTGATAGGTTGCCATAGAACACGTTCTGTTTCTCTTTTTTTTTTTAGCTTTGAAAAAATTGTGGCTCTGCGCTAGTGCTTCGCCGTTACTACATGTAAAAATCCATCTCGGACAAGTATCTTCGTATAATTAAGATTGAACTTCACTTAAGGTAAGTTCGTTTAATCTTATAATTATTATCGATAGTCTAAAAATGTTAAAGGTACGTCACTAGTTAACACACACATTGACAAATCAAAACTGGTCACGCATTATCGGGCTGTCAGTCGATCTACTTGTATCCTATATCTATGCTAATAATATAGGTACATTGTTCTTATAAATTAAGTAAATTTGAATTTTAAAAAACAAAATTGGTTTTTTTTTACAAAACAATTTTGTAGTGAAGCACTTGTTATATTAAACTCAGCAACAACCACCACAAACACCACCCGAGACAACTTTGCTAATATTTATCCGTTCGGAAATCGAACCAGGACCTTGGCGCTGGCGACATCTTAAAAGCCGGTAAGCCAACTCCACTAGGAGGTCGCCACTGATTTAAGAGTGTGATCGCATTCCGAAACTTAGGGTTGTTCATTTTGGCCCATAAGACCGGTCTTGTTAGGCTATGTGGATTGTAATAATTACCTTATCAAATAATGAATCATCTGGCGGTGCTGACGAGACTGGAACTGCCTAGAACCAAAACACTGCAGTTGGACCATTTTACCGCGGTTAATCTAGGATTCGAGGTTCTAGGTTAGCTGGTGAGACTGGGCCAATGGGGGTGGCTGAAGTACGTATTAACGGATTAGAACCCCAGCTTGGCAAAAAGGCCAATAGGGTCCCGATTCTCAGGGCCTTACTAAGAACCGGATCACTTTTGGTTTGCGTAGGGATTCACAAACACATAAAAATTTCAAGAGCATACAAATAATATTTGGATGTACTTAACTTATTATAGCTGATATTGTCAAAAATGTATGTTTCCTGTGTACAAAGCAAGCGTTTTATAACAGCGATAGATTACGGAAACCTCGCGGTTTCATATTGAACCGCCCTAATCGTCTGACTCGATACTCGCACAATACTGCGCGATTCACCGCATTGTCGCTACAGAATAGAAAGGATTTACTGTGAATAAAATAACCCTGCATCTCGATTTAGCTAGGATAAATGCTTTTGTAATCGCAAAACATTTGCGGATAAAAATTATGTGAAAGAAACTAGTAAACTTGTTTTATAATAAGTCCTTGATACTCGTTCTTCATTAGAGTTTGCTGATAACATACCAGAGTCTCAACATTCTGTTCTATTAAACTTTCGATTTTCCTATCTTGTATTGCCTGGTTCATAAAATTGAATAGGTGACTGGCGTGGTATAAAACTCAAGTACTTACTAATTCATTATCATATATCTTTCTATTTTGTGGATATTGATTTAATAAAAAGCAGACGTGGTCTTTGTGCGATTTTTAATATCGTATTTTTTCTCCAAATGAAACATCATTCTGTATATATATATCTCTCGGCGTGTTTGTGCCAACGTCTTTATCGATTACGCCACCATTCATTATGACGTCGCAGTGGATCAGGTAGCACGGTCGAGATAGTCTGCAGAGTCTTGAATAAATCCACTCGTATTCGTCACACCAACGTAATGAATCGAATTCACGTTTTACTCTCGTCGTTTCACTCGGCGGTATCGCCTGTCACCCGGTATAATCTAACGAACACATTTTGGAAAATCGTGTCAAACGGTACAGACAAGGTAACCTTAGAGTACAGTCGAGAATTTTAATTTTTGAGCAGAATCAAGCATAGCCATTTGCTTTGTCGGCAGTAGTATAATCTATTGTAACCCGATAAAATTAAATTTTCACTATAGAAACAACATACACACATATTAAACATAATGATATGTGTTTATGTTGTTAATTATGAATGTTTCTTTGGAATTTTGTAGAAATCGGATGACATTCTGTTATCATTCAGTTGTCTTTTTCTGTAACGGTCACAGTCTTGCTTTGCTGAGGCAAACGTTTTCTAGGTATATAAAAGACATGACAGTTTTTTGATCATACCATTCATGGATGCCTTAAATGAGATTTTCAATGCTGATAAGTCAATATGCCAATTTTCTAGCAAAGTGAGTAAATGGATACAGGTCTGATGTTGTTAGATAGTTTATTCCAAATAAACTTACCTTAAGGTATCTATTATTGAAACCCTAAGTAACTTAAAAGCCTGAAACGCATTTTTTCCAACTCTTCGTTATTATGCTACCACCCTCCTGCCGGAGTCCAGCGCCAAACAGTTTTTCTGTGTTCCGCTGGCGTGTGGGAGAACCAGTTCCTCTGGGTAAGCTCGCTCCATCTTAGGCTTCTTCTTAACCGTATAGATAAGTATTTAGTTACGAGCAAGCCCATTATTTATTAAATTATAACACAGTTTTTGATTAAACAGCTTTTAATTTATTTTTACATTATCATTGTTGTTGAAGATTTAGGCTTATGAGCAGTTTGCGACAAACTTTTAGTGAACTGTGCACACGGATGTTTGAATCCGGGAATAAACTAAATAAATTCACACGTAGTTGCTTAGAAAAATAGTTTAAATGGGTAAATTACAGTTTAATTTAAATAAAATTATACTCTGAACGTACTTGACATCACATGCAACCTAAACCTTATTATATCAATGAGACAGTAGTAATGCTGAAGTAGATAGAGATCAAGATTCTCACACAAAACTTCAAAATTTCTACCTGAAAAGCCACTTCTAAAGTTTTATACAATGATACATGCCCACACATTGAAAAATAATAAAATTTTATGCAGTTTTCAAATAGATAAGTTTTCACGTGGATCCTGGCTAGAAACGGTTCTATCGGCTTCCAATTTATTCAGCGAGTTTAATGTATAAAGCCCGGATTTTCCGCTCCTAACCGCTTACTGTAGATTTCTTGCCAGACCCATAATGAATTTTATTGCTTTTGCATTAAAGTTATTCCTGCACAATTTAATTTTGTGCCGATTTGAATGTGATGTATGAAAACTAGATGGGTGCCGAGTTAATGTTCTTAATTAATAACATTTAGTCAAAACGGTTAGCCTTTTTCTATTTTTAGTTACAAAGACACATTTAAGGAAAATTTATGAATATATTTTTAATTAAACATTGCAAAAATGTCTTTTGAACTCTTGTTTAGTGTTTCCTGCAAATATTATAGAATGCTTGAGGTAATCTTAAATCGGTTAATACCTAGTATGGAAATTTTAGTTTGACAATTTTGAGTACACTCTCACCTCTAGTAGTATGTATAAATGCTTTTCTGATCGGCAGTATCAAAAGCAAGGCAAACTATTCGACACTAAAAGCGTCGTCTAATTAACAGATTTTTAAATATAGCTTTTAGTAAATAGGATTTTCTAGAAGGTTATGCATAAAGTCAAAACATATTTTACACATTAGTTATAAATGTTGTTCAATTCTACTAAATCAATGCCTAAAATGTAACATTTTACTCCTTTTGGGCATCTTTATCATTACTAAGCGGATGGCAGCCGTTTGTATTTATTGGTCCTAACGCTGCGTTTTTGAACTAGCGGTCTTCATATCGTAGCGTACCTTTTATGCCAGACATATTTTTCGGAAATATGATATTAATGAGTCAATTATGACATTTTCTTGTTAACAGTGTTATGAACACCTAACCAATTGGGCATAGGTATAAGACACATTTGAAAGTCAGAGATAACTCTATAAAAACAAATGTTTTTCGTTCTCGACAAATGAAGGCAGATAGTATTTTTAGGGAAAAGGGAATTTGTTACGTGATAAGATTAAGAGATTAGTGCGAATGCTCTCAAAGTGCTAGTGTCCAGGGACGGAGGTTTTGAAACTAGGGGTAAGCAGAAAGAATACATCAAGGTTAAGCTCCTTTGACGAAACATATTATTACTATTGTTTGGGAAAGTTTCAACGAAGACTTTATTATAAGTATAGTTTGAACATTGACTTTATTTTTTTCGGCTTTTCAGATGACTGGTGGTATCAAAAGCTAATTACGATATAAGCTAGTTTAGACGTTTCATCAATGTTTTTGTTATTTACTTCCAACACTCAAAAGTAGTCAAGTTGTAACTATAAAATTACTATTCATACTATTCAAATAATTCTGTAATCATTACTATTATTTGAGGATGCAAAAGAATGATTTTGTAAATTTAAAATATTCTAGACAACCATACTTCTACTCGATTCATTGTACTGAACAACAACAAGTCTCTTTTACCGCCATACTATATTACTTCCGTTAATCAAGTGATATACCGAATACTATATGAAATGCTTGTTGAAATCAAAAGAAGAAATTCAAGAAGTTAACTAAGTAAACACACTAAGACATACTTTATCATCGTTCAGTGTGATTCAATGTAAATGTCAGCTAGTAACAATACAAGTAAAACATGATGGTCTATATAAAGTTGTTTTAGGTAAGGGGTATGTTTTTGATTAAAACCAATAGTTAATAGCCTCTATTTGAGCCGATGGCTTGAAAATCCACAGTTAAGGACGTAATACTGAGTACAATATTGATGTTGTTCTATTATTTAACTTGGGATGGGTTAAATAGGTAATTCAATTAACGTGATTTGGATGGATCAGAATCCTGGACAATACGCAGATCTGAAAGGCAGAATATAGACACATTTGAGATGTGGTACTGGCGACGAAAGTTGCGTATACCGTGAACTGCAAAAAGAACTAATAAGTCGATATTGGAACAACTGAACAGTCGCACTAGATGGTCCACAATTTGAATTCAGAGGATTATTAACTATTTTAGACATACGGCCACAAGAGCTCCAGACAACCTCGAAAAGACATGATGGGAAAAGTAGAGGGGGAAAGACCACGAAGAAGGGCCCAATACCGTTGGTCTGATCAAATCAAGGCTATAACGGGACTTCCAATAAACCTGGCTTTTAGGGAAACCGAAGATAGACAAGGGTGGAGAGACCTAACTAAGACCACCACAAACCACTTCTAAGTTGGGAACGACCTTCAGCAATGAAGAGGACGACTGTGATGATGATGATGATGATGAAGCATTGCTGATCATCTTTAGGGTTTTAAAAGTGTAAAATATTGAGTATTGAACTCTTATAACATATACATATATATTCTTTATTGCACACAAAAATACATAAAAGTTGCTACAGTAAAACAGTTTACAAAGGTGAGCTTATCTCTTTAAAAGATCTCTTCCAGCCAATCTAACTGGCGTAAAAGAAATGCATTTAAACGGGCACAGTACATATGTGGGAAACAGTACGTTATCTAGTAGCAAAGCTGTGGAGTAGGTACTACTATTATGTTAAACATATTATTTTCGTGTGTGCGTTCAACATGATGATGACAACATCTACCTAATATTTTTTGTTAATTTAACTGAATGTAGTTTTTTAGGGATTATGTTATCAAGTCTTTTGGGTATTATTTATTTAACTATAACCCTGCTTGGTTTAGGACCAGAAAGTAATTATTATCGTAAAATATAAAAGATAAACAAATGAAAGCGTTCAACGTGGAAGACGGATATCAAAATCACACAAATAAAAAGTGAATGATTGATTTACCTATTATGTGTCATATTACTCCAATAAAATAGAGGCTTCAAACAAATTACATCGTTAATAATAGAAATTAATCTCCGTAATTGATAGTTACGAGTATTTTCCATGCTCGTTAAGTTTGCATTTTGTGCAAATTCTAGGAGTATTTCCTCCGTAATTGTTAATTATTCTCAATACTCGTTAAGTTTGCATTTTGTGTAGTATTTCTGTCTTAAGCAAGCTTTTTACTCTTCAGAGCCTTCCACCAAATATGTTCCATAATCTTTATTTCTTTACATAATATAACGCCATACAAACTGACTCTGAATTGTCAAGCACCGCTGAATTCAAAGGTTTTTTATCAGTCATCCTGGTGTTGGAAATTTATTTACGCTAATCATTGTCAAAAGGCTGCAAAATTTGTTTGGAAGCATTTCTAGCCTGGGAGTCACGATCTACGAGCAATTGACTTCTTGGCCGAGACGGTAGCACCATTCATTGCGCACAATATAAGAAAAGACGTAATCATGTCTGGAGAGGAATCACGTCCAACAGAGACAACGCCGGAATTCCGTCGACCCGACATCCTCTGCAGTCGTCGTAGATAATTTTCTTTAACAAAAAGAAACGGATTTTCTGCTTACGATTTTCTCTAAAATTAGGATAACAAGCCGAAACAGTTTATTGCCTTTCCTTATGTTCAACCGGTGAAAAATAAAAGAACAATGCGAACGAATCAGTGAGTAATATAACGACGAAGCGTGTGTGTAGGTAGAGCTGGGTCAGGAGCTCAAGTTACATTTTTCTTTTTGGTTTATTGAAATACTAGCGCTCCGCCCGTGACCAGTTATATACCTACGGACTTCGTATTCTTTTATTAATCAATAATGTCTAGACTAAATTGAGTGTGTATTGATTACCTATACAAACTCTTAACACCCTTTTAGCCCATATGATATTATGTCCTTCTCATCACCCTATTATATTATATTGGCTCAATTTCAGAATTACTATGGACTTTTGGTTTGGAGAAATTCTAATGACTAATATGTCTCTTCGTCAGTCCTGTGAACCCGTGTTTAGGAGGCTACAAATATTGTCTTTACCTTGTATGTATCCTTGAGATTGCAATGTTTGTCAAAAATAATATGACTTTGTTTAAAAAGCGAAGTTACGTTCATACTATAAATGTAAGAGACCCAAATAGATTTATAGAATAGTAGTGTTAAGTAATATACCAATACTGAAACATTATCGGAGACAATTTGATGATATGTGTGTTAAGATATACAACGCCATTCCAAAAAACTGTCAACTAACAAAAATATGCTTCAAAAAAAAGCTTGTAAAATAGCCAAGGGAGAAAATTTTTACAAAGTTAGTGACATTATTAAATAATCAATGTTTTTTAATTTAATATAGTTAATAATAATGATATTTGATAATATAATTTTAATAATAATTCTTATAACTTGTTGTTTTATGAATATTAGCATGCCATATTTAGGTAAAACGTTAGTAGTTCTAAAATTATTTTTCAAAACACCTGTTTTTCACCATGTTTTAAGCAAATAAAGAATTCATTTCATTCTATTATATTTCATTATTCTTACTGAAACTTCACTCTAACAAATTTCATCTGAATCAGTTCTAAGTTTAAAGAGTAACAGGCAGGCAGACAGAGCTACATTTTTATTTATAATATAAAAATAGTCTGTTACTTGGTCTTTTTGCCTATGACAACCATTATGTTATATGGCAAATGTTAAACGATAATTGGACTGACTTTAAGAGTATTGAAGACATCATAAATAAATATTGAATATTTATATTTCGTAATAAAATTTACATTCTTAAATACGTTTATTTGTGAAACAAGATATTTTATGTAATAATTATATTTTCTCTAATACAAAGAAAGCACCAGGAAATCATTATATATAGTTGGAATGTAAACTTTTAAAGCTTGCCTCAAGTTAAGCTTTTGAGTCGTTACCAAGCTGGACTTCTAAAGATAAAGAAAAACTTTTCGATTCGAATTTGGCAGATGCTGCAAAAAGACGATCTAAAAGTTAGTGCAGTAGCGACGAACCGAGCAAGTCCAGGTTCAGATGCAACTCCAAACATCTAAAGACTTTCCAGAATGAATTCGCCCTCCGTAATACAGTGTGGACTTAGAAAAGGTAATAACCGAATACGATTATTCAACGAACAACGAACAGCGGTGTAATTATTATATCTGATTCTTTATAGATATACCTAGATAGTCAATTTAGCGTCAATTTTTGCTTCATATGTGTTTAAATCATTGTGCAGATTGTGAAACAGAAAGCAAACAAATACTGACAACAAAATGTCAGGTAACTTTAAATTGATTCAAAGATGCAAAGTTATTGTAAACTACTCGTGACACGTAACAGCTTCAACTTGCAGAAGTCTAAGATTGAACAAAGTAAGTAGATGCAGAGAACATACCTATTTTCAAGAAGATTTCAATAGAACTATTTCTGATCAAATCGTTTTCAACATAGAGTGCACGTGACCTAAATTGCAGAGAAATGTGTAGAGAAACAAAAACATCTGATTTATGAATCAAATGCCTACAAGCTATCATGTTTTTCACTGTTTTTTTTTTAAACAATACCTAATTACCTAGTTTAGTCATTAATTTAGTTTTCTTTGAGGTTTCTATATGCTTACGTCTTATGCAATGAAATGTTTGGTGAAATGATTGTAATACGTCCTGTGTGTTCTCGGCTATTTGGGTCTAGGAAACAAATTATTCAAATTCAACTCAAGTGTTTGCGTATTATTCGATCCTTATCTATTTACTGTTCATATTAGAGTACTGCCTCTATCTAACTTATGAGTATTGTACACGAGTTAACGAGTAATTATTTTATGTCTGAAATTCAATTTTTATTTCCTTTTGTTAGGAAGCAAAACTGAAAAATACTAGTAGCATTGAACAATACTAATAATTTCGTCGTTTATCTTTGTTTATAATTCCCGGAAACATTAAACGTAACCGTATTTTCAAACCAAACCTAGTCCAAAATTAGTGGATTCCCTGTAATAAGTGTGCATTCCCCAACATAGTGTTACATAGTAGACAATGGCACGAGTAAAATATATTATGGAGATAAAAACAAGCTAGTCCTGTAATACTCTTAAGGTGTGTGAAATATAGACAAGACCCGTATGACGCGATATGAAATTGCAATGAGAGGTCGGCCGTCTCAGGCCGCCCGACAAATCCCGCTAACGCCTTCATTACCCACACGTCAACCCTCTTCTGCCGTCTTCGTCACGGCCTCAATCTTTTCGCGGATATTACCCTTAAATTATGACAAAAGCGCCACATTGAGAGCTGCATAATGAATCCCGCTAGTGATGAATGGCGTGTTTCATCTTCCATTGACATTTCCATCAAATACTTTTTACGTCGTCTCGTCTGGACGTTTCATCGATGCAGCTCAAATGAGATAGAGAAAACTGGTCCTTATAATATATGTTCAGTTAAGGCGACGTAGTCCTAAGAGGCAGCGTTTTTGATTGCCAATCTGAAAACAAGAAAACAGCGTTTGAAAGTCTGAAAACAATATATTATTATGCGTTAGTTAAAAATCTAGTCAAGTCATATTCGTCATCGGTTCCATGATTTAATTAACTTGGCTTGATAGAAAAAAATCACAGACCTACATCTTTTCGAAATGTTTTTTCCATAATAATATGACGACTAAACTACGGCAGGCACTACATTTTAAAATAAAATTGTATGCTTGTTTAAAGCCACTAAATATTTATAGAAGAATTCGCTGAGTTTGATTTCATTAAATCATATACTTAATTACTGTTTAAATAACTACAAAATAAGTGAGGCCCGTACTGTCGCTCGCTGGCGCTTACGGAGCGCATAGGTGCATCGTAATACTCGTAGTCGGTGGATATCGATCTATAAATGCCGACCTATCGGGCCTTAAGTAGAAATCAACATATTATTGTATTATTATCAATGATTGTAACTTATAACTTCGGTGTTCAAATCGAATTCGCACCTTAAAATCATTAGTAACACAATTTTAACCCGTTTATTTTATTATTACACATTAATTTAACTTCATTTTGGAAGTAACAAGAATAATTAAGTAAAATAGATTAAAGTTCTTAGTTTTTAAGATACTGCACAATAAACTATAACACAAATAAAACCTTATACCTAATAGGTAACCAAATGAGATACCCCAGTGATTAGCTAGATGTGTTGTCGTCTGTGTCATTAATTAAATCAGTTGTAAATATTTACTAAACTTAAATAATCTCTATTCTGAATACAATGTTAGTAAAATGTGTTATTTGTATATCTTATTTAACAAAATATATTGAATGAGAATAGCTGTTTATTTCGAAGATTTTGAACTTAAAAGTTGGTGAGAAATGCCGTGCAGCGTTAAAGCTTTTTAAGGTAAAACTTACAGCTAAAATTAAACCTTGTTAGTTTTGGGAGTTCTCTTTGAGCTTATAAGATAGTTTCAAATTCTAGAATTTATTATAGTTTCGGCAGAATTGAATACAAAAAGTCTAAAGTCGTTATTTTCCAAAAAAAAAACTTTAATTTCTAGGCCATTACCTATAAGTTATTGCTTTCTTTGTATGTATGTACCTTGAAATCAATCTTATTATTAATTCTGTTCTTTTTAATATGACTATTCAATACTCAGAACTGTTATTGAAAATATTATTTGATAAGCTTTAATTTACAAATAAGTGTAAGCGTATATAATATTGCACTTTTGTCATAATATTAAGTATCTTATCGAATGAAAATATATTACTATCATTATGGCAATGTCTTATTTAAGCGTTTTGTATTCTGCCTTGAACATCTCTTTTGTACTATCAAGTAACCGCGAAGTGCATAAGTGGCCTGGAAGTGTTAAAAGCATCTATTTGAATCTTACAAGGACAGTATAAATGATAAATTGCGTTGGAATTTCTCGCTAAAATTTACGTGCTATGTTTCGACATTTAATAAGAAACATTTGGATACTTCGATAAGACAGACGAATGTGATCTTGTACAGTTGGTATTTAGATACTAAATGTATATTAAGTTCCGATAGATATATTATATGAAAATATTTAATAAGGTTTTAAATTATTCTTCACCATCCAAACAAATTATTTATTGAGGCAGACTTTTTTAAGTTTTAAGACATATTTTTGTTTACCACGTAGAGTAATTTAAAAACCGGCTAAGTGCGAGTCCGACTCGCGCACGAAGGGATCCGTACCATGGACTAGGTAAACACTAAACAAACAGTAGATACATAAATTTAGTTAATGTAGTGCCTATCTGTTACCATTTATTGATATAGGGCAAAAATAGGAAAAAAATGGCGTTTTTTGTATGGGCAATATTTATTTTATTTTTATTTTATTTTTAAAGTAAAAATACAACTGAATATTTTGTGAATATTTCAAGTGCCTTCCTGTTACCATTATTAATATCGTGCAAGAAAGGGCAAAAAAATCGCTATTGTTGTATGGGAGCTCCCCTTAAATATTGAATTAAGTAATTTTGTTTTTAGTATTTGTTGTTATTGCGGCAATAGAAATAAATGATATGTGTAAAGGAGAACCCCATTTTTGGGCCCGACGTTACAACAATGAAAATTATATACTTTATTTGATATTTTAGCAACTTAATTGCACTTATAATATCAGTATATAAACTTGAAAAATTTTGTCTCAGGCGGGACTCGAACCCGCATCTCCTCGCAGGAGGAGATGCGGGTTCGAGTCCCGCCTGAGACAAAATTTTTCAAGTTTATATACTGATAATGAAAATTATGTCAAAAAATCCCTTTTATTTTACTTGCCTATTTCTCCAAAAAATAGTTTAATTGGCCATGGACAAGTGAAGAAAATGGATAAAATACATGTTGTTTTTCTAATACTTAAACAGTCTCTGTAAACCGTTTTACACACATTTAATTAAAACGTGACTATCTCCGTAAACGCTCTGTCACTTCATAGAGCGGGGCTTTTAACGTTTTAATCGATTTGTAATAAATCGATTCATAGTGATACTTCTTTACAATTGCATTTTTTAAGGAATAAGCTAAATAATTCGTTTTAAAAGCCTGATATAAATATAAAAAACTTAAAGAATGTAATTAACATTTCTTTCTACGAGCTTTGCAGTTCAATAAGTAATTATTGATAAAACAATTGAACATTTTGAATAGTTCAATTCCTGAGGTAACAGGCTGCACTATTATAAGAATATCAGCTGACAATGACAGTTATTTGTCATTTGTCATTGACTCCAATTCACTCACATTTCGTTTCGTATTTAATGTGGTTTGTACTTTTGTATTTTTCTCACTGCTCTGCTGAAGTGCTCTGTTTACTACCTATATTGCCTATAAATAGACAAGGAACCTAGATCTTATCCCGGTAAAGTATTAAAATGGTATATTTTGTGAAATAATACATGATATAGGTTATCAAATAAAATAAGTTCATTGGTCATTTAAGTAACTTTCCCATTGTAGAAAGTTGTGAAAATAGGGCTTATGAATCTTTTCAATATGCTTCAATTTATGGCCTATTCCCAGCCTTGTAACGTCAGGCCCAAGATTGTGTGGGAAACGGGTTTGTCCTTTTAATAGTCTAGCTATCGCGGCTTTTGAGATACAGCCTGGTGACATACAGACGGACAGACAGCTTAGTGTTAGTAATATATAGGGTTCCGTTTTTACCCTTTGTGTACGGAACCCTAGAAATGGAACATTTCATATGCTATTTCGTAGACAACACTTTGCGGCCGTTATAACCAAGTTTGCATTTCCGATATCACATTTCGCGTCGTGTATTTTGCAAAAGTTCATAGGAATGTCAACTGACATTGCCGACGAGTTGAAAAGAAAACCGTCAACTTAAAACGAGCTGACAAGAAACTTGTTGGTCGACAGATGTACCTGCTTTTATTTTATGCTGCAAAAAGTTCTTTCATAGCTCCTCGTGCAATTCATCAAACTTGAAAAAGGTTTTTTTGGTGGGAACAAGATTGCGTTAAAAAGACACTGGCGAGTCTTCGTAAACTGGAAAGATTTTTATGTTGTTGTCGGATTTTTACTTATTTCAAGAATTTATATATACCGCTCGGGGAAGATAGGTGTAAAATATAATGAATGACGAAGTCGCATTACACGAAGTTCAAAATATACTTACTTACGATTTTAACTGGCGTTTCTTAGAAAATAGCTGCCCGTCTCGGCTTGCACAGGTTTACCAATGACGATAATGCAAGTAAAAGTCGGTTTATGACTACGTTAACCCTTCACATACTTTTTATGAGAATATTTCTAAAACCTTTTTTCATATAATTACTTATCAAACATTATCTCCATACAATCCTTCTTCTGACCATTACAAAAAATAAAGCAAAAATTAGAATGCATCTATTGTTTAAACAAGAAACTAATATGTCAATTATATCGTTTCTGCAATCGGGTGAACAAAATAATTTTATTGTTATTTGTGTGATTGTGAATAAGTAACTTATTGACGGTCGAATTCTATTTTGACTAGTAAAAGCAATTCAAAACTCGTTTTCATAATTTGCCGTTCTTATCATTCCTAAAGTAACTATACTAACAAAACCATTTATGTTTTATAATCAGTTTTCCTATATTATACGAGTTAGTATATCTTCTAAACACCCCCTAAAAGACTTTTTATTTCTGAAAGACCTGTACTCCTATTGAACAAGAAACATAATTTATTTACGACCTAATAATAAATCCAAAAGAGTACGTAAAAAAATCATTAAAACAGCATCCTGTTGATGTTTAAAAAGACAGACCTATAAAAATGTGCCTATCATAAAAAAGTTTGTAACTTTTTGAAATGAATAATTTTGATTGCCCTGAGGGTCGCCCATTAATGAATATTTAAATTTGTTACTATGAAAAATTCAACATCCACAAAAATGCTTACAGTAATACTATTCGCGATGAGACAAAGAATACTTTAAATAACTATTAAAAAGTCTAGTGATGTTAGTAGGTACATACTTGCAAATAATATTCGTCTGAATTTTAACGCTGTGTCGGTACATTGCGTCTGAAGGATCATATCCAATATCAGGCAACGAGCAGGGCCATCAAAGGCGTGTTATAATATCTTGTATTCCTTTTACTCTTTGCTAGTTCCAGTTTGATAAAAGCTCTTTGCGAATCGTGCGGTCTGCAAACTGCCTGACTGGACAAACACATTTATACTCGTATTCGGGTCATTTTAGCATTTATGTCCAAATAAATGTTGGGAAAAAATAGTACTATTAAATCTATCTTACTACTTATATAAAAGAAAGTCGTGTTATTAACAATACTTATGTCGAGAACATTAAAAAGTTAACGTCACAAATTGATTTCTTTATAATTATTTTCACCTGCGCCATATTTGATGACAATGAAATTAAAGTCTTCTCAAATACTAATTCTGAGGCGATACGAAGTTCGCGGGGTCCGCTATTTATATGCAAACCTGACATCAAAATTAATTAAATAATAAATTTTAATTAAGATAACGTAATCTGTATTGTGGCACTAAGTATACCTAGTAGAGTCTACTACAGTCTAGTAGCCTCTACATTTTAAAATTGAAATACTGAAATGTGTAGTAATTGATTGATAAATACCTATAAAACGAAGTGAGTATATCCTGTAATTACAGATTTATGAAAGACTTAACCAGGGATTTTTAAAATATCGCATTTTATATTTATTAATCTACTACTTAAGTACCCAATAAAGTTGGACTTGAAAAAGTTTACATGTTATATACATTAAACAAGCGCCCCGTTGGTCTAGTGGTTGAAATACTGGACCAAGATCCCGGGGTCCCTGGGTTCGATCCTTGGGTTGGACAATTACTAAAGTTTCGAATTTCCAAACATTGCTCGGGTTTGTGATCACCAACCCGCATCTGGCAACGTGGCTGGCATAGCTGTGGTAGATTTTAATTCAATGATGGCAGCTTTGCCTTTGGGATCATAGAGCATTAACGTTAAGTTTGGTTTGATAATAAGCCGTTACTTTACTTTCACGATATATTTTGTTCGTGAAAATTAAAGAAACTTCTACATTATTTATCAAAGTAAAAATATTCAAGAACTGATTATCTCTACCTAACATTTAGCTTTAAGCTTTAAATTACCAACTCTTATATTGAACCGGACTACCCGTCTATCCAAACAGACTGATAGATAAACTGGTAAGCTAAATTTTAGTTGCAAAATTACTGGTTGAAAACTTAAAACATTTTACAAAGTACTTTAGATAAAGAAAGCAAAAATAGGACGGATTATGAACGTCGTTTTATTACAAAAAACATTCACAACATTTTCTGGAGTTGGAAACGAATTTAGTGACACGTAACACGTCTAAATTCTTCATTGTGCTGTTTTAAGCTACATTTTTACAACAACACACATACCTACAAGTCATGTATTTACACTGATTTTTCTATATAAAAACCTTCATTACTTCATTACGCCAATTTAATAAAAAGAGATGAAAGACTAAGACAGTTTTATAAAATATACCTTCTGTATGTCCAAAAAATGTGTTGCTGTTTAAAAGTACCGAATTAATTAATTAATGTCAAGCGTGACCTTATTTAGTTAGACTACCTGCGGTTTTATGTTATATGTGTCGGAAAGGTGGAAATAAAATATCTGGTGACAGGCAAACAATTAGTATTTCACACAGTATTCACTAAAAGATAAATTAGTTATTACCAGAAAAGGTATTCTTATAGCATAATATTAAAATGTAAGCGAATACAGAAGACTCACATGGAGGTTTAAAAATCACATAAGAAAAGCATTTTTGAAAAAGTACGTTAAATTTTTATGAAGCGCTGTTCTGCGCATTGCAAATCCTATCGCAAAGAACCTCACTTAGCATAAATCGCAGTCTACCTATTTGCTTTGGTTTCTTTGGGCCTTTAATTGAGGGCAACTGTGGAAATGAGTACACAGAACACAGGAGATTGGAAGTAATTAATCATAATGTTTTCATTCACAGGATTACTTCGGCTACAACAACTGTACCAGAGTCTTCAGCCGGGCAACGCTACCTTTCGCATCGCAAATGTCAAACGGGTGACCAACGCGACAGATGTCGTTGATTTCCTTCGTGCCATCGAAAGGCTCGATCGCTGGAGCAACAAACATGTCGTGCTGGACTCGACAACGCAGCTTGCCAAAGAAGCGCTAATCTTTCATGTACGCGACGTGCAACTCGGTCGGAGAAACTATCACTATTTCCTCAGTGGCCTGGTAAGTAATACTGGCTGCATGGTAGGTTAATTCAGAATACAGTACTCGCGTAACCCCGACCCGTTGGATTTGGAGCGTACTAATTACCTATAAGACGGCACAACGAAACACTGGCTCTTCCCAACTTCTTGTTTGGTAGGTGTTAATGAGAAATAGGCTATATATAATATACAGCTATTTCCGAAAGGGGAATCTGTGAAGTGGGTACTCGTATCTTATCTTGTGTTTTATGTAATAAAATACGTGTTTTGAAAAGTAAATGTAAGTATTAATTTTACAATTAAAACTTGGGAAACAGTGTTTGCTACACAAAGTACTTCAAGTGATTCGCCAATTTATACCTACCTACCTAATACCTACTACGTATTTGTTTCATAGATAAGTTTAAAGACCAGTCGCCCCAGTCTTGAATGGAAGAGGGTTCGAATCCCGCATATAACATAATCTCAAATAAAACAACCAGCATTTTGTTTTTTGGACAAACTATTCATAGGTCGTGCTATTTTGTTTTCGCAAGTTAATATAAAAAACAATCCTTAGGTCATTGAAAAAGTATTCGGCCGAAAAGTAAAATTAGTTAAATAAATATACCTACAGTCAATATAACGCTTTTACTGAACGCTGTATTATTATAAATAACGCAACATTATTGAAGTTTCAGTAAATTATTACACTAGTTACGTAATACCTATTTATACTCGTATAATTGTAACATACCTCTTCGCGTTCATGAGGAAAGGGTAGTAAGTTTAAAATATTTAAAAAAAATTTTTTTATACGATGTTACTAAAAATTTACAGCTATCGCAATGTTTCCTTTATGTGTGCTACGAGTATATGGCGTTGCTTCGTACCAAATTTGAAGATTCTGCTTTCACGGAAAGTAATAGGGGATAAAGTATGAAATTGCCGATTATTTTCCCACTTTTTATTTTGTTTATAGCTCTTAAGTATAGTCATTTTATTGCGTAATTCTTTTTGTATTGTTTTAAAAACTAAATAAAGTAACTTTTGACTAAAAAATGCAATACTAGTGCCTATTACTTCAGTGGAAGTCGTTGAAAAGACCCCTTACAATGTGTCAGCTGACCTTCTTGCTTCAATTAAGTATATTTGTATTACATACTTTTCAGAAATTTAAACACTATAATGCGTAGCTTTATAACCATCTAACTTTCACCTTTAATTACATCGAAAACGGTTCAGGCGTTTTTAATAAAACAAAAAAAAATTTAGTATGGAAAAATGACTTTTCTCGATTTCGTCCATACAAAACGGCAATTTCATACTTTAACCCCTAATATACTGTAGGTTTTGATTCCCTTGCGAGTGTCGGACATTTGCGGCATAAACGGCTGTATCTTTTGATTAGGTTTTCTTAGAAGTTTGATTTTTTCACAGCTCCAAGGGACAGTAGACCTGAGTATTTGATATAAATTACAGCTTGTTAACTCCTCGCGTTTTTGAGAAAAAGGGTCTTTACAGACAGACACATGGACGGACGGACGGGGAATAAAGTGATCCTACAAGAGTTCCGTTTTTTCCTTTCGTGGTACGGAACCCTAAAAAGACAAACTGTCAACGGACAGCCCGGTATTCGAGGACAAACTGTCAAGGGAAAACGATCTGTTAGGTTTTGACTGTGTAGAAAATAAGTTACAATGTATTAAAGTTAATTCTACAATTATTTACGTCATTATCCAAGATTTCCTACAAATGCAACAAACAAAGTCACGCCAGACTTGCTAATAAATTCAAGTGACGTACTATTTATTGTTTAAAAGCAGAAAAGATTTACTAGTAAATTCATGTACAACAACTGAAACAAAATTACATCACAAGCAAAAAAGCTGGTGTAATAATATTCCTTTAAAATAAACACTAGCTGGCACTAGCAATATTTTATTGCATGGACTTTATTTATCAATTTAAATAACACTATTCAGGTGTCAGGTAAAATATAAAAATTCAAATACGGAATTTCAAAAGCTTTTATTAATGACGAGGAAATCAGGATGTCACACGAATGTTCCGTTTACCCATACGAGCTGTCGTTTGTATGATATTACGACTACGTAGTACACCTATCGATAACTCATTAAAACACGTCGGATAGTAAATAAAACTTAATGGAAATGTATTCAGTAAAGCACCAGTGGATAAGAACGACAGAAAGCTATTATTTTCATTTTCACAGCGTATAACCAACCTATTTTCCAATGAACATAGAGTTTTACAAAATACGTCACCGCGATTACTTGAACTTTTTTTAATGAGCGGCATTTAAAACCTGTGACAAGAATCGTTCAAAGTGGTACATGCTTATTAAATCAAGACTAATAAAAAAGTATCTTTTAATTAATCAAAGCTTGAAGGTTCTCTTTAATATGTGTCTCACTCACTGTGAATTCAGCTCCGCAATTCTTGGAGCGATATCGCGGTTATCTAAGTTCAACTACGGATTTCCTAATTACTGATTCTATCGCGCCGGGAAATACCAAACATTGCTCTGTTTATTGCCCGCTGTGCGACCATGAGCTTTCTTATTGAAACCTTAAGGGTACCACTTTCAGTTCAATAAGTCATCACTGGTACTGGTAGCGCACAGAGTTCAAATACATTTTGTGGCACTGCGGTGATTTGGATGCTATAATTTTTCGCAGTTTCCGGAACGCTACAAATCCGAATTGGATACGGCAAGAGATCTCTTCAACGACAATTACTTAATATTATATGCAGTCAGATGCATGACAGCATTAGACTTGTTTTTTTTACGCATATTTAGTCTATGTAGGCTGTTTTATAGTGCCGCAGCCTGCTAGTAGCCGAACGGATTTGAACTTAATTTTCCATAAATATTGTGACCGCTAGTCAAGAACGCGTCTTAAGCCTTGCGTGAACGCATATCTGCAGTCAGAATGTAAAATATTGTCGGTTTTCTAAAAAGTCTAATAATGTTTACTAAAATATTAGCAAATTGATTTTGGCAGTTCGTGGGTATGGGTACATATGGGATATGTACCCATACCCACGAACTGGGATATGGGATTTTTAACAAACTGCGCAATTCTGACCTTGGCGCTTTTAGGCAGTCTTTCAGTATACCCTCACTTTTACTTAAGGAAAAACAGAACACAAACAGTCAGTTCTGAATCTGAATGTGTTTTTAAGTTTAACTTAATTTAATTAACTGATAATAAATAGCTAATTGGTTCATAAGCTGAGTCACAAAGCACCGAGTCCCGTGCACTTGTGCTCGCAGTCACTCCGAGTAGTGGGTCACTCGACCCGCAATAAACGGCTCCACGCTGCATTCCGAATACTGAATATTGGCTTAAACCCGTTGTATTTAATGGAACATGTACGTTTTGACTAATAGCTCACAACTGTCCAACAATTTGTTATGTTTCCACTAACCCCGGAAAGGCTTGCGACTAAGTTTGATTGAGATAGCGCATTTAAAATAGACATTTTTGATATTGATGAATATACAGTAGTGAGAAACGTCAACTTGTTTTAGAAATCGGACCTATTTGGCAAAGTATAAATACAATTATTATTTGATAGTATAATAGTGTTATACACTGTGTTTTTATTCCCAGTGTAAAGCGCTTAATATCTAAATCTTTGACACAAGTTGTAATAAATTACGGATTTATGTAACAATTTCATCTCATGTATTTCGCTAAGTTATCTTACGACCTTAAGGGTGTTTTAAAGGCGACTAAGGTACCTACTAAAATACAGACTTCTTCTCTAAACTGCGATCGCCAACCCGACTGGCAGACCTGGCGAATAAGTCAAAATCCTCTTTTTGAAAAGGCCTGTGTCTAGCTGTTGATGATAATCCCTCAACCCCCAGGAGGCGCTCGGGTGCCACGATAACAATTGATTTCAATTGTGTCTGGAATAACTCACGATCGAGGGATTAATAAAAATTATTAATATTTGTATCAATTTTACAAATGTAAGTGTTTCTCAAAGGTAATGGACGATCGCTGGGAGAAGGAAGTGACTGAGTTTGGCGCCATCAACATAACCGGCTTCCGAGTTCTGGACTTCTCGAGAAAAGTTGTTCGTGATTTTATTGACGTGTGGAAGAAAGAAGCGATTTCCGTAAGTAACTGTGTTAGCACATTATTCTTTTGTTATTCTAGCTAAGTTATATTGATGTACAGGCAACAGCACGTCAACCTACCACACAACGTCAAATTTTCTCAATTATATTGATCTCTACTAGTTGGACTTAAAGTTGAAAATCAATTGAATGGCCTTTAACTTTTTGGGTAGGTTGACCTGCCGTTGTCTGTACCTACCAGTTGTTTAAAAAGGGCTTGTCAAACACGTTATTTATTTGAAAATTTTATGTCTTTCATTAAATGTGTGTACAAGATAGAAATAAAACTAGCTAAATTTATGTAAAACTGTTACAAAATCTTTAAAACTTTTTTTTTTCAATAGTATATCAATCATTGAACTAAATCAACTAATGCTTAATTATGTGAATACTTGGATTAAGTGATTCACGTGCGCATCTCAGAATAAGCGTTTAGTTCGTCAGTATGCATGACATTGACACAAGGATGGCTTAATCCTAAACTAAGCTAATAGAACGTTAGTGTATGACCTTAATGAGCACAACACTAATTTGAAAACCACCAAGCACACGGGATAATTGAATCATACATCATAAGCATTATCTGTATTATTATGTCTATAGCTTAAATACAATGTACCTACCTATATTTTGTTTAGGTCTCTTGGTTTTCACAATTATACAAATAATAAACAACTTATTAGACAAAGATGTAACGTTTGAGAGGTATGATAAAATTATCAAAAAATATTAACAACTAAACTAAGAGCAACAAGTTTTGGAGATCAAATCAGTTTATTTTTTTTATAACTTAGGTGACAAAAATATATAAAAGTTTTATTAAAATAAAGTTTTATATTATACACCGTGAAATTTTAGTGGTTGTTTTCCCGCAACAGAACGATTTATCTTTAGTAGCACCATCGAATCGTGCGAGTTATTTTTTGAAAATAAAGATATCGTTGTTCTCAACTAATCAAAAAAATAATCATCAACTCAAAAGCGTGAGATACGATAGTATCTTTACAAAATGTGACGTGTTTGGGTACTGCTTGCCGCACGAAATCAATGTTCAAAGCAAAAGAAGCTCTACGCACTAAGCAATACAGCATAAACTGCACCGCGCGAGGGGCAATGACCCCGGCCGGTGACCGGCTGCGGCGCGGCTGGTACCATTGGTTCGAGGTTGCTTTCGAGTCTCGTTTATCACAATCGTGAAACTGCTATTTTTTTATTTGAATAAAAAATAACTGCACAAATCTATTGTACTACTAAGATAGAATCATTTTACTGCGGGAAAACAACCACTAAAATTTCACGGTGTATATGTCACCTTAATATTGCAAGGTACTTCGTCAGATCATAATTGAATGCGATGGATTATAATCTAACCTAATCTAACCCACCGTTAGTGCACACGTGGTTTTGTTAACTGACAGATCTCACTATTCCACGGTGACATAAACATTAGCATGATAAAAAACAATTATGGCAAAACCTTTTATTTTACCCTTGTTATGGAGGGTTATAAATATATAAAGTGATAAAATAAATAAATAAAGTAGAATGCAGTGTCAACATGTAAAATACATATGGGCCCAGAAGCTGTCAAACTTATTGAATATTTTCAAAACTTACCTATTGTATGGCGGATTCGGCATGTCACTTCTTAGGTAATCTTGGTGGTGAATTTCTACCTTTCCACTTTTCTATTGAAACCTGGAGAACAGAAAAGCCTATTCATTGAAATTCGTCAACTTCAGATGTCAGTGTTGGACCCTCTCGTAGCCGAAGGGAGCATAGTCCGCCATTACATATTTACGTGATGGCAATATCAAGTCCGCTGCAAACGGGACGATTTCCCGTCGAAGCACGCCCCCGAATCATTATGAATCTCTAATTATACATTCAGAAGACGAACTTGTTAAACCGCCCTTTTTTAAGAAAAACATCTCGTTGGCAGCTCGAACACGGCGCTGCTATCGCATTTTATTTTTTAACTTAATTTCGTAAGCAAATCGGTCCCATCGCGCTTAATAGCGTAATAAAATACGGTATTTTGACATTATTTTTAAAAATCCGTCTTGTATAATAGTCATATTTTTGGGCGCTACATTACACTTGCCTTGAACTGTGCAAACGTCAAACAGGGTATTGATTTCTAAAAATCATGTCAAAATACCCCCGTCGGCGAAGTAGATAGGTACGTCTGACCATCATCTGAACAAAAATAGCCTAGGCCATATTACTGCAATGTTTTGCAGGCGGACTACAGCTCTAGCACTAAGAGAAACCTGAACTTAAAATAATAATTGAAATTTAACTTGGCGGGATCGAGTTGTCAAAAATATTATTTAATTATAAGACTGATATAATCAAACCTGTAAATACATTTGACACATAGATCACGTAACCAAATCGTATCACAATCGTAATTGAATTGCAGGTTTTTGACAGTTCTAGTATGGGCTAAATGTCAAAACCGTCCAATTCAATTACGATCGAACTGCGATTGAAATAGCTGAATAAGGCCCCTGATTGTTTGTCAAAACAATGGGGACTACCGTTTCTTTGCTCACCCGTTGGCGCCACTGTAGACTGATGTCCGGAGGTATAGCTGTAAAAGGCGACTTTATAAGATCGGCGCCGAAACAAAGTTTTAAATCTTGAATCTAATTAAAGTTTATTATTTATAAATAACTATCTTCATATCAACAAACTAACTTCTGAAATAGTTGCTCTTTGAGGCCGCCTATTTCATCCCTTTTCTTAATTCCGCTTTCAAAAAGTTCACGTTAATCGCCAAATAATCCATATTTGCGATAATTTTACGAAGGAGCTCAATTTCCAGCAGATAAATTAAAGAAATTATAATATATGCCCGCTAAAACCAGTGAAAAGTGAATGTTATTGGACCTTACGCGACACAAGCGCCTCTAGTGGAAAATTCACTAGCAATAGCCCCCATTGTTTGCAATTTTAATTATATATTGTTTTAACATAATTTTTTCATTGTACTTTTAAATATTCGTAAAAACTGAGGCTATGAAATTCGATTTCAGTTCTGTAAATATTTGTTCATTTATTAAAGGCATTCTGTTAGCTGTTGATCCACTGAATTTGTGATAATTGTGAAAATAAAAGGATTAATAAAAAATACGTCCGCATAAATTGAAAAATACTACACGGGGATGTCACAACAGGAAGACAAAAAAACATAAAAGGGTACTCTAGCTTTGTAGTTATAAAGTACAAATTAACTCGCACCTGCGCTGGTACCAAAAATTTTGATTGTCTATTGTCAGATACAGCGAATCCGTGCATGCAGAAATAAACTTAATCGCCAAGCAGGAAAAAATATTTTACAACTACGACAGTGTAATGTCGTCCTGTCATTGTACACTCAGCAGGTGTGTGGTTCCTTAATCGTTAGCTTAAAAGTGTAATGTAGTTATGTTTAATTTAAGACTTAGTTGTTGGTCAGCTTTTAGATAGCAGATCAAGTTTTTAAACACAAATCAGATTGAGATGAAAATTTGAGCGTTTTACAAAAAACAAAGACCATACGATACTCAACTTGCTTCTTACTTTTTCGTAGTCGGATTACAAGTTTTTGAACTATTTATTTTTGAACATACAAAACTACGCGAATAAAGTCGCAAGCATCAGCTAGAATGTACGTCCATCATCCAACTTGATATTAGTTTATTTCAATAAAACCGAGATTCCAAGAATAAATGTTATACAATTTGAGTCGTCGGTTGACTATTCAGTAATTGGTAATTCCTATTATGATTATTCGAATTACTGACGAAAACATAAATGAAACATATTGAGATTATTTACTAAATTAGGTCTATTGTACATTAATTTGTCGTAGTATAAGCAATACAAACAAATTGTGAATTATCATTTCCTTCGGAATCTCTCAGGACTCTCATGTTTTCAAAGTAGGTAGTCGGGTAAAATGGGATTTTCCGTTCAGTTCCCAATAAATAAACTAATTATACGATGCGATTGAATGAAAAGGTGTAACTAAAATAACAAAAAACCTCTTAGGTTCATTCTAGTGCTCACATACAAAATTTATAGTATACTTAGTATCAAGAGAAAATTGTCTTAGTGATATTGTCGTTATATAGATGAGAAAAATTTGATTAAATTTGTAAATTAATAAAGAAATGATAATTAAAGAATAATTAACGGTATGTACTTGAATTTAATTAATTTTGTAATGTATATAGACCATATTGCCAGGATGACTCATAAAACTTTTAGAATAACCGGTTAAATGTATAAAACATCAAATGAAATATTCGAAAATTTCGATTCGATTAAGTATACTGGATATCCGGATTTAAACATGTAAGGTAACATCACTATTTGTTCATACGGCATTTTGATTAAATCTAAAAATAAAGCTATAATTTATTAAGCAACAAATTAAAAGAAAATCTCGGTTATTATTGTTTTCAACAAATTACAAAACAAAATTGATTGGTCAATGCGTTTTTAACTTCGTTTTATTTGTTCTAGGCTCAAGCGGCCCTAATGTACGACGCGGTGCAAGTGCTTGTGGACGCGATCCTGCGTCTCATGCGCAAGAAACCAGACCTCCTGCGCAGCACCATTCGCCGCAACGCAAACCTGAATACCAGCCGCGCCATCGACTGCAACCCAAAGGGCAAGATTACGCCTTACGAACACGGTGACAAAATATCCCGGATGATCAAAAAGGTATAACAAGAGCTAGCGCACACGATCGGCGTTTTCACGACTTTTGAACGGTCGCGGCTAGAAGTTTATATGAATTAAAAAGCATATTATAAGATAACAAGACACTGCTCATGATGAAATTGAGGCAAAACGGCCGATAAAAACGAACGAAAATAGCCGATCGCTTAATCTGTGATGTAATAGGGGTTAAAGTATGAAATTGCCGATTATTTTCCCTCTTTTTATTTTGTTTATAGCTCTTAAGTATAGTCATATTATTGCGTAACTCTTTTTGTATTGTATCAACAACTAAATAAAGTAACTTTTAACTAAAAAAAATGCAATACTAGTTACCTATTACTTCAAAGGAAGTCGTTGAAAAGACCCCTTACAATGTGTCAGCTGACCTTCTTGCTTCAATTAAGTATATTTGTATTATATACTTTGATTTTCAGATATTTAAATACTTTTATACGTAGCTTTATAACCATCTAACTTTCACCTTTAATTGCATCGAAAACGGTTCAGGCGTTTTTAATAAAACTAAAAATTGTTAGTATGGAAAAATGACTTTTCTCGATTTCGTCCGTACAAAACGGCAATTTCATACTTTAACCCCTAATATTTTATAATAAATTGAAATGCACGCACAGTTTTGTCAAATTTGCCATAAGGTTTTATTGCATCAAATAAGTTTTATACGACTTTTATGATCGAACGCGTAAAACAATAGCTAATTATAAATTTTAAGAAATTGAAACTCCTTACAACTGATTTAATCAGGATGCATTGCGCAGTGCATTAAATTACAAAAAAAAAAAATATTTGTAGTTTATTGCCTAGATATGTTGTGCTCTAAGAGGCTTTGTTATAGTTTTATTTGAATACTTTCTTTTAATATCAGTTAGTCATCTACCTTGGTAGCTGGTGGGTTAGTAACAGTTTGATGCATGCGTTTTTCTAACCAGACACCGAATTATTCTATGTTCAATAATTATGACATTTACTTACTATAACAAACCTCTATTCTGTAACATCAATTTGCCCTATTGCCCATGCGAATGATTGATGCCAATTCATACATTCAATTACTACTGGCAGCGAATGGTTCGTTATTCATGCGTGTGGGATGCGTGGAGACGTCATTGTGATTATGTAAAATTTCACGTATCATGTGCGTATGTGAACGTCGCCATTCGTTTTGTTCGTGTTACGCCGGCGAGCGGCGCTCGGGTAATATTGAGTTTGACGTCTTAATGGTGTACGCCGAACTAAGTAGAACCTCTCCTTCTGGCGCGCCGCTAACATAATTATAATACAATATTAATTAATTAACAGAAACCCATGCTAAATCACGTTAAGTTTATATGAGGAGCGTACGAAACCTTCCGTTAGTGAATACAGGATCTTATGATTATCTTATATAGCTGTAAATCTATTTTTACCTGATTACTTCATCGGAATTTTAGCAGTCTATGTAACTAAGTATGTGGATATTTATGTGGGTTCCACATTTTGCGGCTAAACTACTGAGCCTATTTTGGTGATTGAGGTATCAATGCCTTATAGTCCGGGTAACAAATGCTACCATTTTTTAATTTTTCGTAGTCGGCTTACAGTTTTCTAACTATTTTCTAACATTGCTTACCGTTTACAGTTGGGAGTATTAAAGTTGATTCCCTAAAACAAAACACGGTAGAACATTTTCTCTATTGAAACCGCCACGAATGCGTGGCTTCGTTTTTTATCTGTCTTCAAAGTTAATTAAATCCGAGGAATGCCGTCCAATGGTATATTTTATTTGCAAAGCGTTTGAAATGTTTCGTTATAGAATTTTATAGACGTCTCTAGAGTTTTCCGTTTAAATAAGAGATAACTGAAACATACGCTTTTGTTTATTGAACCTGGTGCGGTCATTATTTGCTATCAACATTTATGCGTCATTTACAATTTACAATATGTATCTTTTATATGTATGCTGTTGGTTAACCTTTTGAATAAATAAATAAATAAATATCAATAAAAGATTTACTATAAAAGGTATATTAAAACTGTAGCGAAATAAAATGTGCTTTGACGTTTGAGTCCTGCCTACTTTGTTTATTCTATGGTACCTATTTTTAGGTCAACAGCACCCCGTTTTTGCTGATGTAACATCTTTTCCTGCTTTATTTCGTCCAATTATATTGAACATCAATATAAAACTCTTTATAAATACCCTCAACCGAAACGCGTAGGACTTTATACCTACATAGCCAAGAAGTAAAACTCAATTGTTGCTGCGAGTTTTACATTCATCTTTTAACGGGATGTTGATCGTTCGTACAAAAACCGTTTAGAATACTGAATCAAATACATAGACTTAGGTATCACTTTGATTTAAAGTTCAGATAAGCATATTTTCCTGAACTAGGATAAACCTTTGATTTAGGCGACTACACAGTATTTGGGCTAGCTACAATTAACGAAAAATTGTGTTATTAAATTATGTATTATTTTTTAGTAATTTGAGCCCATTAGCAATATAATATTTTTTATTAATACCTATTTGTTCATTAATTGATAATGCTACTATTGTTCATTTGTAATTGATTAGGATTTTTGTTCTAATGTGTATATGTATTTTCGAAAATTCTTATTTTTAGAATTCAACTGATTACACAGTGTTAGATAGACAGTTCTACGCAATTCATGCACATACATGCGCATGTGCAAACACCCTCACAGTTTGTTGTACACAGTTCGGATTTGCTTATCAAAGTTCAGAGTATGCCCACCTGCTGCAGATCCTGAACTTGATCTGAAGTCTTCCATTTGACTCTCTATTTCGTTAGATATTGGGATTAGAATTGAAAACTTGCGTAATTGGCACTCTTGAATGCTACACTAGCGCCTAATTGTATTCATATTTTTGTGGAATTTATTATAACTAAATGAATTAGACTTTGAAAATGAATTGAAAACACGGTTGTCAAGCAGAGATCTTAACAAGATAAAAAACTGATGGGGAACTGATAGTTTAAGCCGTTTACAATTCTTGCATCATTCAGTGCCAAGTTATTTATATTTTATGACTCATAATTATTTAATGTGAGAATAGATAAAAAAAAATATATTTCTATTCCATTTTTTTTTAAATTCCGTTTTAACTTGTTTTTTTAAATAATTTCATTGAAGCCTACATAATTTCTATAAGTATTATTTAATAAGTTAGTATAAAATCAGAGGCAATATATGTTTATGAGTAAGAAGGGCATAATGGTGCTGGTTGTACAATAAGTAATATTGATGTAACATAGTTTGTAATCTTGATTGTACAATGTTTATTGTCCTGAATAAATAAACAAACAAAAAACTGGCTTCAGTAAAATTTTGCTTAGACTGATATAATGCTGCTTGTGTCATCACCCTATTCAGAAAATATACAGCATACCATCTCTTTAAATTGTCGAAAGTCTAACCTCCCATCTAATCCAACCACTGACCAAACAACACGACTAAAACTAAACCCATACATATTGCCTATAAATTAAGTTATGATGATAAAATTGCCAATTTGAGTCAGCTAGTCCTAAGAACAATTGTCATACAATATTATATTTAAAACCCGCTTAGCAAGCGTAGCAACTATAACAAAAACCTCTTTATGAAAAGCCTCTAAATAAAAACAATATCCAACATATTAGTATAAGATCCCACCATACAACGACCTTCACTGAGCTGGTTATTGGATGAAAAGTATTTTATATGCAATGAAATATGCCAATAAATATATTGCAAATGGGTTGACTATAAAATTTCAGTCCAGAGTAGAATTTTCAGAATTTGACAACCGAATTTCAGGTCTGGTTTTTCGCATTCAACCCTATACCACCGTGTTCATAATTAAATAATATTTATTTGCATTTAACTTTATTTAATTAATCGTCTGGTTGCAAGTTACTGGTATCGATTTACCTGTTTATACCTGCCTACTCAAGGGTTGTGACGGGAAAAAAAAGTCAACCTAACGTTTGCACATTCTATGGGCTTCATACTTTCGATTGGTATGGAATTTGTTTATTAACCAATAAAATAAAAAATGTTAATTAATCATACTCTGGACTGATTTTTTTTTAGGCAACCCATTTGTAATATATTTATTGGCATGTTCAATTGAATAGAAAATACTTTTCATCCAATAACCAGCTCGGTGAAGGTCGTTGCATGGTGGGATCTTAGACTATATGTTATAAAAAACATTACAGATATTCTGAAAAATAACCTAAGCATCAATGTTACAACCGCATTTCACTGACTTCAGTGTGGCTCAGTTGGAAAATCAACAGCCTCGTTTGCGATTATGTCGTTTCGTTTCCCATTAGTAATAGGTACTGATAAACGAAATAAATATAGACAACATCTATTTATAGGTAAAACAACGAGAAGTAAGGTACTTAGCTATCTTGTTCAAAGGTATTAAGACGAGATGGTTCTTCGTAATACTTACTACCCACGCATACAATAGAATACAAAAACAATTTATTAACAAATTAATCTATTTAATACCTGCTCTTCGTATATTAAACCGTTAGAAATTAATTGTGCTTGTAAAATTTTCTTAAATGTATTTATTTATTAACTTTCGATTTACTGCATCAAATTTGATAATACCTACTTTTTTGCTATGTTTGTAATGACCAGGAGAAGGTTTTGAAAGATGGGTTTCATAAGTTATCCTCCTATCTTCTATTCTAGGTTTACAAAAATACCCTTATAAAAAGTCTATAAATGGTAGACATGGTCATTAAATCCCTCGCTCGTGAGTTATTCCAGACACAATTGAAATCAATTGTTATCGTGGCACCCGAGTGCCTCCTGGGGGTTGAGGGATTAAAATTTGCTTGCATTATCTTCATTAGTAAAACCTGTGCAAAGCTGGGACGAACAGCTTGTATTAGATAAAAATTAACTTATGATGAATCAATTAAAAAAACTGTAATCAGATTTAGTATATAAACAAAATTTACGAAGTTATACTTAGAAGATTTAAGTTTGTAGATCTTTATTAACCGACTACCCACTTTAGGGAGTTTAAGCCGGCGTTGATACTGGGTGAAATAAACTCCCTCTTGTAAAAATCACGACGTTTATTCACAAGTTCTAGAGGATATACAATACATGCCAGAGTGTCTTCTATTACTCGTTGTAGGACGGTTGTATTCAATATATATTTAGACGCAGTAATAATTTACATTAATAACAATATAATCTACGGCAAAGCCAACAAGTATATATACACCGTGCAATTTTAACCATCTGTAAAACGAAGCCCACGTTATTGGACCATTATGTATAACATCATGGTAGTGTTTTTTTTTTATTAGGGGTTAAAATATGAAATTGCCGTTTCATTGTACTAGGTTTTTTGAATTGACATAGAATCTTCATGGTTTGAGGTTTTCGAATGAAACTTTTTTCACATGGTTTCTATGATGTTCTTCTTTTAAAAAAAGTGAAAAATTTGAATATCGACTTTCAATTGTTTTTGTTATTTAACTTAGACAAGAAAGATGGATACTGCAAAAATTCGAGTGATTTCTGAATACGAATTCCGACGCGGAAGTAACGCGGCAGAAACAGCCCTCAATATCAATGTTGCGTTTGGAGAGGGATCTGCTAATGAACGCACCGTGCGATTTTGGTTTAAACGCTTTCGTGATGGAAACTTCGACTTGAAGAACGAGCCACGAGGAAGACCGCCCACACAGGTGATTAACGATGAATTAAGAGAGATGGTGGAAGCCGATCCTAGTCAAACTACCCAGGAATTAGCGGCATGGTTTAACGTAACCTTACCCACAATATTGACTTATTTGCGTCAAATCAATAAAATAAAAAAATACGAAAAATGGGTGCCTCATGATTTGACTGATGTGCAGAAAGAAACGCATGTTGAAACTTGTGTTGCCTTGTTGAATCGGTACGGAAAGGAAGGAATATTAAATTGAATTGTGACATGTGATGAAAAGTGGATTCTTTATGATAACTGTAAAAGAAAAATGCAATGGCTGACCCCAGGTCAAACGCCACAACAGTGTCCTAAAGCAAAACTTACTAATAAAAAGGTCATGGTAACTGTTTGGTGGTCTCAGCATGGTGTTATTCACTATAGTTTTCTCCGATCTGGTCAATCAATAACGGCAGATGTCTCTTGTGCCGAACTCCGAACAATGTTGGCAAAACTAGCAGTAAAACAGTCCCGACTCATGAATCTATCTTCACCATTATTGCTCCATGACAACGCGAGACCTCATACAGCACGAGAAACCGTTTTGACCCTTCAGGAACTGCAATTAGAAACCATTCGACATCCTCCGTATACGCCAGACCTTGTTCCAACGGACTACCATTTTTTTCGTGATTTGGACAATTATCTACGTGGCAAGAAATTTTCTTCCCAGGAGGCAGTACAAAATGCATTTACACAGTTTGTGCAGTCTAGATCCTCAGAGTTCTATCACAAAGGCATAAATGACCTTCCTATTAGATGGCAGCAATGTATAGATAATAATGGTAATTATTTGGATTAAATAAATTTGTTAAAAATTAAAAAATAAACAATTTTGATTTTCAGTACAAATCGGCAATTTCATACTTTAACCCCTATATTAATAATAATTTTTGAAAAATTTTAATTTTTGATTCACACTTTAAATTTTGTAACACGCTCTGTGATGCGCCCAGACGTATTATTTTGCTGCGGCGGGGTCTCGGTTGAATGGACCTTACACAGCTACATCAGTGGGCGTCACAGCGTGTTTTAAGTAAATAGCTGTACGGATATTCGATATTTTATATGGTAACATAACGTGGGCATCGTTTTACAGGTGGTTAAAATTGCACGGTGTATACAAGGTGAAATTTTAACCACTTTCCAAAATTTTTACAGGCGTTCGGTGTCGTATTATGAGCCAATTTATGAAGAAAATAATGTCAAGCTTTCACCCGAAAATATTTTTCGCAATATAGTTTTCAATTTTTACGGTCCTATGCCTGATAAGGTAGAAAGGGAAAATCCAAAACGTATGAATAGTATCGTAATGAATGAATGAGATGTGAATCGCGTAAAAAAAGTGTTGCTAGGCGGCCGTATCAAAAATTTTAGACTTTTTGTTGACATTTTCTAAGTGCTTTATCTTGACATTTTTGTACTGGACTATACCAAAAGAAATATATGTCACTTGTTTTTTGTCTCGTAGATTGATATATTAAAAATTTGGAAGGTGGTTTAAATTTCATCCTGTATATATGGGTTCCACATTTGCGGCTAAACTGCTTAGCCGATTTTGACGGATAAGATATCTATCGATTCCCTATAGTTCGGGTGACATAGGCTACCTTCTGTTAAAAAAGGCTACATCACAAATGCTACAAATATAATTGGGGTACTCAAAAAAAAAGTTTGCAGTCATAACGAGTCTCTACACATTTCAAACTAAAACTACATAAGGGATCTGAATAAAATTTGGCACGGTGTTATTTTATTGTCTAGAATAACATAAAGGCTACTTTCACTCCCGGGAATAGGTACGGTTAGCCGTGAAATAATTTTGATACATAGTTTTAAATTTAAAATTCCACGAGTACGAAGTCACGGGCAAAGCTTGACTGAAATAATATTAAGGCTTTAGTCGTAATATTCAAAAAACATTACAAACAGATGTAGGCGTGTGATTTTTTTCTATCGAGCGAAGTTAATCAAATCATGTAAGCGATAACGAATGTGACTAGACTAGATTTTTAAGTAATACATACAGGGTGGTCCAAACGGTGACGTCTAAAAAATTTTTTTGGATTCCTTACATCCAGGGCTATCCGAATATATATTGTTATGTTACCAGATTTTTCTTATTTTTCGAGATATATTTTTTTCTTAATATTTCTGAATTTTCGGTGTAATCAGTTTTAAAAAATGGTTTCTCCACTTTTTATTATGTTATATCAGATTTTTTTTTGCAGTATGATCCTTATAAATTAAACTTAGATAGATTACATAGATAAAATTATCAGCTATTTAATAACACAGAGGCTACTTTTTTCCCGGGATAATGTACGGTTCCCGTAGGATAATTTGTATATTTAATTTTAAATCCAAATCCCTACGAAACACGCGCGAAGGTCACACTTCATCACAATAATTACAAAAGCGTCACCGCACAATCTCAACGCATACGTAAACCGAGAAAATTTAAAGCCGAACGCGGTACTACTGGTACGCAGGTGTTGAACGGTCTTTATATCGAAAGGGATAATAGTGTTGCGGAATGATACATATCGATTCGATAGACTGTATATACGTTCATTTATTTATTTTTTATACGAAATATCATTACTTATACAAAACGTGTGTAATAATAATTTTCAGTTTTTTTTATTTTTAGTTTTCTTTCATTAAACTCAAACGGACTACTATCAACTTTGAGCTTTATAATAAAAAAAACATTTGCGTAATCATACAAAACAAAATAAGTAAATAGGTATAGTAAGTGTTTAATTGCAATTCCTTCTTTTGGTCATTGGTTGACATTATGGGAATATCATGTTACAATTCTGCTTTTTATCAAATAAAATTAACACAATATTTTTGGTCACGAATAATTAAGGCAGATCGTTTTTTATATTCTCACAAAAAACATTATTTTTATAGTTTATTATTGTAATCTATAACTTTACGCGCTTAAAGTAGGTAGCGATCATACGTTTATTTATTTATTTATTTAGATTTACACTGATCTTGGTTAAAACTGTAAAATAAAGGAGAATGGGCACCTCTGAGCGGTCAGCGGCCATTAATGAAAGTAGTGTCAAATGAAAGTAGTAATAACTAGGAACAACTTTTACTAAGAACGTTTCGCTGCAACCCATTTAGAAAAAAATATATATACAATAAAACATAATGGAATTTCATAGAACATAAAAACAATTATTTCGTGTGTGTAATGCGTTTTGATAAGACGCCACATCTTCTGAAAACGATTGCAATGCTATCAACACAAAATAGGTTGATGGCATTGTAACCAAAGCAAACGCTGCTATTGTTTGTGCTGGATCGCAGGTAAATCAACCCTACGAAGCTACTTAAGTTGGTTCCTAGTGTTGATTTACCTGCACTAGCGACGGACCAATCAGCTATGAGCACAAACAATAGCGCCGCTTGCGCCGTGCGCTGCGTCCGCGCAGTCCTTCGATTACTCTTGTGACGTTGGGTACTGTGCAATTTGACTTATCGATTACTTTAAACCTTTTGACCTCTATTTTGCATTCCGGACCTGAGGAGATAAGATTACCAGCATCAGATTTGAGTGTTATATAATAAATGGTACTATCTAGATATGTTGCTTTACTTTTTATTATTTTAGCCCCGAATATAAGCCAGAATATGTTGTTAAACTATTAGAAGTGCTCAAAAACAAAAATGTATTTTATTCGTCATATAAGTGCGTCGTGGCAATAAAACTTCTACACAGTAATTATAGAACCAAACTACATAAAAAACAACAAAATCAAGTTTGGCCGCGGATCGCCCAGGCTCCATACTATTTTGCCCATTCTCCTTCAAATGATTTTCTTTATTTAACTGTTCTTATTCTGTAAGCAGTTTTTCATTAATAAATTATCTAATTGCGATACAATTATTGCAGTAACGGTATTTGAATCGATAGTCACAGTTTTCTAGGCATCCCTATTTATTTCACACCCTCAATTTTGGGATGCCGACGATTAATTAGGTTCTTTGGGTGACGCCTAATTAACCAAGCTCGCTAACCGGCTCGATCTGTCGGAAATATGAGAACCCTGGTTTCCGTAATCATTTTTAATATTTTTACCTGCCCTACTGATAACCATGAATATTTAGTTATAAGATTGTAATGTAGGTACATAGTAAAAATAATAATATTATGATGGCGGGTATCTTAAGCTAGGCACAAGTTTGTATTGTCGTGTCAGTTTGAAATATTTTAATGTACGTTCGTGTTGTTATTTCCACCGGATCCTCCAGAACTTTCCATTGGCGAACGAGGATAATTTTAAAATCAGTGCGTGCGGGGTTAAATGGTAGTGCCTATTAACAATTTCTATCGGCAAAGATTACGAATTTGACGTAAATACGGGAATGTGGTCATCGTATATCGAAAGACTCGAAATGTATTTTACGGCGAATAGTGTAAAAACGGAACTTAAACTTGCGGCTCTAATAACTGTAATGGGTGACGTGACTTACGAACTGCTACTGAACTTATCAAGCCCTAATAAACCATCGGATCTCACTTATGAAGAAGCGGTAAATTTGTTACATAATCATCTACAACCGGCACCGTCGGCTTTAGCGGAAAGATTTCGGTTTCGACAGAGGAGACCGGCGGTCGGAGCGAGCATTGCCGACCACGTAGCAGACCTGAAGAAATTAACACGACATTGCGAATTGCGAGGTGATGCATTAACCGAAAATCTGAGGGATCCGTTCGTGTGTGGGCTACGGAGTGACGTCATTCGTCAACAGATGTTTGCGGAAGATCACGCAATAACTTTTTAACTTTTAAAAAAGCGGTTAAGATTGCAACCTCACTAGAAGTGGCAGAACGGGACGCAGAGGCGGTGGATGAGTCACCAGGGCATAGCAGCAAATTTGCTTTCTAAAGTAATTTTGTACTTACGTGACGGTTGGCCGGAGTAATGTAAGATTACAGCGTGAAAACCATTTTTAATCGTATACGAAGAGTTAGGTTGTGCGATGTGGGGTCATCGTTTGGTAGTCCCGGAGGCATGTCAGGAAAAGGTTTTGAGAAAGATCCACGAGCCCCATATGGGTATAGTAAAGTCTAAGGCACTGGCCCGCAGTTAAGTAATTTATGGTAGAACTTACTTAGTAATAGTTGATGCGCGGTCAAAATGGGTGGAAGTGTTACCTGTTTCGAGTACGGTGGCCACTGGAGTAATTGATAGGATTAGTGAATTGTTCGGTAGGTGGGGTTTACCAAAGCAAATAGTTACAGACAACGGTCCCCCATTTTCTAGCAAAGAGTTTAGTAATTTTACACGTATTCTAGGAATAGAACATATCTTCACAGCTCCATACCATCCGGCTTCGAACGGGTTGGCTGAAAATACGGTGAAGACGCTAAAGCGAGTAATATAAAAAGCCGTAATTAGCAATCAGAATGTCGATCGCGCTCTTTGGATATACTACTATACTACAGGAGAAAAGCCGGCTATATTGCTTCTAGGAAGGAGATTACGTACAAAGTTAGATAAATCTTAAAACCGGATAGGAAACAGAAAGTTTACAGAGCTCATGCGTCAAAAGGAGTCAACTAAAGGGGTCAATAGGGAACTACATGATGAGGAAAACGTATGGTACAGACAGTTTTTAAAGAGGGAAAAATGGCTTCCGGGCCAGGTGAGGTGAGGTTGCAGGTTAGGTAGGTCGACGTGTTAAGTGAAACTCAGAATTCTGGACATCGTGTATTGAGAACACACAAGTACAGGTTGAAGTATAATATGGTAGAGAGTGCTTATAACTAATTACAAACTATTTAAGTAAACATAATGCTGAGTCAACACCGTTCGCCAATGTAGCAGCGCGTAACGTTAAGTCGCGGTACAACTACTAATATCGTCATATACTACACCTCCCCCGAAAAGTTCCTCTTTTACCCCCGGAAGGCGAGAAAAAAAAATGTGGTCGAACGCTGTTGATTACAAATAAAAAAAAAACATAACAATAAAACACATTTTTTTGTAACCACACTACAAACAGACAATTGATATCTTAAAATAAAATTTAACCGAATTAAAAAAATATTAACATTTTCAATTTGTATGAAACAATTTTGTGTTATTCTTATGTGTTATGTATGTCTCATTATTTTTAAGAATTTTTACATTTGGGGAAATATCCTCAATGACCTCATAAGGCCCATTCCACACAGGATCTAACTTATTTCCTGTTTGGTTTTTCAATAAAATAAAATCACCTGTTTTATACATTACTGGTTTTATCTTCTTATCATAACTTAATTGCCTATTTATTTTACACAATAATAAATTTTCCTTAGCATCTAATTGAGCTTTTTGTAATCTAAACTTAAATTCTTTTGGATAACTATCATAATTGTACAAAGGGTCGACAGAAGATTTTAAATTATTAGGTAAATTGCAAAGTTTACCGAAAACTAATTCGTGAGGCGTATATTGTGTCTCCGTGTGTACCGTTGTGTTGAATGAGAAACACCAGTAACTCAACCAACTGCTCCAGTCAGTTTTATTATTACTGCACTGAATTCTTAAATATGAACCTAAATGTTTGTGTGTATTTTCTAATGCGCCTAGCGTTTCGTGGTGATACGCTGTTGAGTTCAGTTTTTCAATACCTAGTAAACTGCAAACCTCTGCAAAGATATTACTCATGAACTCTGTTCCCTGATCGGTAATTATCTCCTTAGGGACACCATACCTTAATATAAAATTATTTACAAATAATCTGCTAACAGATTCTGCATCTTTTCTTTCTAAGGGATAAGCCTCTACGTACTTTGTTAAATTACATTGAATAGTTAAAATATACCTATAATTTAAATTATCTATATCTAAGGGCCCAACTAAATCTAAACTAATACGCTCGAATGATGTATTCGGAGTCGTAGTTATAACCATAGGTTCTCTTGTATTTTTATTAGCATGCTTTTGTATTTGACAGTCTTTGCACTTTTGGACATAATCGTAAACGTCTCGGCTCATACCTGGCCAAAAATAATATCTTTTAATATTACTCAACATTCTGTTTACCCCCGCGTGTCCGCTGGTAGGCAACATATGGAAATCATTTAAAATAACTCTCATATCATCTTTATCTGAAATTTTACTGACATTTTTTGTCACTAAGATACGAGGAAAATCGCACTTAAATTTCTTTAGAAAACTTTTTATTTTACCTTCATTCAATTTATCCTGTACTAAAATTACTTCATTTATTTTTAACTCTTTGCAAAATGACTCTAATTCTCTCGCTAACACTCCTACGGTAGATAACGATCGAGATATCAGATAAATGCAAAACTTAGAAGGCACATATACAAAATTACCTTTGTTACTAAGAATTTCTTCTTTTTCACTCTTATAACATTTCAAATCTAGAATTAATTCAATAGTATTTTTTGTTCGTTTGAGAATTTCCACTCGGTTAGGTTGATCAGACCCAACGTTTATGGGATCCTCAAGTGTTAAGTCAGTTTGGTCAATAAGCGGCATTGACGATTTGGAAGCTAATTTCCTAGCTTGTGCTCTCGTCGTGACTGATACAACGTGTTCTCTCATAGATTTTAAATCATTACTAGATAAAGGAAGACGGCTCAACGCGTCTGCAGCCGAGTTGTGTCGTCCTGGAATATACTCAATATCGAAATCGTATTCCTCAAGATATAAACGAAACTTTGTTAATCTACTCGATGGATCAGTCATTCCGAAAAGATAAATTAATGGCTTGTGGTCGGTAACGATTTTAAACTTTTTACCATAAAGATAAGGCCTAAAATGCTTAGTAGACCACACAATCGCTAACAACTCGAGCTCTATCACTGGGTATCGCGTTTCAGCCGGTTTCAAATTGCGACTTGCGTATGCGACAACCTTTCCATTACTATTAGACAGTACGGCGCCTAAACCTATTTTAGATGCATCCGTATGTAAGATAAAAGTATTATCGTCTGAAAAATCTGGATAATCTAACACTTGTGGGCTCATCAGGGCTTGTTTAAGTGCTAGGAATGCTGTATCGCATTCAGATGACCAATTAAAATTTACATTTTTCTTTGATAAATTATTCAATGGATAAGCTATGTTTGCGAAATTATGAATAAAGCGTCTATAGTAATTTGCGAAAGCAACAAACCTTTTAACCTCGTCTGAATTATTTGGTCTTGGATAGTTTTGTAATACTTTAATCTTATCTGGATCTGGTTCTACTCCCTGGGAAGTGATCTTGTGGCCTAAGTACATAATTTCCTTTCTTAGAAATTCGCACTTTAACGGATTTAATTTTAAATTTGCGCTCCTAAATCTTTCTAAAACTTTAATTAGGTTTTTATTATGCAAAGTCATGGATTTTCCTATAATAATGCAATCATCTAAATATATAAAACACTGATTATAATTTAACCCAGACATGGCAATGGTCATTAAACGTGAAAAAACACTGGGACTAGTCTTAAGACCCATTGGACATCGCTTCATCTGATACATTTTATCAGTTGTGAACGCGGTAAATTTTCTGGATTGTTTATCTAACATCAATTGATAGTAACTTTGTGAGAGATCTAATTTCGAAAAATATATACTTCCTGATAATGAATCTAAAATATCTACTATATTCGGCAATGGAAACTTAACGTCTTGTATTTTGTTATTTAATTGACGATAATCGATCACAAATCTCCATTTCTTTTCGCCATTCTTGTCGCTCTTTTTTGGAACGAGTAACACAGGGCTTGACCACTCAGACGTGACTTCTTCTATGATGTCGTTATTTAACATGTCCTTTATTTGTCTATGGACCTCCTTACGTAAAGCGTTAGGAATTCTGTAAGGCTTAACGTACACTGGGCTTGTGTTTTCCTTTAATTGAATGGAATGTTGTAACAAGTTAGTAGTACTAAGTTTATCTCCCGGTAAATGGAAAACATCAGCGTATTTTGCACAAATTTTTTGTATACTTAGCTGTTCATCTACATTCAAATATGATTCTAAGTTCAGTAAATTAAGTAACGTTTTTACCCTATCTGTGCTTATGGTCTCTTTGTCGAAAATACAAACGTCAAAACAATTTAAGCTATACGTTTCTAAGTTCGATAAGTCTATGAGGACTTCTGTATCTGTCGTATTTAAAATCCTAACAGGAATTCTACCTTTCTCTGGTTTTGAAATTAAACCCGCAACAAAAACTCCGTCTCGAATTTCTTTTGCTAAAACGACACAATCATAAGGTAAGTTATATGGAATATACTTAATAACTTCACATCGTGGTGGAATGCTATGTTCATAAGTATTCAAAATTCCTTCTATAGGTATGAAAGTACTCAAGTCATCGTTAGTTAAAGTCAACGTGCTGTCTTTGTAATTAATTACAGCTTGGTAACGCTGAAAAAAGTTCTGGCCTAGAATACCATCGGCGGTACAAGTCAAGTTCTTAAAAACATAAAATTTTTGTTTTACTTGTATTCCTTCAAAAGTCAAAGTTAAATAAATGTATCCTTCAGATATCAATTTTCCACTTACTCCTCTTATCGTTAACTCTTCCCGATTAATCTGTCTTAGTAAATTATTATTATTTTTTAACCACTCATACTTAATGACGCAAAGGCTAGCGCCACTATCAATTAATAATATTATGGGACTGTCATTGATACTACTTCTAACAGTACTTGTATTATTATAGTTGTAAATTCCATGAATTAAGTTAGGCACGAAAAAACTGTGTCCTCTCCGTATTAATTTCGCTACCTATCGCAGTGTCATTAGATGACGACACAATATGCTGAATGCGCGGGCTACGCGCCGGCTGGCGTGTGCCGCGTTCTGCTCGTGTAAAATGCTGGTTAGGGCGTTTACCTCTTTGACCAGTATGCGATTGTTGTGAATTATTATAATTATTGCGAACAAATGTTCTAGTTTGCCTATACCGATTTTCATAATGGGGAGCTCTATTACGATATTTGTTACGGTATTCGTTATGGGGATAACGTGTGAATCGCGGTCCTTTCGAGTAATGCGCTACCTGCTCAACACTTGATGATGAGTTCTCCTCGTCAAGAGCTGTTCTAATGGCCTCTGGCAAAGATGTGAATTGCCTCGAAGCAATTATGGTGCTCAGCCTTGGGTTAGATAACCCGTCGGCAAAGCGCTTAATAGCGGTCTTCTCGTTTCTCGGACGCAAAACATTATATGCGCTATCATCATCATCAGCCTGTGCTATGGTGAGGTTGACAAACAGATCCTCAATCTCTGCACCGAAGGATTCTATAGATCTGCGTCCCTGTTTGACTCTATGAAGCTGTGATTGAATTGCTTCAGGGGACTTTTTTGGCAATAAAAATTTGCGCATGTCAGTAATGAGGTCACTGACATTCGCGTACGACGATTGAAGTCGTAATTTGGCGCTTGAAGAAAGCCTAGTTTTTATTACGAAATCTATTAGCAATGTTTGAGATTCGTCATTAATGATTGAACTGTACATTGTAATGCCATCAATCAATTGATTTGTAATATCCTCCTTCCCTGTCATGTTAGGCAATAAGGCAATAGCCGTTTTAATATCAAAATTTGACTTAGCCATTTTGGTATCAATTTGAAGGCTTGAATCAATAGAAACTAAACTCCTAATCTTATTGTAAACTATCTTGATTTCATCTAATAAAACGTTAATTAATTCTATCTCTTCAGAACTCAATTTTATTGTTTCCTTATTTAGTTTAGACACAATATACTGCACTTTTCCGTATAACTCATTGGCATCCTCTAATTTTTTAATCCCTATTTCTTTCTGTCGTCTCTCTGGACCTAATTTTACCAAATATTCCTTTAAGTAGTTAAAATTATCAAGTAACGCTTTTAATTCTTGAGACATACTATAACATTACATTAATTAAATTTCTATTATATGCTTCCTAACTAAATTGAAATAAAATGAAGTCTATAAAATAACATAATTATGTAATGTACCTTTGTACTGTCGAGTCAGTACCGTATGTAGGTCATGCTGACGGCGATGCGCTGCAATGACACGCGGCGGAAGTGGCACGTTGGTGGCGACGTGGGGCACGCACGACTACCGGGGCACGTAGAATAGATGGGGTGCGAAGGCTGCATGGGGCACGAGGGCGGCATAGGGCACGGCGCGCTCGACGATTGGGCCGGGTTTATTCCCTGGACTCCGTGGGCCGGGATTTCCCTGGACACCGCTCCAACTGGGCCGGGCTATACCCTGGACACCATCCTTGACCCGTACGCTTCTTTCTTCACTTCCATGTCTTCTATAATGAGCTTCATTCTTCTATAATGTTTCTTCTCTCTTCTGTAATGGTTTTTCTTTCTTCTATAATGAATCTTCTTTTTTCTGTAATGTAACTTCTTTCTTCATAATGCAATTTCTTTCTTCGTGAAACTTGTAATTCTTCAGCCAAGTTATGGTTCGATCATCTTCCAGTTCTTCATAATTCCAGTTGCTCGAAGTGGCAGGGTCGCCATGAGGTGAGGTTGCAGGTTAGGTAGGTCGACGTGTTAAGTGAAACTCAGAATTCTGGACATCGTGTATTGAGAACACACAAGTACAGGTTGAAGTATAATATGGTAGAGAGTGCTTATAACTAATTACAAACTATTTAAGTAAACATAATGCTGAGTCAACACCGTTCGCCAATGTAGCAGCGCGTAACGTTAAGTCGCGGTACAACTACTAATATCGTCATATACTACACAGGTGCTAGAACAGCTAGGCCCAAGTAATAACAAAGTTAAGGGCAGAGAAGGAGAAGTAGTACATAGACACATAGATAATAAAATTAAGATCGGCAAGTGCATCCCTTGCTTATCCGTCGTCCGAATCGAACCAACCTAGCAGTACAAGTTCTCAAGAAAGTCCTGATTTATCGGCAGTTTGCGTTTCACCTGGGGAGGGCCAGACGGAGCAATTACCTATTGAACTGATAGGGCCATCAAGGGTTGCGAGAGGATCGCTAGAGGAAGAACAGAGTGTCGGTGCGACCCCTGGCTCTCCGATTTTTTGTGATGCAATGCCCAGCCCCGAAAAGTTGTCACCGCCCCAAGCCCGTCTAGTAAGACAATGTAGGAATAATAAAATTGTTAAAAGATTTCATATTAGTAAGTTTTAGTATAATTTGTTAATGTTTTTGTTATTGAAAGGTGTGTACTATATTTAATAAACATATATGTTATTGATTGGTAGGGAGAGTGTAATGTAGGTACATAGTAAAAATAATAATATTACGGTGGCGGGTATCTTAAGCTAGGGCACAAGTTTGTATTGTCGAGTCAGTTTGATATATACTCGGTTAATGTACGTTCGTGTTGTTATTTCCACCGGATCTTCCAGAACTTTCCAAAGATTATGAAGATTGTTAACATCGTTGCGGATGTTACCATCGGTAAATTAACTTTAAAAAGATTTTAATAAATATGAAGGTATACTGTTGCTTGCAAGACTAAATCTTTTTATGCTGATTATCAACCCACGAAAAAAAGATCTTCTCTATTCGAATCGTTTTTTTTTTTCAAATGTATTACTGAGGATTTTTTACAAGTTGACTGTTTTTTTATATCGAATAGGTTAGGAAAATAGAGTTGACAGCCTATAAAAATAAAACTTTTATCATAAAAATGTGATCGACCAATTTTTAGTGGGTGCCAAAAAAGCACCTATAGGTATTCGCCGGCTACTATTTACTGAAAAAATAAAAAAGTATTATAATCTCAATCATTGTCTCTATCATATTAGCTGCCTAATTGTTTCGGGATCTACTTACATCATTTACCCATCATTGCTAAGGTAACATCTTAGAAGGTATTATTCTAAGGGTAACATGAATTCAAAGATGGAGGCCTCTGCGATGCAATTGGATGAATATAGGCTGTTACTTTACTTTACTTTAAATCATGAAGGTTATTCCTCGTTTTATGAGTTTGTAAAATCGCAGTTATCTTAAGAAAAATATTAAATAATAATATAAATAATAATTCTACATTAGTGTTTTAGTTATGTATGTCCAACATCATAATGATCATAATGACATTTAAAGCCGTCGGGCCTGACTTCAGTCACAGGATGGACTTCGTACAAAGAAGTCACGTCAGAGGCTTCTTTAAGACGGTTTGAAACACACCAGACCAGACTATCTATAAAGGCAAGGCTAAGAGAAGTGATTTAAAACCACGGCCTTTCTTTACCCTAAGCGACAGCTGTTCCTAACTAAGTAATGCAAAGATTTGTTGTGCCGACGTACTCGTAATATTCTTTTAAGGCGAGAAGATAATTTACTGGCATAAAATTTTGGAGGACCTGACGCCATTTTAAAGAAGTTTCCAATTTTAAAGATGTTCTGATTAACAGTAAATATTTATTAACAAATGTGCAGCTCACATTTGTTAATAAATATTTACTGTACTAAAGTATTCAGTACCATCATATCAGCCGAACGACGCCCACTGCTGGGCATAGGCCTCCCCCAAGGATCTCCACAACGATCGGTCCTGTGCTGTCCGCATCCAGCGGCTTCCCGCGACCTTGATCAGATCGTCGGTCCACCTTGTAGGGGGCCTGCCCACGGAACGTCGTCCGGTACGCGGTCGCCATTCGAGAACCTTTCCGCCCCAACGGCCATCGGTTCTCCGCGCTATGTGTCCCGCCCACTGCCACTTCAACGATGCAATCCTTCGAGCGATGTCGGTTGTTTTAGTTCTCCTGCGGATCTCATCATTTCTGATTCGATCGAGTAGGGAAATACCAAGCATCGCTCTCTCCATTGCTCGCTGGGTGATCTTGAGCCTTCTTATGAGACCTATAGTAAACGACCACGTCTCACTCCCATAGGTCATTACTGGCAACACACACTGGTCAAAGACTTTCGTCTTGAGACACTGAGGTATTTCGGACGCGAATATATGCCGGAGCTTCCCGAACGCTGCCCATCCGAGCTGGATTCGACGAGAGATCTTATTTTTTGATTCAGTACTGTAATAAAATATTTAGAACGTAATCAGTAAATAATTTAAAAAGCTCCAGAAAGGAATACTCAGCAATGAATCGTAGTAATATGTTTTTATTTAATTTATAAAGAAATAAGGATTCGGCGGAATTCAGTCAGTCAAGTTCAGGACCAATAAAAATATTTGTTTTTAGAATGTAGGTTAGTCTTCTTCCAGATAGCCGTTTTTATTGTACCGAAAAAAACTTATAACCTGTCATCATTTTCCACTACATTTCTTTTGTTTGCGCGTGGATTTCGTGGATTTCAGTAAACAACAGTACCTAACATATCCCGATGCCAGAGTCGGAGATAGGGGCTAGCAAAAAAACGGCTATTGAGACAAAACACAATATATTATGTTACTTTCGCATCCTCGACTCCTTCGCGTTGGGCAAAGATTCATCAACTAAATACCAAATCTTTTTACCACGGCAAATGGGCGACTGTCCCGCGTGCCCGACCACCTGGCCCCCAATTCCGCTAATTTACAAATGGCTCAATAGCATCGCAATTGTATATTTTGACACATTTAATATGGAAGTAATGTCAAAATATACGATTGCGATGCTATTGAGCCATTTATAAATTAGCAGAATTGGGGCCCTGCTCGCGTGTGGACTTACTTGTCAGTAACCAGAGGGCTACCACGGTAGCCTTCTGGGCAAGTAAGATCTAGCCCGTGTTCTTGCCGACACGAAAGAAGAAGAAGAAGATTTGAATGATGCAAAAACATGGAGATTCTCATTTCTTTGTTTATTAGGGAAGGTATTTAATTATTATATAGGGAACAAGGGTAATTACCCAAAGTTGATCTGAAAATTTCACCTCTAAGAATAGAAAAAAAAAGTTGACGTGATAAAAAAGATGCATTTTCCTTGTATGAAAAAAAAACAACAACTAAAAGCACAATATAAGCAGCTAGTTTCTAGACGACTTCATACTACGACATCACCAAAGATATAGTCATGCACCAACTCAAATTGGAACTAATATTGACTTTTAGTTTTCTTCGAGTATACGTTTTTCAAAAAAGTTTTGATTTTTACAGATTCAAACTGTATTTGCCTAAATCAAGCCCTGGTCGCCAAACATCCTTACTACGCCCCTGGCTTATGCGAACGAATATGTTTGATATATGTTGCGTCCCTAAATTCCGCTGTATTGAATATTTTAGCAGTTACAAAAAACTTTTTATCAACTTGGCAACGGTACCATAAAAATACGTTCACTTTTGTTTGTGTAGGCATACGTCTATTAATGTTAGTCGAAACTAAATACCTAATAAGTAAATTTAATATAGTGCTAGTCGACACAACGTACTAAGAATTTAGTATGGGATTCGTAGTGTTTTGTTACAAAAAACATTATGTAAAGTCAGTTTTCAGTTATTAAGTTAGTTGGAGAGAATACAAATTTGATTCCACTTAAAATATAGCCGTATTTCAACTGGAGTCAAATTAGAACCTTGAACGGTGTACACCTCGTATGTGTAAGATTGTATTAAAATTGACATCTATTGTTACGAGGTAAATATTTCATTACCACTTTTATCCTTCGTCAATATTTTAATCAAGAACACTTTCAGATTACGAACGCCGTTAGCGTTCGTAATCTGAAAGTGTTCGAAACGTCGGGATAATCCGTAAATACATTCCAATATATTGTTCACGTCTAGAAACTAATACGATATACATAATTTGGCAGGTACGAAACTAAACCTTCTAAAAGGGTTGCGTGTTCGAAATAGATATGAAACCCTTTTAAAATTATATTATTACATAAAATCCATTGTAATCAATTAGACCCTGAAGTTTTATGAATTTTCAAACTTATGCTATTGTAAAAATATCCTATTTCAATTCACAGTCCTCTAATAAGCCTTTACTAATTGCTATGTTAGCGTAAAACGTGTAAAGTCCTTTCCAGGGCTATATCTATGAAATTACGCTATTAAATTGAGAGACAAGAGTCTTTCTTTGCTTCAGACGGAGATAGATGGTTTGACTGGCACCATCAGGTTTAACGAAGAAGGTCACCGTCGTAACTTCTCACTTCAAGTCATGGAGGTCACGGTGGAAGGCGATATGGAAAAGGTATGACTATACAACGTATTTATAATAAACTTATAAACCCATAAGTTATTTGGTTATTCGTTTCAACCTTGTCCTTAAAACAAATGCATTGTTCAATTAATAGTGCCAATCACAAAAACCTTACAATGTACCTATCGATAATAACGGAGACAAAACACTTTTTTAATTCCAAAACAATTCCAAGTTCCATGCAGCACACAAACGGTCCATGACCTGGGTAACGAAGCAATTAATATCCATTGATCGTAATTAACGTGACACATTATCAGATACTCGATTAGGACAATGCAAATAATCATTAAGTGATTGCAAGTGATCTTAGGCTTTGCGATAAGAAAGCACTCAATCTACATTATCATTAATCATTTACCGGCCAGAATATGATTACAAATAGGTAGTGTTCTAGCATTCACTGTAATAGTCATAGAGTCACAGTCATGTATTTCAAAAATATGATTAGATGGTCATCATAACATATATACCTATCATTTATTTGTTCGCGTCAATTCAAGAAAACAGTATTGTGTCCTCTTAATTTCTTACCAAGACATTACCTATCATTTATTTGTTCGCGTCAATTCAAGAAAACAGTATTGTGTCCTCTTAATTTCTTACCAAGACATTTAGGCCGCACAATTAACTGTTGGGATAGGTATTATTGAAAAATACAACGCATTTGATAGAATTTGATATCGTCAAAAAGGTGGTGGCTCGCGTTTATGCCCCCAAAAAACATTGAGTCTTTATTTTAACACCATATGTTATCAATATACTTCAAAATTACTTTTACCTCACTTTTGGCTAGGCAAACACAGCCACAGACTTTAGAGACTACATTGAATGAAAAAATGGGTTCTAAATAATTTAACTTGAACACTAAAGACATACCTATGCTATAAATGTTTCAAGTCAATAGAATCTTAATAGTACTCGTAATAAGAAATACCTGATCATTGTCGATACGCTAAAATGAAATCAGGAATGAAATCAATGCGATTAATTAAATCAACTGCAGTCTGCAAGACCCAGGAAAAATCTGATAAAATCGTTTACGACTTCATTTTGAAGCTGGAACTTTGATGTGAAAAACACCACTGAGATTTATTTGATTGCAATGTGCTGACTGATATTTGGTAACTGTTTCAATGGTATCGGATTAACGCAGAATTGTTTGTAGGATAAACAAATCATTTTTTACAAAACAGTCGATCATTTATTAAATATTAAACAGTGCATTTTTGCCTCTGAAAAAATACTGTTGGACAATTATTAGCTGTATGATATTTGAACCAATTGATGAGTTGATTGAGTTGATTGAGTGGGATTAAAGATTGACGAATATTCTCGAAAGGCCCTTGTGCTGCAAGGAAAGATTAGAAGATCACACTTTTCTCTGCAACCGAATAATTCTGTCCACAGGTAGCGACATGGTACGACAACAAAGGCCTCGTCCCAGTCTCAGCGAAACTATCACCGCTGAATTTGTCAGGCGCATACGATCGTAACAAGACATACATAGTGTCCACAATTGAAGAGCCGCCGTATATGATGCGTTACAACCCAGACAATTCGGAACACACGACTAATGATCCGTACAAGGGTTTCTGCTTCGATCTCGCCGAAATGCTATCGGATAAATTAGAAATCAAATGTAAGTCATTGCGTTGATTTAACTACTACGGGTGATAACCTTAATACACAGTGATCGATATTTTAAAAGGGTTTTGTCAATTTGCTGCTAAGACGATTATCGCACTTTAGCAAATTAATCACAAATGATCTAAATCACTTACTTCCAACAACTAAAATTGTGACGAGTTTACGTGTATTTTTGGTGACCGATCGACTTTATGACAGCGACAACACATTAAGACGTGTAACACGTACAGTTTTTTTTACCTATAAAGGCATATCTTTTACACATGTTACTCATAATACTCTGAATTGTAATGTTTACTGATATGTTTTGACTGGTGAATCTTAAATAAATAATACAGTTTCGTGAATACTTTTATATTAACAAAATCTATTTTCATGGTAATAATTTTTTTTTTTATTCATATTTAGATAATATACAATTTCAAAGTATCCATACTGCATCATTATAGTAGTAAGAATACAAACATTAAATAAATAATTGCTTACTGGCAGGTTTGAGAACAGACCTCTTAAAGCTTTTTAAATTAACAGTTACATTTTTATTTTTTAAGAATTTAGAATTTAGTATTAAATACAATTTTATTATGATCCTGCTTCATGAGCCTTTTAGTATAAAGCACATTCAATAAAAGTGACCCAGAATTAAATTTAAAGGTTAAGTAATCAATACGATTGTGGTGGTGGAAATGGTTATATTTAAACAGAGTCGTAGTTAGAACTTACACTGAAAAACTTGACACCCTTAAAATTGCTAAATTCATTGAAACCTATATAAAAAACTAAATTAATCTGTGTGAAGATGTCAAGTAAATATTGCATCATCAAAACGTTTCCTTAGACAAGTAATTAGTGATTTTATGTGTGATGAATTACATAAAATAAAGTTAATGGATGGCCAGAAAAGGTTGAAACCTTTGAAGGCACAGTAATCTATGCAAGTTAGAAAGTTTCAATTCGTTTACGATATATTATTTATATTATAAATCTCATGTGTAATTATCGTGATTAAGTTTTTTAAATCTCTTTAACTATTTGCACTATATAATGTCACCTTTCAAATTTTTACTTTCATAATACGAGTATAGCACTTACTTACTGGACATTAAATAGGGAAATCTTATAATGGCCGTACTTTATGTTTTAAACTAGGCTTGTTATTTTTATGTAGGTATGTCCTGTTGATTTTATCAATAAATACATCATAAATCTTTGTCAGTAATGTCAAATTCACCTTAAATAAAACATTTCTTTGCTCAACAGATGAATTCAGGCTGGTCAAAGACGGCAAATATGGAAACGAAAATCCAAAGATCGTCGGTGGTTGGGATGGAATGGTCGGAGAGCTATTAAGGAAGGTACGTAAACACTATATTTAATTTAAATACGAGTAGGTATAGAAGAAACCCGGTACACGATTATCTTCCTGACGTACCAACTTGAAGTAGAAATCCATCATATAATGTTCACCGGGGATTTCTAGTTAAAAGTGACACTATTTTTAGTGTATTTTTTCAACTAAATATACCGCTTCAAATGGCGAATATTTAATAATAGGTAGACAAAATTAAATAATATTTTTCTAATGAAGTAAGTAAAAAGGATAGCTGGTACATGTACAATTGTTCCTACTTGATTTCGAACCCACAACCACCATTCTTGTAACCACATTGACCCAACAATTTATTTTTCTTAAATATTTTTACACTACATTTAAAGTTCTCATTCTACTCTCATCCCATACCTACTATTACTATGTTGTATTGGATATTATGACTGGAGAAAGCTAAATTCTCTTGGAAGTCACACGTAATGGGAGTAATTTATCAAGTCGTCCTACATTATGGCCCAATTAGGACGAATTGTAGAAAATCAATCAATTTTCTTTTTAATGACAATGCTGTGATGATTAAATAGGTATATTACTAGTTTCTATCATTATAATATGTATACCCTATCAGTTTTGAAACTTATTGCACTTTTCCATTGATAGTAGGCAACACACGTCGGACGAGTGGCAATATGTAAATATTTTGTTATTTTGATTTTTTTGTAAATCGTCCTAAATTGGCCGTAAGTACGCATGGGGGATTAGCTAAGAAACAATTCGTAATGAAAATTATTAATGACTAAGTAAGGCAATTTAATATTAGATCGCAATGGTGAGCTTCGTAATAGATGCATTACTCGCGTTAAGAGGAAACACTACAAGCGAGAGAATTGAAAAATAGGTATTTGTAAAATCTATTGCTGTCGCGCAGTGCCAAAAGCCTTTACCGCAGAGTGTGATAGAGACAACTGCTTTCTTGGACCAAAAATACCTACTTACTAAAAGCACACCAAATCAACATTTCGTAGTACCCCGATTACTTTTCCGTAACTAGACCGAGAAAGGCTTTGACCGTGTTCGTATGTTCTCTTTTTTGATAAAATTTAGCCAATTTGTTTTCTGGATTTTTGAACACAGCGGAAAATCTGGCGAATTTTTTTGATTTTTGAGGGCTCATATCTTTTTTATTAATTCATTTATGAAAAAACAGAAATCATAGAAACATGCTAATAGTGGCCATAGATTTTTGTAATAAAAATTATTGCTCTACTGGCTTTATCCAGAGAGGTAACAGGGGACTACGTTTGTATGGAAAAACGGCCCTTGTATTTCCTCTTAATCGTATTCTATTAATTTACAGTTTTTTTGTTTTTAAATATGTCCAAGCACTATTTCCTAGGACAAATCCCATACGCTTTTTTGAAGAAGAACCAATATATTACTTCCACCTTTAAATGTCTAAAAGAAAATCTTGTTGTTATAAACATTTTGTTTTGCAAAGATTTTAATTAACAATTAATGACTTGTCTGAAATTTGAAAACAAAAAACTTTTTAATTATGTAGGTAGGTAAATTTCGATGCAAACACTTAGACTCTGCTTTAATCTTGTTTGTTGTAATTAAATCTAACTTCTAAAGTTAAATACAAAATGTTAATACATTTAGTACGAAGACAAAACGTGTTTAGATATTATATATAAGTAACTATATAATGAGTTATAGATACTAATATTTAAATGCTAAAGTAAATCTCTCTGCCTATATTATGTCACTTTCTTACCTTGGTTTCAACGTAAAGCGCTGAACTGACAAGTTTGAAACACTAGGACCTAGGATATTTTTGAACGGAAGCATCCGCTACTGAGGTGTCAAAGTAGTTAAATTGTATGGGAGAATACAGACAGTGATTGCAAAAATTTGAAGAGCTCTCTAACTAACGCGTTTTCACACGGAACGCAATTATATCACCGAACTCCGCTCGAAGTCGATGTAAAGATCGCTAGTATTTTATGTAGTAATATTAATAGTTTTTTTTTTTTTTCATAGGAAGTTGCGCAGCATAAATCTTGAACGGCGTTCCCTTATCGCACGCATCTATAAGTTATGTTGCAAAGGCTCGTGAAAAAATATTAAAAAGGTGTATTTTCTTTTCCCTCGTGACTTAACTTACAACACCATCTTTCACCCTACCTCGTTATCGACTTTGATCTAATAAACGAATATAAAAATGGGCCTCTGTTTTTACGACGCCAATTAAAAAGTTTGAATACAATCAAGATTTTCACTTCATTAAATCCTCTGGATAATATTTTGTTTATGATACACCCAAACTACTTACCCAACTACTTACTTAAAAACAATACTTCAAGTATGAGCCAAAGCTTTGAATATGCTTTAGCAATCTAAACAGAAAGTGTCACTTCTAAAATTAACTTTGTTCGGTTACGCATCACTACAACTAAACTTGTTTTATCTGTGGTCAATCCACAAATGTTCATATCTTCTATTGGTCGACTCACCTACTATTTAATTCACATAATTTTGTTTAAACTAAAATCAACTGCACTAGCAATCGATTAATCTAATGGTTGTTTATGCTATTGTCTTCGGCGCTGAGGGAAGTGCAGCCTCTCCGCCCGCTCACTTCCACAGCTTCGGCCTACTGGTCACCACTGGGACCAGCCTTAGCCACTCCAACTTTTTATCTGTGCCTAGGGTATGTTACAGCAGACCCTCCGCGCCTCCGGCTTTTGAATTACACTCTAGTGTCGGGCAGCCTAGTGCCACGGCGAGGGACCAAGGAAAATCGGGGTTCAATCAACCTTAGTTTCATTAATTGTTGAATTAACCGTAGATTAATGAACCGTAGTTGAATCGTCTGTTAGGGATTTCGTCCATTAGTTAAAACAAAAATATGTGAAACGATCTTTAGGCATATTAAACAGTAGTTCTTCCAGCCGTAGTTATTTTGATATTTATATATTTGATACGTTCGTTCATAAGTTTTTTTTTTATCTAGGCTTTGTTATCCTAATAAGGTCAAATCCAAATAACTGTATTTTAAATGGATCTAAACATCAGAACATCCTTAATATCTGTTAGATTTTGAGTTTTGAGACACCTTGTCTTATAATAATTTTATTAAATTTTTATTTGCCTGAATAACATATACAATCTCTTTTCAACCCTAAACGCGAATAGCCAACGTTACACCCCTATTCTGGAACCACGTCTGTCTGTGAAACTTCAAAATTGATTTCCATTTACTATGCCCAATGTTAGGTATGCCACGACTCAAATAATTGTAAAAGATGAACCATTAGATACTGGAAATTTCTGTCTATTAAGATGTAACTTTAGACTCGCGTTTGCAATGGGGTGCTCATGTTAGGTCTCTGTCTGGAAGACTTAGTTCAACTGCTTATGCTCTAAGAAAGATAAGGCAATTGGCTGATATTAGAACGGCAAGATTTGTATATTTTAGCTATTTTCGAAGTATAATGTCATATGGAATTCTATTCAGGGATAATTCATAGTAATGAGTCTATTTTATACTACATAAACTCTATTTACGGCCTTAAGACCCCGTAACTTGCCAAGAGAGCTGTTCAAAAATATCAGTACGAATTGCTTCTCAATACATTTTCGAGAACATTATTTACGTCCTTAAGAACCTTGATTTATTCCTTTAGAAAGGTGATGTACACAATTTCAATACCAGAAATAAAGATCAACTTGCCGTTCTAGGTTTCAGACTGCGCAAATTGGGTAATTAATTAATGGAAAATTGTATTCAAAATTTCAACCAATTAACACAGTCTATTGGTCAACTCTTTGTACAGGCAACAGCACGGCAACCTACCACAGAACGTCAAATTTTCTCAATTAATATTGATTACTTGTTGGACTTAAAGTTCAAAATCAATTCAATGACCTTTAACTTTTTGGGTAGGTTGACCTGCCGTTGTCTGTACATAAAGTTATCAGACTATTTATCTACACTAATATTATAAAGAGGAAAGATTTGTATTTTTTTCGTGTGTGTATGTTTGTAATGAATAAACTCAAAAAATACTGTGCCGATTTCAAAAATTCTTTCACCTTTAGAAACCTATATTAACCCTCAGTGACATGTAGGCTATATTTATAGCTAGAAAAGATTAAGGCTTTTTTAAAAAATCTGATATCCACCCATGCGAAACCGGGACGGGCCGCTATATATAAATGACGAATGATTACGAAATGGTTTAATAAAAAAAAAACATTGTTTATTATTATTATGATACACAACATTCTTTGTTTTCTTTTTCTGGCGGGCATATAGATATTTAGTTTTGTTGGACTTCCGACACGCGAACAGGTGACATTACTGGCCATGTGCAAAATCAAGTTTTTTTTTGCCCTTTTGACCGTCTTTTGGCGATATGCACGCATTCTGTCAATGTTATGTCAAACGGCATACATTAAAAAGTTTAAATTGTCAAAAGCGATAAGGTTACATTACAAATAATTTAGTATGGTGATTAAGTTTTATTAAATTTTCTAATTTTCCGCGCAATATTATTAACTTTTTCTTTCATAAGAACATTCTCCTAATAATAACAAACAAAACAAAAAAAGAATTAGCGAAATCGGTCCAGCTATTCACGCGTGATGCGATGACCAAGGGAAATAGGGATTCATTTTTAAATATTAGGGGTTAAAGTATGAAATTGCCGTTTTGTATGCACGAAATCATTGTGTATGTCATTTTTCCATACTAACAATTTTTTAGTTTTTTTAAAAACGCCCTAACCGTTTTCGATGCAATTAAAGGTGAAAGTTAGATGGTTATAAAGCTACGCATTATAGTATTTAATTTTCTGAAAATCAAAGTATATAATACAAATATACTTAATTGAAGCAAGAAGGTCAGGTGACACATTGTAAGGGGTCTTTTCAACGACTTCCTTTGAAGTAATAGGCACTAGTATTGCATTATTTTTTTTTAGTTTCACCCTTAACATTTTTAAAAAAAAATGTTAAGGGTGAAAAACCCTTATCACTCAGGGGTAATAAAAATAGATAGTAGCCGATTCTCAGACCTACTGAATATGCATATAAAATTTGGTAAAAATCAGTAAAGCCGTTTCGGAGGAGTAAGGTAACTAACATTGTGACACGAGAATTTTATATATAAGATAAGGCTGACAAATGAATAGTGTCCGAGTTTCTTGCGCTACTTATTGGCACTATTTCATACTTCTCAAAGCTAGGTTTTAATATTGGGACGAGTTAAAGTGCCTCCTGGGGCCTATTTTCAGAAATAAAACTAATTGTACTGATTTAAAACTGAATAAAAGTGTTAATTACAATGGGATTATACTACAATATTGTGATATTAAAGAACCATCTATTAAAATTACCACTTTCTTTTTGTTTTTGGTAAAAAGCTTTTAGCCATTGTGAAAATTTTATATTGTAATACGCAGCTCACATCTTCCATATTAAATTAATACGTACTTTGCTGCGACCAAATCCCATTAAATCTGTGGGATTAATTCAATGCAACAAAAAAATAATAATAATATGTTGAGCAGAGTATGCATATAAACAATTTGTCAATATTTAGGTGGAGTGGCGTGGTACACACCTGTTTTCAAGTTGTTGCATGCTCCGAGGTCTCGGGTTAAATTCCCAGTGGGGTCAAACTAGAAAAAAGTATCTGATGTATAAAATTCTCAGCTATTTAATACAAAACTACTGAAACATCTTCCCCGATTCCTATAAATATTCTGTGTATGACCAGTACGTCTGAGAATAGGTAGTAAATTGTTTTCATCTGGGAAAAAACAAACGGTTCCTGTAGTATAGCTCCGCGTTCCACGCATACGCAATCGCGGGGAACAGCTAGTATTGCCATATTTTCTTGGGTCTGGGTTATTATGGTTCGTTTAATCTGATTTCCACAAAGCTTGCTGCTACTACATACTACTACTGCATATAACTTTGTTATGAATGCGTTGTTGTCCACATTTATTGTTATTTTCAACATTTGAAAATAATCAATGAATTTTTTTACACGCGAAATTTTCTGATTAGTGTCAAAGTAAGTAGTTCAATTGGCCGGTCCCAATAATCTATCTATCGCCAGTCAGTCTATGGCATATCGGAGATAGAAAACAACTTTGTTTCTCTGGACGGCAAAATCAGAGACAGAAGATGTTTTCTATCTCCGATAAGCCAAAACTGAAGATAGATAGATTATTGGGACCGACCGTAACTATAACTATGGGTTATTTTTGCGCTGTTGTTAAGAAAAATGTTCCTGCATAAAGTATTCAAGTGTTGATTGACCAAATTATGAAACAGAATTATATTATACTTTTTCGTTCTACCAATAGTCTACCAATCTTAAATAGATACGGAACGTATCCATACTTTTGGTAATATTAATATTTCTACATTTAAAGAGATTTTCTATTTCTTGCCTTTGTTTCAAATTAAAGAAGAAAGGCCGACTGTTAAGTATTCTAGGTTGTACTGAAAACCAGGTGACTCCTAACATTTGTTGAAACAACTCTGAAACAGTGTCTCGGTAGCGTAATGGTATAGCACCGCGCCCGCGGGTTCGAGTCCCGCCTGAGACATAATTTTTCAAGTTTAAATACTGATATTATAAAATTGCAATTAAATTGCTTATTTATCATATAAAGTATTTTTAAATTAATTTCTGTTTATTTTATTGTATTGTATTGTTTTAGGAAGTGGATATGGTGATAGCTCCGCTAACTGTTACGTTGGAACGAGAAACTGTTATCGATTTCAGTAAACCATTTTTGTCTTTTGATCTGAAACCTGGCGCTAATAATATCAAAGATGATACGTCTATATTCAGTTTTCTTCATCCTCTTTCCAAAGAAATATGGGTAAGTCTAATGTTGTTTGGTAACCTTCACGAGTGTTTTGGGTTAAGGGCGTATGTCCACTGCAGAAATAACTTTATATGAATCCATGTCAAAAACTGAGACGTATTCTCAGTTTTGTCAACGTAGATACCTTGTGATATAATGATGTATTTTAAATGTAAATAAAAAACAAGGAGTACCTTGTACAGTAGTACTTAATTGACAAATTATCGCTGAAAGGACATAGTTTTTTTTTACTATAAAGCTTGGTGCTAAAATAAAAACTCCATGAACTTGGCACTGATATATACTAGGTGAAAGAATAAATTTTTACGAACAAATTGATGCCTGATTTATTAATTTAAAGGCCTCCGTTTTTTATTTATTCACTCAAAATAAAAATGTTTTTTAGGCTCATTTATAGCAACATTATTAGAGATAGCAGTGATTTTAAAAAAAACCTGACAGTTGTCTGTCGTCAAGTACTCTGTGCTCAAATCTGTCAGTCATACGATTCGTACTTATTAAGTATGGAGTTTTTGGCGGGAGTTCGTGAGATCCGGTTGGAGTCCATTTATTTTATCGAATTTTTATTGTTTATAGTGATTTTTGGGTCGTAAAAGTGTTGTTATTTTGCGAAACAAAGTGTCGTGCGAGTGAACAATATACAGTTCGGTGAAATAACATGGTGTATGGGTCGTAACCAAGAAAAGTGGATCGTGAATTTTGCGCGGGAACGCGAACCGTTCACCTCTTTCTTGGGGACTTCTCTACATTCCTTCAATCTTTCGACTGTCTCCAAAAACTCCATCGAAGCATTAAAACGTCTAACATCAACGTTTTAATGCAAAAATCAAGAAAATATTACTAAAGAATTGGCTGTATGGACAAGTATCCGAGGCCGTTAAACCTTATAAAGAAAAAAAAAACTTATTAAGTATGTTATTATTATTTTATTGTATTAATTGTATACCTATATTTTAGTTGTTGTTTGCATATCTATCGTGGCAGAAAACAATCAACAAACGCAATGGCGTGTTCCTTGAGTAGGTGTTTGCCAAATCTTCACTACGCTGTATCTGGACCGTTACTACTTTAGGCGACGGATCAAAACTGCATTTGAAACCTTTAAAAACTGCAAGAAATGTATTCAAGACCGGAAAATGTATGCGGGAACCGTACCTACTTCAATAACTGTTTCTAAACTATACAAAAAGATGTAAAAAACCGTGATTAATAAATAAGAACTGTATATCTACAGCTTTGTCATAATTTGCATTTTTAAACCAAAACATGTGAAATGATTGTCTTGTAGTTGTCTGGCAGTGGACTAATATTGTAAAATGAAACACATATCTTAAAACAATGTATTATAATTCAACATAGTTTTATAATTTTGTTGAACATAAAATATCTCATTCAATGCACTAGGTATTTTGGGATACGAATCTAGCACTATCTACTACAACTAGATTTTTACTATTTGTACTCGTACATACACACAAGCGATGATATAGACGCAGTATTTTGGAGCAAATCATTGCAATAAATCAAAGCTCAACACTAATATTTGCATTATCAATTTATTGTTTTGTTGCTGTCAGAAAAATAATTGTTTTTACTTTCTGTTTATTTCGGCACAGGGGCCTAATTCGTGTAACCGAATCGCAGTTCGATCGTGATTGAATTGGACGATTTTGACATTTAGCCCATACTAGAACTGTCAAAAACCTGTCGTTCAATTACGATTGTAATACGATTCGGTTACGCGAATCAGAGGCCTAGCTAAGGCCTGAGTCCATGCTGCCTACTTATTAGTGAATTCATTCATTCTATAATGTCATGAATTTCAAAAAAAAGGCCAATTTATTCTTTTCCCGCGCACAAAACCTTAGAAAAATACATGTTTGACAGCTGAAAGCCGTTAAATAATTGTCATTAGGCCAAGTAAAACTCGTAACTTTGGTTCGGAAACGCATACAACTTAGGTTAAAACATTTTTTTTTTCTAAAACGGAGGTCTTTAAAAATCTTAAAGTTATTCAGAATGATAGCTTTTAGTCTCTAGATTATAGTTGTATATGATATAAACTGTATCAGTTCATTTTAAGTACCAAAAAAAAATTATGTCCTTTGAAAAGTCTGATATATCAATTTGCGTTGTTTGCCATTAGGACTATATGACGTACAATTTCTATGTATTATAAGTATATATTTACAAAAAAAATGTATATAAGTAAGTTTATCGGTTGTCTAGTACCCCATACGACAGGGTACTTAATAGTACCTTAATTTGGGACTAGATGGCTCAGTGTGGCCCATTGAGGCATGTCTTAAATAATTATTTATTTATTACATCCGACAGGCGATAAACCCATTATTGTTTCATTAATACGCATCCGGTACCATTCCTGAATATACAGGAAATCAAACTTATTTAACAATATTTTTAATTTTTTCATCATTGTAATTGCTTGAGTAAACTTATTTCGTTATATGTATATACTATGACATTTTTTGTCACTGCCAAACGATAGGTATATCCATATCCATACCAATAAACAAATAATTCAGCGCTTTAATAAGTCAAAAAATAAGTCTAATACCTTTCCTAAAATTCTACAGCAACAGATAACCTCTCGTTTTCTATTGACGGTTGCAATGCAGTGGAGCGGTGCCTTTGCTCAAGATTACGGACTCTTTTTAGTAAATACGAGTATCTACAAAATCATTGCTAGAGCAACATTTATCGAAAATGTCTCGAAATATATTTGCAATAAAAATTCTTTGTACCATAGCATTTTTACATAGATCTAGTATTTAAAATATGTAATTACTTAGCCTACATTTCAAAATATATTTGGGTAATATGAAATACCTTAGGAAATAATAATAGGAGCTCGTGCAAGCCAAAATATTTTTTAAATATTTATTCATGCTTAATTGTTATTATAAAAGCAAGATGATTTGAAAATCGCCACCCAAAACGATAAAATATATTATTTAAAGTAGGATTTAAAATGTTAATAACATAAGTTAGTAAAAGAAAATATTTCATCACAACACCAATTCCACTAAAATCGTGCAGAGAACATAAATAACCAACATGAATCTGTTGTACATATTGACATATTATTGAATCATAAGAATGTATATGTTTAATACTTATCTAGCAAATCATAAATATTATTTAGGTTCCAGTTCACGTTAATTTAAATTTGTATGGTAAATATTTCTGTGACGGTAAATTATTCCGTTTTGTTTTATATTGCTGGTTCATACAGTAATTATAATAAGTAATATATTTCTTTCAGCTTTGCATCGTTTTCAGTCTATTTGCTGTAAGCGTAGTTTTGTTTTTGGTGTCAAGATTCTCTCCAAATGAGTGGCGCATTGTATCCTTTTCCGACTCTCAATCTACCGAGCACAATGAATTAGCAACAACTAAGGTATGAACAGATACAAAAAGTCATTGTACTTAATAAAAAAAATTTTTTCGTCAATATCTGATGAATTTCGTTTTAAAAAATATATGTCTTGGTTAACATTTTAAAAAGTTATGAGTCCATTAATTATATTACATTAAGGTCAAAAACAAGCCCAGATTTTGAGTGACCAGATTATAATTTGTTTTCGGTAACATTTTTCATTGAATAGTTTTACTCATAATTAATACAAATAAATCATTTCGTTTTATTAACGCGGCATTCGACTAGAATTTAAAAATAAATATTGGATAATGCATACTTTATATAAGAAATCTACGGAAACTTTATTTTCTTAACTCGAAACGGATTCAATGGAATGCAATATATTTTATCGCATTCGTGTGACAGCCAATTATAAAATTGTTTTCCTCTACCAGATACTTTTTGTTTTCGATTCTATTGCAATCCGTTATTTTGAAAGGATTATATTTTTTATTTGACATTTTGTAAATTTTAGTGTGTGTAAAATACTTTTCAAACCAGTAACTGTTTCAGACAAGTGTCGTCAACGAATTTAGTTTCTGGAATTCAATGTGGTTCTCTTTGGGCTCGTTCATGCAGCAGGGAAGCGACATTACACCGAGGTCAGTGAATATTTTAATGTTTGGTTGTCTTAAGTACATTACCTCTTATATAATACACTTAGCTAGTGAAACCCACAACGTTATCGTCCACAAATAATCCGGAAGACCCAGTAATAAGATAATGTACCTCAATAATGCACTACGAGCGCCCGCGGTTCGATGCATTCAGATATATGGTCTACATTTTCTTGTTGCACTTTCAAAATTGTATTCATTCACGCGATCGCTTGAACAGATATACTTTAAAAAATGCACTATTTTAGATAGAAGCTCTTCTAAAAATACTAACTTAAACTTTTATTGTTAATGGATATAAAATAATATAAAAAGAGTTAATTTATCGCCTTATGCCGTGTACCTTGTTTTTTTATGAGTTTCCGACAAGCGCCATGATCAAGGAAAAACTAGTGAAAGGTCTGTCATATACAGATACAAAAATTCTTAAAAACAAGGTAGATAGTATGAACCCGGAATAAATTAAATGTTCTTTTAAAAATCTTTACTAATATTAAATATTTACTGTTAACGCAAATATTTCAGATCTGTATCAGGCAGAATTGTTGGAACGGTTTGGTGGTTCTTTGCTCTGATTGTCATTTCTTCATACACGGCAAACATGGCTTCGTATTTAACTTTATCACGTATAACGGACCCAGCGCCTACATTTAGCAAAGTGGCGACTTGCCCTGAGGTGAGTTTCAATATGCCAGTCAAAATAAAAGTAGGTATTGGTTGTGGTTGCGGTGTCTTTCTAAAGGAAAATAATATTGATTATAGGACACTATTAATGGACAAAGGAGCACAACTCTGCCCCAGGACTCTGTAGACGAACACGGCTGGCTGGCATTCCTCCTCGACCGATCTTCCAACACCAAAGATAAATCAAAGCCATGTGAAATGCTCGTCACCGTTACCAGTTCGGGCGTGAAAGATTTTGCCGTGGCTGTACCAAAAGGATCCAAGTTGCGGTGGGCATATTTACTGTACTCGAGTGCTCATAGCAATCTCTTTGCATTAGCGAACGTTGCTACGCTATTTAATTAAATGTAATTTTGCAAAGCGAATTTCAGCGAACTTTGGAAATTTAAGTCAAGGAAAGCGTATACGTAAAATTTTCTTTTCTAGGGATGGTATCAACATTGCTTTGCAGTCTCTGAAGAATGACGGTGAATTACAAAAGTTAATACGTAAATGGTTTACCAACACCGAATGTAACTTGGACGACCAGGCAAGTTTGAGTATCCTTAAAAAGTTTCATTTTAGTTAGTTTGTAAACTAGTGGATTTAATGTGGATTATTTTTACAGAGTGTTCAGGGGTCGGAGCTGACACTGAGTCAAGTGGCTGGGCTATTTTATGTGCTGATGGGTGGTTTAGCTCTAGCTCTTGTTGTGGCTTTGTGGGAGTTTTGTCAGCACGGTCGGGCGGAGGCTGCCCGCGCCAACGTGCCGCTTGGGACCGCTCTGAAGGCTAAGGCTCGCATGGCTTCGCGCGCGGAACGCAAGACCCCGCCCCAACGCACTCCTCAACGTGAAAACGACCGCCTTGGATGGAATGGAGGAGCATTTACTGGAGTAAGTAAAAACTAGATTTGAACCATTCTCATCATTATAATCGTGGTGGGTGGTGTATACCTTACACAAATAGGTACGAGGTAAAGTAACGGCCTATAATCATCCCACTCCAGGGCAAAGGCCTCCATCATTGAATTAAAGTTTTTTTTTTAAATTGCAATTATTTTTCTAGAAATTAAGGAACAGCAGCGATGTTGTAGTAACTAAAAATTTAATGATGGGTACAAGGTAATTCGTAATAAAAATATTATTTATGGGAGTATGTTTTGAAAATATTAAGTATATATTTGGTAACGCCCCGTTGGTCTAGTGGTTTAAATACCAGGCCAAGATCTCGAGGTCCCAGGTTCGAATCCCGGGTCAGGCAACAAAAAAGTTTCGAATTTTCGAACGTTGCTCGGGTTTTTGATCACCAACCTGCATTTTGGCAAGCGTGGTGATTATGCCAGTACACCCATCATTGCTGTGGTAACTAGAATTCAATGATGGAGGCCTTTTCCCTGCAGATGATTATAGGCTGTTACTAAGTATATATTATCTTTAAAGGCATTACACAAAATATATTCCGTAAACTCGTAACACATCTTGTGTACAAACTTGAAAATTAAATTTAACAGTTTCTCATGCATCGTGCAAGCAAATACTAAAATAAGCACATACCTAAGTTTCATAATTAAATAGGTGTGTTGCATTCCACTTTTGTGATAAAACTTAGGAAGTTATTCAACAGACATTGTTTAGGACTACTATGCTCGTAGAGGAAACTTGGTGGTTCTTACAATATTCATAAATATGCACATCAATTTTCCATTAAACTTCACCAATAAAAGCGAAATAGTGAAAATATTTTAGAAGTTATACGGTCAGCACAAAAAGTTGCTTGAAAGTTAGAAAAATGTTAAGAAAATGAATCAATTATGTTAAGAACCATTCACTAAGACATTCAGCACATTTTTTTTTTACCCTTTTTGTATCGCAATGAAATATACACCGTGCATTTTGAAACACCTAACAAACGAAGCCCACTTTAACATCAGTGTATTTTTTTTTTTATAAATTTGTTAGAAAATTAAAAACATTGATTTAGCTATTTAATTTTAAACACGCTGTGCCGTACACGGACGTATCTGTGTAATGTTCACGCATCCAGGACCCAGCCGAAACAAAATAATACGTCCTTGCGCGTCACAACATGATTATAAATGAATAGTCTTATTTTTTTACATTTTTCTAAGACTATTTTAATTAATAAGAAAAATAACACTGCCACTGTTATTTAACGTGGGCTTTGTTTGTCAGATGGTCAAAAATGCACGGTGTATAATAAAATAAAAAAAATATGTTAAGTCGAAATTTAAAAAAAAAAAAATTTCAAGTAACAAAATTTACATTTTAGATATACGAGTACCTTGAAAGAATGACGAACATTTGCCAATTTAATGATAATAATAAAAATGAAGTACCGGTACTCAATAAAACAAAACAAATAAGATCGATCAATCGCGAATATCATGACCATGTTGGTTTGGACCACCGAATCGAACAGTCAAGAAGGTATCTTTTAATAAAACATGCAGTGCATTTAATACCGTTTACTGTTGACTTTTATATTAGTCTATTGTAATATGCTGTGTTATAAATTTTGACATCAGTGACATTGATAACTAATGTGCTGTTTGCTAACTCTCCATTTACATCACGTTTGTGGCTAACCGTAGGTACCTACATAGAATAGTTATTTTTCCTAAAAACAAAACAGTCACTTAAAATCAAAAATGAGGGTGAGACACACTGTCCAGTGGTTAGCGAATGTTAAGGTAATTGCCATTTAAGAAAGTTAGCCAAATTAAAAAACCTTATAATGTCTGTATTTTTCCAATCTCTGAACTATGGAGTTCCGGACCTTTAGAATGCATACGACAAACCAAAGCTAAGTCGAGCTAACCAACCAAAAATTATTATCTCTGTGCGCACTATTCAAGGGCAACCCTGGTTAATGCAGGATTATTGCAGAACTTGAATACAAAAGATGCTAGGACTATGAAATAGATAATTGAGACTATGAAAGGACTATAGATACTGCCTTACCTATGTTAGTAACATGGACATAATGGCAGGGTGTGACTTACACACTCGATTAATGGGCCCCTGAAAACGGCCGCTAGCACACACCAACTTAGCGATAACGCGCCAACGTATCCTGAGGTGTTTGAGGAGTAGATAGGTTATTTACGGCTCTTAGGACAATCCTGGCAATCGATCAAGATACATCTTAATGAAATACTATATACTGATTTAAAATTTCATTGTCATTATCACTAGATTCAAGTGATTCAGGATTTATACCATGTTCCTTGTTTTTTTTTATTAATTCTTGATATTTCGCCACTAGTGGCGCTTGGCCATGATCACGGAAGAACTGTTTGATAATGCGCCAAGTACCATGATCATCAACCTTTTAGCGAAATTTCATTTCATAACCCCGAATCAATTAACTCTAGTGAAAATTTTTATTACTTTGAGCATTTCTTCTCTGTCAAATCCTAACGCAAGTCGACCTAAGTATGAAGTTAGGCCAGGTGAGGAACCGATTTTTCTTGGATAGCAATCAGGTCTATATGGTCGCTATTTTCCAACAGTTAGCCACCACCTGCTCTGAAATATATCTACCTCTGTCAGTCTTTAATAAAGGCTTTTCTTCGGCTAGCGGCCTACTTAGTGTCATGGTGCAGTAGTCCGCCTACTACTCGAGAGTCCTAGGTTCGCTACCCAATCGGTTAAATTCCAGGAAACTATTTTCTATGAATTGGATCTGAAAGTAGCGGGGTTGGGTTACAGTCGTGTTACGATAGGTGTAAGTCGTAAGAAAACCTCACGTCATTGCCATTTAATAGGTGGTTCAGGGGTAGGCAAAGAATATTTCAACTGATAATAGAATCTTCTGTCGGTACATGAATTATCAAAAATGTTGAGTTTAATTTTTTTAGAACTGTAGTTGTGTGTTTTTATTTATGGATTATGTCTGAAAAGAATATACTTAAGTACCAAAAAACCAATCCTATATGGTAACGCCATCCTCCCCATCAGTATTCTATACGTCTAACACAATATTTATAACATAATATTTGACGACCATTTGGATCAGCGGTAGTTAACGCTGCTTCTGAGCCATGGGTCGCGGGTTCGATCCCCGCACAGTACAAATATTTGTGTGCATGAACATGTCTGTTTGTACTGGTCTGGGTGTTTTCTATGTATTATAAGTATGTATTTACAAAAAAAAAAAGTATATAAGTAAGTTTATCGGTTGTCTAGTACCCCATACGACAGGGTACTTAATAGTACCTTAATTTGGGACTAGATGGCTCTGTGTGGCCCAGTGTGGCATGTCTTAAATATTTATAAAAAAAATATAAAAAAATTTAAACACAATACTGATATAGTTCTTTGCCTTACCAGTACTACACCCCGGCCAATCAGATCGGACAGGAGGAGACGGCGCTGCATGCCAGCTTCACGCAAGTCTGATCTTCAAGCCGGGACGCCGGCACCGTGCGCCGTCCGTCCCACTCCAAGCAGATGTCGACCTCCGTCGACCTCTACCAGTTGTAAGCCTGCACAACGATGCGTCCTAGGTCAGTTTCAAAAACTACCTTGAGTGTGATACCAGGCTCAAATTTTGATTCGACGATGTGAAACGCCATTCGCATTACACGCGGGAAACGAATGACGGTTTAATATCCAACGAATTCAATTTCACATGGTCTGGAATTGTGGTAGATATTATTATTATAGCCATAGGTTGTTTAGCGATGAAATCTTTTCGAGCTAACAGGATAAAAAGACCCTATAATCAATATTAGTAATTAAATGAATGTCTCCAATCAGTTTTTACTTATTATACAGGTAGTTTCGTAATGAAACGGTGATCACCGAGGAACACGATAATTTCACTTGATGTAAGTCACCAAACCAACCTTTATGTACGAGAATTTACCGGTAATTATTAGGGTTCCAGAGGTTTACCTCCTTTCATCTATTAATATCCTAAATATTTCCTTTGGTATTCAAATTATTATGTAAATATTATTATTATTAACCTAAACAACAGTTCCTCAGGGAATTAATTACTTTTACGAATTTCATTTCGCTAAAGGGATGATAAAACATTATCGTTCAAGACATTTTGTTAATCAACTGTTTTTGTTATTTTACATTTAAATTTATCAACCATTTAAACAGCATTTAATTTTAAATTGTTTTTATAGTGTTCATAATATAAGAGTATAAAGTCCAATATAAGGACAGAGCGATGTTAAGTTATAATAGAAATGTCTTAAAAATAAACATTATTTATAAAAAATACTATCTATATAAGATTCATTATCAAGGTCTAAGCTATTCATAGAAATCAATCCATCTTATGAAATTTGATATAACTATATATTATTATATTAGTGTATTTGGGAAGTTTGCCTTTAGGTATTTTATGGTTGAGTCTTCATGTTTAATACTTGATTTGTATGTAAAATAATATGAATTAAACCTTCGAACTTCACATACGTATCATCAGGTTATTAAATATTGGAGTTTATTTCTACTGAACACCAGTAGTGTCCGTAAATGTTAATTATAAAAAAAAAAGTATATAGTTCTCCATTATGAATACACTCCCATCTGCTAATCTAGACAGTGTACAGTAAGTTGGAAGGTATACAACTTATCCATTATAACTTATACATGAAATAGTGGTTATTCTTACTCCGTTTTATTAGGTAACTATTAACAGACATTTATGTTCCGGTATACATTATCTTAGATAAAGATCAGGGTCTTATAATACGTGTTTAAAATAAGTACGAATAAAAAATCAATTAGGCAACTTAAATGTATATGCCTTGAATTCTAAAAGGTAGGTAGCAAAATATTATCGTTAATTATGAGTCAGTTAACTCGAGTGTAACATAGTGTTTGTTCTAAACAGACAGATTTCCCGAGTCGACAATTAACATATTTATTGCAGCTAAGTACTTGCTATGTTATACAGGGTTACTATCGGATCCTTCGCCAAATTTTGTTACAAGATCGTTGAGATATACCTACAATATGTTTATGCAATTAAAAATACTTTTTACAAACCGGTACAAAACATTTGGTAAGCTGAATAAACGACAACGCAGTCCCTCTGTATGCTGCGATGTCAGCGTCACACTCGAGTGCCCTCAGTCCGGTCCCGTACAGCTTGCACGGAGCGTATGAACTGGTCTTCGCACGAGTTACCCACTGGCCGATTTAGTCTGCTAGGTGAGTGCCTTTTGCACTCGCCAAATCTGTCGTAGGTAGGTCTATTCAAATCCCGTGGGAATTACAAGTACCTAGTATGTACTGTCAACAAATAATTTTATTATTAATCCGGAAATAATGGCATAAGTACTTTACAAGTCAATAGTTGACGTGCTGTGACAAGTATAGAAATTCATTGCTTGTTTCATAACTGTGTCGTTCGTACATGTGATCAAAATTCACAATTCATTAAAAGCGACTTTTCAAGCTAAATTTAAAGTTGTGTATATTTCTCATGCATTTTTATATATTATTTTAAATTATAAGATCAAAAGGTTCTAAAGTAACCCTGTACAATATTATAGTAACATTGAACAATACCAATAAATGTTTATCATAGTAAGTACTTGATAGGAACATCCTTTGACCCGGTATGACCTGCTTTCTAACTTATATATTAATAAATGTTGGGTAGTCAATAGTCAATTTTAACAGATAACCCGGAAAAGGTCCACCGAAAGCATACCCTGGACGCATATAACCATAGTATGGTAAGATTCAACAGTACCTATAGTACTCGTACGTTTATTAGTAATTTATCACACAAAGTTATGAAACCTTTTTAAATATGTATCTTATTTTAAACATTATAAAGTATAATTAAATTATAAATATTTTATCGAGATATACGTTTAGGCTATGATCTATAGCTATCTAATTTTAAAATAAGATTTGTATTGGAATAATTGCTGTGTGATGATAGGTTAAAATAATTTTATCATTAGGTTAAATAATCTAAGTAATCCTTAAATGTATCTGGATAATCAAATATATATATAGGTGTTTGTAACTACTGTTAATGTTCAATTAGTTTGATCTCCTTTGTATCGCAGACGGGTTTATTTTAAGTCTGAAATTATATTCGTATATAGTATGCCTATTTCATTACGTTCACAAATATCAGTAATGAGTAAAAACAAGTTAGGTAACTGTTAAATAATATAGGATAATTAATGAAAATTGCCTAAGGCAATTTATTGTATCATATCAACAACTTAAAACCCTTACTTTACTTTACTCTGAAACATACGTACGTTGTTATCTTTGTCGAAGTTATAAATTATTTAATTAATTATTATTAAATATATCACATATTCTTTTTACACAATTATTCAAGCAGGATCGAGTAGTTTTTTGTCTACTAGGTAAACTCTTAATTGTTTTGGTCCCTTAGTACCTTCCTATGTTGGTTCTTTTTATTCATCTTCTGTCCTAAGACCTTTCATGATTACAGGCAGAAAAAATGTAGATGTTGCAGTATGATAGATAAAGCTGTAATATAGTTATATCCCTAGGAATATAATTATATACTGTAACATAGTTATACGAAAGCGATTCATTACTAACTTACTAGGAATATAATTATAATACGGTTCAAATTTAGTGATGTAATTATATTACTACCGTTTTCGTTTTAAAATTCGTATTTTACTTCCATTCAAGGCCGCGATGAGATGATTACGGCAGCCCTATTCATTCGTTATGTCGTATTTTCTAGTAGTTCTGAATTTTATTTATTTACATCCCGTTACATATTGTACCTATCATATATCAATCGACCGTCTATTATACGGGTAAATTTTTATGATATTATATTTTATAAGTATGTGCCAAAATATAATGCAAATATTAACTTTTTTATTGCAAATGTTGTTGTTCGCTGTTTGCTTGAAAGTAAAAACAAGCATGTCATTTACTGTAAAGGCTGAAACACACAGGACTACGCATAGACGTTAATAAACACGTTAATATTTCATTTCGTTAGATACAGTAAGCAGCTTGTGAATCAGTAAAATCAGGTTTATTTCTGAAAATAGAGGCGCTTTTACACGTCCCAATATTTTAAGCTTCCACTGTTTCGGGACAAGTATGGGCTGAAGCCGAAAAGAAATAGCGCAAGGAACTCGGTTACTATGATCAGTTTATTTTTGAATAATTATAATAAAAAAAACATACCAGTGCAAGGTGTGTGTATAAAACATTTTTATTTTAATTATAATTTATATAAGATGCTTCTGGGTAAACTCTTGGTTTGTTTACATTGGTATGAAGCAATTGCCTGGAACACTTGTTAATTGGAACTCATGGATTTCAAAGTTAGTTTGATTTATATAAAATGCTAATTAAATTAAATTAGTTGATTGTGGAGGATTATAATGAAGTGTGCGGTTACATCCGTCCGTCGGTTGAAGTCTGAATTTTGGTCGTGGCGTTATTGATTGTTATTAAATTCGAAGGGAAAAATATTGGGTAAATTTTTAAAATTCGATATTTATATGGTTAAACAAAACATTTAAATAATAACATTATAGTCTACCAAATATAAACTAATTGGTAAATATATTTGAGAGATATGCCCCTGAATCGGTTTCAAAGGAAGTTGGCCAAATATTTGCTTTGTAAAAATTGTATATCGTAGTAATCGTTACTTTTGCTGGAACGACAGTGATTTCAGTTTTTAGGTTTGTTAGTAAACACTAATTATATTTTTTTAAGATCAACGAGTACCTACAACTCGTCTAAGAAAATTAATTATAGAATATTACGCTCGAACTTTAAATATGACCGCGCAACATTTCCGTGTCTAATATTAATAAACGAGAAAATTTTATCCCGTCTATCACTGATTAAGATTTGATTGTCACACCGTAATAACAATTTATAAATGCGACGTTCAAAGAATTAATGGGCCTTTGGACGATATATATTTGTTTTCAAGTTGATTTTTCAACGTTCTTTTGTCAGCAGAAATGAGTAGTTAAATACGATGTCATTCTACTACGAAAATTTATTCCATAATATTTTTAGTGTAGCTTTTAAAGTTTATAATTCAGATCAAAACCCAGTATCTGAAAATATCACTGATAGTATATGAGAATGAAAAGAAATCACTACACTAAGATCTCAAACCAAGTAGTGCAGGTAATTAAAATTGTCATTTAATTTTTATTAACATTAACAGAACTAAATGTTTCTGTTAATGTTAATATATTTACATTCATACTAGATCAAACCCCAAAACTAAATAAGTGAAATTACACTTAAGTTAACGTATTTTTCAAATGACTGATTTACATAATCGTTTCATTAAAATATGTAGATTTTAGATTATAGACCTAAGTCATAGGTATTTTAATATGTTAATGTTAAAGGTATTATACCTTAGGTAATACATTTAATATTATGTTGATGTCAATATTATGTTACGGCTACACGAAATTCGTAAGTTTTCTTTGCAAGTTAATATTTATTGGTGCTCGAAACTAAGAATCTAAAATATTTAATAAAACTATAAGCTTTTCTTCATAAGTTAATAAGTTTAAATATCCCAAACCTTCTGTATATATACGTAACCATTTTATCAACAGGGAAGATACAATAGACACATACAGATGTTTTAACTTTGAATTCATAAATCTTAACCAAATCCAAGCTATATAGATGTTGTTCGACAAATTTATCATACTCACATAATGTTACTCACAACTTGTTTACATAACTTTAATTATACTTATCTGTATGTAAAGACTACCTAAAATAAATGTTTGTTATAATAAAATTATAATAAAGTAATGAAATAAATATAATACTGCTTTTATTTCAATTCCTTATTTTACCGTTCCCAAAACGAATAAACGTAGTGTAGGACGCCCTCAGGCCATGAGGTGGAGTAATGATTTGCGCAAGATGGCTGGAAAGGCTGGATGTAAGAATCCGAGGATCGACCTAAGTGGCGTGCAACTGGAGAGGCCTATGTGCAGCAGTGGACTGCGATAGGCTGATGATGATGATGAAGATGAATAAAGAACTCAACAAAAAAAATGAGATAAGAAAAATAAATTAAATTCGTCTTACAGTCACATTAATTACCTAGCCCAAATACTTAGAGCAAAGCTTCTGTGACTAGATACTTAACGAATATCGGTCATGCAAGACCTATACATTAAAATTTGTCCTTTTTGATAGAGTCAAAGTATTAACTACGTTTAGAAGATAGTATTGTCAAGCAAGTAAGAAATACATCAACTAGTCTGTGGTCAAGGATCTTCCACTAACAAGTGAAAGTTATGTCAGCCTACAGTTTCATCTGTGATTACATCCAATCATAAAATCTCATTTGATTTTAGTTTAATTTTATAAATGTAAAAGCACCACGTTCTTCTTCTCTTTATCTTAGTTTTATCTAGAAGTTTGGTGTCAGACTTTTCCTAATAGCTTATGACATACCTCTGACGATACTTATTTGGCGACTTCCATCTTGCGGCAGAAACTGGGATCGACAATTTAACGTACCTTGTCTACTCTACTATCTTGTCGGTGCCCGACAAGCATACCCACTAAAAAGACCTGCGATGTACCTTGCAACGTATGTTGACAGTGTATGGGTTTCCCTTAGGATGCCCTCCATGCACCGCCTCAGGCATAAAGTATGAGTGATCCTGTACACCAGGAATCACCCCCAGTCTGGCAAGCTGTGCAATAAGAGCGTTGAGCCCCCCGGCCCAACGCCCACTAGCCTGCTAGAGGGGGGAAGTTGAGTTCGGCGTATGCCTTCTCGTCCTCCCCTATCTATGACTTCGGGTCGGGTCCGCAAGCAACCTCGCCGACCCGAACCGTGGCCACCCTTTGCAACGAAAGTGCATGTCATTGCAAGGGGCCGCCAACGTCTCACACCCACTCGCCGCCCAGCATAGCTCAAACCATACTGGGAAGCGAGCGACTACCGTCCGCCGCGGGGCTCCAGGGGCCCCAACGGCAACACCGCCGTCAGGCCCTCCAGCGCGTACGGCCACTTACTACTTCCCTTTCTGACCTAACCCAAGTTAGTTCGTTTCCTAATTTACCAGATCGAGAACCTTATCGCCATGAGACCCAGTCCAATTGGTGAGACCTGTGCCGTGCTCTCACGTTTAGAGATTAGACATATATTAGAGTAGTATATAAGCGAGAGCAGATATCTACCAACTATTGTCTCATTTTCCCTTATTCTGTTTGCGGTTACCTATATTTGGTGACCCCGACGCTACAAGAACATGACATCTCCGTGCAAGTCGTGCGCATCACTTATTTGGCGACTTCCATCTTGCGGCAGTAACTGGGATCGACGATTTAACGTACCTTCTTAAGAACGACTATAAACCAACCCCTTCCTGACCTTTTTTTTTTTGTTTACGCTGGAAAAAATGCATTACGCATACCTACTGCTTCAGGGGCAGTTATGTGGGACTCTCTTGTCGGTGCCCGACAAGCATACCCACTAAAAAGACCTGCGATGTACCTTGCAACGTATGTTGGCAGTGTATGGGTTTCCCTTAGGATGCCCTCCATGCACCGCCTCAGGCATAAAGTATGGCTATTATGTGCGATATTTCGACTGGCAATGACCAACTCTATTTACCTGCGAAATTTCGAAAACAGGTATTCGACGTCATTCATGGATTAAGTCACCCAGGCACACATACAACTCGCAAATTAATTACTTAAAAATATGTTTGAATTTGGACTGGCATGAACAAAGATATAAACAGTTGGTGTAAAACATGCCTATCTTGTCAAAAATCGAAAGTGCATAAACATACAAAATCACCTATTGGAACATTTTTGCCTGCGTTTTGAACATATTCATATTGACATCGTCGAATCATTACCTATCTCACAAGGAAAACGATTTAGTTACAATAATCGATTGTTGCACATCATGGCCGGAAGCATTTCCGGTAGATAATATTACTGCTAAAACGATCGCACAAACCGTTTACGAAGGATGGATTTCGAGATTTGAGTGACCATCACGCATCACTACGGATCAAGGTCGTCAGTTTGAGTCAGCAACCTTTGGAGCACTATCAAAATTTTTGGGCGTACACAAAATTTGAATTCGCCAAAGTTTATGTCCACCATACGATATGCATATTTAATTAAGATCAGAGATGAAGAATCGGTAATATCGATAGACAGGTTGAAATCTGCATTTATCATAAACAATGTCTGTAAAAACGTGACTAAAAAAAAAATAATCAAAACTATCAAAAATGGGTAACCAAAGTTCAAAGGACCAGGCCCCAAATTCCGCTAATTTACAAATGGCTCTATAGAATCGCAATTGCATCTCAATTGTATATTTTGACACATTTATTATGGTAGTGATGTCAAAATATACGATTTAGATGCAATTGTGATTCAGTTGAGCCATTTGTAAATTATCAGAATTGGGGCCCAGATAATTTACAATTCGGACAGCTGCTTAAACCAGAACGAAGCCGACCAATTAAGAACAAAAGTCTTAGACGAACAAGGACAAGGACCCTGGTTTGCGGACAAATGGCGTTAATCTTTGTTATCAGCTTATTGTTTATTTTTTCCAAAATCATCGACAAATGAATAAAAACTGTAGCCAGTAGAAACAATAATAATTGTGAAGCCAACCGGTGATATTTTTCAAAAGGGGGAGAGTATTGTGCCGTGCTCTCACGTTTAGAGATTAGACACATATTAGAGTAGTATATAAGCTAGAATTATATTATAATAAATCAGACGTCTACTAACTATCGTCTCATTTTCCCTTATTCCGATCGCGGTTATAAAACCTAAAATTATTATCAATTATTTCCTCAGCTGGACACATCAGGATCTTTACGAGTCTCCACGTGGTGAAACTTAAATTAAATAACCTTAAGTTAAGATCTTGATGTGTCCAGATGAACGAAACAATTTTCAAAAAACTAGAACAGTATTTAATTTAGCAAAATACCTGTGGTATTTATTGAATCACTTTTACCTGTTTTTCATTCTGGCATTCTTTCGTATTGTACATTATGGCTAAAAGCGGCCGCTTTTGGCGTTAGCGACAAATTCGACTTTTTAAACAACTAAATGAAAAGTATACTGTAATTTAATAATTACCTACTAGAGGTATCTTGCTAAAATGATACTGTTCTAGTTTTTTGAGAATCGTTTTTGTTTAGAAGAAATAAAATTAAATCAATTAGAGCACATGGCTCTTGACACTTTTGTTTACGGGATGCGCATCTCATTCATTCATTACGATACTATTCATAAGTTGTCCAATTTCCCTTCATACCTTCACAGCCTTAGAATCGTAAAATTGCGAAAAATATTTTCGGGTGAAAACTTGACCTACATTTTTTACTTTACGAATGGGCTCTAAATATGTTACTTAACGCCTATCAAAAATTTTACGGTGTTAATAAAGTCACCTGTATTGAAATGAAAGATAGGTTTACAGATTGGCACTCGCGTAGTAACATTCCTGTCACGTTGTTGATAGTTCTGACTGTAGTACACAAGTTTCTTGCACTGAAACTCGGCACAAAGTCGCCTACAATTATTATTGTGCCTCTCTAGATTATAATTTTGCCGAATGCTCAATTACAGGCTTGAAAGAAACTTACGTAATAATAATTAAAAAATTTTTTTTTCTTATTTAATGCTCAGAAGTAGAAAGAATGGCAGAGCGACCTATGTTGGGACAAAATTATTTTTCCACTTTACAAAGTTAAGAAGTTTTAGAAAGTCCTTAGTACTTTGTTTTCTACTTTTAATTTCTTTGTTTTCCGTGAGATCTTGACTAGCCGGATACTTGCTTATTAAAGAGTTTTCGCATAATTCTATTAAAAGTTGAAGAATTCAACTGAAGGTTAGATATTGCTAGGTAGATTACATATGTGTGTGTAATTTCCAACAAATATCCCAAATTCACAAAATTTGTTTAGTGACTCAATTCATATTAAAAACTAGCTGACTTCGCGAACTTCGCATCGCCTCGAAATAATATAATTTCATTTAGACGTCCTAAATATCATTGTCATTGTGGGGGCCAAATGCAATATTAGCCACAGGACAAATGCAGTTTTTGAGCAGTAATAAGGTGCAGGTGTACAAACGTAATATAGTCAAAGAACGAACGAAATATTATTATAGCAGGGGAAAAATATAAGGAAGGTGAAAGTATATAAGACCATCTCCAACACAATTCAAACATTATAAAGAAGAAGAAGAGATAAGAAGTCAGGTAAAACACTTACTTGCAGCGGCTTCGGTATCAATATTATAAATTATGTATTAGATTTCTTTAAATCGTCTCCGACGAGTGGCCACCTTTCCTTTAATTGGTATTGGTCTATAGGTTTTTGTTTAACATATATAATCTTAAAATGCAGCTCTTAAATATTCCTGGACTTAGTATACAAATTTATTTATTTATTTAAACTTAATTGCACAAACACTAAAATGAGGTACAACAGGTGGACTTAGTGCTTTAAGGCATTCTCTCCCAGTCAACCATTGGGCCAAGCAGAAATAATTTTGTGGGCGGTGCGACTTAAAAAAAAGCAAATTAACAGACACGAAATTTCCAAAGAAATATATATATTGTGGTATGTAGATACCTTTTAACATATGTAAATACCTTACCATTTGTTTCTGGTTCATCTCATTAAATACATTCTCTTATTTTTATCATATAACTTATAATTTCTTGTAATTTTATTTGTTTACTAATTTTGACACTAATATTAAAATTTTCTTGTTATTTTGACAGACATCGTTACCACTGGCAACCACCTTGTCAAATGATATATATTTTTTAATTATGTAAATTTCATCTAAATTTCGGTTAGGAGATATTGTATTTTGGCCAATTTTATATTAAACTTACCTTCTTTATGTAATTTTTATAACTGCTTATGTAAATATAGCTATAATTTTGAAATGTTTAAAAATAAATTATGGTTCCATCAATTTTGATATAAATAGACGTTTTTATGTCAAGAAAGGATTACTTCTTCTTATTCTATTGTTGCGAACTAAAGATTATTATTGGGAGAATTATCTTGGATACTATTTATTCATTACTCCTGGACCCTGGTACGGTCACGTAGACCGCCGGGCCTTCTCCATCTAGTGCTGTTGGATCCTGGCGGTCACGTAGACCGCCGGGCCATCTCCATCATTTCGGCTTGATCAGGCAGATCGCCGGACTACCTCACCTCCGCTGCGCAATTGGATCCTGGCGTGGTCGACCGCCGGGCCACCTCTATTTATCAAACCACTAAATTGGACTTACACGTGTAAATTTAAGTTACGTATATATATATTTTATCATACTTTTAATTTTAATATATTTAATTTATATCTTGTCTTGTATTTTATTTAACTCTTAGGGAATAATTATAGGGAGGTAGGTTCCCATTAACTTCTCTCTTTCCAAATTTTCTTTTGTAGCGTAGCAGAACCTAGGTTTCTGAGGGTATTCCTCTTCAAGGGTACCCCAGATATTCTGTTACGTTATAAAGTGGCGACCCTCTTTTTCGAACCTCACCCTCCTTTTTCAAAATTCTAAAAGATCATCTGTGATCCTCTTTAATTTGAATACTTATTTTTGGCATAGATTCTTTAAATTTTATTCTTACCCTTCTTTAGACCACAACGACCCTGAGATATTTCCTAAATTTTTCAGCTCACACATACCTCGGCACTACTCTCGTCTTCATCTCCAGTCGACTACTTCCTACGCTTCGACTCCAGACGCTCACACCTACCTCGACGACACTACTCCTGTCTTCGTCTGCGGTTACCATCTCCCTACACTTCGACTTCAGGCGGTAACTTCTCAAAGCAATACAAGGTACAATTTCACTCAATATATTGAAAAGTTAAACTCTTGGTAATGAAACGGAACTTTGTGTTTTACTATTTATTCAATTCTCTTCTCTAACTAGTAATTTGAAACATATATTTTTTTAAACTCTACTCTGCTATTGCCTTTTAATAAACTAGTTTCGTAACTTAACTTCTCTTCTTTATGATAGGTGATTATCTTTTCCTCTTCTCGAAAGGCGAGTTTCTTAACGTATCCTTACTTGATTTTATCTCTCTTTGAAAAGCGAATTTCCGAACTCGACTTTTCCTTTCGAAAAGTGATTTAGTTAATTAGACTATTCCCCTCTTAGAAGTGGTTTTCTTAACTTGTCTCTTCAACGTCAACTGTCCTCTTCAAGGGTACCCCAGATATTCTGTTACGTTATAAAGTCGAGAAGAGGAATACCCTCAGAAACCTAGGTTCTGCTACGCTACAAAAGAAAATTTGGAAAGAGAGAAGTTAATGGGAACCTACCTCCCTATAATTATTCCCTAAGAGTTAAATAAAATACAAGACAAGATATAAATTAAATATATTAAAATTAAAAGTATGATAAAATATATATATACGTAACTTAAATTTACACGTGTAAGTCCAATTTAGTGGTTTGATAAATAGAGGTGGCCCGGCGGTCGACCACGCCAGGATCCAATTGCGCAGCGGAGGTGAGGTAGTCCGGCGATCTGCCTGATCAAGCCGAAATGATGGAGATGGCCCGGCGGTCTACGTGACCGCCAGGATCCAACAGCACTAGATGGAGAAGGCCCGGCGGTCTACGTGACCGTACCAGGGTCCAGGAGTAATGAATAAATAGTATCCAAGATAATTCTCCCAATAATAATCTTTAGTTCGCAACAATAGAATAAGAAGAAGTAATCCTTTCTTGACATAAAAACGTCTATTTATATCAAAATTGATGGAACCATAATTTATTTTTAAACATTTCAAAATTATAGCTATATTTACATAAGCAGTTATAAAAATTACATAAAGAAGGTAAGTTTAATATAAAATTGGCCAAAATACAATATCTCCTAACCGAAATTTAGATGAAATTTACATAATTAAAAAATATATATCATTTGACAAGGTGGTTGCCAGTGGTAACGATGTCTGTCAAAATAACAAGAAAATTTTAATATTAGTGTCAAAATTAGTAAACAAATAAAATTACAAGAAATTATAAGTTATATGATAAAAATAAGAGAATGTATTTAATGAGATGAACCAGAAACAAATGGTAAGGTATTTACATATGTTAAAAGGTATCTACATACCACATAATCTATGACCCAAACCCAAGAGGAAACACATTCGCTCTAAGAGCATGGTACACGATAGGCTTATTTATTTTAAAGAGGTGTTGCGATCCGCACCTCTGTATTAAAGCAAGAGAAAGTAGAAAAAGAGAGTTAAAAAGAAGAGTCGCTTGGGGAAAAAAGTCGCTTGGGAACACCTAGGGTTCCCAAACAAGATTAAAAGTAACGAATGGATGTCAATATGTGGTATGTAGATACCTTTTAACATATGTAAATACCTTACCATTTGTTTCTGGTTCATCTCATTAAATACATTCTCTTATTTTTATCATATAACTTATAATTTCTTGTAATTTTATTTGTTTACTAATTTTGACACTAATATTAAAATTTTCTTGTTATTTTGACAGACATCGTTACCACTGGCAACCACCTTGTCAAATAATATATATTTTTTAATTATGTAAATTTCATCTAAATTTCGGTTAGGAGATATTGTATTTTGGCCAATTTTATATTAAACTTACCTTCTTTATGTAATTTTTATAACTGCTTATGTAAATATAGCTATAATTTTGAAATATTTAAAAATAAATTATGGTTCCATCAATTTTGATATAAATAGACGTTTTTATGTCAAGAAAGGATTACTTCTTCTTATTCTATTGTTGCGAACTAAAGATTATTATTGGGAGAATTATCTTGGATACTATTTATTCATTACTCCTGGACCCTGGTACGGTCACGTAGACCGCCGGGCCTTCTCCATCTAGTGCTGTTGGATCCTGGCGGTCACGTAGACCGCCGGGCCATCTCCATCATTTCGGCTTGATCAGGCAGATCGCCGGACTACCTCACCTCCGCTGCGCAATTGGATCCTGGCGTGGTCGACCGCCGGGCCACCTCTATTTATCAAACCACTAAATTGGACTTACACGTGTAAATTTAAGTTACGTATATATATATTTTATCATACTTTTAATTTTAATATATTTAATTTATATCTTGTCTTGTATTTTATTTAACTCTTAGGGAATAATTATAGGGAGGTAGGTTCCCATTAACTTCTCTCTTTCCAAATTTTCTTTTGTAGCGTAGCAGAACCTAGGTTTCTGAGGGTATTCCTCTTCAAGGGTACCCCAGATATTCTGTTACGTTATAAAGTGGCGCCCCTCTTTTTCGAACCTCACCCTCCTTTTTCAAAATTCTAAAAGATCATCTGTGATCCTCTTTAATTTGAATACTTATTTTTGGCATAGATTCTTTAAATTTTATTCTTACCCTTCTTTAGACCACAACGACCCTGAGATATTTCCTAAATTTTTCAGCTCACACATACCTCGGCACTACTCTCGTCTTCATCTCCAGTCGACTACTTCCTACGCTTCGACTCCAGACGCTCACACCTACCTCGACGACACTACTCCTGTCTTCGTCTGCGGTTACCATCTCCCTACACTTCGACTTCAGGCGGTAACTTCTCAAAGCAATACAAGGTACAATTTCACTCAATATATTGAAAAGTTAAACTCTTGGTAATGAAACGGAACTTTGTGTTTTACTATTTATTCAATTCTCTTCTCTAACTAGTAATTTGAAACATATATTTTTTTAAACTCTACTCTGCTATTGCCTTTTAATAAACTAGTTTCGTAACTTAACTTCTCTTCTTTATGATAGGTGATTATCTTTTCCTCTTCTCGAAAGGCAAGTTTCTTAACGTATCCTTACTTGATTTTATCTCTCTTTGAAAAGCGAATTTCCGAACTCGACTTTTCCTTTCGAAAAGTGATTTAGTTAATTAGACTATTCCCCTCTTAGAAGTGGTTTTCTTAACTTGTCATTTTCTTTCTTTGAAACGCATTTTTCTTAAACGCGATTTTTATAACTCTACTCTTCCTATTACTTCAATATGGATAGATTAATAAAATTTAACCTTCTTAATAAGAATGAACTTCAATATGAAGTATTGATTAGATCTGAGACACCTGCTAATACTGTTTCTGCTTTAAAAGAGCAATTAATAACATTAAATATTCCCTCTGAAGAAATTACGTCCTCACCTCTTCCTTTAAAGGATGACTTAGACCAAGCAGAAGATACTCTTTCTTATATTGAAAGTAAAATAATCAATCTAGAATCTCATAAAGATAGAACTCTATTGTCAAAAACAGAAACATTTATCAATCACTTATATTATAGATTAGAACGTCTTAAAGCACTTCCACCTTATGTCGAATTGTGTTCTAATATTAGATCTAAATTCTATCTATTAAATAAACGTTTTGACAAAGTTATTGAAACTGAAGAACAACCTGATTCACTATTAGATCCAAATTCCTTTAGGCAACCCAATGTTCTTATATCAAATGATAATGATTCACCTCCTTTTGAAACAACTACTCAATCCCCAACAGTTCAACCTATTTCTTTATTTAGTGATCAAAACAAATCTCCTCAAGTTCCCTCTATTGATAATGTTCTTGAACCTACTAATTCCTGTTTTAATGTTAGTAATACAAATTTTGCTAGAGAGTTGAAATCCTTAAGCTTTAATGGTAAAACTTGTCCTAGATCTTTTATTCAAAAACTTGAAGAGTTTCGTTTACCTCGTCACATCTCTGATGATCTTTTAATTAAATATGCATTTGAATTCTTCTCTGGCGATGCTCTTCACTGGTTTCGTTTTCAATATCTTAGAGGTTGTGTTTCAAATTGGAAAGATCTTCGTGATAAGTTGATAAAAGATTTTGGTTCCCACGATTATGATTTTCAACTATTACAATCCATTAGGAAACGAACCCAAGGTCCTAACGAATCTATTATTGTTTACGTTTCTATAATGTTTGGTATGTTTAATCGTCTGACTAATAAGCTTTCTGAAACTGAACAATTAAATATTTTACTTAGGAATATTAGACCTTGCTATTCAGTTTTTATCGCTTTGAATGATATTTCTTCTATAGATAATTTAATTGATATTTGTCAGAGATTTGAAAAGACTGCTGATAGAGATAAACAATTTGTTGAACCTAAATTTGATGATAATCCATTCGTTTCTGAATTCACTTACCGTCCTCCTACTGCTTCTACTTCAAAAGTTAGTTCTAATAAAGCTGTTCCAAATAATAATTTTCAATATTCTAATAACCCTAAATTTAATTATAATTCGAAACCCATCAATGCAGTTTCTAATTCTAATACTCCTCAATATAATAATAATTTATTTTGCCTTCGTTTCGTACTAATGACCACTCTTTAAGAAATTGTTCTCAACCTAGATTTTTAATTTGTTTTAATTGTGGTTTAAAAGGTTTTAAGATTATAAATTGCCCTAATTGTTCAACTTCTAGTCAAACAAAAAACTAACTTCTGACTTGAATAACTACTTTGATCCTCTTGATTGGGAAAATTGGCTTATAACTATTAAAAACTTTTCTTCTTGTTATAAAACAACTTCCGTACTTTTCGATAAAGAAGTTGATTATGAAAGACCCTTTGTTAACATCTTGATTAATGACATAGCTTTTTCAGGCTTGTTAGATAGTGGTAGTTGTATCACTATCTTGGGCAATAATTCCCACTTAAGCATCTTAAAGTTAGGATTTAAGTTATTCAAGTCATCAATTCAAGTTGCTGTCGCTAATAGACAAAAATCCAAATCTCTTGGATATTTCAATTTACCAATTACTTTTAACAATCAAACTCATATTTTTAAGGCTTTTGTTTTTCCTGACATTTTTCCTTCGCTTATCTTAGGATGGGATTTTTGGAAAGTCTTTAACGTTTCTTCTAAACTATCTTCTCTTAATTTAATATATAATAATCAAACTCAATTGAATACTGTCGATGCTAAGGTCCTTGATATTGACCATTTATCTGAAAATCAGAAAAATATTGCCTTAGACATTATAAATCGTTTTAAAAGTATTTCTTTTGAAGATAGAGGTAAACTTGGTCGTACTTCTCTCATTATGCATCGTATCGATACCGGTGATGCTCTTCCTATTAAACAGCGTTGCTATCGCCTATCTTTATGTAAACAGAAAGGCCTGATTTCTGAAGTCGATAAAATGCTAAAACTTGGCGTTATTGAAAGTTGTGAAAGCCCCTGGTTATCTCCGGTTTTAATTACTCCTAAAAAGAATGGAGAGTGGCGTTTTTGCATTGATAGTAGGAAATTAAACTCCATAACACGAAAGGACTCTTATAGTCTTCCTTACATTTCTGAAATACTTGACAGTCTTAGGAACGCTAAATTCTTATCCAGTATCGATATTGCAAAAGCATTTTGGGAAATTCCTTTAAATCCCCTTGATAAAGACAAAACTGCGTTCTACGTTCCCACTAAAGGAATGTATAGATTCAATGTCATGCCATTTGGTCTTACTAATGCTCCAGCTACTCAGCAAAGACTTATGGATACTCTATTTACTCCTGAATTCGATAATAAAGTTTTTTGTTATTTAGATGACATTGTAGTTGTCAGTTCTACTTTTGAGGAACATATTTCTTTATTACTTAAAGTTCTTGCAAAATTAACTTATGCTAATTTAACTATTAACTATGAAAAGAGTCAATTTTTCCGTAAGGAGCTTAAATATCTAGGTTATGTTGTGGATGAACATGGTTTACGCGCTGATCCATCTAAAATTCAACCAATTCTTGATTACCCAATCCCTACTTCACCTAAAGAGGTCAGAAGATTCCTTGGAACATGTAGTTGGTTCAGACGGTTTATCCCTAACTTCAGTTCTATTGCTGCTCCTCTAAATAAATTAACCTCTACTAGTAAGAAAAAGGCCACTAAATTTATATGGTCTGATGATGCAAATTCTGCTTTTATTCAGCTTAAAAACTGTTTAGTTTCAACTCCTGTTCTTGCTTGTCCTGATTTTGAACTTCCTTTTTCTGTTCATTGTGATGCTTCAAATTTTGGTGTAGGTGCAATGTTGACTCAATTTCGTGATGGCAATGAAGTTGTAATTGCCTATATGAGCAAATCTCTTAATAAACACGAACAGAATTATTCTACTACTGAACGTGAGACTCTAGCTGTTATTACAGCTCTCGAACATTGGCGTTGTTACCTTGATAACGGCTTACAATTTACGGTGTACACCGATCATTCAGCCTTAAAATGGTTCTTGAATCTCAATAACCCAACTGGTAGATTAGCTCGCTGGTCTGTTCGTCTGTCTTGTTTTAATATGATTTTAAAACATAAAAAAGGAAATCATAATGTTGTTCCAGATTTCTTATCTCGAAATTCAGACAATTTGAAAATGGTTCAACCTATTTCTAGAAACCCATTATCTTCTTCTGAACAGTTTAATCAACTTTATGATAGCTGTCGCAATAATCCTGATGCTTTTCCTAATTATCAAATTATTGATGATAAACTCTATAAGCATCTTCCTGCTTCTTATCCTCTCATTGATGATTTTGCTTGGAAACAAGTTCCTCCTCCGTCTGAAAGGTTAAATCTCATTAAAATAGCTCATGGAGAAAGTGACACTCCACATGTAGGTATTTTTAAAACTTATAAGAAATTATCACTCCTCTATTATTGGAAAGGTATGTTTAAAGATGTGTCGATTTTTATTTCTAAGTGTGAGACTTGTCTAACCTATAAACATTCCAATCATTCTCCTTTTGGTCCAATGGGTAAACCAAAAATTTGTTCAAGACCATTTCAATCTATTTCTCTAGACCTAATGGGTCCTTTACCAATGACTAGACGTCGTAATCAATTTATTTTAGTAATTACTTGTACATTTACTAAATATTGTTTAATTTTTCCTATCAAACGAGCTACTACATCTAATATTATTCTACATCTTGAAAATTCAGTTTTTCTTGTTCACGGGGTACCTCAAACTATAATTATGGACAATGGATCACAATTTCAATCCAATGAATTTAAAAGACTATTAGAAAAATACAATGTTCCATTTCCTTTCTATTCACCAAATTACTGTCCACAGATTAACCCAACCGAAAGGTATAACAGAACCATCGTTACTGCATTAGCTTCATTAGTCAATGATGACCATAGATCTTGGGATCTTTACTTACCAAAAATTCAATTAGTCATCAATAATTCTGTTAATCTTTCGACTGGCTTCACTCCATCATTTCTTGTTTTTGGTAGAGAACTTGTACCTTGTGGATCTCACTACTCTCAATGTTCAAATCTTGATGAGCTTATCTTCCTGCCTCGTGACATTTACGCTGCAAATTTAGGATTATTATCTTCTATTTTTGATAAAGTCCAAGTTGCATTACATATCGCTCACTTAAAGTACGCTAAATATTACGATCAGAAACGATCATTTAAAGAATTTAATGTTGGTGATACTGTATGGCGTAAAAATTATGTACAAAGTAATGCTGGAACCTATTTTTCAGCTAAATTGGCTCCTCGTTATATCAAGGCAAAAGTTATTCAAAAATTATCACCTTTGGTTTACTTGCTCGAAGATTGTAATAATAATCATAGAGGGAGATGGCATATCAAAGACTTGAAGATCTAAACAATTCTTCCAAATTATTACACACACTCTTTCGGATTTTCATTCATACACTCTTTATATTTTGGCAGTCTCAGTCGTTATTCCAATTTTTTTTCTGGTTCCTATACTTTCTGTAATGATTCCCTAACTATTTTTTATATTAATTTGTATATACTGTATAATTTTATTTTACTTTCTTGTTCTTTTTTAACTTGTTACTAATGTTTAATTCTTTTTATCTCATATCATTCATCTTCCATTCATAAACCTTTTCGGCCTTGTAAATATCCCTTTCCCAATCATTTTTTTCTCTCTCCCTTTCCCTTTTTTGATAATGGGAATAATTATAGGGAGGTAGGTTCCCAATTCCCTAAGAGTTAAATAAAATACAAGACAAAATATAAATTAAATATATTAAAATTAAAAGTATGATAAAATATATATATACGTAACTTAAATTTACACGTGTAAGTCCAATTTAGTGGTTTGATAAATAGAGGTGGCCCGGCGGTCGACCACGCCAGGATCCAATTGCGCAGCGGAGGTGAGGTAGTCCGGCGATCTGCCTGATCAAGCCGAAATGATGGAGATGGCCCGGCGGTCTACGTGATCGCCAGGATCCAACAGCACTAGATGGAGAAGGCCCGGCGGTCTACGTGACCGTACCAGGGTCCAGGAGTAATGAATAAATAGTATCCAAGATAATTCTCCCAATAATAATCTTTAGTTCGCAACAATAGAATAAGAAGAAGTAATCGTTCCTTGACACAAAAACGTCTATTTATATCAAAATTGATGGAACCATAATTTATTTTTAAACATTTCAAAATTATAGCTATATTTACATAAGCAGTTATAAAAATTACATAAAGAAGGTAAGTTTAATATAAAATTGGCCAAAATACAATATCTCCTAACCGAAATTTAGATGAAATTTACATAATTAAAAAATATATATCATTTGACAAGGTGGTTGCCAGTGGTAACGATGTCTGTCAAAATAACAAGAAAATTTTAATATTAGTGTCAAAATTAGTAAACAAATAAAATTACAAGAAATTATAAGTTATATGATGAAAATAAGAGAATGTATTTAATGAGATGAACCAGAAACAAATGGTAAGGTATTTACATATGTTAAAAGGTATCTACATACCACATAGTATGTGAAAGTTCATAGTAAGTTCTCCATCTAGTGCTGTTGGATCCTGGCGGCACGTAGACCGCCGGGCCATCTCCATCATTTCGGCTTGATCAGGCAGATCGCCGGACTACCTCACCTCCGCTGCGCAATTGGATCCTGGCGTGGTCGACCGCCGGGCCACCTCTATTTATCAAACCACTAAATTGGACTTACACGTGTAAATTTAAGTTACGTATATATATATTTTATCATACTTTTAATTTTAATATATTTAATTTATATCTTGTCTTGTATTTTATTTAACTCTTAGGGAATAATTATAGGGAGGTAGGTTCCCATTAACTTCTCTCTTTCCAAATTTTCTTTTGTAGCGTAGCAGAACCTAGGTTTCTGAGGGTATTCCTCTTCAAGGGTACCCCAGATATTCTGTTACGTTATAATATGTAATAATAATACGCAAAATATACTACATATTATTATTATATAATATGTTTCAAGTTAAAAACACAACGAGAACAGCGGACAGTGATAGCGGGGCGACAATTTGTTTGTAATGTGCGTGACGCGTGTGCGTGTGCGTGACGCGTGTGCGTATGCGTAACTTGCGTTTATTTGTTTTTTCACTAGATTCGAATTTTTAATTGCGCGCGTTCGGTGCTTCCTTATTCGAATGGTCGCGTCAATTTAAAAAGTGAAAAGATGTTCGAAGTGGCCTGAACAGTCATCAAATGGTACCTATGTATGGTTGGAAAAAATAATGACGAATTTTTTTGTTTTAAGCTAAAAGTTTTCATAGGGATTGCATTTTAACATAAATAACAATTAACTATAGAGTTAGCGTATAGTAAATAGTTGTGTGATCTCTTAGAGTTCTTTTTATCAATGGTAGTTTTAAAAAACAACCATGAGATCGAAATTCTTCAAATAGCGCTAGTTAGTTAACCCTATGTTTTTTTCCTAGTAAGTTTTGACCCGAAAATATTTCAATTTTTACGGTCCTAAGCCTGTTAAGGTATGAAGGGAACAACAAAAACTTACGAATAGCATCGTAATGAAAGAATGAGATGCGCATCTCGTAAAAAAACTCTTGCTTGGAGGCCGTATCAAAAATTTTAAATTTTACGCGGACATTTTTTAAGAGTTAAATTTTGACATTTTTGTACTGGGCTATATTGAGTTGATTAAATTATAATTAGTATTACTATTATTATGGAATTTAATTGTAATTTTATGGACACTGTCTGAAATAAACTGATTTTATATTTATTTATTTTTATTTTATTTTATACCAAAAGAAAAAAAAGTAATTTGTTTTTTGTCTCGTAGATTGCCATATTCAAATTCGGAAGGTGGTTAAAATTTCATCCTGTTTAGCCTAGTAGCTTTAGCTATATCGCGCGTGCGGAAACTAGTGACTGACAGTGGGATACTGAATGCTATGTTACTTTTGACACCTCGAAGAATATGTGTTCCAAATTTCATAATGATCGGTTAAGTAGTTTTTGCGTGAAAGCTTAACAAACAAACTTATATTCACTTTTATAATTTTACTAGCTTTTTGCCCGCGGCCCTGCCCGCGTGAACTACGCGTTATATGGCGCGGGCAAAAATCTATGCCCAGCGGTGGTATAAGAAATGTTATGTATGTTACTTCTATTACCTCCAAAAATATGTTTACAAAGGGTCATGATGATCGGTCAAGAAGTTTTTGCGTTGAAGCGTAACAAACAAACTTACATTTACATTTATAATAAGTAGGTATATAAGAATAAGGATGACACTAGAATTAAGGGTAGAACAATTTTGAAATGAAAATGGATGGTCAATAATGTAATCATGAACTCAATCAACACCAGAAAGTATTTTGATAAAAACTTTATTTATAAATGGAGTTTAAATCATAATTTTTATTCATTAAAAAGCAGCCGAGATAATGAACGTCAATGCCACAGATTTTTATAATTTTGGTTTTATTGGATTTGTTTTGGTCAGGAATAGGATGATAAGTGTTAAAAACATAGGAAAGTTAACGTCAGACATATATCAATAAAATGTATTTCTTTACATTGTTTCCAACCACGCCATATTTGATTAAATGAAATGAAATGAATAATAGTAACTAGATGACCCAGTGTGCTTCGTACCACCTATCCTAACACATTAAAAGTCTCCTTTGCTAAATTAGCTGAAAATTTTGACGCAGAACATTTTATATGGGAATATAAAACTGTTGTTTTAACTATCTTCATCACAATTTTTCCATATTATCTCACCGTTAAACCTTCCCTGGACTAAGAAAAACATTTTTAAACCAAAATCAGCTAAATCGGCCCAGCCGAGTTCTAGAGTTTTAGCGAGACTTTAGCAGAAAACTTCTTTTATTGACGTGACAACGTCTTAAATTAGGTTGCGGCTGGGAGTCACTTATGAAAAAGTGTAACGCTCGGTAACGTTACGATGAGTCACCGAACGAGAGAGAGGCCCGCCGAATGCCTTGCGTCTCTCTCCCACTCAACTATGATCGGTCTGCCGCGCGCGCAGCACTAGAGAATTAGGCGCATTGAATCGGCGCATGCTTGTGTCTCTGTCTTTGTCTTTCTCGAACGTTCTTGGCGTTGGAAAAACAAGAAAGCGTCATAATACAAGTTCACACGTGTGGTTAAAGTATCGTCAGCTGTGTCTGTAGTGAAAAGACGTTGTCACGTAAAATCTTCGCCCGTAAAACCGACTTTGCAGGCAACCATTTTTTTTTTAAATATAGAATTGAAAATATTGAATTACTTTTTAGTAATTCTATACCAACAAATAAAAGATGTCAAGAAAAAGATTGACAGATTAGAAAGGGAAAGACAGGCTACACAGGTGCAAATTTCAGAGAGAGAGAGAAGAATGATAGTTTGGAAAGAATAATAAGGAAGACTAGCATTGAAATAAAAGGTGTTCCAAAACACAAGAAAGAATACCTATAGTATGGTGAACATACGAGTACTATCGAAAAATATTGAACTAAAGTTTCTGCCTAGTGACCTCAAAAATGTTTTTCGCGGGTGCGTCTCATGTGATACCTATACAATCATTTGATGTAATCAAACTTTAATAACGATCACTTTACATAATAATCATTTGTTACAACAACACATGATATAATTTTGTTTGACATAACGATTACTTTACATAACATACAGTTTATTTAATACTATTTAGTATAACATTGATAACAATAAAAAAATTAGGAAATAAAACTTATTTTATATATCGTTCATTTGTTATAAATTTGTTTGTTATACGCATCATTTCGTATATTTATTATTTGAGATAAAAACGTTTGAAATATAATGATTAAAAGAAAAACCCGTACTGACTGACATACATTGCTAAAATTAAGAATTTGGAGAATCTCGACTCGCCGTGGTCTTTCCGCCGTGGTACTTGTCTGCCCTACACTAGAGTGCAATTTAAAAGCCGGAGGCGCGGAGGGAGTGCAGTCTTCGCTCGCAGTAACGAACGAAGTACGAACGAGTAACGATGCTCGGGCGCCCGGGCGAGCTGTAGCGGCTGAGGCTGGTCAAGCAACAAGCCGAAGCGAAGGGCGGAAGGACTGCAGTTCCCGCAGCGCTGGAGAAGAGCAAAACAAATGCATGCATGCTTGCCTGCTTGCTTATAAGCATGCTTGCTTGCCTGCATACATGATTGTATGCTTGTTAGCCTGCATCCAGGCATGCTACCCTGCATGCATGCATATTTGACTGCTTACGTGCATGCATACCCCCTTGCCTGCGTATTTATGGCATTTCGTACTGTTAAAGATTAGGAATTTTTACTATTTGGTATCTTTAAATTCTGCGTTCTTACGATTTTGTATCAAGTAATCATTATCTGTTTGAAATGTTATAAAAAAGGAGTGTTATCGTTAATGAACGTTATACCAAATGTTTTATACTAAATAAAATTTATTTGTTTTTAGCATTATATCATGCGAATGTTATAATAAGAGGTTGTTATACTAAATGATTTTATCCCAGTTATTACTTATACATTTTAAAATTATGTAATTTAAAATTATATCTTTGCATCATTGTATTAAAAAAGTGTTATATTAAACAAAATTATATAGTATAAGTATATGTTTTGATCATTATACGATACGTTGTTATACTATATATAACCCGTTTTTCGCCTGCAAGGGAAACAGCAACAACATCGGCCTTAGTACTGGAATTCTCTAACATCCTTATTAAAGAAAAATTTCTGAAAAGTATGAAGAAATATAACTCCTTTCACAAAACCAGCCATCTCAACTCTTCGCACCTCGGCATTTCTGGCTCCGAATTTCTTTATCTCTGAGCACCTCACCACCAAAGCCAAGAGGCTGCACTTTCTCAAAAAACTAAAGTTGTCAACTTCAGTGTCACTAAGCGAACAGCTGCTACTAGCCAACCTCCAATAAAGTTGCACTCTTGTAAGGACACCGAAGAAGGCTTTTGTAGCTGCTGGGTGTTTATATAGACCAACATCTGACGTGATCTAAACAGATAGACCACCTAAGCTCCCGAGTCAGAAAACTAATACATATTTTTAGATAATAATTGCGGTACATTTCTGACAATCTATTAAAAACAGTATACCTAGCCCTGTGCCAAACTGTTTTATGCTATTGTATAGTGACATGGGAAGCTGCCTGTATAACCCACCTCATTAAATCTGAACGCGCGCAGCGAGCTATTCTGAAAGTTATTTACAAACAGTGAATCCGTTACTGCACAGATTCACTTTACAAAGTATCTGGCATGATGAGAGTACGACAACTATACGTCATTGCTTTAACTCTAAAATTTCACCAAACTGCATTACTTGCCATGCATAGTAACACGCCGCTCACAAAGAAAAGCAAAATGGGAAAAGAAAGCGTGTCAGTTGCAGTTTGGGCGGAGGTCCTTCCGATACATTTACAGCAAAGTCAATAACACACTACGTGGCCGTAACACTGAAAATGTTTAGAACTGGCCAGTTAGAAATATTGCTAATGAAAAATTTTTTTGAATTTCAATTTTAAACTCTTTGGTTACCTAATGTAGTATATTAGATTTCAACGTTTATGTATTAGATTCATTTGTCATTTATTTTTGTGAATTGGCGGCAAATCTAAAACTCTTGTTACACGTGAAAATGAACCTAACGCGAGAAAATTTTCGGTCATTGATTTATCATGACTTTCGTTGTGGGCTTACTCAACAACAAAGCTATGATAGGCTGAGATTAGATTCTTAATGAAGCCCCATCTCGTGCTACTATTTACAATTGGTTTAACGAGTTTAAGCGTGGACGTAGCAATCTCAATGATGATCCGCGTGAGGGACGTCCTTTAACAGCGACTACTGAAGATAACATAAATGCTGTGCGACGCGAAGATAAGAGAGTGACCTATCAGCAGATACGGGCAAGCCTAGGCATTGGTATGAGTCGAGTTCAAAAAATTTTACACGAACATTTAGGCGTCAGGAAGCTTTGTACCAGATGGATTCCCCATACTTTAACCGACGACCAGAAACACCTTCGCATGGTCTGGTGTCGCCAAATGTTAGATAAGTTTAACGGCGGTGACTTAAATGCTCCTTCGCCACGACAATGCTTCAGCACACTCCGCAAAACGGGATGTTGAATATTTGACTATGGCAGGTGTCGAGATAATGAGTCATCTGCCATACAGTCCTGACCTGGCGCCATGCGACTTTCATTTATTCCCGAGAACTAAAGATAAAATTCGAGGTATTCGCTTTACGAGCCCTGAAGATGCGGTGAAAGCGTACGAAAATGCCATAGAAGAGAAGAATGGGCCTAAGAAAGAATGGGCCCACTGCTTTTCTCAGTGTTTCCATCGAATGCGACGATGTGTAGAGAGGAACGGAGATTACTTCGAAAAACAATAAAAGTATTCGCAACTTCCTACATAAAGCCGTTTTTCATTTTTTAAACATTTTCAGTGTTCCCTAGGTACAGGTGATTCAATTGACCAGACGTAACTGCAAAAAAGTACATAGTAAATGGTTATTGCACTTTAACTACATAGACACAGAACATTTTATATCTCTCTGAACTGACATAATAAAATGAAGGTTCCAAACACACACATATACACCATACTCATACACACACACACACAAACACACACACAACTTATTTTTCTTTTATTTCTTTAAAATAGTATTAGACGAAAGACGTGTGACTTGTAACCTTTTGTAAACATGTTTTTGTTAAATAAAGATTTATCATTTATCACTATCATACTAAACTAAACTCCTATAGACACCAACCATATTGATAAATAAAGAAAGGGTTGATATCAATATTTTGAAACTATTATCAGTTATAGTTTAGTTGGAGGTAAAAAAACATGTAGATGAAATTCCGCAGGTTCACAGCGTAAAGCACAGAACATGGAAACAGGTTAGAAAGGCGATATAGGCGGAGCAGGCGCGCCACAGAGGTTATGAGCAAATGCTTGTAAGTGAGCGCTGTGATTGGTTTCTTTTGACGTCGCGCGACCCTATTATTGGTCTCGCGATGTCAAAAGAATCCGCATGATTGGCGTTCTTTGAACTCGTTTATGTGTACGGGGTGCAGGCGGCGACATCGGTTCTTATGGTATACAAATGGCGCATAACAGCCTTTCCAACCTTTTTCCATGTTCTATGGCGTACGAGTAAAGCCTAGATTCAAGTCTTTGACACAAACAATGTATTGGAAGCTCAATTTTTTTTTTGCTTACACGGCTTGTGCATCGCCACAACAGGTAAAAGGTAGGGAATCATTTATTAGACAGGAAAACAAACCGGGAATCTATAAAGGATCAGGAAGGAAGGAAAGGTTACTGAATAGAAAAATATATAATTGTCTACATAAACACTATAATATATACATAAGTAGCAATTTTAAATTTTAATCTTATTTTTTGCTAAGAAATTAGACATACATTGATAAACAGAAAAATCGTTAGATGTAGCTCAATTGGCAAGAGCGGTCGCCCGGCAAACGGAAAGTTGTGGGTTCATGTCCCAAAGAATGGTATTGACAGTAACATCAAAATTTACAACATTGTCATAGTGTTTTCATGATAATCTTAACATAAGTTAGTTTAGATAGATAGATATTCTTTATTGCACACCATACAAATTGATAAGTAACACATGAGAAAGATTTAGATTTTTTTAACCTTGTCATAACCCACTTTTACCTAACACCTAAAAGCTGTTTAAAAAGAATTTGGGCGCTCATTAAGGAGTAGTGTGGCTTAGAATATGTCTTCTATGTTGGTCCCTATGTCACAGACCTATCTTAAACATTATAATCGATCATATAAACATTTTCTAACAATCATAATTATTTCTACATAGTACAATAATTGCCACATGATGCTTGTTAAATCAATATGTACCTGTCAGATATCAATGAATCACCGTCGTCGATCAGGGTAGGGTTACATGTGACAATTGAATACTACAAACATATTTAACACTCATTGCGCAAAGCTCGCGACTGGTTGCTTGGGAATCAGTCATACCCATTGTCAGATTCATATACTAAATATAAATATATACTAAGTCTATGGCCACATTACAATCTGATCTCGTTAGTGATCAATGATTCAAGGCGGTGATGTTCTCCTCTTAAGTAAATCCTTTAGATAAACTGTTCTGTCAATTTGTAATTATGGCAATAAGTTCTTACTAGAAGATTAAATTTTTGGTGGGAGAATCTCACATCTTTACTATAACTGTATCATAGTAAAAAGTGTTAAGTTTGTGAGTTTGTTTGGTTGTGTAGTTTGTGAATTTGTGTGGGTAATCTTTGGATCTACTGAACAGATTTAAAAATTATTTACCGATAAAAAGCCACGTTATTTTTGAGTGTCAACCCCACATGGACTTGCCTTTTTAAATTTAAATGGGTCCATCTTTGAGCTTAGCATAGAGCTTTAGCGTTCCATACAATGCCATATTATGTTGGCAGTGAATGGGACACAGAATAAGAAGATCTGATAGTGATGAAATAGTGAATTTATAAACTAAAGATAGATAGAAGAGGGTCTCAATTGAATGCGTAGAATGTTATCTATTATTTTGTAACTAGTTTATTTTGAAAAGGTTATTGAAAATATGTTTCTTTTTATAATATGACTAGCTGTTGCCCGTGACTTCGTCCGCGTCAATTTCTGTTATTATGATCGCGATTGGTTATTTTATTTTTATTTTTACATTTATTGGGTAACTTGAACCCTTTACGCAACGCAGGCAACGGACACCTTTACATATGATTAATTTTCAATTCAATCTTATTGGTCGCAGCGTGATGTTACTCGTATATAGCCTAAAAAATTATATATACCTGTCTCTTTCAGATACTTTAAGACATCAATATGAGTGATAGGGACAGATGGATTCGAATATACGGACATTGTGTTGCGGAGTAAGGCCTCTGAGCTAATCCGTAGAAAGACATAAAAATATGATATTTTGTCATCAAAAGCATTGACATGAAATTGGATATTCGTTCATTTTATTCAACAAAAGCTTGGACGTTGGACAGTTCGGCTTAGTTATAGGTTTGACGTGAAATGTATCTGATATCGTATGAAGTTAGCAGGTTTCTATGGAATCATGAATGCGGGACCCACCGGCTGTCGCTTACTGGGCGAGCATAAAGGCGTAGTAAGCGTAAATAAATTCTATTCCGTCATATGCGAAGTGAGCACGTCTATATATGTGGACGGCGATTTTATACGAATACCAATTTTACAACGACTGAAATAATCATGAATCGATGCAAAAGCAAGAATTATATGAACCATTTACATTTGTTTGACGAGATATTAACGATTTTAGTTGAATCCAAGCTAAATATACAGCTTTTTAACCGACAGTAAAAGGATATTGTAGGATATTGTACTTTGATGTTGAATATTACGTAATTAAGCGATTTCAATGAGGAATATTGCCAAATCTAGATAAAATTGTAGTCATAGTGACATCATCAATTAAAGTTTAATTTTTCATACAAAATGGTGTTTAAATTTATATTTTTCTCTACAAACATATAAAAAAAAATGTGAAAATCTTAAGCAAATTGGATCCGTTGTGTATTGTTAATAATGTTGTTATAAACTGTGTGTCCAATTTTGAATTTTTGAAGTGAAAACTTCTTTAGCGGCGCTGAGCACTTTTTGTTGGATGGGTAAAAACTTCCAAACTCGCGTCAGGGTCACGTGATGCTGATCGAAAAAGCGTAAGATCGAGGGGAAGGGAGAGGAACTAGTATCTCCCACTCTTTCTACCGTGCCTGAGTGTGCTGTTTTCTATTATTTTTGAAGTAAAACTTCTTTATAGGCGTTGGAAAAAATTTACCGTCACGTTTTGCGTCAAATTTTCGTCACATTTTTCGGTTACGCGCCATCTTTTTCTTGCCCCTACCACGGTTGGTTCAGACGATAGCAAAAAGGTAAAGTGAAATAATATTTAACGAATTTAACCAATTTAACCAATTTAACCAATTTAACCAATTTAACTAATTTAACCAATTTCTGGAAAGTTGCGTCAAATTTTCGTCACATTTTTCGGTTACGCGCCATCTTTTTCTTGCCCCTACCACGGTTGGTTCAGACGATAGCAAAAAGGTAAAGTGAAATAATATTTAACCAATTTAACCAACTTAACCAACTTTACCAACTTTACCAACGTAACCAACTTAACCAACTTAACCAACTTAACCAACTTAACCAACTTAACCAATTTAACCAATTTAACCAATTTAACCAATTTAACCAATTTAACCAATGTAACCAATTTTACCAATGTAACCAATTTTACCAATTTAACCAATTTAACTAATTTAACCAATTTCTGGAAAGTTGCATGTAGATCATTTTTCGAAAAATAAGGCCATAAAGAAGTTTCACTTCTTACGTGTGTACACTAGTACACGCACAACTTTTTTTTTTCTCTTTATACATCATTTTGTTTAGTAAGACCCAGTTTATTCAAAATTGCAACTTCTAGTTATTATAAATATTTACCTATATACATATAAATATTTGATTCCTATGTTTAACGTTTGTTCCGGCTAATCTCTGGACTGGAACGGCTAGATGGAGTGTTATAAGGAGTGCCTAAGGCTACTGACTTTTTGGCATGTCAAGCAACCTGTAGTCCACCTGAACAAAGTCGCGGGCACAACTAGCATACAATAAAATGACAGTTAACTTCAATAATTTATTATGCTTGACTTTAATGTAAATTAGCCCAGAAGGTATTACTGACAGAAACTTACAAACCACTGTTAGAATATTTTTTTATATAATACGATATTTAAGGAGACAACTAGAGCAAAGGCTGCCCCTAATTGATTTAATTATATTACTTCTAAACAAAACCAATTCTCAAAAAACTAGAACAAATGATTCAATAAATACCAGAGGTAATTTGCTAAGGTAATACTGTTTACCTTACCTTAGGTAAGGTTTTGAGATATGATTTTATTTAGAAGTCATAAAATTAAATCAATTGGGTGCAGCACATAGCTCTAGTAGTCCCCTTAATAGAGTAACGCACTGATAATTACTAATGCAGAGGGCTTACTCCGCAACACAATGTCCGTATATTCGAATCCATCTGTCCCTATCACTCATACCAATGTCTTAAAGTATCTGAAAAAGACAGATATATCCGTAAATACGAGCTTCGTGGTGCAGAGTAAGGCATCTGACACGAACAGGGTAGGCACTGCCTATCTGTAAGGTATAAACTTTTTAGATTCGATGCAACGTAATTGTTAATGGGGGCTATCGCTAGTGAATTTGCCACTAGAGGAGCTTGTGTCGCGTGAGGTCCAATAACATTCACTTTTCACTGGTTTCAGCGGGCTTCATTACATAAATTATAATTTCTATAATTTACCTGCTGGAAAGTGATCTCCTTCGAAAAATTATTGCAAATATGGATTATTTGGCGATTAGTGTGAACGCTTTGAAAGCGGAATTAAGAAAAAACGATAAAATAGGCGGCCTCAAAGAGCAACTATTTCAGAAGTTAGTTTGTTGATATGAAGATAGTTATTTATAAATAATAAACTTTATTTAGATTCAAGATTTAAAACTTTGTATCGGCGCCAACCTTACAAAGTCGCCTTTTACAGCTATACGCTCCGGTCCTCAGTCTACAGTGGCGCCAACTGGTGAGCAAAGAAACGGAAGTCCCCATTATCAGCAGGAACGGGACTAAAGATGATTGCGTAACCCTTACATCTACCACTTAGAATATAAACTTTAAAAAAATTGTCTCAGGCGGGACTCGAACCCGCATCTCCTCGCATGCCGGACGGTCGCCATACCATTAGGCCACCGAGACACGGCGACCGGCACGAATTTTTCAAGCATATTCTTACGCTATAAGCCAGCCATGCGAGGAGATGCGGGTTCGAGTCCCGCCTGAGACAACATTTTTTGAGTTTATATACTGATATTATAAGTGCAATTAAGTTGCTAAAAATATCAAATAAAGTATCTACCACTTACTTTAGTCAGATTGTAGCCACGGCCGCTGTAACCTGACCGACACGTCGAAACAGTTAGTACTGCTTGTGTACCAGTTACGCTTTGAATATCGTACTCACTCCCATTTTTATAATTAACAGCTTAATGTTACGCGAATGTCTCAAATCCTACAGTGAAAAATAATATTGATAACCAATTTAACATAATTGGAATAAAAAATAATACGGACATATTGGTCTCTGATCTCAAAGTAAGTAACTATTGAAGCTTATTTTTTGGAAATGAGAAACAAAGCAGACCCAAGAAGGTGTAGAAAAATACTTTCGTCTGTGATTCGAACCCGGGATCTCACCCAGGCACCTAGAAAGTTTGCATGTAAGTAAGTAAGCAAAATTTTTGTGTGCTTGCTTGGGCCATTCCTATTACTCTTACACCTGTTAGATGCTGGACAGTTTTATTGTGAGTACCTACCTACCTACGTTTAAAATTGTTAATATCTGATATAAATGACTGTATGGTTTTTTATGAGATAAATATATTCTTTAATTCTACTACAAAGACTGTCAAATATAATAGCTTGATCAGTCGTAAGCTTTCTTGTATAGTCCTTATGGTTAGGACTAATTTACAGTTGTCTTTTGTTGGCGCATTATCCATACAAATGACATACTACTGTGAATTTAAAAGTAACTCTGTCTATTTTTTAACTTTTCGCGCTTAAACCGTTGAACTGTTCAATGAAACTTGGTATAAAGATAGTTTGAGACCCCGCTGGGAAGCACTTAGGATACTTCTTACCCCGGAAGTCATTCCGTTTATCGGAAAAAAGGAGGTTAAGGCTTGAATTGGAAATCAATAATTTCTCAATTTAGTATAGAGTAATCGATTGCGATTTCTTTGATCCCTATAAGAATTTTATTCAGTTATTCAATTACCGAGTTCCACCTTAGCAAAGCCACGGGGAAGCATTAGTTGTAGAATATTGTTATTGTAAGTGCTATTATAAATTCTGTAGATAGAAGCTAGCCTACATTAGTGATATCCGGATTACGGATTAAAATGAGAGCCATTACACATCAATCAATGCTGTAGCAGGCATTGAAAGCCAGCCTGGAAGCAGCAGTGTTTTCCGAATACTGTGCATTTTGATGTATCAACGTAAGTAACATACTGTTAGATGCGTTCAATACCGAACTGCAAACCTTTTAAAGCCTAATCGAATTGAAGTTGTCAGTCATTAATTAAGGCGTAGAGACAGTTCAATAAAGATTGTGATAGCACAAAAGCACAAAATCAAGGGCAATATATTGTCGTAATATGGCTATGTATCCACAAAGGCGCGCGGTCGCCAAGTTTAGCTGAAATGTGCTAAAATCTTTTTTCGTCATTTGTAGAAAGGCAAGAAACGAACCGAACCGACTGTTGGAGAGCGTTTTTTCCCCAAGATGTCATAAATCAGAGCGCGGCAGATGGTGTTGACCTGCACCATTATTGCCATGTTTCTAGCTAAGAATTATTATTGCTCTCACTTCTGGGACGTCGTTTCAAATAATAATTCTTTAGAATTCCTTCCTGAACACCTCTTTCTAATTTGCAGTGAATGAGACATCTGAAATAATACTGATTTTATGATTATGACTTGACTTATATTACGACAAAATATCTTTGACAAATTGCTACTTAAACCAATTGAAATGAGCTGAACAGTCTAGCTGACATAAGTGTACATTTCTTCACTTATCTAAATATATCGTTACAGTTCATCTGACTTTAATATCGGAAACGGCTTTATTATTTTACATAATGACGTATTCTCCAGAAAAAAATATTTCCTTTGTTGTAGTTTTTAAGCAGCTACATTTCCTCACCCACGTCTCCGACCAGTGACATTATAAAATTGAGTTGTATAATGCTTTAGGAAACCTGAGGATGGCAAAGCGAAACAGGCTACAGGATTCTGTTACTTATTGATGACATTAATGATCCTGAGGTGTCTACGTGTATTAGTAAAAGCAATTTATCTCGCATGTTCAGCTGTACTCAAAATGTGACCATAAATTAGATGTTAATCAGGTGGCGGAGACCGTTGGCCCGGCCAATAATGTTGGTACGGCGAACATTTGTTCGGGCCGGCCCTCTCTTTTATCCAGAAGATCTCACGTGACGGGGTTAGGACTCCAAATCCTTTGTCTGAGTTTATTTTCATTTTCTCCCCTGATGTACTGTCTGATCTAGATCTGGCGAGTCGTTTCATTCCCTCCCGTAATACAACGTGTCAGTTGCATAGACGACTGCGCTAAACGAATTGCCCCTACAGTTTAATTAGATTTCATCTTTATGTACGTAAAGGGGCTTTTGTCAACAATTTCGACAAAAGAATGAAAGGAAAAGCATTGGAATTTTATAAATTATTATGTTAACAAAGATAAGATTAGGACATGGGATATTTAAATATTTTTTTATTGCTCATACTTCCTTTTTATGTAATCGTTACATCTATATAGGTACTATAATTTATCTAACATCGATGATTCATTCACTCGTATGGTTTAAATCATTCCGAACATTACAGTCTGTTAATGTAATTGGAATATCACAATTAAATGTTTTTTATAAACATTTAATGCTAAAATATTTATATAATTCCATAGATCTGTTTTTGCGTCAATTCGAGATTTCGAGTCAAACTCTCTGACACACAGACAGAACATACGCTTATTTTGGTTTAATATCATAGTTGAATGCATTGAAGTTATTTATCTGTAGGTATTATTAAGAGTATACATTAATGTAAATGTAATACTTACAGTCTTATTCATAAAAAATCCTAAAATAGATTTGATAACCTTCATTAGCTAAAACGTTCTTTAAGCTTTAAACAGTGTTTTAAAGCTTCAGTTTTTTTTAATTCATAATCGTTTTATAATAAAACCAGTAAAACTGTATTATCTTTATTATTTTTCACAACTAATATAAAATAATGTGTGTTATATTATGTTTTCATCATCACATTAACGAGATAATACGTAAGGAAAATAGACGATTAGGTTAAGGAAGAGCATCAAGCCATCAAACGTAGATATGTCCCCCGATAGGACAATGGGTCATTTGTGAGATATCTCAAGCCAGCGATTCCTACACATAGATAACATTAACATTATTATTACATTATACGTTCAATGCTCGCCCTAAAATCTACTAACGAATAATGTCTAAGTATTACGACAAATGATGTTTAATTGAAAATTTCAAGGAGTAATTTCTTTGTAGTACTTAATCGTTATTTCGAATCTCGCCAGAGAAACTATTAATACTAGATGCATTATAATTGTATTTCTTCCTAAGAATGATGTTACAAACGTTTGATGCCCTGACCTATAATGTATCTTTCAATTTATTTGGTATGTGGATGATGAGTGTGACATTATGGGACACTGATAAGTCCAACTACATACAGAGTTTTATCAAACTTTGTAAAAACTATTTAATTCTTCAAAATTAATATGGAGTCCAGAAAGTAGGTTTTTGGAATATATATTTACATTTTTAGTGTTATTATGATTTTTACCTAGACAGTTGCCCGAAATAATATTATATTTACAAAAATTAAAGTTTTGTTTGTCACTGTTCAGAGGTCAAGCCTGTAGAGGTTCTTAATGATAAAAAAATTAATGTCCACGGAGTGCCCTCATTAAAATTAAAGTGATTACTTTTGCTTGAAGACTCTGAACCATTGCAAATAATTTCTTGTCCACGAACTTTTAGAAAACACAGCCTCTTTTGTTAATTTGCAACGGAATTTAGGGAGGTCGGTTTTCTTTTTTACGGCCAAATGTTATAATTATACTTAATGAAAGTCTTATCTTACAAAACTTAATTTTATTAAAATGAAGTAAACTTATTTACACTGTTCCTCTTAGACAAAAAGATTTTTTGAAAGTTTAGGTACCTACCTTCATGCTTTAAGTATTAAAAATTTTAAAAACATATCAATAAATATAATATTTATATTTTTAGATACGGATATAGATCCCTTCCTTTCGGAAATCTGTACGCGCGAGAATCGGCTACAGGTTAACTTATCACACTCCCAGTTATATCTCTTTCCCGATTATATCGTTGAATCGTTCTCCTTAGCGATCACCTTAAGTTTTTGCAATCTCTGTCTGTTATTCTCTTCACCAAATGCAGAAATTATTGATTCTCCACATACTTCACACTTTTAATCTACTGTAGGAAACATGCCTCACTAAAATAAGGACCTTGGTTCGCTACGCTTGGCGATCGCGTTTATTACGATTCTGCTTGTCATTTACTAGTAGTAGGTATTCCTTGGTCACCAGTTACAAGATACATCGGACGCAAAAAAAAATCAAAATACTAGAAAGAGACGACGATGATTTTTAAATTCTATTTTAGGATGTAATAAGATTAACAGAGCTACAATTTAACGGCTCTCAATTATTCACAGACGATAATTACACCAAAAGTAAGCTGAAGGGACTACATTTACATTAATCCAAAGTTAATAGATTGAAAGCTAATGATATCCATGACTTGCACTAGCAAACAAAACCAATTTAAACTTTTCGCCTCAAATTGGTCAAACCTCCAAAATTCATTTCGAAATTTCACCAATTATTGTCAATATCGTGAAAAGCGATGGAAAGCGACAAGTTACTTTAGGTACTTAATGAGAGTCTATTTACATAATACATTTTATTAGACAAACATAAAACTGACTAAGGCTGGATAGAATTTCCAAAGATGTTCCATTATGCTCGGAAGTGTTTTTGTTCAAGGGACAATGTAATAATTTACTATGTAGTAGGTATTTTTGAGGTTCCGTACTCAAGATACCGTAAGTTTGTATGTCCTTCTGTGGGTAATATCAGAAACTAGAAAGCTGTAATTCGGCATGGGTCTCTATCTAGTAAAATATGCTTAAAAGAGTACTACCACCGCTACATGTGAAATGGGGTTGAATTATTTTCCTAAAAATTCCTTAGTGTGGGGGTCGTTGAATAGGTATTTCCAAAATATTGATTTAACCTTTAAAGTGCTAATTTTGGTAAGATAGTTTGAATCTTGATATACTGAAAAATTGCAGCAGTGTTCACATACATACAGCAGCATTGACGAAATTAACAGGAAAACTATGTATAAGAGCTACCCGAAATAAACTAACCTAGGGTTGACAAGTTGAGGGCAGCCGACCACAATGAATAAATAAATATAGACATGATCACACACATTGTCGTGATACCGAAGTATCTATTTACATTATTTGTTTTGTGGAAATCAGAAACAATAAAGGTAAAAACCACAAACAATCAAAACCCAAGAAATGTAGAAAAATACTTTTGCTAAAATGACCAGTTTGGGAAGCTAACCCGGGAACCTCGGAAGGACTTCGGATCGTACCGCACCACTCCACCAAGCAGGTCGTTAACAAAACTTACTAAGTATACTTAAGTTAAAAAATTATTAAATTTAATATCAGTATATAAACTTGAAAAATTATGTCTCAGGCGGGAAATTATGTATTAAATTTGTTTTTTTAAATGAGTTACTTGAAGTTGTTACTCATGAAAAACAGCATATTATTTAGGAACTAAGTTTAAAAACAGACAAACAAAATCAGATTCGGCGCAACATGCAAATACGGAACCCTACACTGCACGTGGCAAGGAACACATTTGGCCGGTATTGTTACCTTTACATCACCATAACATTACATTGAAATGAAAGATAGTTTACCATATGTTAGTTATGATAGGAATTTACCAGCTGCTTGGGACCCTGTCTTATCATCATTGAAGTTCACAAACCATGGCAACACTGCGAAGACTCCGGACACAGTTAGCTCATTTTGTGTGAAAAGGAACATAACGGACGATAATAATTAGAGGCGGTAGTTAAACATTTTTTCAAATTACCATCTTTTAAAGACGAATAACACCTTAGTCTACCCGTGCATGACCATGAACGCTGTAAAGGATTCGAAACATCGGGTTAAATCAAAAAATAAACGCGTTCTAAATCCGTAAACTATCTTTCGTTTCAATTCATATAATAGTTATTCCAAAACCTAAATATCTTCCAAGAGTTTTTCACCAATGCATTACTGTAAATGTTACAACAAAGCCTCTGAAATTAATTAAATTGATCATATAATAAGTACCATCAGACTTATATGTAGGTCGTAAGAACCATGATCGATTACAAAAAGATCTCAAAAATAGATGCGCATAAGTTTAACGTAATTTTATTTTGTTATAGTTTTTGATGTTCTAGATCATAAATACTTAAATCATCACATCTCCTGAAGGGGTCTGTGTAGGTAGTATGTTCATTTTCAATTACAATATTCAAATAAGTACCTACGGTTATTTGTATTCATTGCACCCTTATAAATATCTAAGCCAAGTTCTGTAACTTCGGAACAATGTCAGTTTGAAAACGTTTAGACCTCCACTTTGAATACAACACATTATGGATGACAACGTGAGTATTGTGTTTAAACTTTGAAACCCTAATTGAACTAAAATCCAACTTAAGGTTTTACTAAATAAACACGACTGTCACGCGGGCCCTTTTGTTACAAATATTGTTATTCACCGGAAAGGACTCTTGAAATTGAACTGTACAATTATCGTTAAATTAATTTATTCATTAAATAAAGTAATCACAGCGGTTTGCTAGCGTTGAAAACAGGTAGATTTTGAGTGAAAAATATTATTTCTTTTGCCCTTAACCGTGGTGAAACGGAGATTCCCTTGGGTAACGTCACTCAGCCGAATAAAGTGTCTTGATTATACTTTTTGCTGGCATTTAATTATGAATCTTGACGTAATGCGCACATTAATCATAGAAACATGAAGTTGCTTTGACTTTGGTTTACTTTACATGTACATTTATCTATAGATTTAATAGTATGATTAAAAAGGATTCGTCAATACTCGTAATATTGTTATTGCAATCAGTTTTAACATATTACGTAGAACTGTATTTATTAAAATTCATAGTAATATATACATATAGAGCCGTTAGAAATATATTTTATAAACACTTGCAGATCGATAGATGACTATTATCATTAACGTACTGATTTATTAGACGTTAAATTAAGTATTCACCAAAACACACTAAATATTATTATCGCGTGTAATGTTGTCGAACTATCGATAGTCTGATCATCGATAGCTGACCTCGGATCTCATCTATAATATGGATATTTTACTGTAATACCTACTTTAGATAGTATCAAAAGTATTGAAGCTCAATATCGAAATTTCTATAGATAGTTCCGATACTATCAATAATATATTGTTGTAGCAATATTCAGTAGCAATAGTACCTAGGTATCAATACGATCGATTGTATTGCTCTGTCTATAGTGCATAGTATCGATAAAGCATTGATAAACTATTGATAGTAAACTGTCAAGCGGCAACACTAATTGCATGCAGTATTATAATATTACATGCATGCAAAACATCTACTAACTAAGCCTCATAGCGTAATACCTAATATTAACGTCTAAATTAATGCAAATAGTCCAGCCGAAGCATTAAATTTTAATACTAATAAACGATAATTAACTTACTAAAAAGATTTTACTTGTAAATTACTTTATTATGTGTATCTCGGAAACGGCTTTGACAGGTTAGCTCAAATGTTTAGATAATTTTTAAATTTTTTAACCTGCATGGTAGTTTTGCTCTTTGAAATCATTTACTCAAATAAAACGAACAAAGCTAGGTCACAGGTCACCTAGGTACTTCTTTAAAATAAACAAAAACTTGACAACGTGTAACTGGTATAATAATACAACAAGCTCTCACAATGATAAGTTTAATTACAATCTTGTACTGTTACATATTTTTGCTGCTTGCGAGGGGTCTCAGGCGTAGGAAAGTTTTAAAATTAATATCGTCATACTTTGGTACATGATAACTGCCTACGCGAGGTCCGCAAACTGCGGCCTGGGGACCGGGCCGACCCTACGGGTGAGCCGTCATCTATGATGGCGAAGCTTTCATCTTGATTGCATTCCTACGATCTCGTAAATTTTCGGCTTAATTCGATGCTCTTCACACAGTGAATAATTATTATCTGGCTAGCCAAAAAATTGCCCACTCTGTCATTGTGTCAAACGCAGACTAGGGAGCAAAAGAAGGGACACCCATTATTTTTATTATGAAGGTTACTTTTCTTTTATTTTTAGTATTGAGTCAATTTAATTAAACATCTTATGATATAATTTGTGTAGAAAAACACAATAGTAGTTGTCTTGGTAAATAGTCGTTCTGTCCCGGATTGTTCTTTACGAAACTTCAATTGAGAAACCTTTCAAGCACAATTTGAATGCAAGGAAACTTTGCAATAGCTTTTATTTCTTGTCGGAAAGTAAATGAATTTACGACTTACGATGAATCGGGCATTTTTCTTCTTTCAATACGGCTGCGGTTCTCTGAAATTAAAAACTTTTATAAGTTCCAGCACTCCAGCAGTTATCAGTAAATACTGAGTATAAATAAAGTACCATTTGATCAGTAAATTTGTTTGTAGTAGTCTTACTTGGCATAATATGATGTTATTGGTAGACATCTATTATTTGTTAAAACCAGCTTTCGCCGTTTTTGTTTTCGATTAACTATGAATACATCTAATTTGAAACGGTTTAGCTTTTTATTTGAACTATACTCAACTATAAAAAAAAGGTATTATGAACTTGCTAAATGTATCCATAATAGTATGCAAAATGCAATTCAACATCACAACCAGCCACTGTTGGTAACAGCCTATTCACTGATGGATTCAGACGTCTCCGAGAGGACGATTATGCCTTAACCGCCAAGCTTGGTAGGCGGGAGACGCTACAGCCCCTTTCTTCTTGCTTTAGTCCGTTAGTATCCTATTTACAACACCCATACTAAGTGGTGTTGACTCTGATGAAACACAACGTTTCAGTCTCTGAAAAAATTGTGAATAATATAACATATGCGTTCTCGATTAAATCAAATATTTTTCCGGTGTAGTTTGGTACCTATAGAATTTAAATATACAGCATGAAATTTTAATCACTTTCCAAAATTTTTGTAGGCGTTTAGTATCGTATTAAGAGCCCATTTATGAAGCAAAAAATGTAAATCAAGTTTTCACCTAAAAATATTTTTCGCAAAATAGTTTTAAATTTTTACAGTTTTAGGCCAGTTTAGGTATAAAGGGAAAGTCAAAAACTTATTATTAGTATCGTAATAAATGAATGTGATGTGCATTGCGTAAAAAAAGTGTTGCTAGGCGGCCTTATAAAAAAATTTAGATTTTTGGCGGACATTTTCTAATTGCTTTATTTTGACATTTTTGTACTGGGCTATACCAAAAGAAAAAATACGTCATTTGTTTTTTGTCACGTAGATTGATATATTAAAATTTGGAAGGTGGTTAAAATTTCACCCTGTATATACGACAAAAAGGTGTGGTATGGCTAAAAGGGGCACCGCAATTTAATGCATTTGTTACTAATCGTTAATTGAAAACAATTAAGTAGTACTTATTAAATACCGTTCGACAGGTAGCAGTTCATCTAAATTAAAATCACGCATATTCCGGTGATTTGATTTGTATTACGTCCAGAGTGGCTTTAGGTCGTCGATTTTGCTCTAAAATGCAAATGAATTTATCATGTAATGAAAACCAGCACACGTGCTAGTTGCATTATTATTCATTGGACTCTGGCCACATCATCAGGGCATCTCCTCGCGTGTTTAGAATAACGCCAAACTGATCGAGACTGACTCAAGCTATGCATTTAAACTATAATTAAGTATCTACTTCCATCTTTGATATTCCAGCTATCTTGTTTACATACCAAATCATAGTCATAGAGCAATCTTTACTGATATAAGAAACGCGAAAGATCATAAGTATGGAATTATTTTACTCTTTTACGCAAAAACAACTGTTACGATTACGAATTATGGTGAAACTTACCAGTAATGTAGCTCAGATATCAGAACAACATACATGATATAATTTATTCCAAAATAACGTGTCGTTCCCCCGGGAACTTGTATGAATTCACGTGATACAAACGATAGAAGGCTCTGCTGGTTGGGTACCATTCCCTTTTTAAGCAAACAACTCAGTTGCTTTCTGAACCTAATACCGAAGTCCGTGCGCACAAAGTCGCGAACAAAGCTAGTCACAAATATTTTGCTAATTTCGGCCCCAAAAAGAAGAATTTTTCCTATGCATCGTTGTTCCCACAAAGATGTATCTTTTTAATATCGTTTTTTTTTATATAATTTAACTGTAATAGTGACTCATATCTGGTAAGTAACGTTACTAATCCAAGTACTATCTCAAACACACATAGCTGTGTGCGTTGAAATAAAGCGCAGGTCTTCAGTACTTTTTCTTGAACTGATGAGATTTTCCTAAAAACTGACACTAGATATTTTATAGATTAACTTCAAGTAATGATGAAAAGGCTAAAATTTACCCGTAATATTATGAATATTTTCCCATTTTCAAGCGTTGGAAGGCCTTGTAAGGTTGTATGATATAATTACCATACAAGTTCTAAACATATTCTCATTTGAACTTTATATGATCTCTCGACGTCTTTGTGTAAATTACGGTTTGTATTTTTTTATTAAATACAAATGTGTTTTATGTATGTTTTCATAATACTTGTAGACTGGAATAATAGAAAATATACCTACTTGAGCGTTTTGACTTTTTCAAGATTCATTGGATTACAATGAAACGTTCTTATTTTTTCTTACGCACTTTGGGAAACATTTTTAATCGTAACCCTATTAATAAAATTAAAGTTAATATGTTAGTACTGACTGTTTATCTATCCTGACTATGCCACTAGTTTCGTCGCCTGCGGGTAACAACAAGACCGAATGAATATTAAAAAATCTGTATTCTTTCGTTTTATACCTCATCTCTTGTGCTTAATACAACCTAAACTTTATAAAAATCAATTTGTAACAAAGATGCTTCCGTTAGTTCATTATTACATTTGTTGCTTCCGTACTTACGCGGTCTATTTAGCGATCCATTTAGTTTACTTCTTTGACCGTAAACATCTCGATGATGATGTATTGATAAGCAAATTCACCATTATTGTTATGAGTACAGACTTAAAAAATATCCCTTATCTGCAAAAGTAATGGGCGCCCTAAACCATAATGAGCTATTTAGCTTAATATAAGTATGACACAACACTTTGCCGTATGAAAATGAGTATGCGTAATATTTTCGGTACAAATATATTAAGATACGAGTACTATGTCTTTAATGAATGGATAGCTTCCTAAACGTATCAGTCAATGTCTTTTTATTCATTCAAGGGGTCGTTCATTGTCATTAGATGCCATCATGCGTCAAGTATGATTGAGTTGGATGTTGAAATAATTATTATTATAAAACCTTATTATGATGTATGTATCCATAGATTTAGTATACTAGTACGTTTATGTATGTATCCATAGAAGACAAGGAATAAACATGACTTAAAGTTCAAGTTACATTGTCAGTACTTCACTACCATGGATGTTATTCAACCGCGCCTGAACGGTTGAACCGATCTGTATGAAATTACACAGGCAAAAAGATCAAAGGCTGTAAAAGCTAGCTAAAAAGTTTTTATAAAACTTTTTTGACTAAGACAAAAATACATTTCCCTTTAAGATGTTTTTCGAATTTAATCGGTATAAAGTCTCGTGTAATAATGCTAATAAGAATAGCTGAACACATATCCATCTAACATAATTAAAAAACAACGTCAATGGATGACCACTGTTGCGCTTAAGACTTGCTGTTTTTACGTCTGATTCTGTAACTTCTGTTAAATGCATTGAGTTTGGTAAAGATATTGTATGTAGTTGGGGTCGGAACTACATACCATATCATAAGTATATCGATATATACACACTGTGAAATAAGCTAGAACTAATACTTACATAGTAATTGTTAAATATCTTTGCAACTTTTGTTGGAGACACTTCTTTTTGATTATTATTTTGTTAAAACATATTTTCATGTCTGATTTTATTTATTTGGTTTAATTTTTTCATTTATCATATTCAACATTTCTTTGTATTTGTTGTTTGAGTTTTCGATCCTATTTATGAAACATTTCTTTTTTTCTTTGGCAAGCACTTTTGTAAGTGTTGCGCTGTATGCTTTAGTATAAGTTATTAAGTTTTCATTTTTATATGTAGATGTAAATAAGCGCAATATTCGTTTATGGTGACAACATTTCCTCAAACTTTTTGTTATCCACCTAGTTTTTTTGCCTGTCTTTAATAAAAATACTCTTTTGTGGAATATATATATATTTAAAAGATTTGTTATGTTATTAAGCGTTTTTGTTGTAACTTCTTGTTACTATGACCTTAAGTATAAGTATGATGTGGAAGAGCAATGTTTTCTAGTACCTACAGACAGGCATCACCATATTGACTGACTTGAGACTTCAAAGAGTTTCCAATCACATTTAAAGATATGTTAATGAATCGGAATTAATTCTGACTTATTAGAGTTAATTGCTAGGGGTATGTACCTAACTTGTTTTGATGAGTTTCCTATATTTCGGCACAGTACTTTGTTATGTTGTATGAAGAGTGGCGGAGTGACGAAGACACCGGTTATCAAGGTGTTGCCTGATCCGTGGTCCCGGGTTCGATTCCCGGACGGGTCAATGTAGAATAAATTGGGATATCTGTATTATCTCGGGGATGGGTGTTTGTGGTAACTTCGTTGTTTCTGATTTTTCTCATAGTTTCTCACTTTGGAATCAGGAACAATGTATGTGATTTTGTCCACATTTGTTTATTTTATTTTTTATCTAAACATGGCAATTTCAATAGAGATGAAATATCGGCTTAAACCATCTAAACTTTATAAACTTTTTCTATATATCATTTTCTTAGTCTTTTTGTTTTCTTAGACAAGTATCGAACAAGAATGTGTGGCGAAGGGATTCGTGCATGACACGTTGGTCTGAGAGCAAGACAGGTTAGTAACCTGCACACAGTATCTACTGAACTCTGAAACCAGAGACCCGTTCCAGTCAATTACCCGCAAGTACCTAAGGTAGACTTGTGATAAATTCCTGTCGTGACCTGCATCAACAATCTCGAATATAAACTCCCGGAATTTTATCTCTTCTTTCCTATTTTCCCCTTGTACATTTTAGAAGGGACACGTAGTAAAAATATCCAGAGACTGTTAAAAGGTAAATTTATAGAACGTGTTTAAAATTATAATCGTTATCGTCCGGATCTGCTATTTGCGTATCAATGAAGCGTTGGTATTTTATACATACTGTCATTTGTTTTCTTGAAAGCATACTTACGTAGTTATTGTACCGAGAATAATATAATCTAGCCATCGCAAGTTTCAATTGCATATTTGACCGATATCAAAAATCCGTTTTTTTTTTCAATATAAAATGTTATCCGTTTGTAAACATGGTTAAATAAGTCATTAGTGTCATTTGCTTATCATAAGTCGTCTTTTATAACTGGAAAAAAATGTATGTAGTAAATTAGAAAAAATATTTTTTTTATATGACTATACGTGTATGCAGTTACATTCGTTTCTTTTCTAGTCAGATTTATCATACATCTGAACATTAAATTGTACTTTTTCTACTGTGGTGCTGACACGTTAAAAAAACCCTCTCTACCCGCGGATGTCGTAAGAGGCAATTGAAGGAGTGCTGCCAGAAGAAGACGGGCAGCGTCCTCCTTTCACCACTGGCAACTGCAATCGCCAACCATACTGCCAAACGTTACGATTACGACAAAACGATTTACGATTACGATACGATTATGGCAAAATTTTAACAACCTTCCAAATTTTAATACAACAACCTACGAGACAAAAAACTAATGACTTGTTTTTTCTCTTGGTACAAAAATGTAGAGATAAAGCACTTAAAAAATGTTCGCCAAAAATTTAAAATTTTTGATACATTTTCCTCACAACACTTTTTTTTACGCGATTCGCATGTCATTCATTCATTAGGATACTATTTGCATATCGTTGATTTGCCCTTTATTCCTTCACACGCTTAGGACCGTAAAAATTGAAAGCAATGTTGCTAAAAATATTTTCAAGTGAAAATTAGACCTACATTTTTTACCTCATAAATAGCCTCTAAATACGATACTTAACGCCTGTAAAAATTTTGGAATGCGCTGAAAAATTCATACTGTTTATAGCTGGTGATTTACAAAAAAGATTTTTCTTTAGTTCAACTAATTGCAACTAATGTTTGCTATTTTCCACCACTTTACTCCTGCAATATGTAGGCAAACGACTTTGTCCCACCGAACATAAAACGATTTACGGAAAGTAAGTGCTCGATATTAACCACAGTATAACACAGCCTTTTAGTAGGGCTCTGCTGTCTGACTATAACATTAGGTAGACCGGGAATAGCTGACTGTAGGTGCAAGTTGACTAACTAAAGACCTTGACCTATTTAAATGTGTTGTGTCCTTCTTTCATCTAATAAACAAAAAAAAACTGTGTTTTTTGTGACACATTTTTTAATTTCTCCTACATATTTGAAAGGCGTGATACCTACATTTCATACTGCAGGCAAATAGGCATTATTTTGGAATACAGGAGAATCAAAATAACTTTTGTAATCTGTTTCAGTGAATAAATCATTATCTTATCTTATTTATTATGGCACTAGCTTTAGCCCGCGGCTTCGCTCGCGTTAAATTCAGGGTAACAATAAAATTTCACTCCCTCTTTTAATGGGTTGGCGGCGGATTTGCAAAAAAGAGATGCACGATTTTTTTGTTAGTCACACAATACGCATACTAATTTTTAGCTTTTTACTTTGAAAATTGCGGAATGCTCCATACAAACTTCCACCCCATATTTTAAGGACGTTGGGGTTTAGAAAGAGACAAAAAGTAGCCTATGTCACTCTTCATCCCTTCAACTATCTCCACTTAAAAAATCACGTCTAGTCGTTGCTCCGTTTTGCCGTGAAAGACGGACAAACAAACGGACAGACACGCACACTTTCTCTGTTATAATATTAGTATGGATTACACAAAACATGGGAAATAACAATTTTGATAGCTAGCTAACCTGCCCCAGTCAGCTACAGCTTAGCTCTCAGCAGTTTTGACATATGTCAAAATTGATTTGAAGTACGAAATTCAAGGAAATTACAGACAACAAAAGCACGCAGCATCTCTTTAACGCGCAGGAATTAAACTAGAACGTTACTAGGTTGTGTCAATACCTTTTAGTGAAACAATATTGTTACTCAAATATCCAAAATGGTTACTTATCTTAGGTCCGAATTATTTTATACCGAATTTTATTTTACCGAAAACCTTACAACTAATTTCGTTTCTCCTTTTCTCATTATACATATAAATAAATGTAGCCTAATAATATTCGGAGAAATGTGATTTAGGTCAAGTGAACGTATGGCAAATAAGCCATCTGCTAAATGATAAAAGTTCAAAAGGAACTTCGGCCGACAGTAAAAAGTTATCATAAAAATCGATAACACGTAGTTCGGTAAAATGATAGTTATGTCAAGAGATATAACGATGGACTAAAAATATGGCAAATGATTCATAGAGCAAAAGAAATGTCGGTCAACTGAAATTTTCGGACAACTGAAATTCTGTCAGGTAAATTTCGGACAAGTAATCGGTTCCCATCCAAAATATATCCAACATATTTAGATACAACATACAATGCCAGGGGCTATCAAAAAATACTTTCAACATGATTTAATTTATGAAGTTTATAATTTTATGATAAAATATCGGTTTTGTAGATTGTATTTACTATTTCATGCAGGAAAAGGGTGGGCAGTTTTGCTGCATGAAATAGTGCTTGCTCATTCAGTGTTAGTGCGGGTAGTGTGATATTATGAAGGTACCTAAACCGATGTTAACGAGCAGAAATCATTACCAAAATAATTTTCAAAATCTATATTTAACCTACAGGAGGGCAAAGGCCTCCTTCCTTGAACCCAAGTCACCACAGCAAAGATAGGTACAAACAGAAGTAATCACCACGCTTGTCAAATGCGGGTTAGTAATCACAACCCTGTGCGTAACTTCGGAACTCTGGTTGCCCGACCCGGGGATCAGACCCCGAGATCTTGGTCCGGTACTGAATGCTTGAACTACTTGACCAACGAGGTGTCAAGTACTTAGTTACAGTTTATGTTTTTGTTGTAAACTTTCTACATATCTCTTAGAGCTTCTACGCACGGACTGTGCGAGAGTAATTAAGAATAAGGATCGTTTAAAAAGGATGGTGGCGGCAAGGGACTCGACTTTAGCTTTATACATACAGAACAAGAGAGAGCTCTGCAAATTACGTTTCGCAATTTTGCAACTTAAGCTACATTATTATCACTTAAGGTTCAATTTCGAAGATTTTTAGTCTTAGTGCTAAGGAATAAGGTGAATTTACATGCAGATTAAATCTCGGTCTGATAATGCAAAGTCTGTCTCATGTCTCATCTTGAGTCAATTACATCAGTATAACAATTAAAAAAATGTATATAAACTTTTCTATTGGCGTAATAATTATAACAATAGAAAAGTTATAATTATAACAGGCCTAATAATAATAACAATATCAGATAAACTTTGTGTTTTGAATTTGAAAGTAAGTAAGCAGAAAAAACAATTAGTACCTAAATTTACTTTTAAACACGAAATATGGGTTATTTGTCAATTCCATACGTATTATTGACTTTTTTGTCTGTTTTTTTTTAACCAAATGATTTATGTTAGAAGTTCTCTTTACCCCACTAAGGCGAAGCCAAAAGGAAGAGTTATGAGTTGTATATTTTTTACATTGCATTGGTTTATAATTTATAGTTTTACCTATGTCCATTTGTATCGCCGAAACTATTTATCCGATGATGCTGAAGGTGCCAATCCATTTATTATTATGGTCCGGCTAATACAGATGTAATAAGTTGTACATTCTAATTTAAAACCAAACTTCATGTAATATAATTTATATACAAAAATAATTGTGTTAAATAGAGGCTTAGAGAACCTTTAGTAGATTACTGTCAAAACCCCTGGGTAAGATGCGATATTGTTTCGTTAATATTAATTTTAATTATCTTCGGTACTATTTGATACCTAAATATTATGTTCAATTAACAGCGAAATAACACGGAATAAAAATGGCCTAAATGCTGGATACAAACAACACGTCATGTTTTATTGACAACGTAACTAATTGTTTAAATATTTAATACCTCTTTGGTTTGACGTACTAAAAAAAGGTTAGGTACACGTAAAAAAAGTTTTATTCCCTTTGTTTTGACAATTAGTACTTGATTAAAAATACAATTCGTTGAATAAAAATTCGACTGCCTAAGGTGGGTCTGGGCTGTGAGTACATATTTGATTTACAGCGTACTTAGGACATTATGTAGTTTGTGTAAGGTTGTACATAATTATTACATTCCAATACATAGGTAGCTAACAATTATAATTAAACTATCAATAGATTTAGACGGACCATAAACGTAAAGGATAGGAGATAATAGAATGTTACGTGCAAGTGCATTATATTCTTGCTATGAAGCCAGGATCTACATTAGGTAGTCATATAATGTGATGAATAAACCACTTTGACTAATCAAATTTGTAATATCTAGGTAGGTACTAGCATATTGTTGATTAGAGAAATATGTTTAGACATTCCGCCTCAGAGTTTTGACGCATAGAAGGAATAGTAATTTTGTGCTCTGAGTTTTTATTCTGATATGATTTAAATTTTATGACTCGATCGCTACCCCGGTCGCTCTTACGCGTCGTGTGGATTTTTTTCTTACTGATCTAGCTTTTGACCAAATACCTAATACTGTAGGTATTTGCCACATGTCCTCCTAAATCCAATATGTTTTGAGCATATGACAAGACAAGACCAATAATATCTAGTTTGATCACTTTGACGGTGCCAGATATAGTTACCTACAACTTAGTTTAAAGTTGGGTGAATTGGAGTTACCCAACTATTTTGATCACGTAGCCCTGAAGCCTGACACTGGAAGGGGTGGGATAGGGCGTCATCTGCGTGAGCCACTCATCTTAATTGCGCACTCACAACTTTGAAATTTTGTGTTTTACATTGACACCAATTTATAAGCAGCATTTTTACGGCCGACACGTTCTCTGAATCGAATTCATGTGAAAGCTCTATTGAAATTTTAAATCTGCCTGGACCGATGCTGAAATAGCTTTACCGATAGAGTACCACCATATTTCCGGGAAGCGTCAGGTTAATTTTGTCCCGTGTACACTGAACAAGAGAAATGCAAAAAAAATATGAATTTAATTCGTGCGTAATAAATTTACTTAAACTGTACGTGCAGATGATGTAGACCTAACTATTTTTATGATTTGACTTATTTTTAAAGTAAACACTTGATTTACTCAAACATGCAATTTAAAATATGTTTCGGTTGATACACAAACAGATACTCTTCTCTGCTCACCATACAAAGTATTTGTAGAACTGAAAATAATTTATTTTAAAAATAGTTGTTTTTTTAATAATTTTGTATGTGAATTTTCTCATATTTGAATTTTTTTATCTTTTGATTTGTTTATTTCTGACTTTGAATTCTGACTTTTATTTTGTACTTTGTCAGTTTCTTACATAATGCATACAGTGTCAACGGTTAACGATTATGACACTAAGCTGGTAAAGTATGTTTTATATAATATGATCATTGTGATCTAGTGTAGATATACACGACAAACACTCTTAAACCTTGACAATGATAATTATATAACATTTGGCAGTTCTCCTACATGTATTTAGAGTACGTACAACGTTTGTTAAACCCTGCATTATAGTTATTGTCGTATAATCATTCCCGTCAGTATTCTACTCAGCTTCCGGAAAATATAAAACAAATGGCGCTGGGCATTCAACGATAAAAAATAGCCCTCGAATAACCCAGCTTTGTTCGTACTTATTCAAATACGGATGCACTTGCTAAGTTGCGTAGGTATCAAAGTTCAACGGAGTTAATCCTCTTTTTGTTCCAAACTTTCCGTAGAAACGTCCACAGGTTTAAACAAACTGGAATATCAACGAGCCTTAAGATAATTAGCTAGAATTAAACTTTAAGCGTTTGTTTATTTACACCTGCACATTCACCATTTTTCTTTAGAGTAAATGTTCATCTACTTTTGTAGGTAATTATAATATATTAAAATAATATTTTAAGAACATGCCACACTGGGCCATCTAGTTTCAAATTTAGCGTAATTAAGTAGCTTGGGTTATGGGGTACTAAATAACCGATACACTTACTTATATACTTTAGATAACCAATCAACTTAGGTACTTATATACTTTTTTTGTAAATACAACACTCATAATATTATACGAGTAAAGAGGAAAGATTTGTATTTTTGTGTGTGTGTATGTTTGTCATCAATAATCTCAAAAACCACTGAACTGATTTTAATGAAATTTTGTACGATGGTTGATTAGACCTTGGTAAAGAATATAGATACTTTTTAACTGACTTTAAAAAAGAGGGATGATGTTATTTGGCCATATTTCCTGATCATTCGAAGACACCTGTCATTTAAGACGTCAAAATCAAATATAACTATACTGAGGCGATACGAAGTTCGTGGGGTCCGCTAGTAGTTAATATACAAAGAAAAAAGACCGAGTTTCTTGCGCCGCTTTTTGCCGGCACTAGCCCACACATGTCCCGAAGCAGTGAAAGTTTAAATATTGCGATGTGTAAAGCGCCTGTTTGCAGAATTAAAACTGATTTTACTGATTCCCTACTTACTACGTACAAAAATCATTATACGTAACCTTACCAAGTACCAGGGTTATGGGGGTCTGAAAAGTTGCTAAAACATAACGTGATTAATGGACAGCCGCTTGTATGCCGTTAGATTAAAAGAAATTAAAATTTTCGGGCTTGTAAGCTGTTTAAAGGTTGGGTATTGTTTGCCACATACTGTTTTTTTTTGTACATAATATTATGTCAAGCGAACTCACATGTTTAAACCACAACTAAGCAACTGAATAAACTGACAACTGGGATGAAATATACCTAATCTAACAGTGTTAACATTTTTCTTTAAGGGGACTGCTTTTCATTCTGGCTTCTTTCGTATTCTACATTATTGCTAAAAGCGGCCGCTTTTGGCGTCAGCGACAAGTTTGACTTTATAAACAACTAAATGAAAAGTTTACTGTGATTAAATAAATACTAGAGGTAATTTGCTAAAATGATACTGATCTAGATTTTGAGAATTGATATTGTTTAGAAGTAATAAAATGAAATCAATTGGGGGCAGCACTTATTTTATTTTATTTTATTTTATTATGTATTTGGACAACAAAACAGATTACAATCATATATAATCCAAGTAATGCAGCTCTAGTATTCGCCTTAAATCTATTGTAGTTGATATTGTAGGTAGATTGCAATCATATGGCAAATGTTTGTCATTAATCGTTTGCTGCTCAACCGTTTGTTTAACTTTGACCGCACATCAGTTCAGTTGTAGGTATTATTTACCGATTATTGATAAAATAGCTAAACTATAACCAAATTAATTACTTAACAATAACGGCTCGTTTGATTGAATACGTAAGCGGGCACCACACCTGCCGCGCTAAATGTATTTGTAAGGGCGCTTGTTCACCACAATCCTCAATCGTGAACAAGATGACGTATTATGTTTGGACAATCTGACATCTGTGGCCCTTATCATAATAGGCTGCTAACAACAACAATAATAGAAAAAATTAAATCTTGTGGTAATGTCTTTGATGTTGTTAATATTCATATTTTATAGATATTTGAATGCGAAAATTAAATATAGATGGATCTATGACTGATACAATCATTCTAAAACACGCTGATAGGATCAGGATGAAAAAGAGATCGCATTGTTAAGAACTTTTCACAACTGACCGATTACGTAGTATAACTAATACGTACAAGGCGGCCGTGTCTCATAAATAAAAACATTAACATAAAAAATGGTTGCCTGTAAAGTCGGTTTTACGGGCGAAGATTTTACGTGACAACGTCTTTTTCTCGGTAGAATATTTATTGATATGAATATAATTAAATTGCACAATAGGAACAAGGAATTGAATGAAAATAAGAATTGCACAAATTTTAAAATGCGCCTAATTCTCTAGTGCTGCGCGCGCGGCAGACCGATCATAGTTGAGTGGGAGAGAGACGCAAGGCATTCGGCGGGCCTCTCTCTCGTTCGGTGACTTATCGTAACGTTACCGAGCGTTACACTTTTTCATAAGTGACTCCCAGCCGCAACCTAATTTAAGACGTTGTCACGTCAAAACAACACATAACACTTGGAAGGACTAGAGCCTAACCTAAGGTATTCCTGGTGCGATGCAATGTATGTTTCTGTACTCGTATACACCCTGCCTTTTTGACGCCCTGACAAACGAAGCCCACGTTATTTAAACATTATATACAGAATGAAATTTTAACCACCTTCCAAATTTTAATATATCAATCTACGGGACAAAAAAAAATGACGTATTTTTTCTTTTGGTATAGCCCAGTACAAAAATGTCAAGATAAAGCACTTAGAAAATGTCCGCAAAGAATCAAAATTTTTTGATACAGCCGCCTAGCAACACTTTTTTTACGCGATTCGCATCTAATTTATTCATTACGATACTATTCATACGTTTTTGATTTTCCCTTTATACCTTATCAGGTCTAGGACCGTAAAAATTGAAAAATATATCACGAAAATATTTTCGGATGACAGCTTGATTTACATTTTTTACTTCATAAATGGGCTCTAAATACAATACAGAACGCCTATAAAAATTTTGGAAAGTGGTTAAAATTCACCCTGTATACCATCTTGGCAGTGTTTTTTTATTAATTAAAAAAGTAATTAAAAAATATGACTATTTATTTTGAATCATGCTGTGACGCGCTCAGACGTATTATGTTGCTTCGGCTAGTCCTGGATGAATAAATCTTACACAGATACGTCCGTGTACGTAACAACATCTTTCAAAATGAATAGCTGAATCAACATTTTACATTTTTCTAAGATATTTTTTTTAATAAAGATATAAAAAAACACTGCCAAAATGTTATATATAGTGGTTACATAACGTAGGCTTCGTATTACAGGAGGTTCAAAATGCTCGGAGCATATGTGTATAATTGTGTGTGTCTGATTTTGTGTTTGGGAATACCTCTTTATATCAACTAATTTCACAGCTGACTGCGGTCTGCGATGGACAAGCGCCCTTAGGCTAAATATGTTTGCTCATAGATAACATAATTATTTATTTCTAAGTCCTAAATCTTTGCGCCATAAACTACAATGTCAATTAAGAATAAAAATAATGTTAATTAAATAATATAAAATTTGTTCTACCCTCAAGGAAGGCTAGCGTTTAAATTAGATTTATTTCATTACAAGGGCCCAATGTCCAACGCAACGACCCTTTAGAGACACCCCCACTTGAAGGTGGGAGTGTCATATTGTGAGAGTTTTTGAAGAGAAGTCAATGGAAAACAAACGCACATTATTGTATGCCATTCATGGTTGCGCTCGGTGGTAAATGTAGGTACATGACAAATAATTTAAACCTAAATTAAAAAGATAACAATAACAACGTTCATGCCATCATGTAGGTATGAAACTACTTATAAATTAATGAGATAATTAAATGGTGACGTTTGTTTTAACCCGACCACGGCAAAGCCGCCAGAGCCGTAAATCGCCCTATTTGTCGGTGCCCAGGCACAGGGCGTAGACTCTGGGGGGTGCAAGAATGGCCAGATCAGGCAGGGCTATATTTTTTTCGGTTTGCTCTTGATAAGTTCCCGCTGCGCCCCTAGTGCTAGATTCCATTCCAACACATACGTACCTACATGTCAGTATCATCAAAACGGTCTGTTAACCTAGACAAACATCGCGCTTATTTTTCGCTGCCCTCGACGATTGGCCAAAATAGGCAAAGTAAAAAATGTTTTAAAAACTGTTTTTTCTATCGAAGGTGTAATTAATACGTATTAAGCTATTATAGAAATATAATAGGAAAAAGCTGAAAATAATGGTTTTCTTGAAAACTTATGTATGCCACAATATACTCTGCCAATTTCTCAATACTCTACCTTGTAAAAGTATTGTATGCTAAGACATACATTGCCAATTACTGTACGGACTAAGTATAAAATAAAAATACACAATTATTGTATTTTATAATAATTTATTATTACAAAATTGACAGAAAATATGCTCCAACAGTTTTTTGAATTTTTGCCAGCAACAAAACTAAGGCGAACTTGACAATTCATGCATTGCACAACCGTTAGTCTGTTGTACTCTTTGACAATTTGTGGACATGGTATGTCGCCTTTTACTTTTGTGTCCTTGCAGTACCTCTTTTTGTTTACTGGTTCTTTACCTACATAGGAACTAATGAAACTCACAATCAAATGTGCCACTAAAAATGCCTTTTCTCATATTCATCCAAACTAAGAGCAAGTCCAATTCAGATATTCCATATGCGTTCTAGGTTGATCAACAATACCTGCCAAAATATCAGAAGAAAAAACTTGAGCACAATGTTTCCAGTACCTCCAGTGGTGTTAGGATTCGGACGTCTACGATAGGCTTCGATTCCTCTTCACAGTAGCTATATGCCGAAACACATCTTTTCTCCAGCGATAACTGAGAGTGAACTTTTAAATTCGTTTAGGTCGTTTAGCAACATTAAGATTGGGCCGACGTTGTGATCTTGTTTTTCAGAAAAACGTGTGTAGGAAGAGGAGCCATTTAACATCAAGCATAGTATTGACAAACCAGAGAGTGCTTGAGGCGCAAGAAGTGCAGCAGTTGGAATGGCAAGTGTTGCGGGAAATGATAGAACGTTACTCAATGCAAATTAGTTCTAGTGATGAATATGGGCCTGAATAAACTGTTTGAAAAATTGATGTGAGGCGAACATTTTCGTTGATGTTGTTTTGCTCTGCCATCAGGAGATGGGCAGCAGCGTCTCCTCACAACTGCGATCGCCAACCCGCCTGCCAAGCGTGGCGATTATGGCAACCCCCCCCCCCCCCCCCCCGTATGAATACACCGCAAATAGAACGGCCCCCAGTCCCCGGCGGCCCCGCTAGCCCTAGCTATGGCTATGGTAACGGCGGGGCAGGGGGTGCTAAGAATCCCCGGGTAAGATCCGGCTGCCAACAACGACGACTCGACCTGTCAACATATAACACGCGCACACTAAGGCTCGACACGAAACTCGTAGAGTTGGAAGAGGCAATTGGTAAGTTACATTGGGATATCATTGGGCTATCTGAAGTCCGAAGAGAGGGGGAGGACTCGATAATCCTGCAATCCGGTAACTTACTATACTACCGGGAGGGCGACCAACAGTCCCTAGGTGGTGTCGGGTTCATCGTCCACAAGTCCCTTGTCAAAAACGTGATTAATATCGGAAGTGTTTCAAGCAGATATTCGCTGAATGTCATTCAGGTTTACGCTCCGACCTCGAAACACGACGATTTCGAAGTGGAGGCTATGTATGAGGAGATCTCTAAAGCCATGCATAGCTTTAAAACCCACTACACGGTTGTGATGGGGGATTTCAATACGAAGTTGGGGCAACGTTGCGGTTATGAGTTGAGAATGGGGAAATTTGGATTTGGGCAACGGAACAAAAGGGGTCAGATGCTGGCAGACTTCATGGAGAGGGAGAACCTCTTTATGATGAACTCCTTTTTCAAGAAGCCCGTAAGCCGCAAATGGACCTGGATCAGCCCGGACGGTAAAGTCAAAAACGAGATCGATTTTATCATGTCAACGAAGAAGCACATATTCGATGATGTCGCTGTGATCAACGCTGTTAAGACAGGAAGCGATCACCGCATGGTCAGAGGCACATTGAATATCGACGTAAAGCTTAAAAGAGCGCGACTGATAAAATCCACGCTCCGACCAATACCGGCTCAAATTCAAAACCCCGAGAGCTTTCAGCTCGAGCTTCAAAATCGTTTCGAAGCCCTTGAGAACAGCATTGATGTGGACGATCTATACAACATGGTGGTAGATACTGTCCGTACGGTAGGGTCTAAGTACTTTAAAACCCGCCGTCCCAAATCAAAGAAACTCTCCAGTCAGACTCTCCTACTCATGGATCAGAGAAACGAAATGAGGCTACAGAACTCAGCGGATGCCCATCGCTATCGGCAACTCAATAGACAGATATCTAAGTCTTTGAAGAGTGACCTTCGTCAATTTAATACCCGACGTATTAAAAGAGGACATTGAGCGGAACAAAGGCTTCAAAGTGTTCGCCAGAGATCAGTCTATTGGGCAAAGCCAATTGACGAGGCTGAAAACTGAGACAGGTAGCATAATTGCGTCAACACCTGAAATCATGAGGGAGATTGAGAATTTCTATGGACAGTTATATTCCACGAAAATACCTGTTGAAAGCAAGGCTAAAGACCCTAGAGCCAAGCTTACCCAACACTATTCTGAAGATATCCCGGACGTCAGCCTGTGCGAGATTAGAATGGCTCTCAAGCAACTTAAAAACAACAGGGCGGCGGGTGATAACGGAATCACAACAGAGCTCCTTAGAGCGGGCGGTAAGCCGATACTTAAGGTCCTCCAGAAGCTCTTTAATTCTGTCATCCTCGAGGGCAAAACGCCAAAGGCATGGGGCAGAGGCGATGTGATGCTGTTCTTCAAGAAGGGTGATAAAACTCTCTTGAAGAACTACAGACCCATTTCGCTTCTGAGCCATATCTATAAGTTGTTTTCGAGAGTCATTACGAATCGTCTCAGGTTCGACGACTTCCAACCTCCCGAACAAGCCGGGTTCCGAAAAGGCTATAGTACCATAGACCACATTCATACGCTGCGGCAAGTTATACAGAAGACCGAAGAGTATAACTTGCCACTTTGCTTAGCGTTCGTGGACTATGAGAAAGCCTTTGATTCGATTGAGACCTGGGCAGTGCTGCAGTCTCTCCAAAGGTGCCAAATAGACCATCGAGGTGCTAAAGTACTTATACCAAAACGCCACCATGTCGGTCGGGAAGCTCCGGCATATATTCGCGTCCGAAATACCTCAGTGTCTCAAGACGAAAGTCTTTGACCAGTGTGTGTTGCCAGTAATGACCTATGGGAGTGAGACGTGGTCGTTTACTATGGGTCTCATAAGAAGGCTCAAGATCACCCAGCGAGCAATGGAGAGAGCGATGCTTGGTATTTCCCTACTCGATCGAATCAGAAATGATGAGATCCGCAGAACTTAAACAACCGACATCGATCGAAGGATTGCATCGTTGAAGTGGCAGTGGGCGGAACACATAGCGCGGAGAACCGATGGCCGTTGGGGCGGAAAGGTTCTCGAATGGCGACCGCGTACCGGACGACGTTCCGTGGGCAATCCCCCCTACAAGGTGGACCGATGATCTGAATAAACGTTTTTTCACCAATTTATGCTGAAACGCAAGTTATATTAGCTACCTTCCTTATTCAAAACTCTATTATACCAAGTAGGTACCTACTTCAAATTAAATTAATTTACAGTTTTGCAGGTTGTAATTTTATCATAGAAGTATAAAGATAAAAGTGGCACAAAAAAAATTGATGCATCAGGGTAGGCAACGCATTTGCACTAGTGAACTTGCGTTTGAGTTTTAGTAGGTGGTATGATAGGCGAAGGGTCCACTTAAATAGCTCGTCTGCTTGTTAACACACCAGTTCTAGTTTTTGAAAAAAAAAAGATTTTTCTTCCACAATATTAGATAGTTGGTCCACCAACATCCTTTACTTTATCACCTTAAATGAAATAAAGTAAGCTTATACATATGCATAGCACTAGCTTTTTTTTTTAATATACAACGGTCTCTTTTTGTTTTCCGGAAAATTAAACCAAGCATTCTACAAAGTATATTATATGTATAAGTAATATTTTCCCGAAAGAATTTATTCTAACAGAAGTACAATGCACGAGTTAGATTGATTTTTAAAATCAGATCGTCATTATTTGCTCTCAGTGTTTTTTTGCGTCGAATGCATTTTACTACTAGTGCGTCTTCGGTCTTTATGAATGAAAAATAGCAGATATTGCCGCTAATTAGGATACACCGAGTGCAAAGTAATAATTGAATTATTTTGTATGAAACTAAAAAATATGCGAGAATTCGAATTTAAGAAAAATCTTATAACATGACCTTTATTTATGCAGTCTGATTTATATCCTTCATTTTCCGGAAAACAAAAAGAGCACGTTGTATATCTTCTTATACAAGATATATAAGAAGAGAATTCTACAAGAATAGTTTTACATTGTAGGTGCAGAACTAGTGAGCCCAAAAAATAGCATCTCCTTTTTTTTCGATAAACTGAATGTACAACAGATTCGGCAAACTTATTAGCAATGTCACCTAAGTTTATCGATAGTCTCAATGACAGTCATTGTCGCTGCACTAATTTGCACACACCAAATGACACATTGTGTATGTAAGTAAGTGGTAGCCGCTATGATTGGGTCCATGTTTGTGTGCGCACCAATGAGCGTTGTAAATTGATTTAGTGTGATCCTTATGCTTATAATAGGGGTTAAAGTATGAAATTGCCGATTATTTTCCCACTTTTTATTTTGTTTATAGCTCTTAAGTATAGTCATATTATTGCGTAATTCTTTTTGTATTGTATCAAAAACTAAATAAAGTAACTTTTGACTAAAAAAAAATGCATTACTAGTGCCTATTACTTCAAAGGAAGTCGTTGAAAAGACCCCTTACAATGTGTCAGCTGACCTTCTTGCTTCAATTAAGTATATTTGTATTATATACTTTGATTTTCAGAAATTTAAATACTATAATGCGTAGCTTTATAATCATCAAACTTTCACCTTTAATTGCATCGAAAACGGTTCAGGCGTTTTTAAAAAACAAAAAAATTGTTAGTATGGAAAAATGACTTTTCTCGATTTCGTCCATACAAAACGGCAATATCATACTTAAACCCCTAATATACAACAGTGTTATTATAGTTGCGCTGCACACATTAATAATTCGGAGACGGGTTCGCTAAGGATTTACGAATAAATTTATATCTCCTTCTTTATATGATCTGAGGTTCCAACCCCACCTGGGCCACTGGAACAAATTCTTCGAAAACAATATATTTGATGCTGTGGTACCGGCCCTATAATTAAATAACAACTACCCCTTCACCTTCTATGGTTCTCGTAAGAGGAGACTTATGAGACGGACAGTGGTTTTTTCACCTTACGGAAACTGCAATCGCCAACAACTGGTCAAGCTGGTGGATTAAGGCGAAGTTCCCCTCTTGAAGAGGCCTATGTCAAGCAGTAATCTGGTGTTCTCTTTGTTTTCGTACGAACTTTCTTTATGAATTATCTATTGTCAGAGTTGTCCAAGCCGCCTGTTACAGGCCTCTGACGAGACTTGGTTTTATAACTTTCATCCAGAAGCCGAAACATGTCCATCTGTCTAGATCTCTCCTGCCAGGTTCCTACCAGATACAAAGGAATTTGTTTCTTAAATTTACCCGACCGGAAACCGAGCCCAGGATTTTACGTAATTCGCGTATCATCTCATTACTACTCCAACAGAGTGGTTAGGCTGATGAAAACGATGATGAATATCTTTAATTATATTTGTCTAAAACTATGAACATAGTGTGTAGGGGCTTATAAGTATGTATAATATACGAGGGTTGGAAACGATAACTGTATCAACTACCATTTAGTTCCTACGTTCCTAACACAATAATCTCGTATGGTAGCATACGAGTACGTAACATGAAAAAGCAATACTTTTATATCCGTACATGTATTGATCTTCTATGTCGAGTCGGCTGTTACTAAAAGGGCTTTTAAGCGATCAGTAATAGTATATTTGGCTGCGTTGGGATCCACTCACCATTACGTTAATTGGATTCCTTCGGCTTTAGGCTCAGCGGTGCCGCAAACGGAATCAATATACCTTCGCGCAAAACATTTATTGTTGCCCATCGTTTGTTTATTTTTTGTAATTTGAATTTAAGCATTGTGCATTTTTTCAAGTTATGCGCTGAGAAATTCATCTCAACAGAGAAGGGTTTCGCTTGGGTTTTATCCGTTTCAGTTTGGGTTTGAGCGCGAGTAAAGCTTTCACTTCATAGTCATAAGCAAAAATTTGTGCATCGCTGGACATAGGTCACCCAAAAGGACGATTTGACTGATACTGTCGCGGGTTTGCGATCGTGTTTGCCTATTGAAGAACAGCTGATCCTGCAGTTTTTTTGGCAATATTCCCTTTTTTTCTGATCAAATGCGGCATAAAGAGAGAGGTTTCTTTTAACGTGTTTTTATAATATAGAATTTAGACCAAGCTTTTAGCAAAAACAAAGCAACTTGATTATCACGTAATATTTCAATTTTTTGCCCCTGTAAAAGTGATTTTGTTCTGTTTAATGCAGCTAGGGATACCCTAGCAAATGTATTGGGTGATTCGTATTTATATGATTCTCAGTTTAATAAAACCAACACTACTGAATAATGCTTATTCCAATGAAAATTTTCTGATTAGAATTTCTGCGAATAAACTATTGACTGTGTATGAGTAAGGTTGTCTTTACTTAAATCTTAATGGCAAATCCGTTGTAGTCCCGGTGAAATAAAATAGAATGGTACTTTGAATTCTAATTATATCTACTTGACACTCTGTTTAGAAGTTCTAATTAAAATATTAAACGTTTTTGTACTATTTCTCATATAATATTTCCCATCCCTAAACATACACCTGGGTCGCAAGTTCCAGGCACTGTTCCGAGTATTTTTCCCGGTAGCACGATAGACGATGAATTCATGGATGGTAAAAAGCCAACTACTTCAACTAATTTTGTTTAATCCTGATGTCCTGAATAATTAGAGAAGTAAACAGAAGTAGTTCTGACGTGATGCTGATATTTTCGGCAATTGATCAGCTGTTTAGGTTAGCTATTGACCCGATACTTCGTTTTGCTTCGTCAGTTCGCCGTTTGTGGCATGGGAAATAACGAATCTTTAAAATTGACTTGTTCAATCAAATAACGAAAATTGACTTGTTCAGTCAAATAATGTTATTGTTTAACAAATTGCAATGAATTTGATTTTACCGCATTATGAAACTGCGGCCTTAGACAAGTGGCTTTCTAATATCATTTACGCCAGACGAATAGATGTCAAATGTATGAAAATGACATAACATTACGATAGTTCGAACTTTGGTTATTGTAATTTTCATACATTTGTTATCTATTCGTCTGGCTTAAACGATATTAGAAAGCTACTTGTCTAAGGCCGCTGATGCGTTACTAGTAATAATACTTGCTTGTCCATCGTACGATCTTTAACAACCTTCCAATTTTATTTAAAAAAATATTTTACTGTAGTTACTTGTGATAAACAGTTTATAGGTATGATTGTACTGTTATATCGGAATTAACCCGCTTGAATATTAAAAATAAAAGTGCTTAGATTGCGCTCCTATTGCATTGACGTCAATGCAATAGAAGACCGAGCTTTCCATAATAAATTATCGCGGTTGCTAATTAGTTGGGATTGGACCGTCGCGGACGTAATACTTCTCTTTACATATTTTGTAATAATTGTGGGTTTTATTTTAATAAATAACTACAGGGGAATTTAAATAGTTTTTTTTAAAAAGTCGAGCCTGACCCAGCCCGTAACAGTGGTGTCAGAAGTGGGATACCAGCAGCAAAATCGTCGTCTCTCACGCTGGTATCTCATACGCGTACCGCGCAATAGACTCCAGAAGTTCCAGCCAGCCCAACTCCGGAGCCACAGCTTCGACAAATTTCCACATCGTCGTCACAGCCTTGTCACGACAGTAAGCCTCCTGGTCGGAGCCTGCTGACAAGCCATCCAAAAGACGATCAACCAGTCGGTGAGCCGCCGAGCCGCCGCTGTCTCCAGTTCCAGCCGCCCGCCAAGAGCGTGGGCCACTCTTCATCTTCGTCGCCACGAGCGCGACCTCAATCTTCCCTGTATATTGAAGCCTGCCGGCCAGTACCCCATCATCTTCACGTCCGTGGGGCTGCCGTGCTGCCCGTTCTTCGAATACCTGTCAACCTGCTACACGCAGTCCAACGCCATGATGACATCGCCGTTCGTGATCCTGCTGACAATCCTGTAAGTGAAACATTTTATTAACTGTTATCGCTATTTTTATTTTATTTTTTCTATAAATCAAAACGTTGTTCGATATATCATTGGTACTTACCTTTTTCTTAAACCTACTTACTTTATCTTAATCATAACGTTTTAAAACTAAATCTTACATTATAATTGTTAATACTTACTACTCTTATTCTTTACTTAAGTGCTGTGTTATTTATTAAACATACAAAATGACTGACACTAAAGCCTGTGATTCTAAAAAGAACGCAGCTGCCGAAATTTTGTCATTAGAACCATTCCCAATTCAAGTTTTATGTAATTTTATCAGCTCATACAAGGGTGACCGTGAAACCCTTACGGCTTTTCTTACTAACTGCCAGAATGCATTAGATCTCGCTGTGCCTAGTCAAAAAGTTCTACTTTTAAAATATATTATTGCTAAACTTGAAGGCAAAGCACAAATTGCCTGTTCTAATAAAATTTTTGACAATTTTGAAACCCTTAAGGGATTTCTTAAACAAAACTTTGGAGAAAGGAAGCATTATAATCATTTACTTTTAGATTTGCAATCATGTAAACAGCAATCAAATGAATCAGTGGCAGAATTCGCCCTTCGCATAGAGAGTTGTTTAACCGACCTTCAATCGGAAATTCATAACTCTGATACTTTGAAAAAGGATCTATCCGGCCGCATAGCAATGACGGAAGATCTCGCTTTATATACTTTTAATTTAGGGTTACATCCACGACTAAGTAATAACGTGAGGTGTAGAAACCCAAAATCACTTAATGATGCTATAAATATTGCCCAGGAGGAAGAGAAAATTCAAAACCTCCTTTATAAAACCTCAGCCGCTCTTAAAGCTAAATGTAAAATTTGTGGAAGGTCAGGGCATACCGAAACTGACTGCCGAAATGTTAAACACATGGTTCAGCCACGTGTTGGCCAGCTAAGTCAATCTTCAATTAATAATTCCCAGTATAGCTCGCCTTTCTGTAGATATTGCAAAATAAAAGGCCACGATATAAGCCAATGTAGAAAACGCCAGTTTAATGAACATAATAAGAATCAAATGAATAAGCCGGTTCACGTTTCTTTTGAGGAACCGCCGTCGTCGTCGACTTCGTCACCGACACCGGATCAATTACCGTGCGAACAAGTCGGCGAGTCTGATTATGAATATGATAATGATTTAAACTAAATGATCGGATTACGGTTTCGTGCCACTGTAATTCGACTAATTCAGGCACTAATACATTCTATAAAGACCCTAAAACTCAGTCGACCCCCTCGGATTCTTCTAAGTCACTGAGCCCTTCTAAAAAAGATACTCAGTCGACCCCGTCGGGATTCCTCAGATCACTGAGTCATTCTAAAAATAAACCTCGGTCGACCCCTTTGGGATCTTTTAAGTCACCGAGTCTCTCTGAAAATAAACCTCGGTCGACCCCTCTGGGATCTTTTAAGTCACCGATTCTTTCAAAAAATGAACCTCGGTCGACCCCTTTGGGATCTTTTAAGTCACCGAGTCTCTCTGAAAATAAACCTCGGTCGACCCCTCTGGGATCTTCTAAGTCACCGAGTCTTGACAAACCCTCATCTTCTACGACTCTTCCGGAATCTCCTAAGCCGAGTTCCGTTGACACTAATAAAACTAATAAGTCGATACCAGTGCATGAAATCAATTCTTTAAGCAAAATTTCACTACCTCATATATTTCTTAAAACGAAATACGCTCAAAAACCACTTTGTTTCTTGATTGACACCGGTTCGACTGTCAGTATCCTGAAGATCACAAATCTAGATACCAAACCCTTACTTTCGCCCGAAAAAATAATACTTAAGGGCCTTAGTAACAATGATTCTTCTTGCGAAACTCTAGGATCATTACTATTACAACTTCAAGGCCAGTCAAATAACTCGATTCAACCCGCTAAACTGACATTTAAATTTCATGCTATCGATGATAACACTAATCTTAAATATGACGGGATCCTCGGAAGTGACCTTTTAAAAGAATTAGATGCTGATATTCAATACTCTCAAAACTGTCTAATCATTCAAGGCCATTCTCTGCCATTCTATTTTAACCAAACCACGTACGTTATACCTCCACGGTCCGAAACCGTCATCGAATGTCCTCTGTCTAATCCGCCACGTGAACTACTAAACATTACTGAAGGCTTAGTTCTCGATCACCAGTTTTCAGACGGGGTTATCCTCGCAAACTCTATTGTCAAAATAAAACCGAATAAACGAGTTAATATTTCAGTACTTAACACCACAGACTCTGAAATAACTATACAAGACTATTTCGTTCACCTAGAGCCCTTTGATAGCCAATCTTCAATACCTGTTGAGCATTCTTATAACATCCACCAACAACATTCATCTCAAAGAGATCAAAGAGTCCTTGATCTCATAAGAACTTCCCATCTTAATAATGAAGAAAAAAGCGCTCTTTTAGAATGCTGCTCGAATTACACCGATATATTTCACTTAGAAGGCGAACCTCTATCATGCACTAATGCCATCGAACATTCCATCAATACCAAATATGCCGCTCCCATCCATGTTAAACCTTTTCTCTTAACCACCGACGCTTCAAATCATGCCGTTGGCGCCATTTTGTCACAGGGTGAAATAGGAAAGGACAAACCTATCGCTTATGCGTCACGAGTCTTAAATAAAGCCGAAGGTAATTATTCCACCATAGAAAAAGAGCTCCTAGCTATCTTGTTTGGCGTAAAGACGTTCCGACCTTATTTATATGGTCGTAAATTCCGTATTGTCACAGACCATAGGCCCCTTGTATGGCTATTCAACGTTAAAGATCCTGGCTCCCGACTCATCAGATGGCGTCTTAAATTAGAAGAATACGACTATGAGATAGTCTATAAACAAGGCCGGTTAAATTCCAACGCAGATGCGCTATCTCGAATCCCTATAAACGCAATAACAAATAATCCTGACACAGACTCAATGTCTTGTAACCCAACGCAAGTAACTGATACAGACAATGATGACTCATACAACTTACCTTCGCTCTCCGAGACATACGAGCAATTCCTTCAAATATCTAAACAAACAGATGTTTCTTACGACACTGTAATTCAAGAACATAACGAGTCCCTACTCAAGGCCAAATGCCGTCTTATCGCATACCCGACGTCAGTCGACCTTGATGAGTCAGTCCCTTACTGTCTAGACTTTATTAACTTGTCTACAAGTGATCCTAACATTCGCGAAATCGAACGCGAACTAAATACCTATTATTCCACATCCAATGACAAACATGTATATACTCACCTGTTTGTTCGGCTCAATCATTATGATGAAATGACTTACAAGGACATCTTCAATGTCCTCCGAGACTATCGCGATATGATCAAGTATTGGTACATGGAAGAAAGAGAATTCGCTTTATCAGATTTCACAGATCCTTTTTGTAAATTATCGTTCACGAAAATATACAATATTATATCATTTCTGTTTCATAATACTGGAATAAAAGTGAATATCTATCACAATTCCATTCAATACCCTACGCCAGACGAAGTTAAACAAATTCTTAAAGATAATCATGACTCCCTTTCAGCCGGACACCCCGGTATTTCTCGTATGTTTGACAGAATCAAGTCTCAGTACTGGTGGAAAAACATGCGTCAAGATATTGAAGAATATGTAAAAAATTGCCGCTCTTGCCAAATTAACAAACCTTTAAGACAGATTAACCGTGCTCCCATGATAGTAACCTCCGCAGCTACTCGTCCCAATGAAAAAGTATTTCTAGACCTCGTTGGTCCGCTACCTGAAACACACGAATATAAATACAAGTTCATACTCACCTTACAGGACGACCTAACAAAATATTCTCAAGCTTACCCTATGCAGTCTTGTTCCGCTGAAGAAACAGCCAAATCATTTGTTAATTATATTTCACACATGGGCATCCCTAAGATGATCGTAACTGATCAAGGTACTAATTTCTGCTCCGAAGTATTTAAGCAACTAGAAAAACTATTCGGAATCAAACACATATTTGCATCCCCTTATCATCCCCAAACATGCGGCGCTCTTGAGAGAAGCCATTCCACCCTTAAAGAATATCTCAGGTCCTACATCAATGATAACCAGCACACTTGGGATTTATATGTCCCTAGCGCGATGATCGCATACAACTCAAATATCCATAGCACGACCGGATTCTCACCCTTAGAATTATTATTTGGTTTTAAACCCTACATCCCTTCTAGTATGGACACCCTCGATACAAACACATATACTGACTACATCCGCGCTCTTAACCACAGGCTCTATTACTGCCGCCTGAAGGCCCTACAGAATATCCAATCGTCAAAAGAAAGGTCAAAAACTTATTACGACTCGCGTACTAAACCAATCAAATATAATGTCGGTGACATGGTCTATATTCGTTGTCATCACAAACAAAATAAAGCGTTATCTCCAGTGTGGAAAGGCCCATTTAAAATCATTAAATTAAATGGCAACCACACCGTAACTGTACTTGTTAATCGCAAACACATACGTCACCATTATGACGAAATCAAACTGGCAGCAGATAATACGTCATAATAAACAAAAGACCTACCTCAACACTACGTATATTTTATTGCAGGTCAGCACAAACGTCGGTGTGCAGTTACGTCACAACAATAGTATCCAGCACAGGGCTGTACTACGATAAATTATTTGATGTTAAATTTACTAATAGTAATTGGAAAGTTGTTACTTATCTAGACATAGGTCATATTAACCCAAATCTCGACAAGGTCGAGTTCTTGATTGAAAAGATAAGCGTGTTCTGTAACTCTTTTTCATCTTCAAAGATTAACTCTGATTGCGCAAATTCACTCTCAGCGTTAAGAAATCAACATCTTAATAATGTGAATAAATTCTCTTCCGTATCTTACTTACTATCTGATGAGAAACCCAATAGGCGTGTAAGAAGAGGTCTCATCGACTTCGGCGGTACACTCCTAAAAACATTTTTTGGCACTCTAGATTCAGAAAACGCTGTTAAATTCACTCAAGCTATTGATGATGTACAGTCAGACGAGAAAAAGTTAGCATACCTTATGAAAGACAACATTCATGTTATCAAATCTACAATATCATCATTTAATAACTCTATTTCAAAGGTTAATGAAAACGAACAGCATCTCATGAGAAACATGGAAACAATCCATACGATTTTAGAAAATGTTTCAAATAACAATGATAAGCTTGAGATTAAATCTCAAATTAATTCTCTATTAAATTCACTAGAATCAATTATCTTAACTTTATCCTTTGACATAGACGATGTTAATAATGCTATCCTATTTGCAAAGTTAAATGTCCTGCATCCTACTGTACTAAGTCCTTATCAGCTATATAATGAATTAGATAAACACAGGAACAGCCTTCCAAAGCATTCTGAACTTCCAGTATCATTGACCTTGCAAAATATACATGAACTGATAGATATTTCTAAGTTAATTTGTTTTTATCATAATAACAAAATAATTATTATAATAAATATTCCCTTAGTCCTGCCCCAAACGTATAACCTTTATAACGTCATTCCACTACCTACACCATATGATATCTCGAAGCCCGACACGTTTGCACTCATTGCGCCTAGCACATCATATTTAGCGATAACAGGTGATCATATGTTTTACTCATTGATTGAAGACATAAACCAGTGCAAAGTGATCAGTGAAAAGTGTTATGTGTGCGAATTAGTGAACATTCATTCTACAATCGCAAATCCTACTTGCGAAACGACGCTTTTAACAGAGATAGTTGATAAGTTACCGGAAAGCTGTAGCGTTAAGTTACTACGTGGTAAAATAGAGGTATTTCATAAGTTAAGTAATAATCGATGGATTTTTGTTCAATCAGACCCCGGTAAAGGTCACGTCACTTGCAGCAACCAACTCGAAAGTCTAGAAGTAATATTATTCGGCACAGGAATCCTGACCTTACCAAAGGATTGTAGAGCATTTTATAAAACTTTACAGTTCGTTGCTACCGGTGACACTATTATTAGAAATGTATCGAATGCCATTTCCAACTTTAACATAGTCATAGATGATTGTTGTGAAAAAATTAAACATAATAAAACTTTAATCAAACTACCATTCTCAAAGTTAGATAACACTGACAGCCTGGACTCACTGTTAAGGGCCAGTGTACATCTCAACTCACTTGAAGAAGACCTGAGACAATTTGAATCTCCGTCTCATTTAAATAAATATGGCATCCATTATATCTCTGTAAGTTACATTCTTAGTGCTATTATCTGTCTCTACATTTTATATAAAAATAGGAAAGCCCTTTGTAAAAGAAATAATTGCACTCCATGTTGTATTAAAATATTTAACCAGTGTAACAATACAAAAACCACTAAAAATACTCAGAATATTAAAGAAATCGAAGATTGTTCATCTTCTGAAGAATTTGTTATTCAAACTACACCAATTCCTATTAAGAGGAATATAATTGTATCTCCAAAATAAAATATATTTCATTTTGACATCTTAGACCTCTATTTTCCATTTGTGTGTTAATTATATGTTTTAAAAATATGTTATAGTTTATCTTTTTCTGTGTCTTTACTACCTAAATGTTTAATTGACATAACGTGAAAACTAATATGTAAATGCTACTCTTAGATATAAGTTTAATTTTTGTACTCTTCGCCGGTCCAAATAACGAAGTTAAAATTTTAATCTCTCATCTCTAGAGATGTGATGAGAGATCTTAACAGGGGGGTTGTTATATCGGAATTAACCCGCTTGAATATTAAAAATAAAAGTGCTTAGATTGCGCTCCTATTGCATTGACGTCAATGCAATAGAAGACCGAGCTTTCCATAATAAATTATCGCGGTTGCTAATTAGTTGGGATTGGACCGTCGCGGACGTAATACTTCTCTTTACATATTTTGTAATAATTGTGGGTTTTATTTTAATAAATAACTACAGGGGAATTTAAATAGTTTTTTTTAAAAAGTCGAGCCTGACCCAGCCCGTAACAGTACACTGATTGTAGTTAACTACTGTCATTTCTTCAAAGGCATATAGCCTTTAAAAGAAAATAAAATATATTCGTATTTAAAGATTGGGATATTCTTCAAATTTATGAAAGAAACCTATCCAACGAACCCTAGAACAAAAAATGAGTCAAGCCATTCTTGACTCGTGAGTAATTAACACGAACTTGTTGCTTTTGTTCATAACTTCCAACGTGTGGAATTTAAAGTTTGAAACTCTGAAATCACTTCACGGGAATTTCATTCCTAAGTAATATCTTGTACCCCTAAACACGCTTGAGCCTAGATCTATTTAGTTATTATTGTTAATTGGTATTACTTATACAAACTATTAACTGAAAAATAAAGTACTGTCACACAAACTTGAGAAGGATTTTAATACTTCATAAGCCGGCACTGTCGAACAATTCTTCGTTCATAGCTGAGGCCTACTAACTAAAGGTACCTACCTCCACAAAATACTAATTGTACGTCCAGCTCTTTTTGATATTTCGAAATGAGTAGACTTTTCATCTTCATAGACAACACCTTCATATATCATCTACATCATCTTAGTTAAACGATGCCAACTGACAAATGCTTCCCCTAAGATAGACCCGGCGATCACGATGTCGATCGAGAAATGTTACATGTTGTAAGTAAGACTGGCTGTTATAATGCAACCAGATTTACGGCCAGTCCCAATAATCTATCTATCTTCAGATTTGGCATATCGGAGATAGAAAACATCTTCTGTCTCTGATTTTGCCGTCCAGAGAAACAAAGACAGAAGTTGTTTTCTATCTCCGATATGCCAAAACTGAAGATAGATAGGTTATTGGGACCGGCCGTTAGTCCACAAGAGCTAGCCGAATCTATCAGGCTGCTCACAGATTAGTCTTTGCTGTACCCACAGAGACGCCTTACCATGAATCATTTACATATCTGTTAGGTTTATCTAACTAGCCTACGCCAAAGGGTTGAGAGCTAAGTTGAGAGGCCGAAAATGTCTTAGTCTAAGAATTGGACTGTCCAAGTTTAGGTACTCCAACCTAAAATGTTGTCTTTAGTTTAAAAACTTAAGGTTTTAAAATGCGTGTTTTTTTTATATCGTAACACTGTCGTCATTACTAAAAATCCAATTCCCGAACTACCTGTTATTCTTTCATGTCAAGAGAATGTTATCCTTATATTAAAATATTATTTAACTTAAGATAATTCTTACGAATATTTTAAACTAGCTGTTGCCCGCGACTTTGTACGCGTCAATTTCTGTTATTATGATCACGATTATTATTGCAATATTTTTATTGATGCTTCGCTCCTATTGGTCGCAGCGTGATGTTATATAGCCTAAAGCCTTCCTCGATAAATGGACTATCCAACGCAAAAATAATTTTTCAAATCCAACCAGTACTTCCAGAGATTAGCGAGTTCAAACAAACAAACAAACTCTTCAGCTTTATAATATTAGTATAATGACTGACGGTCTGCAAGGCTACGGGTTTGTTCCCGGACAGATAATTGTGGAAAACCACTTTTTTACATTTCCCAATTTATCTACTTACTTTGGGATTAAAAAAATATGATGATGTGATGTTGTCAAGATGATGGTCAAGCTCCGACTCAAAATTTTATCAGCCGTTTCCGTCTTTTAAATTGTTTTTTAAAATGTTTTTGTTCATTATAATAAGCCTTTCCCTTGAAGCTACTTAGCAATTTTCCACTCGAGTGGTTAAAAGAAAAATAACACTTTTGTGATCAAACCCGAAATCTGAAAGCATATTATGGAATTAACATATTTTCTGGTTGCAAAGTTTGTAAAGTTCAACAACGTGACTTCTTACCCAACCTAAAATCGTTTTAGCCGATACGCAGATACAACGATGCGACAATACGAGGAACTGATTTATGTTTTGCCAATATTTCAGCGTATCGAAATGGATGCCATTTGAAACTAACATTATACAAGTCCATAAAATATTGTATTTACAGTTAGGTAAGTTTAAGTGCTTTCATACGGTTTAGTCTGCTAAAGGAAGCCTGTTTGCTGGAGACCGGGGAAACCCCATGAAGCACTGAATTGAACAGAACAACATGAAGGGTGGCTTAGATGAGCCCCACATACTTTTGGAACACTCCCACTATCGCACATTATCGGTAAAGGCATTCGCCCACCTCAAAAAAAGGAAAAGTACTCTCCTGAAGTACCTTAATGAGTTCCTATTTTATCAAGATGGTAAAAAGCACGCTGGCCTATAGAAGGTTACTGATGTAATATGATCTGTGCCTGTCTTGGTCGTGACTAGGAAGAGGAAATCTTATGAGCGTGAGAGTTGAAACACAGGTATTTTTTGTGAAATCTATTTTTGTCACGCCATGCCTCTTCGGAGGAAGACATTTAGAGCTCGGACGTAATCTAGTTTTTCTTCTTAACCTAAACCCATTTGATACCATTGCCTTCAAACAAAGAATCAACGATAAAACGATCAGTTAATAAGTTAAAAGATCTGAATTTGAAAGTGTCCTCCAAATCACCTTGCGGTGCCGGCTTAAAATGTAATTGCGCAACCCTCTCTTGACATTTGGACCCATAACAAGTGACTTAAATAGAACTGCCAGAAGAATATGGAAAGAAGCATGTGGGCAGAAGTCTCCACGATTTATCCAAGATTATGGACAATCCTCAACATAGAGCTCTGGTCTATGTCCAGTTGTGGACTGATATAGGTGATGATGATGCAGTGAGAGTCTTAAACAGGATTAAAGCACAAAGTACAGACTGAACTATAGATATGAGATGCAAATATTATGAATACATTAAGTTTAACAATGAAGTTAATGTTAAATATGACCTTTTTTATTATGAGTACTTTAAAAACTGTGTAGAGTCATGCCAAATATGCAATTGCCATCTGTGTACTCGTGTAAAATAAAATGTAAATGCTACTTCTCCAGTCTACACATTACAGAACACAGCACCGGAACACGTACGGCCATTGTTCAGTTGCATTCACCGCATGCAGGTGGAGTTGGTTTGCATTTTCAACCAGACTAAAAATAGGAGTCCGATGTGTGTTTGTTTGGATTCATTCAAGAAGGCCTAATTAAATGTTAAAAGGGAAAGAATGATTTACATACCACCGCGCCGGTCTGAAGCATATTATTTTGCCTTAGGCAACTCAGTTTAATGTGTTGTTGCTTGTACATTTTATCGTAACTATTTGAATGTTTTTGTCTACTTCTAATTGCGAATCGCATATCTGTGAGGGATTTATCAGTGGCAGTTCTGTTAGATGGTTGTTATTCCACGCACGGTTTCCGGCTCGATAATCTGTTATTTTATTTGACGTCGCCGACGTGACGAGTCGTGCGGTGCAACATTTTACCCTTAGCTAGCCGGCGTCATATAATGCCACACAAGATAAATACATTTTCACACGCGTCAAGCTTTGTCGAGGAACGTGTATAGACGACATATTAAACGATGATATGTTTTTGAATGTTGTATCTCTCTCTCTTTTATTTTGATGACTTTCGTAATTGTGTTTTCAGGCTGGTTCTTATGGTAATGCCAACTCAATCCAGGGTTCGGTTTCCCAAAAGGTAGTCAAACCTTTTTTATAATTACTCGCTTTTAGTTGTGTGTGGTACCATTGTAGTTGTTAGAGATTTTTTTTAAAGTCGCGCTTTTTTAGTCAATATAGGGTTCATACCATGTAGGCCTTATTTTTTATCTGAGTTTTCAATATTTCGTCACTGTTACACTGCAAGGGCCATTAAAACGGAAGAGCGATCGTTCTTGAATTAATTAATAAATTAACTTTTCTTTAAATGTATGGTCACATAGTAGGATAGTAAAAGAATAAAATAACATTTAAAATGTGTCAAGCAGCAGCTCTTTGCTTATGTTACTATGTAAGTAGCTCCACCAGCACATACATATATATTATAACGGTTCGCCCTTCGAAAATTCAATAAATGTTTCGTATGAAATCTTTTTTGTGTACAATATGTGTTCATATCCTAATAAATCCTGTGAAAAACATTATACTAAATGTGAATGGGGTTTAAGGTGACAATAAACACCATTTACCTTTCACCTAGTATGTTATTATAGGTAAAAAATACAGCGAGACCTCGCGAGGATGAATAGCTTTTTAACTTAACACAATTTTAACCTCCAATTGTACTCTCTACGTTTGTATTTAAGATTTTGACTGTACCTACTATGTACGACTGGTACGACCTCACAATTAGTACGTACACAATTTTTTAGCTCTTTCGGATTTAAAAAGGCTAACAGGGAACTGCGGGTCAGTGGTTACTTTTTATGTACGCGTTATTCGCACAACGAAGCACTGAGGATTGAGGTAACATTGAAGCCTTAGAAACAAGAGTACACAAGGTTATTTGTTAAATAATATTATTTATAAACCAGTTAAAGAAATTCTACAGTATTTTTGTATTATATAACGCCCCGTTGGTCTTGTGGTTTAAATACCGGGCCAAGATCTCGGGGTCCCAGGTTCGAATCCCGGGTCGGGCAACAAAAAGTTTCGAATTTCCGAACGTTGCTCGGGTTTGTGATAACCAACCCGCATTTGGCAAGCGTGGTGATTATGCCAGTACACCCATCATTGCTGTGGTAACTTGAATTCAATGATGGAAGCCTATTTCCTGCAGTGGGATGATTATAGGCTATTACTTACTTAGTACTTACTTGTATTATATAAAACTAAAGAACAATTTATAATAATTTCTCATCGTAATAAATAGGGGTTAATAGAGTCTGGATTTGCATCAACCGATAAGTTGAATAAAAAATGATTTATTTAAAAAGAAACGCGTATTGAAACATGCATTGCCTTGTTGAATCGGTGAAGGAATTAAGGAGTATTGGATCAAATAGAATCTACATTACTCGAGACGTTACAACATGTCGAGTAAAGGAGATTCTATATGATTATAAACGAAACTGTAGGCAGAAGTAACAGAGGACAATACAATTTTTAATACTAAAGCACACGCACACAAACGCCTTATTTTGCATGTAAGTATCTACTCTAACTCACGCACACACACTTAAGTTGCTAGTAATACATTTATCGACATACCCACTTGGTCACATGTTACAAATTACTTAATCTTTTTACCTACATCATTTCAGTACAAAAAGGTTTCTTAATTAGGTCCCAGAGAACAGGAGTTATGCTCTGATGCCTGAGCTAAGTAAATTAATACCCGGATATTCAGTTAATTAGACTTTCACCACTTCGGATAATAATATGTTAGTTGTTTGGAAGGGTAACACAAATAAAAAAGTTGCGTGCGTGCGTTGTTTGTGAGTGTGAACCTATACCATGTGTGCTATATTATCTCGTTGTAGTACTCTCAGCTTCATTACCTGCACTAAAAATATTTAACTAATCTTTCTCTTTTTAATAGGGTATGACAGATTAACTAGATTTGGTAATGACAAAAATTTAAAATATTTTTCATCACACCATCTCGGAAAGAGTACTTTTGCTCTTCGATATCTGAGTGCAAAAGCGGTTTTTATTCGCTAGAGGATAAAGTAAATTTGAATTTAGAACATCGCGTGCACTAGGTATGTGATTTCAAAACATCATTAAACCTATTTACTTTCATCTCCATGGTGCCGTATTTATCATACAACTTTTTTTTAATTTGTTAAAAACTCAGACTCTTAACCTCCTTGGTGTATTTTTGTTTTCAATTTGCTTTGCGCTCGCCATTTTGTTTTGAATTCGTATTGTTATAAATAAGAAACTTGAAAACAAGTAAAAAAAAAAACGAGAATGAGTTTATTTCTGTAATACTTACATATCATAATGTTGTAGTAAATATGTACCTAAACTGAAATAAAAGTATCTTGTGATTGTAAATGTTTTATTTTGCAGTTAGTTATTTCCTCGCTAAGGGGGGATGAAAAGTTACGTGTTGCACTCGAGTGCAAAGATTTTTCACCTTGTGCTCTTTTAATTCCCTCGCTAACGCTCAGGATTCTAATTTTTTAATCACTCGTTGCTTCTGATTTCCACAAAACATAAAACAATTGCTGTTTGCGTACTTTAATACTCGTAGTTAGTTTGGGAACAGAGAGGGATGTAGGATGTGACGTTGTCCACATTTATTTATTTATTATTTATTTATTTATAACAATATAAGCTAATATAGGTGCTGCAGCGAAAATAAAATGACCATGCATGTAACTTTGCTCTTAGCTTCTCGGGAATCAAACTCAGACCGTCTTTATTCTCATTTATTTATTTAAAAAAAGTTTCTCGGTCTTATCACCACTGAACAAGTAATCACTAGGTCTCGTCAAACTTGTTAAGTCGTTGAGAAAATGGAATTGACTCGAGAAAATTCAAGAGCGATGATTTATTATGACTTTCGAAGTGGTTTAACACAAAAACAGTGTGTTGACCGGATGATTTCTGCATTTGGTAATGAAGCCCTATCCAAAACCACAATTTATCGCTGGTTTGCTGAATTTCAACGTGGACGTGTCAAGCTCAGTGATGATCCCCGTCAAGGTCGTCCAAAAACTGCAGTCACCCAAGAAAACGTTGATGCTGTGCGTAAGCTGATTGAGGAAGATCGACATGTGACATACCGCGAAATTCAGGCAACTTTAGACATTGGCATGAGTCAAATACAAATAATCTTGCATGAACAATTAGGTGTAAAAAAGTTGTTTTCCCGATGGATACCGCATTCGCTCTGTGAAGAGCAAAAAGCGGCTCGCGTTACTTGATGCGTCAGAACTCTCGAAAGATTCCACGCAGGATCCTCAAATGCTGTATACAACATCGTATCAGGTGATGAATCCTGGATATACGCGTACGAACCCGAAACAGAAAACCAGTCACGAGTTTGGGTGTTCGAAAATGAGTTAAAGCCAACAAAAATTGATCGTTCACGAAATTTTGCAAAAAAAATGGTGGCCACGTTTGTCTATAAAACCGGCCATGTTGCGACTATTCCTCTTGAGGGACAAAGAACGGTTAATGCAGAATGGTATGCTAGCATTTGTTTGCCACAGGTCGTTTCTGAACTCCGTAAAGAAAACTGCAACCGCCGCATCATCCTCCATCACGACAATGCGAGTTCTCACACCGCGCATATAACAAAAGAGTTTTTAGAGCAAGAAAACATAGAATTATTAGACCATCCGCCGTACAGCCCCGACCTAAGCCCTAATGATTTCTATACTTTCCCTAAAATAAAGAATAAATTGCGTGGTCAGAGATTTTCATCACCTGAAGAAGCTGTGGACGCCTACAAAACGGCCATTTTAGAGACCCAAACTTCCGAATGGAATGGTTGCTTCAATGATTGGTTCCGTCGTATGGAAAAATGTGTCAAATTTCGCGGAAAATACTTTGGAAAGCAATAAATACACTTTTAAATAGTAATGTTGTGGCACTTCCTTGATTCCCGAAATTTTCAGTGCCGCCCTCGTAGTACTAAATGACTAGCTGTTGCCCGTGACGCGTGCAATTATTATTTAAATTTAATAATATCCTACGATAACTGTAAATGTATTTTCGGGATAAAAAAAACTAGCCTATGTGCTTAACCAGCCTATAACCTACCCTATTTGCCTAATTTTATGCAGATTCATCAAACAATCAAACAAACATAAACATTTATACTTCATTTAAGTCAGATAAGTTATTTTGTCCTACCTAGTATTATCTACCTAGAAATATGAGGCATGTAAGAATGATTATACTTGCGAAAAACACTGGTTCTCTATTACTCCCACTACTCGAATATCTCTTAATGTTAAAAATCTGCATTAATTTCCAAAAACTGTCGGTTCACTCTGTTTTTACTTTATATAAGCCAGTCCTTTTTGAATAGAGGTCAAAATAGGTTTTGGAAGGGGAGTGCAGTAGTTATTTAATGGGAATATGCTGTTGGATGATTTTAGAACCCTGCAAAAACCAGGGTATTTAAGCTCTACAAATCCCCTTTTAAGGTTTCTAATTCCTTTTAAAATAAAAGCTCTATTTACTTTTTGGTAAAAGTTTTCGTTGTAACTACGAAATTTTGTAGTTTGTAGGTAGGAAAACACCATTGTTTTGCTTTGTCCATACAAACACAACATAATCCGAAGATGGTGTATTAAAAAAAATCACTGAATGTTGTAAACATTAAAAATATAATACATTACATTTCACATTGAAAAGTAATCTACCCAAATATAATAAAATAGTTTAATGAACTGTAACCCGACTACGAATATGCAATGCAATGATTTAATTACACAGTCACTCTGTATATTTGCTGTATTGTTTAAATATTGTACTCAAAATTATGTCTTTTTTCATTTGATACAGAACTCGTAATGACTGCAATTTTATTTTTCGAGCTACCCCAATATATTGTTGTATATTTTGCCATGTAGCTTTAAGAGAAAACACTGCGGGCGAGAGAAATGAAAAATTGGTATTTGTAAAATCTATTGCTGTCGCTCAGTGCCAAACGCCTTTACCGCAGAGTGTGATAGAGACATCTGCTTCTTGGTCCGATAATACCTACTAAAAGCACACCAAATCAACGTTTCGTAGTCCAGTCCCCCGATTACTTTTCCAAACCTAGACCGATTTTAATACTTTTTTCATTAAAAATTAAAAAAAAACTTTGGCCGTGTTCGTATGTTCTCTTTTTTTAATAAAATTTAGCCAAATTTGTTTTCTGGATGCTTGAACACAGCGGAAAAACTGGCGAATTTTTTGGATTTTTGAGGGCTCATATCTTTTTTATTAATTCATTTATAAAAAAACAGAAAACATAGAAACATGCTAATGGTGGCCATAGATTTTTGTAATAAAATTTATTGCTCTACTGGCTTAATCCAGGGAGAAAACAGGGGACTACGTTTGTATGGAAAAACGGTCCTTGTATTTCCTTTTAATGCTATGTTCGATACTTACCTCTTTCACCAAAATCGGCTCAGTAGTTTAGCCGCAAATGTGGAACCCACATATACACATAGACTGCTAAAATCATAACACTTTCTTTTGGCTTTGCCGTAGTCGGTAAAAAAGAGGTATCTACCTAAATACCGCACTAGCGCGCGGCAAATGCCATTTGCTCATATTGTGCTGACAATAGTGACCGAGTTTCTTGCGCTGCTTCCTCTCGGCACTAGCCCAGACTTGTCCCGAAGCAGTGGTAGGTTTAATATTGGGACGTGTAAAAGCGCCTCCTGGGGCCTATTTGCAGAAATAAAACTGATTTTAACTGATTTTAACTGTGTCCATTGACACAGTGCAACTTACGGCTTCTGTCTCTGATTTTGCCGTCCAGAGAAACAAAGACAGAAGTTGTTTTCTATCTCCGATATGCCAAAACTGAAGATAGATAGGTTATTAGGACCGGCCGTTAGTGGCATCATGTTAACGGTCTGTGAAGCCTCTATATTATTACGCTCTTATAAATTAAAATAGCGTATTGTGTCTCGAACGTGTTAAAGCAATTTAGCAACATACGCACACATGCATTCCTTTAGAAGTAAAAGCACATTTGAACGTGTAGGTAGTTCGGCTGATCAAACTCTAATCGGCGCGCGTTAGGAAAAAACATAACTAATAAAAATAGACATATTTTTGCCAAAAGGCAACGTAGGTAGTTTTTTTGCTTTTTCCACCAAATGATCTAAATCAAATTTTAAAAAGTTATTGATTTTGATTTACGAATAAAATTATAATGTATAACTTAGTTAATGAACTTTCTTTCTTCTTATTAAAATAACCCCATCACAATAAACTATACAAAGTAAAAAATAAAAATGATATTTCACTTTCAGTTTTTTAAGTTCATTAAAAGATCGTTGCTAAATCGGGGACCGCACGTGTTAAAAAATAGCTAGGTCAAATAAATAAAAATAGGTACCTACCTACCAGTTTTTAATCGTACGTCTGGACTTAGTTTATTTACTTAGCCATCCCCTGACTCAGCGACGCTCATTTTCAAAATATTTGAAGTTTTTTTATATGCACTGTGATTTGATAGATATTTCGACTCTATAGACATAATGGCGAAATTTGTCGTTTAATGAAGAACAGAGGGAATCAAAGGAAATATTATTTACTAGCGACCCGTCCCGGCTTCGCACGGGTGCAATGCTGATACTAAACACACTATAAAAAACTGTGAACGTTGTATATAAAAAAAACATAGTGGCCCGCTCCGGCTTCGCACGGGTATGAAATATGTCACTGAAAAAATGATTAAATTCGATCCAGTAGTTTTGATTTATTCATTACTGCCCGTGGCCCGCACGTGTTAAATTTGGAGTAAAACAATTCCCCTTTCCCTAATACCATGAAGATTTCCTGCTGTCTTTGGAATATCTAAATTCCGTGCCGCCGCCGCCCTGGCCGGCCTACCGCCGCAAACGCTACGTCCCGTGATTTTTAAATCTGTAATATCTTCGAAAATATTTATTTAAATCATATTCTGTAAAGAGCCATATAGATCAATATTAAATCAACAATGTATTTAAAGTATTTAATTGGATAAGGATTAATGCTGTATTGGTTAAAATCGCTTCGAAAATTAGCCATTATTTGTCGTAAAAAGTAAATGACAAAAAAATGATATTGTGGGATATCCATAACAGATAGACATACACCATCGCGGAGTTTTCTGTAGACCTTTTCAATATGTACAATACTTAGTACATTATTTTGATAAATTTCGTAGGGTTTAGCCTGTGTTTGCAATGTAAGCGGAAAAAAATGTGAATATTTACGACATCATAACAGTATTTCTCCACTATTTAATGGATGTTATTATACATACGAACCTTCCTCTTGAATGACTCTATCTATTAAAAAAAACCGCATCAAAATCCGTTGCGTAGTTTTAAAGATTTAAACATACAAAGGGACATGGGAAAAGAAAAAGCGACTTTGTTTTATACTATGTAGTGATAATGTAAATCTAATCCACAGCATATATTATTATATATAATCTAAATCTAATCTAAATCCACACCATATTTAAATAAATGGACACGTCATTTTGTTAAATCCGTAGTAGTAGGTACTTATCTTCAACTTATCATTCAACATAAAGAAAAAACCTGTAAAAGTTAGCTATAGATTTATGTAAACCGTCCCACACTGCATTATACATGACTTATCTGTTGATCGATATGATTCCAGTTTTAGAACGAAAAGCATAGACCTAAACATGATTTTTCTGATTGACTTTCAGCTTTATTTTTAAAAACTGGAAACAAAAACCTTACAATTAACGTCAGTCAGTAAGTTAGCCGAATACAGCAACAGCAACAGTAAGCAACTGCCAACCACGATTCGGACATCTTTTGTGTTGCTATCTGCTACATCTTTTCATGCTCTCCTCAACAGCGGCTGTATTTTTTTTTAAATCGGACAAAATAAATTGGGGTAGCTTTTAAATTGGACCGCTCGTGTCGGTCGGATGCTGTCGCTCGAGAGCTGCACAGGTGTGGGATTGCACGTGGACGGTTATTATTACAATTATTTTCATTCTTTACTTGATAGCCCGCACTGAGAGAAATAAGGTGCTGTGGAAATGACACCCGATATTTTAAGCTGGTAGTTTTGTTTTAACGTGCCGGCTGTGGTGCCGGTAACTAATAATATTCCTTCTCTTTCCGTGGGTGTCGTGAAGGGCGACTAAAGAAAAACTGCCAGACGAAAACAGGCCGTCTTCCATCCAAAATTGTTTAAACTGCTATCGCGATCGCGTGGCGAATTTGGCGAAATTCACCTTTTGAGGCCTGCGTCCAGCCGTGGACAAAAAAACCCGGTGATGATTTTGAATTTGATTTTTCGACCTGCAGTTTCCAATCAAGATTAAACCTAATGTGATGACGCGACTATTGCTTTTTTCTTTGGACAATCTCCAGTTTAACTTTAAATAAGATAGTTTACATTAATCTATTACAAATTATCGTAAACCTGGCTTTCACCATATATACAAAATAAATGTATAGAAAATCGTTTTATCTGTTAAGATTTTAATGAAATTAATAAGGATTTGACGTTAAATAGATATAATTATAGTAAAACAAAAAAACACGCAACAGTTAAGTTTATTTTAGGTTAGTACCCAACACCGAAGATTAAACGCTTAATTTTTGGGGTTCCGTAGGTACCTCAAAAGAAAAAACAGAAACACTTTTCGATCACTTTCTTTCCCTCAGTTCGTTCGTCCGTCTATCTGTCAAGACTGTTCATCTCGGCAACCATAGATTTAATATCTATGTCGGCAACCAACGCGTCAACAAGGATGCAGTCCCTTGAAGCTTTGTTAAAATCTAACTTCTAAGTCAAGGCAGTTAATTGCGCAAAAAAAGGTATATTTTTATCTTTAATTGAATCTTATAATATAGTTTGACATAATATGTCGGCAACCAACGCGTCAACAAGGCTGCAGTCCCTTGAAGCTTTGTTAAAATCTAACTTCTAAGTGAAGGCAGTTAATTTCGCAAAAATAAGGTACATTTTTATCTTTAATTGAATCTTATAATATAGTTTGACATAATTATAATTTGTAATTGCACGCTATTTATATATGGCTGAAAAAGCTGAACCATGCTATTATATTGACCACCACAATGTACCCTTTTTCAAAAGCAAATAAATCATTTCATTTCATATAGGTTTTTTTTTTATTTTTTATTAATAGGACAACTTACAAAACATACACAAGATTATAGTAACGTACACTTGTTATTAGAAGACATGATTACAGTGCTGTTTTAATTATAAGTTGCCACGGCATGCAATGAATACAGGAAATAAAAATTAAAAATTATACATAAATACTCAAAAATTTTAGAGCTATTAAAATTAAAATAATCAAAAACCAATTGAACCCGTCCGGAGTCCGTGCATCTTCAGTATCTATAAGTCAGTGAGAGATAGCGAGTATGAGTTTATGTGTGAGATTGCGTGTGTAGTAACGTGTACGTAGCCTCGGATGGATGACGCGGGTGTGGGAGCAAAATTAAATTACAAAGTGTGTTTTAGGGTTTTTTTTTTTTGTTTTTATTGATTGTGTGCTCTATTTATGGTGTAATATTAATAATACGAGTAATTAATTATTATTTTTTTAAATTTTAAATTATTTTTTAATTATTGATCCTATTTTTTCATTTAAATATATATTTTTTTAAATGTGATTTATATTTTGGTAGGTTATATCTAAAGATATCACAGTTAGAGAGCTTTTGCAAGGAGTTATAAGATTTTTGCAATCGTGGGATTGGGGAATTGAGTCCAAGATTAGTGCGTGAAGGGGTGGAAGAAAATAAATAATAAATAAAATAAATAAATATTTAAGACATGCCTCACTGGGCCACACTGAGCCATCTAGTCCCAAATTAAGGTACTATTAAGTACCCTGTCGTATGGGGTACTAGACAGCCGATAAACTTACTTATATACTTTTTTTGTAAATACATACTTATAATACATAGAAAACACCCAGACCAGTACAAACAGACATGTTCATGCACACAAATGTTTGTACTGTGCGGGGATCGAACCCGCGACTCATGGCTCAGAAGCAGCGTTAACTACCGCTGATCCAAATGGTCGTCAAGAAAAGAGCATGTATCTTCCCTTACGGGGCAATTTTAGGGGGATATTGAAATTAATTTTACTTAAAAATTGAGGATAGTCAGTAAGACCATTTACAACTTTGTAAAGAAGTATTTGATCTAGATATTTCCTACGATGCTTAAGGCTTTGTAAGCAAAAGTATTTTAGACGGTCATCATATGAGTGAAGTTTCTTTGCTTTTTTACAATGGTACGCTAAGTGATATAGGAAACGCTTTTGTATGCGTTCAATCGTATTGCAGTGTACTTCATAGAATGGAGACCATACGGAACTACTATACTCCAAACCTGATCTGACTAAGCTGTTATAGATGCTTACCTTTGTTGAAACATTTCTAAAATCTTTACAGTTCCTTATCACAAATCCTAAACATTTATAACCCCTACTAGTTATATTTTCAATGTGCTTGATGAATGCAAGTTTCTCATCAAATGTGACACCTAAATCTTTTACTGTCGTAGCATTTTTGATTGGCTTGTTATGAAGTTTGTACACATAAGTGTCAAACGTCCTCTTTTTATTTCGAGAAAAGTGAATGTGGTAACACTTATCGATATTAAGAGCCATTTTATTGGTTAAACACCACTCGTTAAGTCGATTTAAATCTTCTTGAAGCAGAATTACATCAGAAAAACATTTGATGGATTTCGCAATTTTGAGATCATCTGCATATAAGTAACTTAGGCTATTTAAAAAGCAGTTGGTGATGTCATCGATGAAGATAGTAAAAAACACCGGGCCAAGGTGAGAACCCTGTGGAACACCCGAGGGAGCCGAGAACGGTTCAGAAACAAAGCCATTAACAACTACTTTAAACAAGCGGTTGTTTAAGTACGATGCACACCATTTTAAGAAACTATTATCAATGCCAAAAGAAGATAACTTTTTAAGAAGAATTTTGTGATCCACTTTGTCAAATGCCTTAGAGAAATCTGTATAAACTACATCTACGGGTATACGTTTATCGATTGATAAAGTAAGATCATTATAAAAAGAGACAAGGTTTGTTGTTGTAGAACGACTTTTGTAAAAACCATGCTGACTTGCCGAAATAAGTGGTTTGATGTGCCAAGAAATAATAGGACATAACAATGCTTCAAACAATTTAGCAAAAATGGGCAATAGAGAAATAGGCCTATAGTTTGATGCTGCTTCAACATCTCCAGATTTATAAACAGGAACAACTAGAGCTGTTTTCCATGCTTCAGGAAATGTACCGAAGTGTAATGATTTATTGAAAATATATTGTAATGGGTACGATAAAAATTTTGCACAATTGTGAGCAAAAATTGCCGGTATGCCATCTGATCCCGCCCCTTTGTTTTTATCTAGTTTTTTGAGACCTGTAAAAACCTCTTCTTCGGAAAAGGCAACGTTTGTCAAGATATTAGATGATTTGTAAGTTAGATTAGTGGTTTGATTTGCAGTAACTTCATTTAAAATTGAAGGGCTATTATAGACCGACGCGAAGTAGGATGCCAATAAATTGCAGGTTTGAGGGCCAGAAGAAGATTTCTCAGAGCCGAAATATATACTCGAAGGGAACGAATTTTTTTTAGATTTTTTTTGCTTGATGTATGTCCACAATAGTTTTGGATTACATTTTATAGAATTTTCTATCTTTTCCAGGTATTCATTGTAACATTTGCTGATAAGGGCCTGGCTTCGTTTTTTAAGTAATAAAAAAGAAATGTTATCTAACGGGTTATGATATTTTAAAAATCGTTTACGTAACTTGTTTTTTTCCTTTAATAAATTCCTAAGATCCCGAGAAAACCATACAGGTGGCGACTTATCAGTTCTGAGCCTAATCGTTGGAACAAATTTCTTAATAACTTTATTTAGTAATTTATAAAACATTTCTACTGTTTCATCGAGAGAAGCGCAAGTCAAAAACAATTCATCCCAATTTATTTTCTCTAGGTGTTCACAAATTTTTTCATAGTTTCCTTTATAAAAATTCTTTCTTGGCGCATTATGGTTTGCTTGTAAATATTCATTATTATTTTTATTTTTATGGGTTGACTGAATTGAGAATTCGAAAGGAGGGTGATGTGAATCCACATTAGTGATAGGAATATTAGCTTGCCCTAAACCAAGAATAGGTTCAGTTGTTAGAACTAAATCCAAAGTCCTATTGAGATGGTTTTGTACGTGGTTGTACTGATTGAGTCTATGTAGCGCGATAAAATCCAAAAAAGATCTATTAATAGAATTGCTCTTGACTGAAATTCCTTCTAGTGGTTGACCCGGGCAACCAGACCACGAGATATCACCCAAATTAAAATCGCCACATATCAAGACATTATCAGAAACTTCCAAGGCATTATTAGTGTTCTCGAGAAAGTGTTCAAAAATGTGTTGTTGCGTAGGAGATGGAATATAAGCAGCGCAAATATTTAAGCTTTTGGATTTATTTATATGAATTTTTACCCACAAATCCTCACACCTACTTTCAAAATTAGTCAATCTAACAGAAGGAATGTTGCGTGAAACGGCCACTAAAACTCCACCTCCATCTTTTGATTGATGAAAACCGGACGATTCCCTATCTCTTCTGTAAACTACATAATTATTACCAAACAATTCTGAACTGCTAATACTACTGTTGAGCCACGTTTCACATAATATTATAATATCATGCTCGTTGGTGATTGTATTTTTATAAACGTTAACAGTCTTTGTTCGTAATCCTCTTACATTTTGTAAATAAATATTAATTGTATCAGACATAGATTGAGAGTTAGATAATGGAAACAAGCTATTCTTGAATTAAGCAGAAATATTACGCCGCTCAGCTAAGCTTTTTCAGGATATCCATGTTTTTTACGTAGACTGACTCTGACGTTTCCGTTTTTCGTACGTAAATACGCCCACCTCGAGTCCAGACAAACTTGTAATTCATATCCTTGGCACGAATCCTGGTAGCAGCATGTAGGGACTTATTTTCGGGTGAAAGATTCTCAGTCACATACACTGGAAGCTTGCGATTGTTAGCAATACCCAGGTGGCTTGAGTTCAGCTTATTATCCTGGTGGTCCTTGTTGTACTTTATTACCGCAGCCAGGTAGGAATCCCGAGTACGTGGTGTATCGAATTTCACCAGTATAGTCCGGGGGCGTTCGCTCGATGGATTATGTTTGGCAATCCTTGAACAGTAGAATATCTCCTTATCACTGATTTTCATATTAGTTACAGTGCCGATCTGCTTTACGATGTTAACGACATTTTCACTTTTGTACTCTGGAACACACTGAATTTCCAGGTTTGTAGCACGAGACAATTGATCAATAAGACATAATCGTGAAGACAAGTGGTTGAGGTCTGATCGAAGCTGCTCATTTTCCTTCTTTAGGGATTTTAATTCATTATTTGTTAATGACATATTAGAATTTAAGGTATCAAACTGGTTACTTAAAAAGGTAAGCGACTCTTTAAAATCCTTTATTTGTTCTGATATTTCAACAAAACGTGTATTCAAGGTAGTGTTAAAGTCTTTCGTAAACTCTTTTAATGCGTCACGCAATTCATCACGGATGATATCTTTTATAGAATGCGGAGAAGTTTCGGAAAATGACACTGGAGTAGATTTACTACTCGAGCCCTCTTGTTTACCTTTGCGGCGAGTAACGTTGAAAAAACACTCCGTATTATTTGTCGGCGTAGATGGGCGCAACACTGGTTCATTCGTGTTATCACCTTTTTTTTGTTTACATAGACAATTAGGACAAAGCCATTTGCTCCCAGTGTGCGAAGTGGGTGTAACTGCATCCTTAGCCGTAAAGTTAAGGCACAAAAAATGATAAAATTGCATGCATCGGTGACATTGCAAATGTTGATCGTCGTTAAGTATTATTTCTTGACACGCCGCGCATTGACTCATAATTTACCTGCGATGTGCAACAGGGACAGCAATTATGCGGAGACTTCTCTTATCGCAGCGGTGAGGGGGTCCCCGCGCTAACAGGTCCTGTCCGAGTCAGCTCACAGAGGAACACAACACACAGAACACTGATCAAGTTAAAGTAGCGTTTATATTAATTAACGTTAGATAGGTGTTTAAATGCGTCGATATTATTAATTTGCGAGTTAAAGAGATACGCGTCTGCTTCCTGAGAGTGCGATCGTTTTAATATGATCTAAATTTATAGGTAAGTTTTCGTTGATCCTGAACTATGCAATTTGGCATGTAATAACGTCTTAAACAAGTATAGAGGAAAATCCGAATACTTTGCATTTGTAATGAAATCATGAAATTATTCCGGAAAACTAGGGAATACTCGATTCCCGAACTATCTATAATAGGTACCTACAAATTTGTACAGAACCATCGGTGGTCCAACTCGTACTTGCCGTTTTGCTTCCTCGTTTGAGTTAAATATAGACGTTAAGCTACTTATTATGTAGTATGACGACCCAGTTGCTGTATTCGTACGATGGTCCGCCTACCACTACAAAGGCCCCTGGTTCGATTCCCGGTCGAGTGAAATATGTGTGGATGAGGTGAGGGTTTCGTGATTCAAACCAATCAGAACGCACGTTAAATCGTTATTACTGGCTTCTGTCGCGAGGTGGATGGCGTAAAACGTCTCGTCGGGGGATGGGATACCAGACTTCCTTTGTGGGTTAATCATACGATCCGAAGTAGATTGTTTATATAAATTTCAGGAATTTGGTTACAGCAGACACTCGTTTCAATAATTTTCGCTATTACGCTCAACATTAATGAATTTTATTTTCATGACTTATTATGAATAAGTATGATTAAAACTAACTTATCATCGGCCCACACTGGTCTATTGCTGGACATAGATTATTTCAAAAGGATGGAATGGCGATCACGAAGACGCTGCTGTCCTGTCTGTTGTTACTGACGACACTCTATAAACGAGAAGGCGTGGTGGTGCTTCTATTTTGAGCACCGCAAGGTTTAAGATTAATTAATTTAGTAAATGCACAGACAACGGCAGGTCAACCTACTTAAAAAGTTAAACATCATTGTATTGCTTTTCCACTTTAAGTCCAACTGGTAGAGATCATGTATGTTGTAGGGATATTGATAAAGTGTGACATTATAATTTCACTAGTGACATTATAATTACACTGATTATTGTCAATCGTTAGCATTATTCACAATGGGGGCTATCGCTAGTGAATTTGCCACTAGAGGCGCTAGTGTCGCGTGAGGTCCAATATCATTCACTTTGTACTGGTTTTAGCGGAATTTGTTGCATAAATTATAATTTCTTTAATTTACCTGCTGGAAAGTGATCTCCTTCGTAAAATATCGCAAATATGGATTATTTGGCGATTAATGTGAACGCTTTAAAAGCGGAATTAAGAAAAAGCGCAAAAATAGGCGGCCTCAAGAGCAACTATTTCAGAAGTTAGTTTGTTGATATCAAGATAGTTATTTATAAACAATATAACCTTAATTAGATTCAAGATATAACACTTTGTTTCGGCGCCAATCGCCTTTGACAGCTAATACCTCCGGACCTCAGTCTACAGTGGCGCCAACTGGTGAGCAAAGAAACGGTAGTCCCCATTTAACGGGCTAGTTTCGGTGCCATTATAATTCCCTAGACCGATACAGTAAAATTTTAAGGCAGTGATATTTTGACAATAACACTGGTTTAAGAAAGCCGTTAGATTATCAGAGCGATCGCTAATAAAACGAAAAACCGGAGCTCAGTGAAATTAATTGTGAAAATTTGTTGTTTTGTGGTAAGTTGACGTGCTGTTGTCTGTTAATTACTTTTAACAACGCACAAAAAAAAACAACGCTCAATCAAAATAGTGCCCTTGAAAAGAATAACGATATCTAAACTCTCAGTTTGTTAAATTATTAAAACCGCAAGCAGTCCTAAAATACGAGTAGTACAGAAAAGAAAAACCTTGAACGGCTGTATGACACGATTTTGTAAAATAGCTTAGATTAGACCAATAAAAGAGAATTGCTTTTACGTTATGGCTCCGAGCGGGAAGCTTTGTTATTGGTCACAATTTCTTTAATATTGTTACCACTCCTAGTGACTTACTGAAAGCTAATCGATGGAGGTTTTGCGCGGGAAAGAAGAAATCAATGGTAAATTCCTTAATAATTCCGCTGAAAATTCCGGCATTGGAATGTGTATGTAGTGAGTTTCATAAGGTTTAGTGGTATTATTTAATAAAGCAACAATATAAAAATGTATGGCTCTATAGAAATATACATCGTATCGGCATAGGAGCGAAGTAGTTTTGCCATGAAAATAATTTAATCAGATTGAAAAGCACTGGTTTTGGACCTTGAATCCTGAATTAAGCGGTTTTTTTTTTGTAAGAAAAGTTTTGTGATATTCATTAATAATAATGCTTCATTCTACAAAATCAATGTAGCCCAAAGAATAAATCAAGAGTCGCAGATTTTAGGCAGTCGTACCATCATCATCATCATAATTATTAGTCGGGTGCGTCTCATGTGATATAAAATCATTATTTTGATATAATCAAACTTTAATAACGATTACTTTACTTAATGATTACTTTACATAACATACAGTTTATTTAATACTATTTAGTATAACATTCAAAACAAATAAAACATTTTGGAATAAAACTCATTTTATATATCGTTCATTTGTTATAAATTTGTTTGTTATGCGCATCATTTCGTATATAATGAGAGCAAAACAAATGCATGCATGCTGCTTGCTTGCATGCATGCAATGATGATTGCCTGCAAGCATGCTGCTTGCCTTAATGCATGGTTGCTTGCCTGCATACATATTGTATGCTTGTTAGGCAAATATGCATGCATGTAGGGCAGCATGCATGGATGCAGGCTACCCTGCATGCATGTATATTTGCCTGCTTACGTGCATGCATACCTCCTTGCCTGCGTATTTATGGCATTTCGTACTATTAAAGATTCGGAAGTTGTTGATTTTCCCTTTTTACTTTAACAGGCTTAGGACCGTAAGAATAGAAAACTATGTTGCGAAGTATATTTTCAGGTGAAAACTTGACCTAAATTTTTAACCACATAAATCAACTCAAAATACGATACTTAACGCCCTTAAAATTTTTTGAAAGTGATGAATAAGTCACCTGTATATTATATACAGGCTAACATTTTAACCACCTTCCTTAATATCAATCTACGAGACAAAAAACAAATGACGTATATTTTTCTTTTGGCATAGCCCAGTACAAAAATGTCAAGATGACAAAATGATACAAAAATGACTTAGAAAATGTCCACCAAAAATCTAAAATTGTTTGATTCGACCGCCTAGCAACACATTTTTTACAGGTTGCGCATCTCATTCATTCATTACGATACTATTCAAAGGTTTTTGATTTTCTCTTTATACCTTAACAGGTCTAAAACCGTAAAAATTCAAAACTATATATCGAAAAATATTTTCGGGTGAAAACTTGATTTACATTTTTTTACTTCATAAATAGGCTCTAAGTACGATACTGAACGCCTATAACATTTTTGGAAAGTGGTTAAAATTTCATCCTGTATGTTGTAGGGATATTGATAAAGCTGTGACATTAATAATTTCACTAGTGACATTATAATTACACTGATTATTGACAGTCGTTTGCATTAATCACAATTTAACGGGCTAGTTTTAGTGCCATTATAATTCCCTAGACCGATACAGTAAAATTGCACGGCAGTGATATTTTGACAATAAAACTGGTTTAAGAAAGCCGTTAGATTATCAGAGCGATCGCTGATAAAACGAAAAAACCGGAGCTCAGTTGGTACCGAAAACGGACCAGTTTTCGGTACCAACTGAGCTCCGGTTTTTTTCGTTTTATCCGATTGGTCACTGTAGTACTTTCGTAACTCTGTGTCTAAATCTTTCCGCACCACAATTTCCCACTTTTTTCCACTTGAATTTGATGTATCTGACGATTGAAACACTTCCAAATGTTCACGATCACTGATTTCGAAGATCTCACTAGAATAATCAAGTAAATATGTCATAAAAACACCAAAAATATGATATTAGAAAAGGCACGCTCCAATGTTGACCAATCAGAACACGCGGGGCTCCCACCGCAAACTCAACTCATAATAAACCTAGATTTATTACAATATCACTATTTAATTGCGGCCTAGTGAAATTACAATATGACTGAAAAGAGCCCGTGAAATCATACGAACCAGTTGTCATTGACAATAATCAGTGTAATTATAATTTCGTGAAATTATAATATCACGTCTTTGACAAAATCCCTGCGCCATATACACATATCGTTTAATAACATTGTATTTACATAACCCATAACGACATATAAAAAACTATTTTGACACCAAAAGTTATGGGAAAGTACTCGTATCCACAAGTAAATAACTAAAAAATTTCAATTACATGAAATTATCTTTCTGAGTAAGCTTCTTAGCCGCTTCACTGAATGCATTGAACCTAGAGAAATTATACCCAGTTTTCTTATTCTGTTATTAAAATGTCTGTAAAATAAATGGGTTTATATTTCCAATAAATAATGCAGTTATTAACATCACTTTGATAAAATTATTGATAAGGAGTTTTATTTTTTGACAATGTTTGTGTAGTTACGGTTAATCATTCCATAGCAGTGCAATGGCCTCCATCATTGAATTCAAATTGGTTGGTGATTAATGTTTGTGATTAACAAGCAAATAAATATTTCCGCTAAGTACTATTTGAATCTCAGAATACAGAAAGATTTGAATCTTTTAAATACAGTTTAAATCTACGCGTGTTTTTACGTTTACTAAGAGTTGAATTCTCTCATTTTTTGACTAACTTGAATAAAGGAGAGTACGGAAATTCGATAAGAACTTTAATGATTTCCATTGAATTATTGCAGATGAGCGTATTTTGGTTAGGGTGTGTTAGAACTGTTGAGCACAGCAAAAAGCCAACTGGTGGCGGCACCAGTTTATAAATGTCATTGTATATTATGTTTACCTCATTAAAAAAAGGTAAAGTGGTCACTATCTATAGGGAGTCAAACAAATGAAGGAGATTATTTGTTAAAATTCTTCAATTATAATAATTTACAGTATTTCTCTAATAATATAACGCCCCGTTGGTCTAGTGGTTTGAATACCGGGCTAAGATCTCGGGGTCCCGGGTTAGATCCCCGGATCGGGAAAAAAATAGTTTCGAATTTTCGAATATGGCCCGGGTTTGTGTTCACCAACCGCATTTGGTAAGTTTGGCTTTTTTTTAATTTATTTCAGGCAACAGAGTAAAAAAATACAGGCCCATAAAATAAATACCTTACAGACTAAAGCACATACAATAGACCAAGATAAATTACACTATAAACACAAGATTATACCTACCTTAACCCATCAGCTATGGTAACTTGAATTCAATGATGGAGGCTTTTTCCCAGTGCAGTGGGATAATAATAGGCTGTTACTTTTACGATTACAGTATTCCTCTGATCGTACCAATATTAAATAACATGTAATTCACATACAATATTACTAGTGCAAAGGCTGAGTTAACAAGACAACGAGTAATCATTTAAGTTTGCTTATTGACTTAACCAGACCGCATTTTTTTATTTAACGCACAGAAAAGGGATGTACTTATTTACACAATCTTACATATAGATGCCTACCATACCTTACCATACACTATCATCACTCTTACTTGTGTGTATTAACACATAATATAAATATCAATCATGCATTGCATTCATATCAAAATTTGTATAGAGAATGTAGAGATAGATTTTCACGAAGTCATCGTGGTATCTTTAGCGGGAGCTTTGGGAAATATAAATATTTTACTGAAGCTACTTTTCCAGAAGACGTGTGAGCATATTAGGTATTGCTAAAACAACCAAGGTCTACCTGAACTTGTTTTCATAAGTTAAACAGAAGCTGGTTACGTAAGTGGTCATCTTAATTGTGACACTGGATATTCACATATTTACCCTGTATATTTAGTACTTACAAATCCTGCTATATTTAATTTGCTAAAACATATCAGCAAAAGACTAAATAAATAAATCTAAAGAGCAAGTTTGTTTTAAAGTACCTAACAAATTTTCATTACAGAAACTTAAAAAAAATCGGTTATTTTGTGCTTATAAGAATAATACCGGTACCTACTCGTATGCGAAGCCACATTATCAGGTAAAGTGAAAATTCCACAGGAATCAAAATAAGTTTAAGTCCAAAATTTTGCATGCTAGCCAAGTCTTACACAAATTTAGGGAAGCCAGTCTGATTTAAATTGACACCTCAACCATATCTCCTAGTCGTTATGGTTTGCGTCCATGTGTTTCAATAATTTATGGTTTCTGGCTTCAATGAAGCTTTAGTTATGGGCTAGAGATACTACAATTGTACTTATGATATTTTCAGTTACCAGATTTTCATGCTGAAAATCCCATGTTCGACCTAGCGTGATGGATCGAACATAGAATAGGCATTCATATGATAGAAATCAGTAGTCGCTTACAGAGTTTAAGAATTGCTTAAAGTTATTTTTACAGAAAAATGGTCTGAGTTTACACTCGCTTTTTTACATCTTGCGAAAACGGTCGTTAGTAAAGGTTGACACGTTGCAAATTGCGCAGGATATGATTCTATGATTAAATTTTGAGCGCACCTACTAAGTCTACGCATGTTAATACAAATGTTACTTGCGATTTACAGACGATATTTATCATGATCTAAACGAGTTGGGATTATGCAGCGCGTGCTAGATAGCTAAGCTGTATTTTTAATCCTAGCCTGCATTTATATCGCGCTCCCAGTTATTATATCACGCTTCCCGGTTATATCAAGTCGTTGATGTTATGAACGTTAATTTCCCAGTTACTTCGCGGTCATTATATTTTATTACATTTTTTACTGTTTCTGCAACAAAAACCCTTTTTCACTCTCATCTGGGATAAAAACTTTTATATATCCTTTCTCATATTAAATTAAAATTAAATCGGTTTAGCAGATTAAGAAGAGGTAACAAACAGACAGTGTCACTCACAGTTATTGATATATTAATACTTATTATTTGAAAGTATAGATTTTACCCCACCTACATTGTATACAGATAATATCAGTTGAATTATAACACCTTAACCATCTCCATCATTATCAGCCCCACATCAGTCCACAGCTGGCTTAACATAGGCTTCTCCTAGTGTCGAATTTTACCACTATCGCCACGCTTGGCAGGCGACTTGGCAATCCCAGTTTGGCCATCGTGGATAGAAATGGCTGCTGCACGTCTGTCAAGGAGTTTACACTTCTTAAGTCGCAAGTACGATATTCTCGCGACATCTATTAGAACAGAAGGAGTGATGATGCTATTATTTTTATATATCTCTTACATTCAAAGTAAATTGTATTAAAATCATTTAAATAGGATTAATCAATGCCAGGTACAGATGTACAGATGTATACTTAGATAAGTAGGACCGCAAAATACATTTAAGGAAGAATGTTTAACTTAATAAATATGTATACAAAACACAATAAAACATCGGTAAAGAAATACGAGTTAGTTCAATTGATTTCGTCAAAGACGTTTAATAATAAACCTCTATAAAACGAGGTAACTAGACGGATTTATTTTTTATCTGTCGAGGCGCAAAGTAGCTTTTAAATAATGTTAAAAGTTACGACTTTGTGTGAATTTCTTTTTTTTCGTGGCGATATAACGAGGTAAGGGGCTCATTACGCGTTGAGTGATGGCGAAGATGCACGTCTCTCGCAGACAACCCACTTTGTAGGTAGCAACCTTGTTAGTACACTTGAAAGGTTTGACTCCAGTTGATGACACAAGTAAGGGAGGCCGGGTCCATTTGAAACCCGTATAAATTTAGAACGTATTTGTTTTTCCTTATGTGTACATCCTTCATAAAATACGTTCAATAACTGTTAAAAAAATATAATCTTGTTCACGCCAAACCGTCGCGCGAGACGGTGCGGCGCTTGCGTTCCGTTGATTTAAAAAAAACTACAGGAATAGAGTCCAGCACGTTTAGTGCGCTACATACAGCTAACTTTGGGCCTATATGTCAGAAAGTTAGTAACATAAAGTGTAATAAAATTTACTAGCCCAAATTCGTAAGCAAAATTCAACCACTTGGAAACCTAATATCTATGGTTTGCATAAAAATAACGGGTGTAAAAAAACCAAACGCAGATCCGAAAACCACGTACTTTGCCCATCACTAGGATCATTTTTTTCTTTAGAACCATACCTGGGAAACAGCTGGTTCCGAAGATATTGAGGGTCAAAGTCACAATTTTGTTTTCCATTTTATTACAAAAACTGTTGCCAAAGGATACTTAAAAACTTTTCTTCATACAAACATAGTGGTTGTTATTATTATTTCGTTCAAAATAAGGCTTTATTAATTACAATACGCAATGTACGGCTAAGCGCGGACGACTTTTGAACTTAGCAGCCATCTCCAGCGCACTACTGCTGCTATACATTGCGCGCTACGAATTATAATATTTTTTTGAGCCCCATAAATAAAAATCATTTCCCAGCTATAATATTTTGTAATATGGCTTGGTTTGCTTTTCAGATTGCGTAGCTTCAGGGTGTGCGTTTATTTTTTTTACACCCTGTATAAGCTAAAAATAAAATTCCTTGAACAAAAATTGGCTGTCTTTGGTGGGACTTCAACCCACTTGGTCTTGGTAGCTTAATTGGTAACAGCAGTTGCCCGGTTATGTAGATTCAAATCCCACATAAGGCAGTATAATTTATTTTTTAAGAATTGTATTTTCAGTATACCTAGAAATTGATTTGTTTAAAATATATTCTACGCATAACTAACATAATTTGTAACATACTTTTTTAATGCAAATCAAATCAAATTTTAAGTGTGGGAGCTTAAGCACACTTCTATATAGCATTAAGTAAATTAATGAAATTTTATTATTAAAGGTCTGCACTGACATTATTATGGAAGTATGTGATATGCGTTCAGTGTGTTTTTAACGAAAACACGAATTGTTATAGTCTTAGGCCAAAGTTGCACCCGAAAAAGATGATTAAAATACTTTTTAAAGACATAGTAAAGTTATTAGAGGTTATGACAATTTATTGTACACAATTTCAAAATCTGTCTCCTGGAATGCCGCCCGCGAGTTTCAAATTTAAATTAATTTGAAATGAATGCTTTCCTAACTACATTTTATGAAAATATTTTGCAAATGCATCTGGGGATAAAATTAGAATGTACTATAATCTATGGTTTAAACACAAAAAGCGAAAAAGAAAATTGATCTGAATTTCCCCAGTCTCCCTTAAGCGCCATGGCTGTCAGTCAATATAGTTGAAAAAACCTGCCAATAAGACTGACACTGACTAGCGAACAACGATAACCGTTTATGTAGTATATTATTTAAGTACCTATGTTATACCTATTATAGGTTTAGCATAGATACAACCTACTTGCTGAAGTTTTTTTATGCGAACACAAGAATAACAGTGTATTCGCGTTACGACATACAACCGCCATACCATGAGTAGGTACTTTGCTCCTGACTAGAAAACAAAGCTTGTCTCAAATACTGCCAGTTTAAAGCCTCGCTTTAACATGCTTTAACTTAGCAAGAAGTGCCTACTCGCATACACATACATAAATGTAATGCTGAACCTCCTGGCATCAGCAGACGGCATCAGTAACTTGTGCCAAGACGTACTTACTTACAGATGGGTTCCCTACTTGATTTCGAAAGTTGATGATTCGATTTTTATTATATCGAACACGTTGTGTCGGTAATTCAGTTGTGCGATATTTTATACCAACGATGCTTTATTGGTGCGATGTAACGTTTGTGCGAAAAATCCTGTAGCGAAAAACCCAACACCGATTGCTCATTACTTTGGTAATTTATTCGTTCGATAGTATGTCGGTTCGAAATGCCTACTATTAAATTGTCCTGACATTAAACTAAAGACCATAATTTGTAATATAAACATTTAAAATATCATAACTACATAAATCTTCACGTCTAAAATTAGGGAGACGGGCAATAAATTAACAGCACATTACATACTCATTTATATGTTTTATTTTAATGAAAAATCATACAACAAAATAACAAAAAAGATATAAATCTGAAATAATACTTGTTGAGATTTTGAGACTCATTTTTGAGAAAAGAAAGCAGCACATTATTGAAATAAAAATGCAAAATACAAAAAATCATTAAAATTCCATTATTTCATGTTTTTATAACAAAAAGGATATAAATTCAAATTAGTTAATTAATTAATGTTTAAATTTATATCTTTTTTTGTTTTTTGTTGTATGATTTTTCATAAAATAAAGCATGTAAATGAGTATTTAATGTGTTGTAAATTTATTGCCCGCCTTCCTAATTTTAGACGTGAAGATATGTAGTTATGATATTTTATTAGTGGTATATTACAAATTATGGTTTTTAGTTTAATGTCAGGACAATTAATAGTAGGCGTTTCGAACCGACATACTATCGAACGAATAAATTACCAAAGTAATGAGCAATCGGTGTTGGGTTTTTCGCTACAGGATTTTTCGCACAAACGTTACATCGCACCAATAAAGCATCACGCTCCTTGCGGCTCTCTCAAATGCAGAGCTAATATAAAAAAAATGGTGTATGAAAGAGACTAATTGATATTTTGTTTGCTTGATAAATATTTAAGAAATACCTACCATAAAAGTATGTAGGGCCAGTAAGACCTCGAAGCGCATCACTAGAAAAGTAGCAACGAGTGGGGATGCTTAATCTCCTATTAAATGTTCAGCTAGCAAGATCTTCAAAAATATATGTGCGGTAAATGATTTAATAAAGGATAAAATTAATATAACGCGTGTGACAGTTCTAGAATGCAATCAATTTTCGAGCGAATTCAAAAACCTTTTACATTCGTAAAACAAATTCTGCGTTGGAAACTTTGTCCGTTATGAATTTGAATTCCGAATAGGTTTACTAAAATATAATTCACTGATACAGTATTTATCGGCCTAAATAAACAAATGAAACGCAAAGTCTATTCAAAAATTAGTGTTAAATTAAATTTTGGTGTTGTGGTTCAAACTTCAACTTACCAACCTACCAGAAACTTTATGTTTTTATGTAAATAGGCGAATATTGATACTAATGTTTTACCGTTTTCCTAATTTGTTCAATACTCAATACTTAATGCTCAATAATTTATTTGAAACCATAATGTACACAGGATGTTAAATTTAAATACAATACGAGCATTATGGGGGTAGTCGTGCACGCAAAAGGACAATAAAAGAGAGGAGACGCCGCTATATAAAAGAAAGTTATTACAAACAAAATTAAATTAACGAACAAAAGTAATGTTTGGCGTTTTGAAGTATTTGTTGCTGTATTTAGGTACTAATTAATTATTTGCTTGTTTATCAGCTAAATATTTATTTATGCTTTAACAACATTTAGAAATTAGATATTTTTCAATTTGTTTATGAAACTGGAATATATATATATATATATATATATATATATATATATTTTCATTTATTACTGATTCTTGCAATTTATTATATATTTTTATTGAAGAGTGGAATTTTATTTATATTTTATTTTATTTATTAAGAAGTGGAATGTACTATTAGATGTTAATTTAAGCCTGGAACTGGGAACTATTAATTTATTTTTGTACCGCGTTGGATATTTACAAGGTATGTCTTGACGTTTAGTAGGTATACAGTGTCATATTTTTGCGTACAATTTTGCAAACTTCTAAAATATAATATATTTTAGAAGTTTGCAAAATTGTGTCCCTTACATGACTAACTCTCTTATCTCAGTTTTGCCACTTTCTCAAAATCACGGGTTTTCAGTTAGGTCATTTCTAATTTAGTTTCTGTTTATACTTTACGGACCTCGTGGGAGGAAAAGTAGGTACTTATATATGAAATAAAGTTTGTACTATCGTTCTATGTATAACATGCGTACATAATTGCATTATTTATATTTATTTTTATATTTCTAAACAGATAGGAGAGTTTGTGATAAATTTATTTTTCAATATTCGTTACATTTTTTCCACTTACGAGCTTTAGTTTGAAATTAATCACTAAAATGTAATTGTTTACCGTAGTTTTATTACGAAAATAGAAATAAGTATCACATACAATAAGTGTTATCACAAAACAACTGAGCGTAATAATATTAATTTTTATTTTGCACACTTCACAACCAAATCTTGTATGGTAAAAGCATTAATTACCTTAATGTAATAATATATTATACTTAATCACTAAGAAAGTAATAGTATATTAAAGTAATTTTAGAAATCACAGAATAATTAATAAAATAACAGATAACTTTCCTTTTAATAAGGAAATACTTTATGAAGTAACTAAATTGTAGCAACATTATTCTTAACATTAAAGGATTATAAGATCTTTATGTAGAAACAAATAAAGCCTCTTTACTCTATAAACTCTCAAAACTTTAATAAAAATCTCTACAAGAAAGCTAAGAATAATAATTATCAAGTATTTATCAATAAAAAAAGAGTAGATAAATAAAGGTTTTAACAAATATTCCAAAACTAAATTATTCTCATTTTGAGATGACAATAATAAGTAATTGAGAATCTGTCTGAAGTCAAGTCAGTCAAGTCTGAATTAAATCGAATGCCTTAAGGAAATAACTAACTTAAACAAAAAACTAAACAATTCTCGCTCTGAGATCACAATAAGTAATTGAGTATCATAAATCAGTTTGAATCTTTTAATCAACTATGAATTAAATCTAATGCCTAAAGGGGTTCCCATACGGTTGAAAACAAGGGTCCCTTGGTTGGAAACCCTTGTTTGCCACCGTGTAGGAACCCCTTTATAGAAATAACTAATTAAAAAAAAACTAAACGATTCTCATTCTGAGATCACAATAAGAAATTGAGTATCATAAATCAGTCTGAATATTTTAATCAAGTCTAAATTGAATCTAATGCCTTATAGTAATACGTAATTTAAACTAAAAAACTTAACAATTCTCACTCTGAGATCACAATTAGTAAATGAGTACCTATCATAAATCAGTCTGTATGCTTTTCAATTATAATAATTAATTTAACAAGTCTTTTACGTTTAATGCGGCAGTGAACGATAAAAATCAATGAATTCCGGTAACCTTATTACTGGCGTATCACCTGTAGTCAACGATATCAAATCGTTATATTTGTCTTGTGAAATCTTCGGCTGTGTCATATTGAGTGGTGAAATTTCAGATTCCATTGCCTCACAACTGTGTCGCCTTAGTGTCAAAAAACGATAAGACACACCTGTGTGGTCAGTCTTAAAAAATATTTTGTCACCATGTTTCTTCTGGAAAGAAAGTTCTGCCATATTCCTCCAATCGACAGTTTCACCTTCGTTATCTTTTCGGATAGAAAGTACGCGCAAAACTTGCGATAGTTTTTTAAAATCCATGAAATCTGTGGAGGTCAGAGCCAATACCTTGTAAGGCTGTCGTCTTCGTGCTAATTTAATAATAGGGATCAACTGCGAGGGTATGAAAATGTCACCACTTTTTTTTATAGCATAACCTATGGCGCTGTGGGCAGAGTCACCCTCATTTTGACCATGACAAGGAACAGATATGCTTAAAATTATTTCTTCAATGAAAACTGAATTATTAATAAAGTATAGAAGAGCAGAGGCAACAATGGAATTTTTATTCTGCCCACTGCAGCCATCAGCAAATAAAAATACTTTCTTAACACCTTGTTCATCACAGTTTTTGAGGAACAGATACAAAGCAGTAGCAATTTCTGAAGCTCCTCTCTTACTGAGCCCCTCATGCCATGTATAACAATAGCAATCATGTGAAACCATGTCATAAATGGTAAAATTGAATACCGATAATCTCCGCAAGTAAAACAGAGCACTTTCATTGCTCCTGGGTAAATGAATTACTTGCTGCATGTCAAAGGTGGCACAAACTGTAGATAATGTATTTGTTTGAGCTTCTTCTTTTCGCTCTGATCGTTTATTACGGAACGATTGCTTCTTTTCTATATGAGTTGTATACTTCTCTTGCAACTTAAGCTTGGTTTCTTCATTTCCCTGGCGATATGTCGAGCAAATACTACACTGGTCTTTTTTCGGTCGGTGGAAGGACAGATTTTTAGATTTGAATATTTTTCTGTATAAGGAAAGGCTGGGTTTTGGCTCATCTCTTAACTCTTCAACTAGCATGCTGTGCATTTTCCTTATGGTCAAATCTGAACTCAAATATTCACGAGTGCTTTTTTCCCGACAGTAATGTGATTCAACCTTTGGAAAACGTGCTATGTGCTCTTCAACGAGGGCTCTAGAACGAACATCTTTTTCAATAGATGATGGTTTGCGGCCACCACGCATATCTTTCTCCAGTATTCCAGTCGGTAATATTTTTTTTAAGGCAGTTTTTACAGTCGTCTCGCCAATGCCGAGAGTATTCAAAAAGAAAGTCCGGCAAACCTTTTTCTTTTCGCCGTTTAGATAAAGGTAATAAAAAACTGTGTTTTGTCTTCTGGATTCAGGACCAGCCGTTTTTTGTTTGGTACATATTTGTTCAACATGACGTACAATGAAATCTCTTTGAGTCGTTAAGCTTCCTAACCCCCAGTAAGATTTGAAAATTTCTTGACGGTCTTCTTCACTAAACAAATAACATTCACGGTGAATTCTCATACAATTTGTTATGTTACAGACCAGTCCTAGTTTTCGTTCAGGTATAAGCTTTTTTGAAACTTGCGTAGAATATTCCTTCCCAAAATCTTTATTCTTTTTGTTGTCTTTTCTTTTGTTAATTGCTGTCTCTCTTCGGTCTATTTCTCTCGGAGCACCCTCAACTGCAAAATCTTCTGGTATGGATCTTTGGTCACAAAGTCTGGAATCAGCGTTGCTCGATGGTAAGATACGAAGTGGTTGTAAATGATCATCACAAGTAGCATCATTTTCAAAATGTTGCCAACATAACAAAATTTCACATCTTACACACGCACTAAATACTTCCTCATTGCACTTGTTTACCCCACAGGACTGGACTCGATATTCCGTCTCAATATTTTGAGTAACAATAGGGCAAGATGTTTGTAGCTCATCACTAAAAATGGTTTGTTCACCAGCACATTCCTCATTTTGCTGTCGTCGTTCACCAGCAATAATTCTTGGCAATATACTTTCTGAACAATCCGTTTGGTCACTTGAAATAGAATCTGGTTGAACCGTAAGCTTATCTGGGATTTGTATTGTTGTAGAATTATTATTAGCCGCAGTTAAATCATCGATACAAATCGTTACGTCACTGGAAAAAGAAGCTCTTCTAATACTAGTAGAAGAATTGTTTTGGACACATGAAGTTTCATCATATTCATCGTCAGCATTGATTGCGGTAAACGGCAACTGTTCATTTACTGCAATGCAATTTTCTCCATTAATACTCTCATCACCCAAAAGTAGTTTTTTTCGTTGTTTTTTTTGTAAGGGATTATAATCAGGGTCATTAATAGAGTCATCTGAACAATAAAATGGATCTACATGTTTCGATTTTTTGGCCAATGCGATATTTGCGAGTGGTTCATCTGAAGATGAATCAGAGTTATGGTCTGACCCTTTTTCTAATGGACGGTCTTTTTCAGTCATTATAATAACACCATAGTACCATTTTCCTTCAAACAACATTTTTACAGCTGATCCAATACGCATCCTATCACCCTTTCGCATACATTTTAAGTCTTTGGTCGACACGCAATTTTCAGTTCCATCACGCCATTTGACAATTACATCCATCTTTGGTTAATTATCCAAGTAAGTTTGAACCTATAACAAATAAAAATATTTGTATTTATTTTTAGATTTTTTTATGAATTACTTAGACTTTAATGAATTTTATTAATGTTGACTTATATATTATGTGCAAAATATTGTTTGTGGTCTTCTGTTTAAGAACAGTAATTTAAACCTCAGTAGTAGAATCTAAAACTTATGAATGAACTCCTTATTAATTACCTACAAATTAATTCACTCACAAAATCACAGACCCGTAGATATAAAACACAATAAGTTGGCACTTACCATCGAATTACGGCGTTAAGGTTTTCAATGATGATTCCGAACGACAACGAAACGTATTCACATAATGGAATAACTGCCACGACTGCGAGCTGAGCCGAGCAACTTAACTACGCAGGTCATTCCCCCCTCCGCTTCGCCCGCGCCAGCGCCGCGCCTCGCCCGCCGTTAGTGGCGTGATTATTTGAAACAACATATTTGCATCTCATTTTGTCATTAAAAAGAGTGTAATCGTATCTCAGTGCGTAACAAAATAATTTGTAATTTATGAAATTTCACTAAGAGTCCTATCTGAGATAGGATTTCAGTATTTTATGAAAGTCACACAATTGATTTTGACTAAAAATCCTAAATGAGTTACAACATTTAGTCATATTTTTTTCAAGTTATTGTTTAGATACGTTAGCTACACAAGTCGAGAACCAATGTACATACAGATACGTGAGTTAGAGAAAATCGTAGACAATGAAAGCAGGAAAAAAAATGTAGTCCTAACTCAAATCACCAAAAGACTGAGATAGGATAGTTAGTCATGCGAGGGACGAATATATGCATGGCATACTTTTGAAAATAAGGTTTACAGCTCTCAGTCTCTTCGATGATGGCAGATACGGATTAACTTCTTTTGTAGAGTGAGTAGCAACGCCGCGACCGTACTGTTGCCCCACAGCACCACTCCGTACGATAGATAGCCAAGCATGCCCATAGGCGTAGTACATAACCATTGCTGTTTCTATATCAGTGCAATGGTCTTTTTTACCTCACGAAGGGCATAGATTTTGATTATTTTTTTTGTATGTGTGGTTTCCAATTTATATGTTTATCTATAACTATACTTAATAATGAAAATTCTTCTACACATTCCAATTTAGTATCATCACGATTGTAATTTATATTTAGAGTTGTTTTTTTGCGGGGGGTGAAAAGTCATTATCTTAGTTTTAGTTAAATTTATTTTTAAATTATGGTCTTCTAGCCAGTCTGATGTTTTAGTTAGTAAGTGGTTAATGTTTTCATTTATATTTTTGTTGCCGTCACTCGATGTTAGTAAGGAAAAGTCGTCGGCGCAAAGAATACAGGGCTCCTCAATGATCTTCGGAAGGTCGTTGATGTAGACATGATGTAAAAACAAGAGACATCCGACTACACTACCCTGAGGGATGGAGGCATCACTATTTTACAATCAGAGCGCACGCTTGTGATAAGACCACTATCGTTATTATAATATTCGATTTCAATTGTAGACATCCTCCTTCTGTTATTAATGAAATTATTATATTACATTCACTACAGGTACCTAATACCTATTGTTTATGAAATCTCATCTAAAAACTCAGTTAATCCCTCGATCGTGAGTTTTTCCAGACACAATTGAAATCAATTGTTATCGCGGCACGCGCGTGCCTCCTGGGGGTTGAGGGATTAAAAGTTACGCGTGGAGATAAAATTATAATTTAATGCACAAGTGATTATTACGTAAGCATAACCACATAAATTAAGATAATACTAGACCTATTACCAACATTGTAAATCTAGGTAATATTATTAGACCTTATTTAACATGTTAGATGGGAACGATTATTATTATCTACATGTTAGTTATATAACTCTAAAATAAAAGAAATATTTCTTTCCCTATGATAATACCCACCTAATTATCGTTTATATAGTTAATTATTAAAGTTAATAATCGTTTGTATAATTTTATTTTATTCAGTCAATATTGTCAGAATAAAATAATATTACCAATTCAAAGTTTGCAAGTTAAAAAAGTTATAACAGTTATAAAATGTACTCAGAAGAAGAAAAATTTTGCACAAGCTCCATTTAAAATGAGTTGAACTAAGTTGGTAGTTATATGAGCAACTATGTGAAGTTAACTAAAAAAAAAATAAGATTGCATTTTACTGAACTGCGCGTGGCCTCACACTCACAGCCGGTTTTCTGTAGTCTCGATTGTCCCATCATAGGCACATTATGGACAGAAATAGCATCAGTAACTTTGAAACAATGATTAAATTAAAACCAAAATTTGTGTTTTAATAACCAAAATATTTAATTTTTATACACGGAAATACTAAGTTTACCCACAGATAATAATTAATACTAGTTTACCTAAGTTTATGCATAAATCCATAAACTATATACTAAATCTATGCATAAACCATACCTGTAACGCCATCTGTTAGTAGAACGGCGAATTACTGGGTTCAATATTTTGACGTTTCGCAACTCTCTAGACCCGCCCGGTGAAGCTGTAACGGCATTCTGCCACAGCATAGGTCCTTTAAAAAAAAATGCAACTCTCTAGTGTAGAGCTACTGTTACAGGGTTTGAACCTTCTAGCTAATTGAAATGTGAATCTAAAACAAACAAAACCTCCATGCTTGTCTAGAAAGATTTTATAAAATGCGTCTGTAAATCCTTAAAAATATTTAAATTATGTGTTCGGGTACTTCGGGTAGGTACACAAGAAAACCCCGTAGGAATTAGAGATGGTGAATATATCTATTATCAGATAAATTTAACTAATAACAATAAATATTATTAACCATATCGAATAAAAATATTTATTCGAGCCTTTGATAATTAAACGCAACTAAAAGTTTTATTTGTATAGATAAATGTAACCGATTGATAAAATTACTTAATGAATATTTATAACGCTAGTCCGTCCGCAAAGAATAAAAATATCTTATATCTTTCTAATAAATTTATTTGTTTATTGAGTAAGTTAACTTAAACATTAACTAAACGGTTTTTTTTTTTTAATTTATTTACCGTTATAAAAAGACTTAAATTAAACAATATAATTATATAAGATAGCACCTAAAACCACTGAGGTTTGTGTTGGTGCTATCAGGAGCTTACAATGAATTAATTAACTAGGTAGTAAAAAAAGTAAAATTATTTTCGTCTATGGTCACTGTAAAATTTATAAAAAGTTGTATTGAAATCCGTAAACATAATTAAAATTTATAAAACATACAATATTATGTAAATATAGACAAGATTAAATAAAAATAGCTACAACATTCCGAGAAAATATTCTTTAAATTTATATTTAATATTTTGCTGGGTGACATTTAATTTTGCTTTTATTTTAACTTTGTTGATAAGTCGAGGTATGAGATACCCAGTTGTCCGCTCGCCGTATGCATTGTTTTCGCGCGGATTTAGGAGTAGGTTTTTAGAAGCAGCTCGAGTGCATACAGGGTGATCAATAGTGACTTTTAGAGATTCATTAAAGTATTGCTCTTTTATTAAACTGTATTGCACTTGTAAGTGTACAGGCAACGTTTTACAGTGTTTGAAGAGACCACTGGCATCGTATTGACATTTTTTATTAACTTTGTTGGATACTATAGTTTTGAGAATTCTTGCTTGTAGGTTGTGGATTTGGTCAAGATACGATTTATAAGTACGACCGTAGCTACTAAGACCGTATTGGACATGTGACTCCGCGAGTGCGTTATACAACATTAACTTTACTTTAAATGGGATGCGGTTATTGAGGATGGTAATGTTTGCAAGAAACTGTCTTAGCTTACTACAAACGTGTTCAATATGGTGGTTCCAGTTAAATTTATTGTCAATGACTAAACCAAGATAGGTTTGCTTATCTATTATCTCAATGTCTGGGCAGCAACATGCAGTAATGCTGTTAGTATGTAAACAGCTATGATTGTGCGCTACTAGTTTGCCAATAGGAGTTCGTTTGACATATGGAGATTTAATTATTAATAATTTAGTTTTGTTGGCATTTAAAACGAGTCCAGAATCATGACACCATCTTACTAACCTATCTAGATCAGATTGCAATAGATCACAGGCTTTTTGTGCATTTTTATCGCCGATTATCAGACAAGTGTCATCTGCAAATTGATAGCATGAGCTATTAACAATGCAACTGTCCATATCATTCACGTATGATAAAAAATGCAATGGTCCTAACACCGAACCTTGTGCAGTTCCTCCTTCCACTAGCACTGGTTCACTGAAGGTGCCATTGATCTTTACGGAGAACTTACGGTTCTGCAAATAGTTTTGACACCAGTTTAGCAAGGGTCCTCGTACTCCACAGTTGTTTAGTTTCTCTATAAGCTGACTATGAACAAGAGTGTCAAAAGCGCGAGAAAAATCGATAAATAGAGCCAGGACTTGCCTTTTTTCATTTAGGTGATTATTCACTTCGTCAGTAAATTTTGAAAGAAGGCCAGTTGTACTTTTACCTGACTGGAAACCAAACTGAAATGGTTTTATTACATTATGTTTTCTATAAAAGTTATGTATTTGCCCACAAACGTATTTCTCTACAATTTTATCAATTGAAGAAAGCAATGTAATTGGTCGATAATTTGTATAATCATCACGTTTGCCCTTTTTATGTACTGGTCTGACACAGCCTTCTTTCAGTCTATCAGGGTATATTCCAGTTCTTATGCTACTGTTAATTAAGTCAGAAATGGGAGGAGAAATGTATTCTCCTATCAATTTTATATCAGATATCGTAATGTTATCAGAGCCCGGTGCCTTTCTTGAATTTAGATTTCTAATAATTTTATGGACGCTACTAGGAGTTGATTTTTGAAAACGTATACTGGAGTCAATAATTCCAGTATCTTTTTTGTTAAAAAGCTTTATTTTACATTTAGGAATTATATTTTTCACAGATCTATCAAAGCTATTAGCAAAGTTATCAGCAATATCTTTGGGAGAAAGACCTTGTGCATCGAATGCTTTGAGGATTGCTGCATCGATTGATAATTTCACTCTTCCCAACATTTGGTTCACAACATCATACACCTTTTTAGTGTTTCTAAAGTTACTTTGTATATGTTTTATATAATATGCGTTTTTTTTAGTTTCAAGGACTTTGTGAACTTTATTTCGAATGGTATTATATTCCAATCTTAATTTGAGATTATCTGGGTTATTTCTCCAATCACAATACACTTTGTTTCTTTTATTGCACAGTCGAGTGATATTATCATCGATCCAGGGCAAATTAAGCCGCCTGGAATTTATTTTTTTCAAATTTCGCACATCTTGGTTTGTTGCTGATTCTTTTGCTGTTTGAAAAGATTCATAAATGAAGTTTAAAATCTTATCTGAAGAAAGCAATTCCTTTGTCTTTGACCAGTCCACATTTTTTAGTTCACTATAGGATGTAATGTGGGGAATCGGGCAAAGCTATGGTCTATGCAAGATTTAGTGATAACGTTTTGTCTGATTTCAATTCTTGTGTAATCTGTTATCCCACATATCAATCCACGCTCGCTAAGCGCTCCTATTATATGCATCCTTAATAGCATTCGAAGTTTTTAGATCAATGTTTATGTCACCAGTTAAAAGAAAGTTATTTTTCAGGTCAAACTTACTTATGTTATTGTTCAATTCTTTAACAAACAGGTTTTTATTTTTTGATGGCGGTCTATAAATTGCACTCACAACTACATTTTGACCCGTACTTAATTTTACTGTTCCTGTTAGATTTTCATATGTGTACGTTTTATGTTGATTTTTTGTGAATTTTAAGTGTCTTCGTACATAAATAATAATACCTCCTCCTTTCCTACTTTCTCGTAGTTGTAAGTACATGTTGTAGCCCGGAATTGTATATAAATTAGCAATTCTATATGAGATACCAGCCTCAGTTAGGACTATTATATCTAGTGGAAAGTTACAGCTGTGGATAACTTGTTGTAATTTGGTAAAGTTCTTTTTTAGTGACCTAATGTTAAAATGTAAACATGATAAATTTATGTAACTTTTTTGAGGAATATGTTGAAAAAATTGGTTAGTAGAACAACAATTAAAAATTTCGTTTATTTGTGAACCCATTTTTACGATAGTTTCTTTAGTAAAAGGTACGACAATCAAATAGGTTCCTTACTACTCGTATTTACGATAATGAGGGAGTTCTAGGTTGTTTATTAGAATGATTCGAGTTTTGATTTATAATATGGGCGATGTCATCTAAAGTGCGTATGTAATATATTTTAGTATCACTATATTTTCGAGCACATACCTTTCCATTTTTACACCATACGTATTGGCATGATTTATTGAGCAACTGAGCTTTGGCGTTAAATAAGAGAGTTTTTTGATATTTTGTCAGGGCTTCTCTAATGAAGACACGTCCATCAGCTTTTTCCTTCGTGGTGTTTGGCGTCACCATCCCCACTGTAAGACATTTATCCTTTCCAGCATCTATCCACTGTTGTTGTAGAATTTTTGATTTTAACTCGATAAGAATGGAACCAGGTTTTTGTTTTGAACCCGGCTGACGTTGTGCTGACTGTACATCTTTTATATTAACATCCAGTTTCAAGGCAATAGTTTCTATTACTTTATCTACTTCCTTTGGCGTTACCTCTGGTAATCCAGCGATTTCCAGCGAGCTCGAAAGAGACTTTTGATCAATATCTTTAAGTCCTTGCTCTAGTATTAACACACGAAGTTCTAGGTTTTTATTGAAGTGAAAACTTCTTTAGCGGCGCTGAGCACTTTTTTGTTGGATGGGTAAAAACTTCCAAACTCGCGTCAGGGTCACGTGATGCTGATCGAAAAAGCGTAAGATCGAGGGGAAGGGAGAGGAACTAGTATCTCCCACTCTTTCTACCGTGCCTGAGTGTGCTGTTTTCTATTATTTTTGAAGTGAAACTTCTTTATCGGCGTTGGAAAAAATTTACCGTCACGTTTTGCGTCAAATTTTCGTCACATTTTTCGGTTACGCGCCATCTTTTTCTTGCCCCTACCACGGTTGGTTCAGACGATAGCAAAAAGGTAAAGTGAAATAATATTTAACCAATTTAACCAATTTAACCAATTCAACCAATTTAACAAATTTAACAAATTTAACCAATTTAACCAACTTAACCAACTTAACCAACTTAACCAACTTAACCAACTTAACCAACTTAACCAATTTAACCAATTTAAACAATTTAACCAATTTAACTAATTTAACCATTTTAACCAATTTAACCAATTTAACCAATTTAACCAATTTAACCAATGTAACCAATTTAACCAATTTAACCAATTTAACCAATTTAACCAATTTAACCAATTTAACCAAGTTAACCAATTTAACCAATTTAACCAATTTAACTAATTTAACCAATTTCTGGAAAGTTGCATGTAGATCATTTTTCGAAAAATAAGGCCATAAAGAAGTTTCACTTCTTACGTGTGTACACTAGTACACGCACAACTTTTTTTTTATTTGTAAGATCATAATTTTTATTTTCTAGCTCTTTAATCCTGGCATCTTGTTTTTTGATAGAATGTTCCATGGTAGTAAGTAGTTCACTTAGGTATTCAAGAGAGCTCTCAAGATTACCAATTTCCTCTCGAAATGTTTTTTTAACCTCGCGACTGACGTCTTGTACAAGTTTATTAGCATCAATAGTTTGAGTATCCCGTGCGGAACCATTCAAACAGGCATCATCTTCTTCATCGTCGGGAGTCAGAAACGATGATCTATGGGAAATATTTCTGAGACACTCTTCGCAGCTCCATTCTATTCCAGGCGTATTTTTGAGGGTGCTAAGCTGTTTGTTAGATAGCTTGGAACAAGCGGGATCTGCATGCACTATAGTATCACATCTACTGCACTCCAAGCCAGGCGCTTTTTTGGTTATGTTTTTCTTACATTTCACACATTTTTTAAAGGGCATTTCGAATGACTTGGTAAAAGAATTCGGACCAGAAAACTAATTTATTTATATTTTAATATCAAGATATTTTTCAATTGACTTGACACGACATTGACAGTTATACGAAATTATTATATTAGGTAGGTATTTATTACCACCAATCATTAGAGCCTAAATTTGAATGCATAATTTAGGACATGAGTGGCGCGTGATGAGACGAGGTGTAATGCGATATTTGCGGGTGAAACATGTAGTAACAGTTGCAATGAAATTAAACTCTATTCCAGCAGCATAAGGAAGAATGATGTTACTCGGAGTATTGAACAGATTACTTTTCGATATATTCAACTGAGTCTGTTATTAATATGCGGATGCATTTTTTCGACTTTAGGCTCCAACGCATTGCTCAAGTTCATTGAATAAACCTATAAAACCTCCGTGGCGGAGTGGTTTAAACACACAGGTTTTCAAGGTGTCGCCTGCTCCGAGGTCCCGGGTTCGATTCCGGACGGGTCAATGTAGAAAAAATGTGTTATTTTACATTTTCTCGGGTCTAGGTGTTTTTTTTTTTTTTTTTTTTTTTTTTTCGTTTATTATAGAAACCAACAGCGTTACAGATTACAGTATAAATAATTATGAAATGTACCTAAAGTATTAATGACAGGTTTCCCTAATTAAAAACCAAATGTATGTTTTGAAACACAGACTAAATACTAAATACGAGAAGAGAGGAAACTCAACACAACACATGACCAACATATTATATTATATACCCAAACCGACCCAAAGCACTAATATACATACATATAGTTTGTGGTACCTTCGTTGTTTCTGGTTTCCAAAATACGAATGCTTTAAATAGTTATTCAAATTGGGGTCAGAATATGTGTAAATGTATGTGATGTTGTCCACATTTATTTTCAACCAAATTCAATTAAAGGTAAAAATATCAAAATAATGTATCTGAATAAAAATATCATCTGATATTTTCAACCATTAAAAATATCGATATTTTCATTCAACCGTTAACTTTTAACGAATAATTTTTTTCAACCATTAACGCCACCACTAGTAGGAATCCACAAAACAAAACTTATAAGAAGAGGTAGTAGTTAGATTGTTCCTAAGATTGTTGAGTTTGTTAGAGTTTGACCAATCATTTTATTTTTTACATGTATTTTTATTCTTTAACGCCCCGTTGGTCTAGTGGTTTAAATACCGGGCCAAGATCTCGGTGTCCCAGGTTCGATCCCCGGGTCGGGCAACAAAAAGTTTCGAATTTTCGAACGTTGCTCGGGCTTGTGATCGCATTTGGCAAGCGTGGTGATTATGCCAGTTCCCATCATTGCTGTGGTAACTTGAATTCATCGATAGAGGCCTTTTCCCTGCAGTGGGATGATTATAGGCTGTTAGCCTGTTACTTTACTTTTACTTTATATATTTTTTACCTGGTTTACCGAATAATATTATCTATTTTGTTCAATAGTGTATAGCTAAGTTTATCCACTCCAAAGTGTAGATAAATAAATTACAATCTACAGAAAAACTTTCTTAATTTACAAAATGAGTATATTATATGCTTATTACTGGCTTAAACAACTAAACTAACATGAAACAGTGGGTCTAGCACAAAAAACTATCGAATTCGAATCGTGTTCGTATCGCCATCGAAATATTTAGTATGAAAACTTAAACAGCGCTCGCGCGGTCAAAACGAGAACTACAAAACAAAGCACGAACTTTGTGTCGTTTGCTTTCTAGAGGTACAGTGCCTACCTCTAGCACAAAAAACTATCGACTTCGAATCGTTTGCGTATCGAAAGCAATCGACACAAAGTTCGTGCTTTGTTTTGTAGTTCTCGTTTTGACCGCGCGAGGGCTGTTTAAGTTTTCATACTAAATATTTCGATGGCGATACGAACACGCAAACGATTCGAATACGATAGTTTTTTGTGCTAGACCCACAGAACGCCTTCTCATACGATAAAGCGCACACACACGCAAACACACACACACAATATTATTTTTAATCATAAAATACAATATGTAATCCTTAAGAACATTTCGTTTACTTTGCTGCATTTATGTATGAATGAAGGAGCGGGATTCTCATCATACAGGTTATTGCAACCTAAAAAGAGATCCCCACCCCTTGTAACTACACCATGTTAGCTATATTATAGATATTTTTATTTTGATATGCCACTGCTGAGCAAACTTTTGCTAAGTACCTATATTTTATTTATACCTACTTGTTTTGCAAATTTCGTCTGTAATCCGTCTGCGCCAAAGCTTTTCGCCACTACTGGTATATAATTAAATAAAATGAGATTTTGTATTATCACTCATCTATTAAAAACTCACGGAGTTTAATTAACTAACAACAGTTAGAGACGCATCGTGCGTTGGGGCGCAAAAATCTCTTAAGCGGAGGATCTGGCCTCTGAATATGTATGTAATGCCACTGAATATGACATTTAATTTAAAATTTTAGTCTTCTTGGGATTTAAATAAATTTATTTTAGTTGTGTATGGTCTGTAAGTAGATTGGCTGTAGGGCTTAGTACCAGGGCTTTAGGGCTCTGGAATAATACATTCGAGGTTAAAGGGGAAATAATGCTTGTATTTTCGATCACCCTGCAAGGTTTGGCAGAATTTTTTACAAAGCTAGAGTTAAAAAGAAAAATCACAAAAAAAAATTTTTTTTCACAAATAATTTATTATATGTTTGTACTACAATACAGTTACATCGTTTTAGGTATGCGGATACAAAAATTTGAGATACATAAAAGGAGATTCTATCATCACAATAATTTCAAAATTATAGTATAGTAAATTATATAGAACTACCAAAATAATGCTTCGTTCTTTTAGATTTCAGTGATGCATCTGTATCACACTAAAACGGCACTTTTTAAATTTATTACAATTAATTTCATAATAAGTATACCAACTCTAGAGCATTTTTATGTAATGTAACGACTGTTCAAAAGGTACAACCGTCAGCACATCAGGGTAACACTGGAGCATTTTATATGGTTGTGACAGCTGCGATTGTGTCAAAATTTGTGTGTAAAGCTTCGTACGAACGGCACGTAGTCGTTTTAGCGCGTCCAGGCACGCCATATCCGTACTTGCAGTTACGCGTAGTCTTGGGAAACGCGTGTCATGCGATAACCATTGTGCACGTACATTGATAAACGTAAACTTTTGTACAACACCTTAGTCCGGAGTCATCTGGAGTACATCTACGCAGTCCACTCTCAACGTTTAGAGAGTATAAAGCATTTACACGTTAAGTCTAAATATCGCATTACTGACGCCAGGTATATCGTACCGATCTCCATATGACCAGACTGGCCCACTTCAAAATAAGTACCCTACGTCATCGACGACAGCGCCACGATCTTGGCCTCAATTCCGCTAAATTACAAATGGCTCAATAGAATTGCAATTGCATCTCAATTGTATATTTTGACACATTTATTATGGTAGTAATGTTCAAGAAATGCAATTGCGATTCTATTGAGCCATTTGTAAATGGTCCTGGTGTTTTTGCACAGGCCTGTCAATGGCAGATTAAAACGTAGCGATCTCTTGGACCAAGTCAATTTGACGATGCCGGGTCGCTTGCCCCGTCATCCGATCAAGACGCGCATCTGGAATTATTGTATGCCGGTGTCCTTAACTTAAAAAATAGCTTGCAACGACCTTCAAAGAAACAAGTAAATGCTCTAGAGACAATTACAGCCAGTACAATGTATTTAAAAGTTATGTCGTTTAACAAAACACGAACGAAGCATTTAACAAATTGCCATAAATTGTACAAATATTTCGAAATATCAGAAAAAATGCGATTATTTACGAATAATAAACGATGAGTTTTTAAAACGCAAGAGGATGACCAAGACCTGTGAAATGTGTTTTTTTCTAGTCCTATGAAAAGCAATACGAGTCCTTCTATCGCCTTTTACCGTTCCTAGGCGAACGTTTGACAATGATCCGAGAAATAGCAAGTCTAGTATTTTTTAATAATATAGGTTTTTTAATAATTCGTATGTTATCGAACCTACAAAACCCTCAATGTAACTAATGGATTTGGATTAAAGTCAACTTGAACAACAGCAACAAATTAGAGCAAAGATATAAACAGATTTTATTGAAAACCGAGATCGTATTTTTTAAGATCGTTTAGCTCTGGTTTTGGCCATCTACTCCAGTTTAATAAACTCATTTGTACCTAACATTAATATTAATTACACAAAAACATAACAGCAACTACAATAGTTAAATACAATAATAAGTATACATACTAACCTTTAAAGGGAATGCGATTATTAAATAATAGCTACACAACGCGAATAATATTAAGTTATATAAACACAACAGCTTCATAAGCGTTTTTTTTTGTAATCATATTAAGGGGATTAGGTGAGCTAAATGCTGGCCCCAATTGATTTAATTTTTTTACTTGTACACAAAAGCTATTCTCAAAAAACGGGAATTATAGCAATTTAGCAAATTACCTCTAGTATTTATTGAATAACAGTAAACTTATTATTTAGTTGTTTATACAGTCAAATTTGTCGGTAAAGCCAAAAGCGGCCGTTTTTAGCAATAATGTAAAATACGAAATAATGCCAGAATGAAAAGCAGTTAACAGTGATTCAATAAATACTAGAGGTAATTTGCTAAATTGCTATAATTCCAGTTTTTTGAGAATAGCTTTTGTTTAGAAGTAATAAAATTAAATCAATTGGGGGCAGCACTTAGCTCACCTAATCCCCTTAATTAAAATAGTTACATATTCGGCTACATTTGAAATTATTATCTAGAACATTGTGGAATTTACCATTACCAGAGTATTCTTATCTTCTCACAAGTATTACAATATAAAGTATGATTCATACTCGAGAAGCCTTTACAATATCTTAACAAGCATTATGGTTATTGAGTGATGATTAAACATTCAAAAGATGGACACAAATCAAAGTATAATATGTTTGGAATTATAAAATGAGAACATAACATTTAAAATGTCAAAGTTGTCTAACTTGCTTTGACCAAAAATTTTACTAAAGAAAATATCATTACTTTTTTTATTTTATAAGTCGAAGTTGTTTACAGTTTACAGAGGCTCCTTATTTTTGAGTTATCTTTTAAATTTGCACCACTTAAATATACCTCACACTGTCAAAGTTTTGTAATAGACCTGATGATAATGACTTTGTACAGGTATTTGACCTCATAATTTTATTCGAGAAGCTAAGCAAAAATAAAAACACATTCAATGTTCACAAACCTATTGTAAAATCAGTCTGATAAATTGTACATTACATGGATAATTATCACCTCACTAATTGCTACGCAGTTTACAAAGATACGATCTACGAATACTTTTTCAGAACAGTAAATTTTACATAATTACATTTTTAAATTTGTAGTTTGGCAGTAGTTAGCACAACAGTAGCATTGGCTAGGTAACGGTAAACTGTTTATGGATGGTGCATAACTGTTTGAGGCTAAATATTTATTAAGGGTTTTATTATAATTGTTACCAGGATAAAAAATTTGTTAAAAACGGGAAAATACAAAAGGTATTTAAACAGGAGATATGACACAATTACGTGCTTTTGCTATTTTGAATAAATGTAGTCGTCTATGTTCAGAAAAAGTTGATGAGTAACGACGACGACTTACCGCCTAGGGTAGGATAGAGTAGAGTAGCTCTATTTTTTAAAGTCATAAAAATCAAGTTACCAACACCCTAGTGGTGGAAAGAAAAGCTAATATACCAATCTTTTTTTTTATTTTTGTGCTTATTTGACCTTATTTTTGAGGATAACTTATAACATTAAATAATGTATAATGTTCAACTAAAAACTCTTAACCTATAATACTACTTACATACATTTATACCATCAATAAGTTATTTTTGTAAAAAAACACTGTAATCTAAATAAACAACGATAGAGTTTAAGAAGATATAACGAAAAAAAAACAATTAACAGTGAAGGAATGTTTTGATAATAATACAAAAGGATAAAAACGCAAAAGCATAATACAGATATAAGTTGAATCTGCGTTTTAGCACAAATTTCATAATGCAAGTCAGATCGAGTCAATGCAAGAAACACTGCACATAATTTCTTGATATTTCCAAGCAAACCTGGCGCTTAAACGGATAATAACGGCACTGATGAATCTTAAGGCTCGCGCACATTAGATCAGATTTTATCATACCTCAACGCATAACAAAAATCCTCCTGAATCACTTTCGTACTATTTATACGAACTATCACACATCTCAGGCGGGCCGCACCGGGCCGCATCGCAACGCACGGGATCGCTTGCCAAGCGTATTTTTGCGTATTTTCGCGATGTTATGCGTTGCAATGCGGCCCGCCTCAGTGAACGATAAATACAGCTCTTCGTCAGAACTATCCATCTCGTTAGAATGCCAACGGCGCGGCTGACTGATTCAAATATTGCGTTGCGATGCGGCTCGACGCGACTCCTTTGTGCTTTGGCGTAATTTTGCAATGCTTTGTAATGCGGCCTGTCTTCGAAGCTTTAATTACATCGATATTACATGTAAGCAACCTGTTACGGGAATACAAGTTATAAAATTCGAACCTAATGAGTACTCGAGGCCGACAGCTAGTGTGCATAAATAAGATACAACAAAATCATACAATATTTGACTTGTTCATATTACAGGGATGCTAAATGTTTACCTCTATTTTAAGATCAGTCTTTTCAGGGAATGGAATTACGAGGAGTATGAAATTTTAAAATGAATTTCAATAAGTTATTATTTTTTTATAATAATTATTCATCACAAAGATGATTCATTATTATGATTGTTAACTTGACATCTTAGTATTTTATTAGTGTTACATCAAGTATGTGCGTGGTTATTAAGGTAATTTCACAACTGTGCGTACCTTTTACACTATAAAAAAAAAGAATTCACATTTTTTAAACAACCAACCAACCTATGCTGTCAAAGTGTTTATAACATTAAAATAATAAAAGAAAGTCATACAAATGAATCTAGTCGATTGAACAGTCTAAGACATTGCCGTGTACACGGGATCAACGTAGTAAGTTTATTTTTACTGTCATGTGTACCTTTGTCATAGATATAAACTAAACTAGACACGACCAGGGACCGAAAAACGTCTTCATTGAATAAACGCCAATAGAACATTTCGGTGATATTTCAACTAAGTTGAACTTGAAGGTGCACCGAAATGTTACTATTAGCATTGAAACGGATGTCATGAACACAAGGTTAAAACTCCATTAATACGGATTTATGACGGACGGAGGTATGAAACATTACAACAGCTCCGTTGATTTAATCGCAGACATTCTAAAGTGTCATTGAGCAAATTAATAAATAAAATGAATAATTTAATGTGGACAACATTGCATACTTTGTTCTGATGCCAAAGTAACTATTTAAGTCCTATTTTGCGGAAATCATCATCAAAACTAAGTATATTTTAAAAAAGAAAATCTACATTGACCCGTTCGGGATTCAAACCTCGAAGCAGGCGAGACCTTATAAGCTAGTGTTTACGCCGCTCCACCGGAGGTCATCATTTTTGTTTTTGGTAATGTACAGACAACAGCACGTCAACCTAACACAAAACGTCAAATTTCCTCAATCAATATAGATCTCTACTTGTTGGAATTAGAGATTGTTGGAGTTGGAAATCAGTTCAAAGACCTTTAACTTTTTGGGTAGCTTGACCTGCCGTTGCATTGTCTGTTCATTTTGACTGTGTATCTAATTCTTATTTTTTATCTATAACCTTTGTGGAGTAACCAGTATTCCACGTATGCTAAAAGCTTTAGACGTAGCATTGTAAACATGTGTGTCATGTGTGGCAAGTCTAACTGAATAATTGCGATATCAGCACTGGGCTAGGTTGAAACAAGTGTACTTACAGCTAGACACTTCACTACTACCGGGAAGACAGACATAAGCAAAATTCTCTTACATAAGTAAAATGGTTGATATATGATAATTTAAGATGCGTTACAATTCTTGTATGAATGTAAACTCATGGGCGTCTAGGGCGTCATTGTTATATCATGTAATTATGAACCTGACTGGGTCAACTTGGGAATGTCTTAATACGAACGTTATAGTATGTGGCTATCGTTATTAGTTCTAATAAATAGAAAATTAATACTTTTTAACATAATATACGAGGTATTTACGTTTCTGATCATCAGGTTTTACAGAAATCTTATTAATAAAATGATGGATGCAGATACTGAGGTCATGACAATTATCAAATATATATTGATGTATGTTTTATCATACTTATCAATATTTAATTCCACCGAATACAAATGTTTTGTAAGCATATTATAATAATAAGCATTGGTATAATTTATACTGAACACATTGGCAAGTTACCTCTGCCATTTAGAATATTTGTAGCACATGTAACATTCGTTCATTTGAATTTTAATTTAGGACTTCCTTACCAACAAACAGCATGAACTTAGTCCAGTCGAGATCTTGGCTATCTCAGAAAAACAGATTGATCTTCTGGCGAAATCTATTTTCTCGCAGAATACCTGTAAGAATAAAAATAGGTAGTTGACTTAACATTCTACTTAGCGAGTCGAAAAGGAATTTCTTGCTTGTCGGTAAACGTAGTCATGCCACATTAGTCCACTGCACTGGCCACAGGAGGCTTCAAGAGTTTCGCCATAACTTCTAAGCTTGGCTGGTTGGCGATCGTCTTCTACTAACAGAAGTTGCAACTTGCAAACGGAGAAATGAATTACTATACAATATTTAGCCGAAACGCCGGGGCATGCAATTGTACATAACCATAACTGATTTCTAACACTTTCATTGTCAAGTTAGGAACTGCCAATTTAAATTGACTGAGTAAGCAGCAAAATTTTTGTTAGTCGAATCAGAGCAGCATCGACTATTATGTCGTAAAGACAATTCTCAACAATTTATTACAAAGCGAATATGGGTTCTAAGACTTATTCGTGACAATGAGATACGATTGATCAATTAACAGCAACATTGATAAAATGAAAAGGGGCAGAGATAAATAGCCTTTAACAGAGTCACTGCCGTAATTCCAGTGACTTGCAGAAAACGTATTAACATCTCTCTTAATGCACTTCACTATAAGTTGCGAACTTGGGGCTATATTTTAGAGCAAAGTGTGCTGGAGATGTGAGGCTAGCTTGATCAAGATGTCTGTCTGAAGGATAGATGGAACTGTAAAACTGAGAATCCAATGTTTTTTTTTCATTTATTACATAAACATAAACATAATATATTTTTGCCTTTCTATAACCAAAAGTATATCAGGGCTACGAGCTCTTCCTACTGAGATGTCACTTGTGTCGATGGATTCATTTTTAAGCTGTTAGTGCTGTAAGTGTGCCCCTCAGTGTGATCTAACTCAAAAAAAACCAAAAATTATGGATCCCTAAAATAATATTGAATAAATTTAAAATTTTGCCTAGCCGGATTGTTAGAGAACATACAACTGAGATGATGAACAAGCAAATAAGATGTATAAATAACCAGTTTTATAACCCAAGTTAAAGCTATGGCTATAGAATCAAATTCCTTGATGTACCGTACCTTACACATAGGTATAGATAATATTACCGTGACATAGGTACAGATTCGATTTTCTAAGTGACGTAAGTCTTAACCAGTTTGACCTTGAATGAGTTTAATATAATCTATCCTTGATTCGTTAAAGGTCGGCAAGGAATCATCCGTAGGCGTCACTGAACAACATATTCATGTTACCTATGGTAGTAGAAAACACGTTTATCTTAATAAAACAGTTTTTCAAAATCGTAAGTAAATGGAGAGTAGTAATAACCATATTCGTGTGTTTATTATTATTTTACTCCTTTACAGATTTATATGATTTACGCCCGGTCCTAATAAGTTGTTTTCGATCGGAGATAGAAAACAACTCCTGTCTTTGTTTCTCTGGATGGAAAAAACAGAGATAGAAACTGTTTCCTATCTCCGAAATGTCAAAACTAGCAATAGATAGCTTATTGGGACCGGCCTTTAGATGACAAAGGAAAGTTAAGTCTTCTTTCACCATTATCTACACAAATGTAAATATTATTATGATATAAAGAGGAAATGGTACGGAATTCGAGACCTTGGAAATAACTACTATTCAGAGAGATAATAAAGCGACTAAAGCTGCATTAGCAGATTTGGTTAGGGAGAGAAACACGAGTAGTAAAGATGAGTGTTGATGTACGTCGGAAAAGGGACCCCTTAGGGCGAACGCTGAAACACGGACGGATGCGGACGCGGGTGCACGCGTCGGAAGTCCGCCGCGGGAACCCGTCGCGAGCGCCAGTCTCATTTAGCGCTGCTAGTATAATTTTGATCTCGAGCGGGTACAGTTGTGTCCATGGATTTTTTGCTAATTTATTATTTGGCAAAAAACGACAACGAATTGATTCGCCATGTCCCATAATACTGGCCGAAATTGCACCTCAATTATTACACGCTCTGTATCGATGTTCATGGTTGTACCTAGCCTCCGACGCGGGCGCTCGACTGATGTAGAAACAAACTCGCGAGCGGACACCCGTCGCGTGCGCCCGCGCTCCGTCGCACGCGCCTGCGCCACTCATACTATTTTTCAATATAGACACACGAGCGTGCACCCGCGCGAGTTTTAGCGTTCGCCCTTAAACCTACACCCGTGTCACAAGTCCCGGAGAGCTACTCGGAGTTTCTCTTTCTACACGATGGACCCGGCACCCGCACGGTGAATCCATGGAACGCTAAAAAGTTTGTCTCTCTTTCAATAATAAACCCTACTTTGGATTTATCATTGAAATCATCCCTTAAAATGGTTTAAAATGGTTGGGAGTGATAATGTGAGTGAAGCCTTTCATGTAAGAAGAATAATTATAATACGAGTAGATAATGAATGCCAAATATTTAATCCAAAAAGAGTGCAATATAGTCGCTTCCCACGCAAACGAAGACACGATCTAAATTATAGTTTACAATATGTCAGCTATCATTTAAACTATTAATCCTTCAAAAATACTTTACCTTAAATGAATCAGGTATCTCTTCTATTGCCCTATGAATTAAAGTTCCGTTTACATAGAGGCAGTTTGCTGCTTCGTCTTCAGGAACTGTTAAAGTTTGGTAAGAAAATGTTGCCTCTCGCTCCATCCTCTTGAGAATCTCTTTAGCTTCTTTACCAGCGCCAACACATAGAATGTCGGGGCCTGCTACAGTAATATACTTCTTCAAATGAAGGGCTCCTTTTGAAATCTATAAAAAAAATCATTTTTTAAAAATTATTTTTATTCAGATAGGAGCCCCAATCCATTGATTGGCGCTCCTATCTGAATCCATTGATTAATAAGCCTTCTCAAGCATAATGATAACGATCAGGATTTTCGGTCGTGTCATTCAGACAACACCCAAGTAACACAGATATGCTAAATAAATTTGAGTAAGAGCAACCATCAAGAGATTCAAGAGTATAAGCTGAATACTAAGCTTTAAAACGTCTAAGTACCACTTATTCGGCATGGAACCATGGAAACCATGCACGGTTTCTTAAATGGACACCTAGTTGTCCAAATGACCCGACCGGGAATTGAAACCATGCGTAGTAGGGGACCTAATGCACTGCTACACCAATCCAGTAGTTTTTTATAAATTGGAAGCATTCATAATTAGGTGAGGATAGTATTACGGAATTGAACTCCTGTATATTTTAACATTTTAATTTAGTTTATCCAGACGTTGCGAACGCTTTACAGCATTCGTGGTCAAGAGTAAACTGAGTTGAGTATTGTTGACATATCCTACAAAAAATAATAATTACCTGCATTACAAATTTGAAGTTAATCTAGAATCCCAATTATTAAGGAATACAACATATTATGTAATTATTTTACTTTGTTACCAATAGAGCAAGTACACAAATGAAAATACCTAATTCAGACCTTTATTATTTAGTTAAGACTGCGCACATAATGGATAAATATGACTTATGCACCAAAAGTAGGTTTTCAATTAAATTCAAATGGTAAAATTACCTTAATAGGAGTGCAAGGAAATTCTGGAAATGCTTCAGCAACTGCACTGGCACCTGCTTCATTACTTGTTTCACATATGCCAACGAAAAATTCACGACCTGAAAGTCAACAAATAAATCTTTGAGACCTTATTTTTATTTCCATCTGATTCATTAATACAAGATGCATCTCTAGCATCTCTTTAAATGCATAACCGACTATGTGTATGAAATGGAACACTCATATGTGTATCTCACCGGTGAAAAGCACATCAGACCCAAGTACTTTTGCATCGGGATCATTGACTTCAATAACAGTCTGACCAAGATCTTTAGATAAAGTCTCCTTAACAGCTTTTAACTGAAACAATTTGAAAAATTTGTTAACAAGAAGCTTGTATGTAGAGAAACCTTACAGCTTAATCTTACTTAAATTATGTTTCTTTCGCTTTGCATTTCATTACAATAATAACAATAATATATCTGGACAACTTTGACTCTGCCGTGATGTACATGTCTAATAGACATGGTTGCAAGCACAGCAACAACAGGATGCATGAAAACCACTCCAACAGCTGCAATGGAGGTAATGTTAAATATCAGACCACTAGATCTCCTTGTGCAACAAGAAGCAACTCCAGCCGCCATAAGACTTAAAAAAGCAGGACACTGGAAACAAGACATCAGAGTCGCTCACACGCGTATCCTGGAGGAGGTCAAACAAGACCTTACCATGATAGAGGCAATAAGTGACACGATTCCAAAATCATGTTTTTACTGGCTGGAGTCTTAAATTGGGCCATGAACCAAAGATTTAAGGCTCTTAAAAGGTTAAGAGTTTATATTGGTCTCAGCTGAGATCTGGGGCAGATGCTAGCATTCTGGAGTCATCTGGGATGGTTGGAATGGAAGACGGGGACCACATACAATGGCCCAATAAAGAGGCTAAGTGCGGAATAAGCCAAAATAAACCAAACCAACCCAAGCAGGTTAAGGGTTTGAAAACTAAACTGAGTCTGATCTTTGCATAAATTAATGTTCAAAACAAAGATAGAGAGAAAAACTATGATAAAGATGATAAAACCATAAAAATTTGGAATTTTCAATGGCTAGCTTAAGCACACAATAATTAGGTAGAGTTAATGTTGAAAATTTGTATAGGAAATTCGCACCAGCAGAGGTGAATTCACAACAAGGATACAATAGTTAATATACTTAAATATAATGGCACATGTGAGCAGTGGTCTAATTCGCCTTGCATTTAATCAGGCTAAATCAACTAATTAAATTATTAGGTTGTCTAATCAAGCAATCACAGACTACTAATAGTCTGCTGAGAGAAGAGGAATTTTTGAAATGGCTGCATAGCACAGTTTTACATGTTCTGTTAACCTAATATTGAAATAAAGTTACAAAATATTTTTACGATCATAAATAATTATAGAAATGATACCTACAAAAATTGATTAATTATACTTGCTTGTGGTTTTATATAATTTGAGTTTAAGTGGTTTAACACAGTAACTAAAAAGGTTGGAGGATAAAGAATACTAGAGTTTAAGCATTTGGCTACACATCAAAAGGCAACATACACAAAATGACTTCATCAAACCTTAAACAGATACCTACCACTTCAGGAAGTCAAAACCATTAAGGTTTTCGCGTGAAAAGCAACAGGTTCTTTACCTAGTTAACAAGGGTGTTATTATATCTCATTCCTGCTAGAGGCAGTAGGTAATTGTCTATTTCAAACACTATGTGGCTAAAAAAAACAAGTACCTTTATTTCATCAGCAGTTGTCGACGCTTTCGGTAGCAGAGCAATCCCATGGCACACAACCGCCACGTCTTCCAAAAATATGTTGTCAGGAAAAGAGGTACCAAAATCCAATTCTAAGACCTCCACATTTAATTCCTTGAGTAGTCTCAGGTAACAGTCGTACTGCCGTCGGGCATCATTTAAATCAGCTCTGTCCGTCAAACGCAGAGCTGGAGTAACTTTGCCAACAAGGGCGTGAGTATATTCATGCATTTTAAAATCCATTTTCGGTTTCAAAGAAGACGTGCGGTTAGGTGGTGGGATGTTTTTATTCCCTATATAATCAATTCTACAGTTTAATAAACCACCGTTTTGCCACACATCTTAAACTAAATCTATTATCTACTAAATAAAATTATCTCAGGTATTTCACGTTTAGAATTATCGAAATCAAAAGGCTGCTGTCTACATTTAAAAATTAATTACCTATTTTTTTTTACACACACCCAACAACTGCACCACAGAGTACTTTTGTATAACTGCACCACCCACTGTGACACTGTGCAGTCAGTGTAAATATACAAATGTACTCTGTGGTCAGTGTCAAATATTACTCTTACTTATATTACTCTATACTTCGAGCAACGCGGCCTTCCGTCCCGTAAGGGAGTAGCCATACGAAGCGTTTCCCCTCTGTCAAAAGTATAAGCCCAATTGGGCATTAGCGTTTATAAAAACTAGTTGCGCTCAGATACTCAGATTTCTTCCTAGACCGAGTCCAGTCGCGCAAGTGAACGCTGCCGTATTAAAAATGCCGAATTGCTCAGTTTTCTGTTGTAAAAAGAGGTCTGCAACATCAAGTTTACATAATGATGGTGTTACATTTCACATATAAGTAAATTTGTATCGTATTATTGCCATTTAATTACATTTAAACACTAAATTCGCATTTTTTATTCTTGAATAGTTGTTGGATTTGTTCGACAACATCAGGTCCGCTCGCACGTGCAAATTTCAGATCGGTCGCGCGATAAATCCGATTTCTTGCCGCTGGGCAACATAGTGATGTTATTACTTTTACATGACATAATGTTTGTCGATAAAGGGTGGTGGTTATCGACGACGACGTTATATAATATATTTAATCACATTAGACAAATAATTGTTGATACGGTTTTATGTGTGATGTAAAATCTCTTTTCTGTTATTAAGTTTGAAACTCTTTAATAGCAATAACATAATAGTAATAATTTATTTTTACTTGATTTAATCATTCTAGTTAGTAGTTTTTAGGGTTCCGTATCCAAAGGGTAAAAACGGGACCCTATTACTAAGACTTCGCTGTCTGTCCGTCTGTCCGTCTGTCCGTCGCTCTGTCACCAGGCTGTATCTCAAGAGCCGCGATAGCTAGACAGTTGAAATTTTCACAAATTATGTATTTCTGTTACCGCAATAACAATAAATACTAAAAACAAAATAAAATAAATATTTAAGGGGGCCTCCCATACAACACACCAGGGGCCCAATTCTGCTAATTTATAAATGGCTCAATAGCATCGCAATCGTATATTTTGACATTACTTCCATGTTAAATGTGTCAAAATATACAGGGGGCTTACCATCAGCTTATAGCAAGCCACTCAATTTCCAGGCAGTTCAACAGTAGGGCTGCTTTTGCCCTGCTAAAAATCATACCATAACCGCTGAAAAGCTGAACGACTTTAGCATCGCTAAACCAAAAGGTGAACAGCTAAACTTGTCTATGGTCTGTTTGTCTGCAGATTGCATGAACGAGATAGAGCTATACTAGTTTAGATAAATTTGTCTCTTTTTAGTTGAAAACGTTCAAATACACAAATACATGATTTATTCCAAATTACCGGTTTTTGAAAAACTTTCTACTTATTGGATTTTAAAGAGTAAAAGTCGATCTAAATGTTACTATTTGGCAGGAGATTAGTTAAAATACTAAATCCTAGTAAAATTACCTTCTTTGTAATAGTATTGAATGTACAGTGTTGGTTTATTGAAAATGTGGATAATCATATTAACGTGACCATGATTGGAACGGTACAGTCTGCATATTTGGCGGTAACATTCAAAAATTGAAGAAATATTTTTATGTAACTTGATTTCATTTTCCCGGAGTAGTACGTAGGTACGTTCTATATATTTACAGTTACACCCTATATCTACAATGTTATATTTGTGTATAATTAAATTATTGAATAAAGAAAAGTGAAATTGTAAGTAATTTTATTAAAATATTAGTAAAATGTGATCATGCATCGACTTTCAGTGAAAACCAAAGAATTGCTTTGGTGGCAACAAAAAAAACGCCTAGTTTCTCACACCCAACTGTAAAGCCTTTGGGAGTAAAACAGTTAGTTAACAAATCTTTAACAGCTGGAGATGACTCCAAGCGAATGGCAAGGGTGGCAGAAATTTAAATTCTACAGGCGGTGTACCTAGTCATAAAATTAGGGTTTGAATGAAGTTTCTAATTCAGTTACACTGTGTAGTAAAGTTCTACTACTACTTTTTACATAGGTATTATTATAATCTATTTTATTATAGTACCGACTGGGTAGACTAAATGCAAAAATTAAAACATGATTAATGATTCAAGGAGAGGAAGAGGAAACAGAAAATTATATTACATATTCTCTACCAGTCGAGCATTTGGTTAAGTAGACATGTTTGCACGATTTTTTCAATAAAAATAACAAACACACATGATTTCATATAATAGGTATAATTACAAAAAAATATATTTCAAACACATATTAAAATAAAAAAGATACACTTACTTCATATAAAAGAACTGCAATTTTAACCCTAAATTTAAAATCTAACAAAACAACCACAACTTATTATATGTATTAACTGGTTGGCTACCGAAATCGGGGAAATCGAGCCATATGACAATTGATTTCTATTGTGTCTGGAATTACCGGCATACAAGGGGTCAAAAAATACATCAAACAAGCTAATTGGTGAACGTCTTCATCTGTAAGATAAATTAGCTGCATTGCAAATGTAATGTTGGATTACACATGCTTTTGCAATAAGGCCAGCTATCGAGGTTAGTAATGTAACATTGAAAAGAGTCTGTAGAACACCTATTTAATTGATCTCTCCTTGTTGTTATGAGTTTTTACATGTCTCTGTATAGGTATAATAGGCTTCAGGCAAATCTAGTTCTGCTTTAACAATTGTTGTCATCATAAATTTGAGCAGTGGATATCTAGAATTACCTACAATAAAAGGAAATATTCATTAATTTTATCATCTTTGTAAGACTGCTGCAAATGTATTATATAAGAAGTAAAACTTTGTTGTCTTTTACACCCAGGCAATATTTAATCAAACAAAATCAGCAACATATTCATAACACAAGGGTTTTAGGTGCTTTAACCTGTAAAACATGTTTCTTTATCTTATCTTTTACTCAATTGAAAGGAAAGGACATATTTTTAAAGTTAAACTAATATGTGTATTGTATGTTTACCTAAAAGCCATACAGATGCTATAGTGCTCAGTTCATTCAGGTGAGACCACAAAGGATGATTAGACCATATTTTATGGAAAATTAAATGAATCAGAGCCAGCATTTACACTCATAATTTCCATTTTTGTTACAAATCTGAAAAAAGTAGGTATTAATTACACATAAATATTAGTAAGAAAGAAGAGTTTATAAAATTTAGAAGTAAGTACAGTTTTTTTTATTATATTTCCTTGAATATACCTACCTATTACCTAATCCTATTACACAACAAAACCATGCAAACAATTTTTCGAAATTGTATTTTCATTTTGGTAAATGATGATATAAACATTTTATACAAAATACTGATTCAAAGACCTTCAGGTTTCTTTACACTGTAAAAAGTTTCCTTAATCTATAATGAAACATGTAAATTTACACAAAACTGCTGAAAAAAAGTCTGAGAAACGCATAAAATATGTCGAAAAAGTTAGTCTCCTAGTAACTTTTTCAAGATGGCTAGGATGACATTAGCTTCGCTCAAAAGGACATTTACCTGCTGTCAAATTGAGTGTCATGGTATGAAAAGATTGAAAAGTTCATAGTAAAAAAATGGTGAACGGTTTTGAAACGTCAACGTAAATTGGCCTACCACAGGCCTGCTAAAAACGATGTCATAGTACAAAAGAGCAATGCAGTCCAATAGCAGTCCTGCTTTAAGAGCTAATGGTAAGGCCCCTGTTGCGATGCTATTGAGCCATTTGTAAATTAGCGGAATTGGGGGCCCGTTTTTTTGGCCTTTTTGGTACGGAACCCTTCGTGCGCGAGTCCAACTCGACTTGGCCGGTTTTTATTATGTATTGTGTGCAACTTGTTTCTTTTCCTTTGTCATTGAAATATATAGAAATGATTTTAATGTAATCATTTAAACTCGTTTTTTTTATTAACTTTTTTTAATTAAATTATCTTGCAAGATCAATCATGGAAAAATATATTGACACCAGATTTTCTTTTTTGTTGAAAAAAATTGCATACGCCAAATTTAATTTACACAAAATTAATTAATTTTAAGAACCAATGAACTTCTTATCACTAATTTTCACGCAGATACGTAATTTACTATTCTCAAATTCATTATTAATCCATAATTAGCGGATCTGGCAGAGTTCGTCCCTCCCATCCCTCAGCCCATACCTCCAATCCCTCCAGTCCTTCCCATCCCTCTAATATTTTTAAATGTCATGTCACGGTTTATATGGTGTCACTCCTCTATACAGCTCATTTGTAGCGATAGCGGTATAAAATCATCAGCTCTTAGCGGTATAAAATTTAGTCTTCGTCCTAGTTTCGTACCCATCAAATCTAACACAAAAAATCAACATCAAACTCGATCGTTATTTGAATATCAAAAGTTGTTGTTAAGATCCTACTAATAAATAAATGTTTCACTTTGTTACTTTTATTCCGTCTTCAGAAAAAAAATATCGATATTGCTACATGAACAGTTAAGTCCAACTCTATTTACGTTGAAAACGGGACAATGTGTGAGTTGTAACTTATCCGTACACGAATTGTTGCTGAATTGTTTAATTTTTTGTATGTGAGTGTCGTCACTACAGTGTTGTTTTTGTATGTGAGTATGCGAACCTGCGCTTGTGTGCACATTTCCCCCCGCAAAAAATGCCAGAACTTTTTGTATAGAATAGAATCGCTATGCCTACTCCCTTCCGGGACGGAAGGCAGCGTTGCTCGAAGACTCTATACTTAACATTGACACAGCTCAGTGATACTTAAATTACTCTTTGCTGTGCAGTCAGTGTTACAGTGTGCCCGCGCCGCCGCAGCATTCTCCTCGCGCTCACCGCTCATTGATCATATTATTGTCGAGTTGAGATCGCGGGATTATTGCTGCGTAGTGAGCGCGGCATATATTCCACCAAACTTAGGCTCAGATGTATATATTCCACATTTTGATGTTATCTCGCGCGTAATGCAAGATACAGATGTCAATGATTTTGTAATAGTTGGCGATTACAACTTACCGACTTTAGAATGGCGAGACTGTGGTACTTATTTGGAACCCATAATCAACAGTTCATACTGTACATCTAATAAACATTTTATTAATCTAATATCTTCCTTGAATGGGTACCAGATAAATACGCACAGGAACGTAAAAAATAGAATATTAGATCCATTTATCACCAATATTATAGATTCCACAACAGCTATTGTATCACCACCGCTAGTACCACCGGATGAAAACCATCCTCCTTTTTATGGATTATTACCAATAAATAAAACTAATCTCTCACACATTCCCAAAAAAAACAGCATACAATTTAATTATTTTAAAGCTGACTATGAAAACATAAATATAGATGTGTCCAACATAAACTGGGGTGATTTATTCTCAAATATTAATGCCGAAGGTGCAGTCTCATTGTTCTATGAAAAAATATATAGCATTATAAAAAATAATATTCCGACTAAAACTATTAAGTCTTCTCGATTTCCCATTTGGTTTACCCCATCTTTAGTCCATATTTTTAAAAATAAGAACAGCGCTTGGATCAAATGGAAAAAATACCGCAACTTATCTGACTACGAAACTTTCTCTCTGTACAGAAGTAGGTTCAAAAAAGAGTCACATTTATGTTACAGTAACTATATAAAATCAGTGGAGTATAGTATTCAGGATAATGTAAAACATTTCTGGAGGTATGTAAAAAATAGACAAATGAGTACTGATGTTCCAGGCAGAATGACGTATGGTGACCTTACTGTTGACAGCCCAGAGGATGTATGTCGGCTCTTTTCCACTTTTTTTCAGTCGGTTTTCGAGCCATCAAGTGTCAGTGACACAAACGACGAGCAATATAATATATATATATATATATATATATAATATATTTAATATATTTATTTATTTCTTCTCTCACAGAGACTTACTATATAACATATATCTAGGTAACATGAAAAATGTCAACGTCTATCTAAGTGAGAGACTGGCGACTGTACTAGGAGACCCGTATGACAGATTGCCAGTCTCTCCACATCCGGACCGAGGGTATGCATGCAATGAACGGGAATACAGAACAATATGTTATAATTTTAAATAAAAGTGCTTAGTATCTTACTTGTGTGTGTGTGTGTGTGTGTGTGTGTGTGTGTGTGTGTGTGTGTGTGTGTGTGTGTGTGTGTGTGTGATGAGTGTGTTAGTGCGCGCGTGCTTGAGTGCGTGTATTTATTTATTTAAGACTGATGATGACTGTGTTAGGAATTAGGATTTACTTTAAGGGCCTGCTAACAATTTCTCTGTTGCGTCATAATCTAAATGTTTCAGCAAGTTAGTTGTAGTTTTTTTACATCGATATTTAGTCAGCGGATATATGTTCGTTTTTTTATTAATTTTGTTGTACAAAAAGCTACCCATATAACCAAAGAATCTTCTTGCAAAAGCTGTAGTCCATTGAGTGCTTGAGCGGCAGACTATATGTTTGCGTCGTTTGTCGACATTTAGGTTTGGATCATAACTTGTTATAGAATGTTGTTTTAGCACGGTATTTAATACGAATAATTGACGAACACTCAAAACATCGGCTTCAGAGTAAAGATCCCTGGTGGGATATATGAATGGCTTGGAGTAGCCCACTTTCAAAACTGCACGCTGAGCTCTTTCCAACTTTATGAGACTACTTTTACAAGATCCTCCCCAAACCGTAATACAATAAGAGAGGATTGACTGACAGAGGGATTGGTATACTAATTTAATAATTGATTTGTCAGCAATGTGGCGGAGATTTTTAAAAATATATATAAGTTTCCGGGTCCTGGAAGAGAGTAGATCTAGGTAGTATTTGAAGCTAAGGGCACTATCGACTACTACGCCCAGATACTTAACGTTGTCGGTAATTGATATCTTGGGACAGTGACAAGGTAGGATTAGAGAACATAAGTGCGCTGTTATGGTACAAACATTACTCAGACAAGGAGATCTTATGGAAAATGGTATGAATTTTGTTTTTTCTACATTAAGTGTTAGAGCATTGTTTCCGAGCCAAAAATTTACAATATCAAATCCCTTTTGTGCGAGTTTATATGTCTCCTCCCAACTATCACCATGAAATACCAGTGCAGTATCGTCTGCAAACGTTACAATTTTGCCATTCTGCAACTGAAGCCCACAGAGTTCGTTGATAAATGCCAGGAATAGTGTTGGGCCTAAGACACTTCCCTGTGGGACACCGTAAATTATCGGCAAGTCGTCACTTATTGTGTCACCTACCCGTACTCTTTGAAGTCTGTCACTGAGATAATTTTTGAACAAAGCCAGCTGAATATCTCGAATTCCGAGAGTCTCCAATTTTTCGAGCAAAAGCGGGGCAGAGACTGTGTCAAACGCTTTAGCAATATCCAAAAATATCGCTATTACTTTATTTTTCTCGTTTAGTTTAGTAACAATATGGTCAGTTAGTTCATGTACTGCATCGGTCGTCGATTTTCCAGATCTGAAGCCAAATTGTGAGCTGGAAAGTAAATTATTGTTTTCAAGATAGTTAATAAGGCGCTTGTTTATTAGTTTTTCAATAATTTTTGATATTGTAGATAGTTTAGAGATGGGTCGGTAATTATTAACGCATCCCTTGTCACCACTCTTGAAGAATGGAGTTACTTCAGCTAGCTTAAGTGAGTCAGGGAAAACACCAGTCGAGAAAACAAGATTAAATATGTAAGTAAGTGGTGGCACTAGGATTTGGTAGTATCTCTTGAGAAAGGCACCCGATATATTATCTCTCCCAGCAACAGTGTCTTTTTTTATGGATAGAATACATGATTGGACTTCGGAATCATCTGTAGGCAGTAAGACAAAAGACTGTTGAATACGATTATTTGGTGCCTTGCTATTAGAGCAATTACCATAAGCCTTTTCAGCAAGATCCTTTCCGATGGAAGCAAAATATTTATTAATGTTGTTAACTGATTCTAATGGATTTAATGGGGATACAAGGTCAAGTGCAGAGCTATTGATATTATTAGAATAGGTTAATTTTTTTAGAGTCTCCCAGAGTGCTTTGTTGTTGATTTTTGAAGCTTTTTGGAGGAGGTTGCTCTCGTAATCCTTTTTTATTTTTTTTAGCAATGAGTTACAGTAATTCCTGTATCTTTTGTAAATTACTAATATTGTTATATCGTCAGGATATTTCTTAAGTTTTTGATGGAGTTTATCACGATGCTTTACACATCTTAATAGACCTGGAGTCATCCAAGGTTTTATGGTCCTCCTACGATTTGGAATATTGATCGTTTTTGTGTTAGCTTTAATTACAGTGTCTATCTTCGATAAAAGGAAAGAAGTGGCTTTATTAGCATCTGTAAAGTTGTATACTTGATTTAGACTCAGGGTCATCATAGCCTCGTCAAGTCCCAGGTAGTCAGTTTTCATGAGAGACGAATATTTAGCAGTCTTTACATTGTAATTAAGTTTGAGGACTAGAGTGTCATGATCTGTGACTGAGGTTTCGGCAACGTAACAAAAGGCAGGGTAAGTACATTTAAGCAAGACGTGGTCAAGACAGGTTTTGTGGTGTGTGGGGAATAGATGCGCTGGTAATAAACTGTGAGTGGCTAACATATTTAGGTACATAGCGGAATTAACATCTTTGTTATTTTCCAAGATATCAATATTAATGTCACCTATAAGAACTACATTAGTATTATTAACCTCGGTGAGAAGTTTATCAAGAGATAATATAAAACGCGGAATATCTTTATAGCCGGGTGGCCTGTAAACTGCAATTATTGTTAAGCTACCATCGGTAGTTATCGATAAGCAGTTGGCATCACATAGGTTGGGTTCAGACACAGATAATCGCAGGCTTTTTTTAGAGAATACCATAACTCCTTCGTTTTGTGACAAGTTATTTTCAGTTTGTATGAGGTTGTAACTGTCGAGAGAAGGAAAGTTATGTTTGTTACGTAGCCAACATTCCGTAAGAATTATCAAATCCCAATCAGTCCCGGTTCTATTTAACAATGTTTGAAAATCTGAAAAATTACGATTTATGCTACGAATGTTTTGGTGAATTATTTTTAAGCAGTTGTTTGGAGTGTTCATTAGCTGATTACAGTCCTCTATTTTACAGATTGATGACTGTGCAACCGAAAATTGATCTAATTCATTTATTATTTCAGTTGTTTTATCGAATTTTATGCAATGGTACAGCAACTATGAAAACGCAGTAAATGAATGGGTAGGTAGATAGAAACGCAAGATGATTCACCAGATTCAGAGGTAACAATTTCAGAATAAATAAATACATCATATGACAGTAATTTAGAATAATTGTTAACAGTGGTGGTTTGTGAGACTGTGTTGAGTAAGTTGTGAATTGGGTGAACGCGCAAGGGATAGGTGTTTTAAACAGCATAACTAACCTAATAAATAAAAATGTGAGTACATCATTATAAACAGACATTAACAGAGGTGTCACAAAATGCGGTTGGAATTTGGTATAAACAAAGGTAGTAACAAATTTAGAAATCAAGTTTCCTTCCATCTCTTTTACAAACAAACAATAGATAATCAAAAGGCAGTTTAGCTTGGATATAAGATTAAAGAGCATTATGAGTCATATTTTCTTCACAAGATCAAACAGGCATTTTTCAGATCTTATTAAAACCGGTTTAGTACCTGGATCAATACGCAGGAGAATTCTCCCATTAGAATGCCAACAAGAATAATTGTGTTTCTTGGCCAATTGGCGGGTTTCAAACATTAATTTTCGTTGCGATGGTCCAAGGTGTTCGTCGATGTAAATGGGATTTTTCACTCCTGGCAGACCTATAGTTTGGGTGTTCAACTTTGCAGTGACCGGTTTTTCTTTGTTAAATCTTCGTACCCTGGATAATAACTCATTTCTAGCATGAACACAGCTAAATTCAGCAACTATAGGCCTTAAAATACCAGGCTTTCCTGGTAGACGATAAATGTCGCGTATGTCATCATGATTTATGGTTATGTCCATAGCTTTACATAGATTTGAAATAATCAAGAATAGGCTGTCGAATTTTTCATTCTCAGTTGTTGGTATATTCCTTATCTCAACAGTTGCATCTCTTGTTTGGAACTGGATATCCTGGATCTGTGATTCCACAGTATTTAAGGCATTGGCACTGGTTTTTATGTCCCTTTCAATTTCTTTTACTTTAGTAGCTGTATCTTCCTGGATTTTGTTAATAAAAACCATTCCTTTTTCCATTTCAGCGTTTGTTTTTTTAATTTCCTGGCATTCCTTTTTTAGGTAGGAAACTTCGGAGATTATTTTCGACAATGTGTCATCAAGAGTGTCTTTCCATTCATTTAGGCGCCGATCCTGATCTTCTTTCCAACTAGATAACATATTCAACAAGTCCGTTCTCAAGTCACCAGTATCCGAAGAAAAATGAGAAGACTTATGAGTCGGAGAGGTTTCCATTCTTTGGCGTTTATTACGTGTGGTGATATTTTTTTCACTTGTACTAGTCGTTCCGGTCGAAAGATCCGATTCGGAACGTGAGCCGGACAACACTGTAGTGTTTTGAGGCGGTGAACGATGCATGTTGGGCAGTAAATTAATGGTAATAAGTTCCAATTTACTAGCCGTACAATAGAAGTCTCGCGTCGCACAAGAAGTCCGTAGTCACCCTAGCATATGTAGCAACGTCGTAGCAAGTATCGTAGTCAAATAAATGTGTCGTAGCTTCACTTACGTCGGTTGTGGAAACCAATGCAGAATTTCGACGCGCAGTGATCCAAGCGTTTGGCTCAACGGTCGGCAACAGCGAACTCACCCGGCCGGCACAGGCTTCGAAACCACGCAAGACCACAAAAAAAAATAATTAAATTTAATATTTCTAACAGAGCGCAATACAGTGAACACGTCTAAACGCTTTCGCGGTCCGGAGGGGAGAGGATCAAAGTGATAATCACACATCTGACCTGATTATCAGTGATATATCGATCACGGATAAACAACTGCTGGAGGAACTACGCACTTTAGATATTTCTAAGGGCGCTGGAGTAGACAACATACCACCGATTTTCTTTAGGTCCACTGCAGCGACAATCTACCAACCTATATGCTTTTTATATAACCTGTGCTTAAGAGAGGGTACCTTTCCCACTATCTGGAAGACCTCACGTGTTGTTCCCATCTTTAAAAGCGGAAATAGATCAAACGTGGAAAATTATCGCCCTATATCTATCTTATCCACCCTGTCGAAGCTTTTCGAAAGGCTTGTACACAATATTATATACCCTCCATTGCATAATATTATCATTCCGCAACAACACGGTTTTGTTAAACGTCGATCCACCGCAACCAATTTACTGATATATACATCGTACGTCTTTGAAGGTATAGATAGTAATAAGCAAATTGATAGTGTCTACACGGACTTTCGAAAGGCTTTTGACAGGGTGGATCATAAAATATTATTAGAAAAAATAGCATACAATGGCATTCGCGGGAACCTCTGGCGTTGGTTCAAATCATATATAACTAATCGTACACAGAAAGTTGTTTTAAGTGGCTATGAATCAGATTTTGTACCAATAAGCTCTGGTGTCCCGCAAGGCTCAATATTAGGCCCACTTTTGTTTGTTCTATTTATCAATGATATATCTAGTTGCTTTCACTATTGTGAGTTTTTATTATACGCAGATGACCTGAAAATTTTCCATATAATAGACAACAGTGATGATCACGTTAAATTTCAGACTGACCTCGATCGCTTCTCTGCCTATTGTGATATAAATAAACTTAGTCTTAGCATTAATAAGTGTAAATCAATAACCTTCACTAAAAAGCGGCTAACTAGTAATTGTACTTACAGACTCTCTGGTACTAATCTTGAAAATGTACAATACATTAAAGACCTAGGTATAACGTTAGACAGTAAACTACATCTTGATTTACACGTAGACAATGTAATAAATAAAGCTTTTAAAATGTTTGGATTTGTTATGAGATCCAGTAAAAAATTCACACAATCCTACACATTTTTATGCCTCTATAACGCCCTAGTTCGATCTCAACTAGAATATGCCGTGCCCATTTGGAACCCGTTTTATAATAAATATATAGAAAGTCTGGAAATGGTACAGAAAAAATTTCTACGTACAATGCACTACAGATGTTATCACAATCGCTTGCCCTATATACAACTATTAAATAAATATAAAACTCTTAAGCTTGAAGACAGACGTAAGCAACTCGAGGCAATGATGTTATACGACTTATGTCATAACCGATACGATTGCATCCCCATTGTGAACAGACTGTGTTACAGTGTTCCCACTAGAACTCATAGCCGAAATATTTGCCGATTATTTGCCACTTTTCGATGTCGTACAAACGCGGGTAAACGATCGCCAATGCATCGTCTAGTATACTCATATAATACATACTTTAACAAAATTGACATTTTGGCGACGACGCCTTTTACCTATAAAAAATTATTGTTGGAGGCATTGCGCAGTAATTATTATTAGTCTTAATTTATGTCTTATTTAATTAATTAAGTATTTTTAATGTCCATGATTATTGTTTTTCCTTTTGTTTCACTCGCAATTCAAGTAATGTATTCTTCAAACTATCTGTACACTTTCGTGTTTTTTTTTTCTCGAGTGTATTTTCATTTGAAAGTTTAAATGTTCTCGTAAAATATAACATAAATATCTTTGCTTAAGTCCCTATGTTATGTATTGAGCATGTTTAGATACTCAGTTTGTTCCGCAGTAATTATTATCACACTCAATGTCTAAAATGTTAATTTAAGTTGTGGTAAATGATGCTGGTGTTGAAATTAACACTACTTAGTACCTAATATTCTAAGCACCATTGTATTCAACATTGTTTTTTTACCCAAATAAAGGAAAAAAAAAAAAAAAAAAGTCAGTGTCAAAGAGTAGGTACCTATGTAATGTTTTTTTTTCATATAAATTTTACGGCTTCGGACGAGTCCATACAACCTAGTCTGTAGTAATAATGTCAATTTATATATTATTACAATATCATTTAGACTTACATAGACATACAAGCCTAACTTAACCTAAACATAAACTAACCTAAGTCATTGAAATGTATGGGTGGTTTATACATTTCAATGATTACAGGAGTTTTACGCGAGAACGAGGATCAGAGTCAAATAGGAGCGCCTTTCCTTGTTTCTGACTTTTATTTGATTTATCCTACTCACTGAAACATTATTATAACAATGCCACCACTTTATCACAATAAATGTCGCTTAGGACAATTTCTGGAAAGAACGCGGCATTGAATCACCTCCGTTTCGCTGACGACCTGGTCCTGACGTCAGAAAAAGGTGCAGAGCTAGAGTACATGGTAGTGTAGTAAGCTCGCTAAATAACGCCAGTAAGCTCGCAGGGTTAGAAATAAACCTCTCAAAAACCATGCTAATGACCAACAGCGTCACGGTATCAATAAATGTAGACGGTGAACCTCTTAAGTACACCGACCAGTACATCTACCTCAGTAAACAAATAAGCTTCGATGGTTTCAGCAACTACCAAGAAGTAGAGCGCAGGGCTCAACTAACATGGAACAAATACTGGGGACTAAAAGAGATTTTTAAGAGCACAATGCCTATTAAGCTGAATACCAAAGTGATGAACTCTTGCCTTGTGCCATGCCTGACCTATGCTTGCCAGACATGGAAATTTAACCAAAATGTCAAAAATAAAATTATAACATGCCAACGTGGGATGGAGTGAAGTATGTTAAGTATCAAAAAAATCAAAAATACGACATACGAAAATTAGAAATATTACAAAAGCAACAGACGGTCTAGAAAAAGCTCTATCACTGAAATGGAAGTGGGCTGGACGCGTGGCGCGCCTTCAAGACCAGAGATGGACTAAAAGTAATAGGGGTTTAAGTATGAAATTGCCGATTATTTTCCCACTTTTTATTTTGTTTATAGCTCTTAAGTATAGTCATATTATTGCATAATTCTTTTTGTATTGTATCAAAAACTAAATAAAGTAACTTTTGACTAAAAAAAAATGCAATACTAGAGCCTATTACTTCAAAGGAAGTCGTTGAAAAGACCCCTTACAATGTGTCAGCTGACCTTCTTGCTTCAATTAAGTATATTTGTATTATATACTTTGATTTTCAGAAATTTAAATACTATAATGCGTAGCTTTATAACCATCTAACTTTCACCTTTAATTGCATCGAAAACGGTTCAGTCGTTTTTAAAAAAAACTATAAAATTTTTAGTATGGAAAAATGACTTTTCTCGATTTCGTTCATACAAAACGGCAATTTCATATTTTAACACCTAATATTACAGCATAGAGAGGTCCGGCAGGCAAAAGGAAAAAAGGAAGACCTCGTAAGAGATGGGAGGATGAAATTATAAACACGGCTGGACTAAATTGGATGCAAACTGCAAACTCGAGAGAGAATTAGCAAAATTTGGAGGAAACCTTTACCTTCAAAAGGGTTCTTGCAGACTAATCTCATTAAAATATAATAATAAGAATTAAATAATACTAACACCAATGATATTTAAAAAGTATAGATAGGTTATGCCCTTACAAAACTATCGAAATATCTGTGCCGCTTTCGAACAACTGCACACATGCGTAATTCTTATTTTGTCCTTGTCATACTCGTGAAAAGAACAATTACTTTCTCTTTCATGGATTTGAAAAGACGTCACAATTGTGACGTTTTAGGGACGCATATTGAGAGCGTATGTAACATATCTATTACTTTTTAAATATCATTGACTAACACTATATAAATAGGGTTAGGGTAAATATTAATACAGAAATAAGTACATACTTTAAGCATTAACTACTAACAAAATATGTAATATTAAATTGTTTGCAAGAAATACAGGCTTTTTTATTTTTTATTTTATTTTATTTTTATTTTATTTAGGACAATTTCACAAAATTACGAAACAAAGTCCATCTTTCTCTTCTCATTTCCCGCGCAAAACTCCCCTATGTAATGTTTTTTTTTTCTTTAGTAAGTTTAACGGCTTCGGATACTTGTCCATACGGCTAATTCTTTAGTAATATTGACTTTATATTTGCATTAAAACGATGTTAGACGTTTTAGTCACGGAACAGAAAAAATTACGTGCGTAATTTTACAGCGAAAATGCCTTATTGTGCCATTTTGCAGTGCAAAAATGATAGTAAGAGAAAAACTCTTAAAAATGAAGGTATTTCATACCACAGGTGCTTACCTGTGGTATGAAATACCTTCATACAACCAAAAACTACGATATTGTTGCTTAACAATATCGTAGTTTTTCAATAAAATCTTGTTTGATTTCAATAAATTTCAAACTAAAATCAATCATGATACTTCAGAAATAAAGCTGGCTTTGGATTACAAATATTCTCTTCGTATTCTGAAATACTGTCCGCTCCTCATTTAGTGATGTAGTCTAATGCGATAGCAGGTTTCGATAAACCTGATATCGATATATCTGCTTATGTATGTATGTGTTAAAATTCTCACAAAAATAAATAAACGTTAATTTACGATTTTTACCCCTTACCAAAATAAAGGGTTGCTAAAATTGTAACTTATACTGTATATGAGTTTATCTTTGTGTCATCGGGTTATATTTAAATCCAGTTTCATAAAACATTTTGTTTTTTTTTTTACTTCCTATTGCTTTGGTAGGATGAATTACATACATATTATTGTAATTTTCAAATTTAAATAAGACGCGTACATTTATTCATGCGCATTATTAATAACAATATCATGAACTTCGCAAAAAAAGGAAAACAATTTCTGTAGGTAAATAATAATGATCTTAGTAAGTTTTGATCAATTATTGAACTGGATTATCCTTATAGATAACAATACCCTTTGTATCCTTTAATATTTTAAACAAACCCAAATCGGGTCCAATCTATCGATAATGACAATATTATGTGTCACCCAACTGGCTAGACTAGCGTTATAAATAATGTTTTAAGGAAATGGCAACCTTATTTCGAGCAGGTTACAGTGCAAAGTTATTTTCCTAATTTTGCCTGCCATCTGTAGTGCAATAGCTGAACTTTTTCTGAAATCGAAGCTGGTGGATTCAAAACACAAAACGTCGTAAATGCTTTATTTTATCTATAGCAAAAATCTATAAAAAAGTTGAGATGTTCAAAAACGCACGTGCAATTTTTTTTAACTTTTTGACATATTAGGATTTTGATTTTTTTTCACCAGAAGGGTCCTAAGCATAGGAAGCAAATAGATTGATAAAAAAAAATTCATGCATCTCGACTTATCAATGTTTTCATGCCAGGCACGGATATTTACCTTGCTCTAAAGTTTTATTAAAATCGAGACTCCTAGCGCAATCTGTCGTAATATTTTGAAAATATTTCGTTAGGACATTTTTTGACCAGCGATTGGTACTTCAATATATTACTTTCCCTATGGTATTATGTAGATAGTATTCTTTCGCTGGCAATACAAAGATTACGCGCGCGACTCTAGTGGAGAGAATCACAATACGTCTAACTTAATAGAAAATTTTAAAAATCTAGTAGGTACGTGTTATTTTTTAATTTTTGTTTATTACATGTAGCGTCCTTAAACAAGTTTAAATTTCGACACTCGAGGCTCTAGTGAGAATTAGAAGACCAGACTCTGTCAAGGAATGCATGTGAAAAATTGATTTTATTTTTGATAAACGAAAAATCGAATTGTTTTCGATTTTTTGGAATATGAAAAACACTTAAAAATATAATCAATTTTACGTTAGTAAAATGGATTATTCCTATAATCGATTATTTTTGGCATCCCTAAGACAGACTTCCGTCACGGATTTAAATATTAACCTGGATCGAGTACTTCTTTATCTCATAAATAGTTTTAATTTATAACAAAAATAAAAGCCATTATTATTTAGTTTTATTTATTTATTTCTTCAAAAGATTTTTCCGTGTCATCTGCTGTGCCGTGTGAGCTCATCAATGGCAGTAATTAAAAAAGAACAAGTTCAGAAAATCTGAACCTCGTAACATTAACATTTTGATGAATCAATCCCTGATTATGGACCTTTAATAAGATTATCTTAGTTATGTGATTCCTTACAGATTCCTTTTTCAGATTGTTAAGTTGACATTCATTTGAGACGCTAAACGTAAAAAAACATCAAATTTCTCCGAAAACATTCAAGATAAATGTCGACAATAGTATCGATAAATTTGAGTCAAGCTCTAGCGTACATGTAAAATATATCGATGAATTAATTATCCACCAAAATAATGTAAATAATCAATACATAGAACTTTATCAATACAAAATATTAAAAGGAACAAACGGATTGAAATAAATTTATATTTACAACATAACAACAAGACCAAATTCAACAAAAATAACGCGTTTTTACGATGACGACTTTCTACGTATTTACCTGTGAAATGAGCAATTTTCTGGATTATTTTAGTGGTTGACTCCACAGGCACTCACAGAACATGTGACCATTGTTAAATAAAATTGTATTTACTTTAGATAATCTACGATGACTTGATAATTCCATAAAATGTTATAGCTTATATCGCATATGCCACTGGATGTCACTCTGTCAATTAAGACTGATCACAAAACGAAAAGATTAGTTGTATTTTTCTATCTTGCTAGATTTCCATAAGAGGTTTTCTTCTATCTCGCAGGCTTTTTCCGTCTATTATATTCTACGTTTATGACTAAAATAGTAGTGTGTTCTTGTCTAGCAAGTATGTTATGGAGAAGGGTGTCCACGCTATAAGTAATCTATGATAATATTTTTTTTTATTTAGAAATGACCAGGTTTTGTTTCACTGTCTAAAATTGCATATTTTGATGGTTGATGTTTGATAATGATAGCTTATTAATTAATCCTCAAAATGTGTGATATTATTGTGTAGTATAATAATTATTTATGATCTAAACATGAATTTAAATACTAATTAAAAATCATTAGTTTAAGCCACTGCTGGGACTTGAACCTGCAACCTCATAGTGTGAGTAAAGCATTTTTCCAATTGGGCTAACAAGGCTCATAAATTATCAAATAAAAATATTTAGTAAGATTTTACTCTATGTATATTTTATTGCTGTACAGGATGCCTAAGGATGAATCTGTTGCTGGAAAGTGGAAAGAAACCTGGCAAAAAAATATTTGTTACCCACCAATGACAACAAATATTTTCGAATATTTTAGAATATTTTCTTAGTAATAGGGTCCCGTTTTTACCATTTGGGTACGGAACCCTAAAAACTACTAACTAGAATGATTAAATCAAATAAAAATAAATTATTACTATTATGTTATTACTATTAAAGAGTTTCAAACTAAATAACAGAAAAGAGATTTTACATCACACATAAAACCATATCAACAATTATTTGTCTAATGTGATTAAATATATTATAAATAAAATAAAAATAAAATAAAATAATCATTTATTTGTTCGGACATGTGTACATGTTAAACAGGTGATAGGTCATCAATGATGGTTTCAACATGCCGCACCGAGACGGTGTACAAATTTAAAAAGTAATAAAATTTCAAACAAACAAATTATAATGTTACATTTTAGTCAAAGTAAATGTCAAAACTGTAATTGAGGGATTATTCAATATTTTAGTATGTTAAAGTCAAATTTAAATTATGCAATTGAATAAATAAAATTAATGTAAATAAAATGTATATAAAGTCAAACATAGTATTACTTAAAATTAAATTTAGTACAATTAAAATATTTTGTCATTCATGTAATCGGTTATAGTATAATAGCACTTTGTTATTAGGAAATTCTTTAATTTGATCTTGAACTCATTTAAATTTAACATTTTTAATGACAAAGGGAGTTTATTGTATATTCTGGGTGCCATGTATAAGATGTTCTTCCTCATGAGAGCTGTCCTCGAGGTGGGCATACAGAGTTTAGTATTGTCGCGACGGTTGCGGCTTACAACATCTGCCATTCGTTGAAACATTTTAGGATTCGTTTTTACAAATAATGCTGTCTCCAAAATATACATAGACGAAAGTGTTAAAATTTTGTGTTTTTGGAAGTATGGTTTACAACTGTCAGTTGTTTTCAGTCCAAACATAGCACGAATGCACCTTTTCTGCATTTTAAAAACAATATCGTTATCAGTACAGTTACCCCAAAAGATAATGCCATACCTCAAATTTGACGAGGCCAAGCCGTAGTAGGCTAGGAGTAAAGAATCAGTATTTAGTAGTGGGGCTAGTTTAAAGAGCGCGTAGGCACAACTGCTTACTTTTTTACTAAGATACTCTGCGTGAGCCTTCCAATTAAGCTTCTTGTCAATAATTATGCCTAAAAATTTTGTACTATCGACTTCAGATACCTTTACATCTCGATATGCTATTTGCCTACTAGACGTGTTAGTTGATCTTTGGCTGAAGTGTATTAACTGGGTTTTGCTCATATTTATTTTTAAGTTATTGTTATCTAACCAAGAAATTATTGAGGTCAAGGAATTATTAATGTCAAGCTCATAATTGTCAGGTTTTTTACATGATACTGTTAAAGTGCTATCGTCTGCAAAAAGCGTCATAGGATGATTTGTCATTTTTGGTAGATCATTAATGTAAATTATGAATAAAAGAGGGCCCAACACGCTACCTTGTGGTACTCCAAATTTAACAAATCGTTCTTTTGATAAAAACTCTTTCTCTTGTTTAGTTTTAAAATGAATTCTTGAGATTGCTGTATGTTGTTTTCTGTCTGTCAAATAAGATTGAATAAGGTTTACTAGATTTCCTCTAATTCCATATGCCATAAGTTTATTGATTAGGATGTCATGATTTACGCAGTCAAATGCCTGAGTCATATCGCAAAACACAGCACAAACAGGATTTCTTTTGTCTACATTAGGTATTACATTCTGTAAAAATTCAAAAATTGCCATATTTATGTTTTTATTTTGTCTAAAGCCGTATTGTTCTTTGCATAAAATGTTATATTTTTCGAGATATGAGTTAATTTCTATGTAAATGTTTTTTTCGAAAATTTTTGAAATTACCGGTACAAGTGCAATTGGTCTATAGTTTTCTGTTTGATATTTACTCTCCTTTTTATGTAAGGGTTTCACAATTGTGGTTTTGAGTTTATCTGGATATTTTCCTTCACTAATGCATAAATTCAGAATGAAGCTTAAATGGCCACATATAAGATCACTGACTGATTTTATTATTTTTGTTGAAATCCCATCGATTCCTTCACTGTTTGTATTTTTAAAACTAATAATAATTCGGTGAATATCATTAGGTAGACTAGGCGCCATAAACATAGATTTTTGCTGACTCTGTATCTTAGATGCTATGTCTATATCAGATTCAGGTATTGGTGTGACTTTGTCAATAAAATAATCATTAAAAATATTTGCTATATAACGTCGTCGTCGATAACCACCACCCTTTATCGACAAACATTATGTCATGTGTAAGTAATAACATCACTATGTTGCCCAGCGGCAAGAAATCGAATTTATCGCGCGACCGATCTGAAATTTGCACGGGCGAGCGGACCTAATGTTGTCGAACAAATCCAACAACTATTCAAGAATAAAATATGCGAATTTAGTGTTTAAATGTAATTAAATGGCAATAATACGATACAAATTTACTTATATGTGAAATGTAACACCATCATTATGTAAACTTGATGTTGCAGACCTCTTTTTACAACAGAAAACTGAGCAATTCGGCATTTTTAATACGGCAGCGTTCACTTGCGCGACTGGACTCGGTCTAGGAAGAAATCTGAGTATCTGAGCGCAACTAGTTTTTATAAACGCTAATGCCCAATTGGGCTTATACTTTTGACAGAGGGGAAACGCTTCGTATGGCTACTCCCTTAAGGGACGGAAGGCCACGTTACTCGAAGGTCGTACGTAACCAAGAAAAGTGGACCGTGAATTTTGCGCGGGAACGCGAACAGTTTACCTCTTTTTTGGGGACTTCTCTATATTCCTTCTGAAAAGGAGTGGACTGTATTTTGTGGTGATAAAATGATAGGCGTGAATGTAAATGTAAATAATATATTATGAAAAGGAGAGCACAAGAGAAATATATTGACAGTAACACAACGATATTAACAATAACAAACCAAAAACTAAACCAAAACAGTACTTTTTAAATATAAATCAAAAAAGGAATACAAACCAAAAATAATCAAAATAAGGTTTGTAACATTCTGGCCCCTTGTGCACGAAAGTGCACAAAATTAAATGAGTACTTCTAAAGGTCCAGAACCTTACAAAGTACGAACAATCAGTAAAAAATAATAAAAAGCCAGTCAAACTACGAAGGGAGTTTGACCAGTTTTTTCAATGGGCGGCGTAGTGTACCAGCCGCAGTAACTACATCAACTACTCTGGTTACTCCGTCCTTTCCTGGGTAAGTAGCAGTAATACGACCTCTGGGCCATACACCTCTAGGTAGTTGCTCGTCTCCAATGATGACCATGTCGCCTATTTTTAAATCGCAATCAGTTGTGCTGTTTGGTTGATGTCGTGGTTGCATAGTGGGAAGTACTTCTTTGACCCAGCGATTCCAAAAGTGGTCGGCAAGTCTTAATGCCTTCTTCCAATCTGCACGTCGCAACAGGTCACCGTCATTCAACACCGTAGGTAGAACCTGGTTTGAAGAAGTACCAATTAAGAAATGGAAGAGCGTAAGCGCTTCATCGTCATTATGGTCTACTGACACATAGCTCAATGGACGTGAATTAACGATTGCTTCTGCTTCTGCCAATAATGTTAAGAGGACTTCCTCTTTTGGGGCCTTTTCGTGAAGAGTAGCGTTCAAAGCAATCTTGACTGTTCTTACTAGTCGCTCCCAACAACCTCCGAAGGATGGAGCGGCTGCTGGGATGAAACTCCATTTTATCATCTTATTGGCAGTAAACTCTTGTACGTTTTCGGTGTAAAACTCTCTCAATATGCGATTAGCTCCGACAAAAGCAGTTCCATTGTCTGAATAAATAGTATTTGGACAGCCTCTCCGGGCGATAAATCTTCTTAAGCTCATAATCGCAGCATCTGCAGAAAGACTGTGCACTAGCTCTAAATGAACTGATCTGGTGGTCATGCACGTATATAAGGCAACATATCTTTTTTCGTGCCTGCGTCCAACTGTTACAGTAACAGGACCAAAATAGTCGACACCGGTAAAGCTGAATGGACGGTGGTGGTGTGCCAGTCGCTGAGGAGGAAGGTCACCGGTTGAGGGATTTAGTGGACGCGCTTTTCTGATTTTACAATGTAAACATTTCCTTGCTGTAGTCCTTACTGTGTCTCGCAGCCGCAATATCCAGTACATCTGGCGTATCTCATTAATTACATATTCATTATTTGCATGTCCAAGTTGCTGATGAAAGTGATGCACCAGTAATTGTACAACTGGGTGCCGACCGTCTAATATCACTGGAGTCTTCATCTCGACACCAACACCTTCTACCATCTTCACTCTGCCGTGTAAGCGCAGTAAGCCATCCTCTGCTATAGTAGGCGATAACTTGAAAAGGCGACTCTTCTTAGAGATTTGTTCAGAATTCAGTAAGCTATGATATTCTTCTTTGAAGCTATCTAACTGCGTCTTTTGAAGAATTTGCCTCTCTGCGGCCTTCAAAAGGTCTGCTGTAAGAGGAACCAGAGTAGTGGATGTTGGTTTTAAATTTCCGCGAAATATTGACACAACCTGTATAACGCGAGCTGTGGCTCTGAGTAATCGAAGCCAGTTACTAAATTTGTCAAAATTTACCGTGACTGGGGTAGGTAATTTTGACAAGTTTATTGTTAGCAGTCTCACTAGCTTAGAAGATTTGAGTTCTTCTTGAACTGGCGCGGTCGCGAGAGGCTCTAAAGGCCAGTCTTTAGTGGAGTTTAAAAGAAATGGTGGTCCGGTAAACCATCGATTAGATGACGTCAAATGAACCGTGCGTGCCCGAGTTGCATCATCTGCTACGTTTAAGTCACTTGGTACCCACTTCCAATCCAGAACGCTTGAACTTTCAACAATTTCTCCAATCCGATGTGCCACGAACGGTTTAAATGTCCGCGCGTCGCTACGAAGCCATCCCAAGACTGTCATCGAGTCTGTCCAGAAAAATGTACGAGATGGTTTTTTCCTATGACTGTCATGTATGGTTCGTGCGAGCCGCGCCGCGATCAAAGCAGCTTGAAGTTCTAAGCGTGGAATTGAAGTAGGTTTTAGTGGTGAAACCCTAGCCTTACTTGAAATCAGAACAACCTGGATTGAGCCATCTTCGTAAATGAGTCTCCAATACGCGACGCAGGCATATGCAAGCTCACTAGCATCGGCAAATATATGAAGCTCACGATGTAGCGGTTCTGACTTCATAGTAGAGGCATACCACCGCGGTATTTTGATTGACGCAACCTTGCCTATGGCTTGTAGCCATTCTATCCATTTTGCAGACTCGGGTGGTGGAAGCTCAACATCCCAGTCGATGTTGGACCTCCACAGTTCCTGAAATAATATACGACCTTTAATAATTATAGGTGCGAGCAAACCTAAGGGGTCATACACACGCATTAAATGCGAGAGAGCTTTTCGTTTTGTAAGGGGGTTTGGTAAACACCCATCTAAGCCGGTTCTAAATCCTAATTTATCTGTTAGGGGATCCCAGACTATACCTATGCTCTTACTGTTGTCATATTTAAGCCAAGATCTATTTCTGATGATTGGGCAACACGAAATTCTGCGGGAACAAGATTCAATGCTGCCTGATCGTTAGATATCCATTCGCGCATCTCTAAACATGCAGCTTTATGGACGATAACTATGTCAGCTGCTACCTGTGCTGCTTCGTCTACACTGTCATGAGAATCTAAATAATCATCCATATAATGATTATTCAACACTGCGTCTACTGCTTTAGGATACAGATGTTCGAACTCTTTTGCATTTTTATTTTTTAAATACTGTGCAATGAAAGGGCTGGAACATGTCCCAAATGCAACAGAAGTCATTCTGTATTCCTTGAGGGGCTGCTTTCCGGTCTTAAGATTTGAATTTGATCTCCAAATATATCGCAAGGCATCTCGGTCTTCTACACGGACTCGAAATTGAGGAAACATTTCCCTTATGTCAGCTGTAAGAGCGATTTGACCCTCCCGAAACCGAAACATAATGACCAATAATGACTGTAACAGGTCAGGACCGGGAAGCAGCATGGAATTCAAACTAACTCCTTCGTTTAAGGCAGCGGCGTCGTGAACTACACGCAATTTATGCTTTTGTGGGTGATACACTCCAAAGTGAGGTAAGTACCACCTGAGGCCCGGAGAATTATCATTGCGAGAATATTTGTCATAGTATGTATCGCTATAACATTCCTCGGCGTAACCCTTGTCTAACATACTTTGCATGTACGTACTGTATGATTGTGCGAATGAAGCGTCTCTAGCCATACGACGTTCAAGGCTTAGGAACCGAGATAACGCTTAAGGATAACTATCAGGAACACGTGTGATGTCGTTTCTCCAAGGCAAACCAACCTCGAAACGCCCAGAAGGTAAACGCTTGACACTAGACTCCAAAATTTCAATAGCACGTCTGTCCTGTTTGCTATGTATAGTTTCCTGTTTTGTTATTCCTAAAGCCTCTAACTTATAGTGCTTTTTTAAGATCGAATCCAAAGAATCATTTTGACAAACGATGTCAAAGTTGGCATGATTAATAAAATTTACTGCTTTGGTTTTACTAGATGTTAATCCATACAATACCCAGCCTAATGCTGTGAAACAAGCAACAGGTTGGTTACGTTTACCTTTCAAAACTTCCTTACTGATAGATAAATGCCAGTTATCAGCACCTATGAGCACAGTTGGTGTGGCGTCTACGTATGTTAAAACCTCTACTAAATCATTTAAGTATACTAAGGAGTCGATACTGTCTCTACAAATTGACTGCGGTTGTAAAGAAAGTGATTTTAATGACCTAGCGTTTTTTACTAAAAATGTCTCACTTTGGTACCTACCCTTAATTTGAAAATCTACGTAAGACATTTTCGCACTTTTCCTAAGCCCTCCTACACAATTTACAGTGACTGCTTCTTCAGGTCCGGTAACGCCAATACGAGACGCAACGCTCGCATCGATTAATGTGGTAGTGCTACCATCGTCGAGCAAAGCGAATGTATTAACATCACCGTCAGGTCCCGAAACAGTCACTGGTATGATCTTAAGAAGTGCACGTGTTTGCAAAGAACTGTTAATATTTGGCACAGCAGTGGTAGAAACCGTCACCCTTTCTTCCCCAGAGTCCGCGTTTATACTAGGCGATAAGGGTACCGAAGTAGTACAAGTGTCTTGACTGGCCGAAGTACAAACGTTATTATTTTGGAAAGAGGTGTCCCTGCCATGTAAAAGAGGATGATGGCGAAAGGAACAACCTTCAATGCCACAAGGTTTTACTTTACATGCTTTCCATTGATGTGAGCTACGCCTTAAACATTTATAACAAACTTTGTTCTCACGCAACCAACGCCATCTATCGTCTATGTTTAGGGACAAAAAATCTTTGCACAGTTTAATGTTGTGATTTTTGCTACAAAAACTGCAAGCCGATTTATTATTCGTATTGTTCCTATTTTCCGTAAGGGAATGAATATTTTGAGATCTGCGTTGAGAAGTGATATCACAAGTCTTGGTCGTAAATGTGGCACTCTCGGGAGATAAAGCAAATCTAACGTAATTATCATATTCATGCGACAGAAACTCAGAAAATAATTCTAATTTAGATAGAAGTGGACAGGTCATACTTTTGTGAGAGGCGAAGTCTGACCATTTCGACTTCATAATAGGGTTCAATTTGCCTAAAACTGCGTAATATATATCAGGCGAATTTAAGTACTCACGTTGGCCTAATAGTTTCATGGTACAAATACTGTTGCCTACCTTATTGGCAATATTACCAAGTTCCCTAAGCTCACTGCCAAGTCGTGGTAATGACTTCAGTGTCTGCACTTCACCGAAAATGATCATCTCAGGGCGCGCAAAATTTCTCTCCAGGGCACGCATGATATCTTCGGGATCCTCTGCAGAGATAAGAAGCGACGAAACGGCCTCACGGGCGGGCCCACGAAGCGCATTTTGCAAGCGCGCGACGTTCTCTGTGGGTGTGTAGAGGGATTTAGTGCTGTCAAAAAGTTTTTTAAATTGTAACCATTGTGAAACTTGCCCATTAAACGTGATTAACTGAATATTTGACGTTTTAGACCTGGGTATGGCAGTAGCTAACGCCAAAGCTGCAGCGGCTGTATCAGCTACGGATTTTAGCACCGAAGAATCATAGCTGTTTTGAACGACAGGCATGTCTAAGTGTTGAGCCTCAGGGCCCACGAGAGAGGGTGGCGGAAAAGACAGAGCCAACCCGGGCACCTGGGGATCAAAATCTGTTGTTACTTGGTGTTGGAGGTGTGCTGCTAAATTGGGAGCAGCAGCCTGAGGAGCTACCGGTAGAGATACCGAATGGCTAGGCTTCGAGACCTCGACCCTGTCAATATATTTAGTATTGTAATCATGTACCCACTTTTCTGTGCGTTTCACACTACACGAGCTTTGTCCACTCCGATTACTTCCCTCGTCCTCCGCTTCCATCCGATCAAAATTGGCAATGAGTTCCGCTTCCTCCAATTCACATTGGCGTTCATGCTGGCGTCTTTTGAGTGTAGCTAAGGCAGCGGCCCTGCGAGCTTTCACCGTCGCTGACGAATGACGGGACGCTGCTTGCGCGGAGCGCATGCTACTGACGCGATCGTCGTCACAAACTGTAGGAATGTTTCCACCTACGGGCACAACATTAGGGTCTACTGCTAGCGGAACGTGATCGTGAGGAGATGAAAAATGAGCCTGGGAAGATGTAGGAATGTCATGTGATTTATGAGTTTCCATGACTTTGCTCTTACTACGAGTGATCATGTGAAAATGCACAACGATATTGAATCTATAATAGGAACTATCAATAAAAATGAAATGTCAAATGAAATGGTTCAAATTTCTACGTGATCGATGGACCAAATGAAAAGGAGTGGACTGTATTTTGTGGTGATAAAATGATAGGCGTGAATGTAAATGTAAATAATATATTATGAAAAGGAGAGCACAAGAGAAATATATTGACAGTAACACAACGATATTAACAATGACAAACCAAAAACTAAACCAAAACAGTACTTTTTAAATATAAATCAAAAAAGGAATACAAACCAAAAATAATCAAAATAAGGTTTGTAACACCTTCAATCTTTCGACTGTCTCTAAAAACTTCATCGAAGCATTTAAACTTCTAAAATCAACGTTCTAATGCAAAAATAAAGACAATATTACTAAAGAATTGGCTGTATGGACAAGTATCTGAGGCTGTTAAACTTACTAAAGGAAAAAAAAATACAATACACAAACGGACGGACACGTCAGTCTGTTTGTTTCACGGATCACGACGTCAGAGAAAAACCCAAATAAATCAATGAACTTGTGATAGTTTTACTCTGCTCACACTGTGATTTTGCAAGATAACATTCTACCTTGAAGAGATTAATTTTTGGTAAGTAAGGTCCAAGTAAGTCAATAGCGATACAGTTAAATTTATTTCCTAGAAACAATAATTCAGAATCTGAAGGCTAACAAAAACTATAGCGTATGTGTTTTAATGCCTACACCGTTTAAGCCTAATAAAAGCAAAATAAATGCGGTTGAATGTATAAGTTATTATTGAAACTGGACGGGACAAGTTAGGTATTTCTCTATGTCTACAAACATTATTATACGTAGGTATATTAATCTTTTTTCTAATTTCTCTGTGATTTCATCATTAACTTTTTTAGTCAAATTTATAATATGTCTTAACTGTTTTATGCGCATAACTAGTAGATTCAATTGGAAATTATAATTATTGTGAATTTAATAGAGCTAGCACAAAAATATCTACAATTTACCTCCAACAGAAAGTTGTTTATATTATATTTAATGGGAAATGGATTCTCCTTGACATACAATTTCCAAACATATATTTATTATGCGATGAATGTATCAGTATATAAACTTGAAAAAATTTTTTTTTGTCTCAGGCGGGACTCGAACCCGCATCTCCTCGCATGCCCGCCCGGCATGCGAGGAGATGCGGGTTCGAGTCCCGCCTGAGACAAAAAAAAATTTTTCAAGTTTATATACTGATATTATAAGTGCAATTAAGTTGCTAAAATATCAAATAAAGCGATGAATGTATGTTTGTATGGATTAGATTTTCTTCTGGTGGTTATTTAAATGGTTAGTTACGGGTGCGCCAAAGTTCACCTCAATTTCCAACTCCGATAATTGGAAATCCGAAAATGTTCTTCCTAAAATTTTTCATCCTAACAATCACAATTCCTTACTACTCTGTCCCTAATGTTCATTATTCCGAAGCATTCAACTTCATAATATCAGTAGCAATAAATATCTAGTACTTATACTTTTATTGTTTTCCTATATTTTCTCAATATAATCATATTTTACACTATTATTCAGTCATATCTTTTCTGTTTAGATTTCTTTTTATTCATAATAATCAGTATTCTATTAATTTTGTGTAACTTTTGCAGTTTTAGTTATTTAGTTGTTTTTACATTAAACATACCTGCAAAGATAATCTTCAAGAACAATAACACGTTAATCCATAAGGATTAAAGTGTTATTGTTTAAAAATGGTTACTATTTATAGTCATTGGTTTAAGTTAAGTTAGAACTGAACATGAACAACAGAACTGCCAAGCGAGCGAAGCCAGAGTCCCGCTCCAGTTGTTCAGTCAAGTTCAAGAAACGAATCGGTCCTATTCATAATTATTGGTTTAGGTTAGGTAAGAACTATGACCACAACGTACGAGGCGAGCGAGCGAAGCGAGCGTGCCGCGGCAGCGGCCGGCGAAGTGCCAGAACCGAATCGGTCTTATAGTTATTGGTTTAGGTACTGTTAAAACTGCGGTATAAACTCCCCAGGCAATAAACATAACTGTTAATGAGTCGTGTTTTATGAATTTCATTCATATAAGACAAAAATCTGTGAAAAGACCAATATTGTTTATCCTCTATTATTCAGTTTTTTTCTATACTATACTATACTAGTGAAAATATTATGGTAATTATGTTTAGGGATAAAAGCGTTATGATAAAAAACAGTAGGAGTTTAAATATATTTACATTAATGATATTATTAATTACAATTTTTGGAAACATGAGTGTTATGAACATCACCGGTAGCACTACAAATAGTATGAATGAAAACTTAAGGACGAAAAATTTTAAGAAGAGTGATCATTCGGATTACAAATCATTAGAAAGAACAATTTTGGGTAAATAACTTTAGGTGAGCCAATATGGACCCGGTTAGTTGCTCACATTTAATTGCTTAGTCATGTTTCCCAGGCAGTTTGCAACCTATCAGTGGTAGATCGCTATCTACCACTGATAGGTTATCTAAGTTATTAAATAACATTGCTGTCAAGAGTTATAAAAAAATAATCTGCTCCTAATTACTGAACCCATTACGAGATTCAGAGAATACAAATTATTTACACACATATTCTTGATACTTTTGTCTCCCACATTCTAAGTTAGAGTTGACTTTTACTTTGGAGTAGTAGTGCCATGTCATGCGGAAGATTACACACATTTATTGCCTTATTTTATTCTGTGTAGCATTAAACATGCTATGTATAGCTAGCTACACTTGATTAACCTTTCACACCAGGAAGTTAATTACTACTATATGCAGAGCGTTCGCCAAACTGCTTCGTAGTTGAGGGGTAATGTCATTAACCTGTAACAAACTGTTGGGTTTAATTTGACGTTATAATGTAATAAAGATTGAGTATTATGACAGAAATTCTGCTCCCCTTTCTTCAAGTCTAGCAAGTCAAGTATCAAGAAAAAAAATTACTCCAAAACCCACCCTTAGAGGTAGAAGCAGTAATTAATTAATTTTGAAAATTGGAAATTAATTAATTACATTGGTATTTTTTAGATATGCGCCGAATATTCGGTTTGTATTCGGTATTCGGCGTATTCGGCATCTTTTCCACTATTTGTATTCGGCCGAATTATTCAGTCTTGGTGTCGAATATATTCGGTTCTATTTTCTTAGCCACATGACCCAGTATAGAACAGAGACACAACTTCTTCTGTTATAAGTCAAAGAAATACTATGAAAAATTTGTTGAATAAATCTAATAAAATAAAAGCAATCAAATTTCAAGTCAACATTTATTTTAATTTTAAAACCTTAAACCATAATTTATATTTTCAAAGCTCCATACAAGATATTTTAATCATACTGTAGGTAGTGTCTGAGTTATGTTCACTTATAAAATTAGACGTGGTTTCTGGCAGTAGTTCTATATTTTTCAGCTTCAAATGATTTGTCATATGTCGAAGCACTGGGCCCTGTTCCACCGCAAGAAATAACACAACTACACAGAATGCACGTAACTTTCGTTTTATCATCTCGTATTTTGACAAAAAAGTCCCAAGCACGTGATCTTTTACGCCCACTCATAATGCAAGCACATCAAAGCACCTTTTTTGTTTTTATTGGAATGTAACCGTGTGTTTGAAGCAGAATTATAACATACGGTCCGATCGTCATATTGCCAGTAGTTGTTTACGCGGCAAAGCAATGAAATGGTAAACCGAATAATTTTGCCGAATATTCGGTTCGGTAAAAGTTAAATCGAATAGTATTCGATGAAACCATTATTCGGCGCATCTCTAGTATTTTTGTATGATTTTTTTAAAACCTTGCAGTTTTTTTTTCATATCTTTTAATATCAATTAATAGCTGTCTTTCTATTTGCAATTGAATTGAGACCCAGTTTACTAGTTCATTAAAAATACCTGAGGGTTCAAACTATGTCAATAAAATGTTCATGAAATACCAGAACAATTTTATCAATTATTAACCACTAGGTTTTGCTTTTGTATTAGTAAAACCAGTTTTATTTATTGCAAATCAAGTGTGGGCTAGAGCAGTGCTATGCACACCATGCATGCCAATAAGCATTGCACACCCTGCCTACTACATAAAGCTACAGATCCTGCATTACCTACTCCTATAGTTATTTTAAACTTAGGTACTGCATACCTTACCCAGATTTGCTGTGCAAGCCCCTGAGCTAGAGCCAAGATAAAGTTTGTATTGTTTGGTAAATCAAACCATTTTCATCACAATCATTAATATAATTTCTTCAGATTTTGCGCTATACATACCTATGTATATATTGTTCTTATGAAGCAGGATACATACTTTTTCCTTCTAATACCAATTTTTGCAAATACCGATATGCCTGATTTTGCAGATCCATAATTTTACATCATTCCTAAATGTTTTGGTGCTAACTTTTATCACCCTTTATTACGTAACTTACGCATTGTCTAACCACCTTTCAAAGGAATTAGAAATTAGCACAATCTACTTCCCTCTTATTGTTTTCCTGTTAATATTGTTATGCAAGTTACCTACTGCTGGAAAATGATGTGCATTTTCAACAATTATATCTTTCATAACCATGAGCAAATGGCAAAAACGCTATGAATAGAGTATTATTTAGATATTGAAATTTATTTCTAAGCAACTTTTAAACATGCACTCAAAAATCCCGTAGTAAATAAGATAAAAAAACCCCTTTAAAACAAAGTTACCTAACGGCATCCATAAAGGTAGAAACATAAACATAAAATTTACTATTCATTCATGGTATAGATAGGTACCTATAAGAAGTTATTAAATTAATATTAGGATTATTTAATATCGTAAATAAACATTACTGTTTTTATCTACAGCTACATTAATACTATAAAGGAGAAAGATTTGTATTTTTGTGTGATTGTAATGAATAAACTCAAAAACTACTGCGCCGATTTCAAAAATTCTTTTACCATTGGAAAATTTGGAAAGCTATATTCTCCTTGAATGACATAGGCTATATTTATTGCTAGAAAAGATTAGGGATCCTTATTAAAACTTAACACTTGTGCGAAGCCGGGACGGACCGCTAGTATTAGGGGTTAAAATATGAAATTGCCGTTTTGTATGGACGAAATCGAGAAAAGTCATTTTTCCATACTATCAATTTTTCAGTTTTTTTAAAAACGCCTGAACCGTTTTCGATGCAATTAAAGGTGAAAGTTAGATGGTTATAAAGCTACGCATTATAGTATTTAAATTTCTGAAAATCAAATTATATAATACAAATATACTTAATTGAAGCAAGAAGGTCAGCTGACACATTGTAAGGGATCTTTTCAACGACTTCCTTTGAAGTAATAGGCACTAACTAGTATTGCATTTTTTTTTAAGTCAAAAGTTACTTTATTTAGTTTTTGATGCAATACAAAAAGAATTACGCAATAATATGACTATACTTAAGAGCTATAAACAAAATAAAAAGTGGGAAAATAATCGGCAATTTCATACTTTAACCCCTATTATTATTATAAAATGATAAAAAAACGAGAAGTATTTCAGGTTACATTAAGTATTGTGTATCTTAGAATATCTGTTACTTTTACAGATACCATGCAACTTCTATCTAGTCTCCTATGTCTCCTGGTTATTCTTCACTGCTCGTATGCTCCGCCTGTTACTCCAGAAAAGAAAGACAGCGAAATCAAAGATGATCTTGTGAGTTTTTAATTTATAAAGATACTATTTTTGTCATCTTCCCGCGGTAACTACCCGTTGAGTAGATTTTGCGTGAAGGAGTATGTAACAAAAACCATTTATATTTTGTAGGTGGAGGTATTTTATTCTTGTCATTAATAATGTATTTGCTATGCAATTGTTTTATTAAAATGACAGTTTTTTAAAATACAGTAAGGCTTTTCATATTTGATGTTGTACCAAATGAGTAAATATATTTATTCATGTGGTTGTACTTTTTAATTATTTTGTTTTGATGGTATTAATACCTAAACTATTGAATAAAATTACTGTCAAATGTCGGAACCTCACAAAAACATTTAGTCAATGCTGACAAACCATTGTGTTCTTTGAGTACGATATTTGTTGTTGGTATTGAATTTATTTTGTTATAGAGAACCACAAAACAATAAAAAGCTATTAAGTACTAATGTAATTGTTTAAAAAAACAGTAGGTATTACCTGCTGGTTTTGAACTCCCTGTATTAAATAGTGTGAGATACAAAGCTATGTGGTATGTTAAGATTCTTAAAATGGAATTTATTTTCTAGGAGGAATACATGGAGTACCACCGATATTTGCAGGAAGTAGTTCAAGCTCTTGAAAGTGATCCAGATTTTAGAGAACGCTTAGAGAAGGCTGATGAGGATGATGTTCGGGTAAAGATAGCTCCATTCAAACCTCAATTGCGCTTATTGATCTTTTCTAAGATATTGTATTTTAATTTTGTGTTTTTTCTAGTCTGGAAAGATAGCCGAACAATTAGATTTCGTTAATCATAATGTTCGGACAAAGCTTGATGAAATTAAACGTCGTGAATTAGACAGACTTCGACATCTAGCAACAAAGGTAATGTATTTTTTATTGGCACTGTGACAAATAAAAAAATACGTACATCACATAGGTAGGTACATTGTTCTGATACCGAAGCGAGTAGCTATGGAAGCATTATGTAGTTTGATTTAGCTTGGAAAGAAAGAAAAAAAAAATAAAGAAAGAAGGAAAAAACGTTTATTTGGTACCATTCAATAAGTAAAAAAACAAAAAAAAAAGAGCAAAATGTAAATTAAAACTAAAAAAACAAAACATACAACTACTTAGTACCACTAAGGAACTGGCGTCACCTTGAAAGCCGGCTTGCAATTTGACTACGGACGTGGTCAAACTAAAGTGATTAGTTTTTTTTAATCATTGAAATATTTAACCGATAAGGTTAAAACCGATAAGGCTCGTCATTTGTTTATTAAATCCCGCACGTAATGTTTATTTCATTGGAAACCGAGGCGCTGATTTATTATCAGCTTAGTTTTTAGTCACATTATAAAACAAGAGTCATCCACATTTATTTAGCTTTCTATTAATTTATAATATAAAATTCGTGAACCCTCATGACCTTACACCTGTGCCCGTAAATACGTATTATCTGTCTCCGTCACATACTTTAAAACATTGGCATGAGTAAAAGAGACATGAAATTGAATAAACGTTTGTAAATAAATTAGTGGGTCCCGCCTCAGGCAGTCGAAATTTTTGAGGAATTGTAATTTGTATTGAAAATAAAATGATATGTTTCATTGAAATAATTAAATTTTATCTGTTCTAGCAATATGAACTGACTAACGAGCTAGATACACATCCAGGCAAGGTCGTGACTAATGAACATTTAGATCATGGCAACCCACATACCTTTGAGATTGAGGATTTGAAACGCTTGATCAAAAAAACCACCGCTGACTTGCAGGCTGCTGATAAACGGAGGGAGCAAGAGTTTAAGGTAAATTATTTATACATATAATTTAATCTACAGCCTCTAATTACAATCGTCAGATAATTTCCTTTCTATGCAATTCAATAGAGGGAATTTGAATTATCTTCTATGTCACGAATTACGCCGTTGTCAACCGGTGACCACGAATGGTATAGTGTTCCAAAAAGCGCTTGAATTAAGAGGAAACACTACGGACGAGAGAATTGAAAAATAGGTATTTGTAAAATCTATTTCTGTCGCGCAGTGCCAAACGCATTCACCGCAGAGTGTGATAAAGACAACTGCTTCTTGGACCGAAAATACCTACTAAAAACACACCAAATCAACGTTTCGTAGTCCCCCGATTACTTTTCCAAAACTAGACCGATTTAAATACTTTTTTCATTAAACATTTAGCCAAATTTGTTTTCTGGATGTTTGAACACAGCGGAAAATCTGGCGAATTTTTTCGATTTTTGAGGGCTCATATCTTTTTTATTAATTAATTTATGAAAAAACAGAAAACATAGAAACATGCTAATAGTGGCCGTAAATTTTTGTAACAAAAATTATTGCTCTACTGGCATTATCCAGGGAGGAAACAGGGGACTACGTTTGTATGGAAAAACGGCTGTGGTGTTTTCTCTTAAAAGAATAAGAATAAAATCTATAGATAAAAAAAATATAGGTAACAGTACTATACAAAATGATTGTAATATTACACAGCAGGCCCCATTGGGAATTTAACTTTAAATAAATTTTATATAGTAGAATGCTTCTAAGTTAACCAGCATTTAAATGTTCTATCGGGGCGTTTTATGTGATAATTTTTATCGTTTACAGATTATACTTACGTCAATTTTTTATTTTATATTCAATTAAAATCTTAGGAACCGGAGTTATATCGATAAATCTTACATCATTGAATAGTTTTCTCATTTTTTACAGCTACTGACTTTAGTTAGTTTTTTTAGTTATAAATAGAAAAGCGGTAATATTTTAAAAGTTTAGATAATATTTAGTAAAATCATGATAAATTTGACTTGTAAACAATAGGCACAATTGTTTTATCTGATGCCTAAGGTAGCAATATCGAAATCGTAATTGCATATTGAACGTTTTTGTATTTTACGCTAGCAACTGTTTGATAGTTACAATATTTTTAATTGTTTTACTTAGTTCCATACAATAGTAGTTTAAGATTTTTACTCCAGAATTAGTCCACAAATGGTTGTAACTTATACAGGATGAAATTTTTACGGATTTTTAGCGGACATTTTCTAAGTGCTTTATCTTTGCATTTTTGTACTGGACTATACCAAAAGAAAAAATACGTCATTTGTTTTTTGTCTCATAGATTAATATATTAAAATTTGGAAGGTGGTTTAAATTTCACCCTGTATATTTGTAATTCTAACTGTATATTTCTCACGTCTGGCAGGAGTATGAAATGCAGAAAGAATTCGACAAACATCAGAAACTAGAAACTTTAGATGAAACTCAGAAAAAGGAGTATTTGGAAAATGTTAAAAAAGAAGAAAACGCAAAGAAACATCATCAGCCCGTAAGTGTTTCTGATAAATAAGTTTGAATTCAACATCGTCAGTCTATGTCAGTCTAGTTCTGGATGCTAGAGGCCTATTGATACGTTGGGTTGGACTTCTCTTAAATCTTTGAGCTAAACCCAATCAACAAAAACCTGTCAATCCTATGAATTGGTCATGTGTGGTCGAGGCATATTTTTTATGTTACCATCTTCATCAGCCTATATCAGTCCACTGCTGGACTAGGACGATCGTTTTTAGTTCTCGCAGGCTTGTATTAATATTACTATATTTTATTTGGCCTGCACAGTCGGTCATCACTTACCTCAACTCGGCACGTATTGGTATTTGAATATCAGAGTGTGTAACGCAGTTCGATGCCACACATGTAGGTAAAGCCTTTGTTAGCTTGTTTTGAGCTGGTGGCGATCGCAATTTGGCCAGAGTGAAGACGCTGCTACCCGTTTACTTCTGGCTGAACTTATTTACTCGCCCTTATGACACCCATAGGAAAAGAGTTTGGTGATGCTTATCTTTTAATGTGCGAGAACCACACGAAAAGGACATAATTTGTGCTACAGATGAGCTTAAATTAATCAAAAGGCTTGATAAAATTCAAAAGTATATTAATTCTTTACGAATGTTCCTCGTTTTTGTAAAATAAATATGACCAATATGACTTTGACACTGTACAGCTACACCATCCCGGTTCTAAACAACAACTGGAGGAGGTCTGGGAGAAACAAGATCATATGGATCAAAGATTCGATCCTAAAGCTTTCTTCATGATGCATGGTGAGTCAAAATTGATTATTTTATATTAATTCTTTATTGTCTGTGACAGCTCCATCACCCGGTCTCAAGAGGTCAGTTGTTAGAGATATGGAAAAACGCTGACAAAATGGAAAGTAAAGATTTTGACCCCAAAGTCTTTTTCATGATGCATGGTAAGATCCGGTAGCGTGCAATTGAAATGTAGCATTTTTTAATGTAGAATGTTCATTGGGCAACTTAACGTTTTTTATAACCGTCTTATCATTACACCGCACGCTGTTTTGGATTTTACTAAATGCATGTAATTGTTAATTTCTGATTGTGTTTTTGTTAGTAAATTGATATTCGTCATTGCGATCATTCAACCACTTTTAGATATCAAAAATGTACTACAAACATAATATGTAAGTAAGATTTAAGGTCATTTATTATAACTCTTATCCTGTATACCAATGTTAATTAATTTGCTTTGATAAATACTTGTTGATTAAGATCGATTTTAAAAATATTTTGTTAACTTCAATACGCCGGAAATTAAGTGATTCCGTCTCTAAAAGTGGAAGCTATATATTTCTTCTGTTATCTTTTATTCTAAAAAGTTTCTGTTTTTTTATCAAAGCAAATTCATTAACATTGGTTTATACAGGTGAAATCTGAGGAGCCCTATGAAAGTGTATCCTTGATAAACATAATTCTACTAAGGGGGTAGGTGCGCAAATTTCTCTGGAAAGTCGGCGCCTCGTCTTTGGTTCCTTAAAATTAAGACAAAATGCCATTGATTTGTTGTGTTTATGTGTGTTTGAGTCCAACATTTATTTAATGGTTAAAGTGTTTTGTCTTTGGATTGAGCCACGGTAAACAGGAGAAATATTGTAAATGTATTATTTGAACAACTTTTGAAGGACCCAAGATTTTAGCGCCGTCTGCTGTGATTTACTTTGCATTCGTCACCCCATTCAAGTGGGATTTAAATCTACAATCTTTCGCTATTCGGTCGACTGCTCTTCTAACTGTGGTTAAGCCTTTAAATGTCAAATAAATTGAATTGACTTGCACTGTAATTCAACTATGCATCAGTATATTGGTTTCGTCACCACCTCATGTCTATGGCTGAGCATAGGCCTTTATGTAAGGAGGATTTTGCCACGACCTGATGTTATACTGCTCCTGCCTGAGGGAGGGTAGAGCCTGCCGGCAAACAGTTTTACAGCTTGTCAGAACGTCAATTTGTTCTATACTTTATTTGTTATTGCAAATAAATATGAAAAAAATGGATGGAGATATTTAAAAAGGAATAAGTTTAAAACTGCTGCTGTTTGAAGTGATTTACGCACATACATTTGGCTAGTGATTTTTATATACATAGCTTTAAATGTTTTCTAGCGCTCCAATATTTACGACTTATTAGAACATCGGTCGCTCTAATATCGAAAGGTTGTAGGTTCTTTCTCCTCCTGAGGATGCAAGAAGTAATCTTTGGAAGCTGACGCAAAGCCTAACAGTTCTTTGCTAATGTTTGTAGTACAAATTTTAATAAGATTTTTATGTAAATGTTGTCTTTTAGACGTCGACGGAAACGGTGCTTGGGACGCAGATGAGGTCAAAGCCCTTTTCATTAAGGAACTGGATAAACTATACGGACCCGGTGGACCCAATAAAGATTTGCACGAGAGAGCAGAAGAAATGGAACGCATGAGGGAGCACGTCTTCAAAGAAAACGACTTGAATCGCGATGGATTGATTGAGTTCAACGAATTCATGTTAAAGACACAGAACCCTGAATTTAACCGTGACGAAGGTAAGTTTCAGATATTTGATTATGTCATTTTTAAGGTATTCAAATGTTAATGAAACTGTACCTGGATCGGTACTAAACTATTTCATTTCATTAAACTAATTAAGGTCATTCTCGCATCAGTCAGTGCCAAAACCACAAGGGAGCTGAACGTCTGATTGGTCTACATTCCTTTAAATCTGGAATGAAGCTGTGGCCGTTATCTTTCTTTCATCAGTTGAAAGAAGGACGTTCATTTCTGACCTGTCAAAATTTTGGAAATCAATGTTGAGGAATAATGACGTAATATAGCAAGTAAAATAGCTAATTTTTTAGGGATACTAAAAAGGTTATCCATTTATAAAACGGCAGTTACTACATTAGGTTACCAAAGAGTTCTAAAATTGAAATTCCAAAAAAGTTTTTACTAGCAATGTTTCTAACTGGCCAGTTCTAAACATTTTCAGTGTTACCCACGTATGGTACCCTATACATTTCAATTATTTGGTCAGCCTTTATACTAAACCAAACCTATATAATTTAGATAATGGCATAAGACGTGTTACATTAATTATTTTATGAAGAGGATGGAGGATAACGTTTTCAATAATTAGCTTCTTATATTTGGCAGGTTGGAAATCAATTGACGAAAATCAGATTTACACCCAATCTGAATATGAAGAGTATGAGAAGAGGAAGTTGGAGGAATTCAGATATTTACAACAACACGGTTTGGTTAGTAGTTAATATGTTTTAGTATTTTACAAGTTTATATACCTATACAAATATGTATGTAATACAGTACAGTACGTGATTTTATCATTTAAGTCCTTCTTGACCGTTAAAGTTAAGGAGGACCGATTAAATGAAATTTTGTGTGTACATATCAATTGTTTCTTGGAGGTTTTGTTAACACAAATTAATTAGATAGGTGGCGCTGCTTTTCAGGGCAGGAAAAAGCCCGCAAGTATCGCTGGTTTTAAAAGGTTACCTCGTTTTAATTGAAAAAAAAATGAAAAAACATACTAAATAAACATTGTTCTGTATATGAAAAAAAAAATTATACGCTACTTTTCGAGAAAATCAGTTAGACACATTTAATTTAAGGAGTAAAATAAAACATCTTGTCTTGACCGTAGCGATCATTGATATTAGACAGGATGCTCGTTAAAATAATAATTTCTTATGTTAGATAAAAGAATGAAATGAAAGCTAGGCAGTTTCTTTTTAAATAATGATGGGGTCCTATTTCTCTAATGTAATTAGAGACTGTAAAAGTATTTTCACTTGAAACGAAGTGATCTTATTTATCTAAAGACTAGCTGTTGCCAAGTGATCTTATTTATCTAAAGACTAGCTGTTGCCGCGACTTCGTTATCGTCAATTTCTGTCGTTATGATCGCGATTATTTTTGCAACATTTTTTACTGATGCTTCGCTCCTATTGGTCGCAGCGTGCTGTTATAAAACCTAAAGCCTTCCTCGATAAATGGACTATCCAACACAAAATTAATTTTTCAATTCAAACCTCGTACCTACTTCCTGGGATTAGCGCGTTCAAATAAACACACAAACAAACAAACCCTTTAGCTTTATAATATTAGTATAGATATATTGAACCTTATATATTTTTAAATAATATCATTGTGATAATTTATACCTACTGCAGTTGGACGCCCACGGCCGCCCTGTCCCAGGTGCCCAGCATAAGCTGCACGCGTACTACCAACAACAGCAGCAAGCCTTCCAGCAACAGCAGGCCTACCAGCAACAGTACCAGCAGCCTCCGCCTCAGTATCAAGGGCAGCATTATTACCCACAGGGTCAGGCACCTCAGGGCCAGGCGCCCCCACAAGGTCGGTGTCAATACTTATTTCAATACTAGTAGGTACTTAAATATGGTATTATGTAAGTATAGAATAAAAGTAAATTCTTTGACGATACAAAGAATTCAATTGTTTGGCAGATTTACCTAAATCACAAACTTTGATTTACGTTATAATAATTCATACGACTGATGACCGGCAAAATACACGGTGACTTATGATTATTTGCCAATATTATGTTGCATTTGTTTTGGGCTTTTTACTAAAATATTTTTTTCTGTGGGGTATTAAAGGGTACTTATATCAATATCAGTTTTTATTTTGTATTTTTTATCAATACCTTGTATGTATGATAACAGGATATCAACAAGCTCCCGGCCAAGTTCCGCAACAGGTCCACCAAGGTCAAGCTGGACAAGTGCCTCCACAAGGCTATCAACAATACCAAGTACCACAAGGGCAACCGCAGCAGGCTCAATACCCACCACAAGGACAGGCACCTTCCCAAAACGTGAACTTGAACCAAGGCCAACCCCAAACGCAGCAAAATAATCAAGCTCAGCCACCGCAAAACCAAGGTCAACCCGCTCCAGTTGCAGGGCAGAACCAACCACCTCAAGGACAAGTTCCACCCGCACAAAACCCGCAAACCCAAGGACAGCCACTAGCCCAGGGTCAAGTACCGCAAACTCAAGGTCAAGTACCGCAAACTCAAGGTCAAGCGCCAAACCAGGGATTGCAAGGGCAAGCACCACCACAAGGCTCTCAACAACCTGCCGCGATTCATTAAACTTACTCATAGTAATCTTGTAGTAACTAATCACAGTGTTATAATAACCTTTTCATTGATATGCTCAATATTTTTCGGATGTATGTGATTTTCATTGTTCATAATCGGTGCCAAATGCTTCTCACGCTTTTACATGTTAATGTAGAAATTCCTTAAATTATTTATCTGTCTGTTCACTTTTGACTATATTGTAGACGTGAATAATCAATAAATTAATGCTTACTAAAATTGAAGTTTTTTATGACTATTAATTCGTATTACTTATTTAAATATTAAAAGAGTACAAGACATGAGTAAAGCATTCGCATTTCTGTTAGGCTATTAGGAAAAGTAAAACGAACGAATGCAAAGTTCATCATGATCATTATCACTCCACTGCTGGACAAAGGAGGATTTAGCTAGGCCAAGCTTAACAGGCGATCATAGTTTAGCCAATGGTGGAAAAAAAGCCCGACTTCTAGCAGTAAGTACTCTTTTAGTCGCCTCTTACGACACCCATAGGTAGAGAGGGAGTGGTGCTATATTACAAAGTAATATTATATCTAATTATCTCGTTCCCGGATATGGCGCTCTTTAGACGTTAAGATTTTCGCAATCATAAGAAAAAATTTTTTTTCCATTTCATTAAATGAAAGATGAAAACTTATCTATTCGTCTCAGTGCAGGGTCTCAAACTATCTTCATAACGTATTTTCAAAAGGTAACATATCAGGTATAAGAACAAGCACGAGACAAATTTAAGGGGGTGGTTGTCAATCGAGTTTAGAATACAGGAAAAATATAAAAAAAATATATTAATAAAAGTATTGTCAATAAATGAGTCTATTATTTACTACAGGAAAGTCACTACCACGTAACTACAAACGTTATATTTCTCCTCCTATGTAGATGACGAAACGCTGAATTGAATTTTTTCATTGAGATCAACCGTGCGAGCTGTGGCCCTAAGTACGATAGAGCAAGGCGCGCTACAAGAAGTGTAGATTAATGATTTTGATGAGGTTTCGCTTTAATTATTTCTTAACTTAATACTATGGATAGATGGACAATTAACTTTTCTGTTAATCAATAATTAAATAATTAAACGCAAATAAAAATTGTTAGCAAAAAAAAAAAATTTAAAATAGAAATATATATTTTATTATATTTTTCCTGTATTCTAAACACGATTGACAACCACCCTTGAATTTGGCTCGTACTTTTTCTTACACCCTGTATAAAGACAGCAATTGGATCTGGGGTTTCGAACTTCTAATATAGTTAATGATCGGATCAAATGTTCTGAAGGCAGTGTAAGAAACGTGGACTACCGATAACATCTTAATAATTATATTCTTAGAATTTGGCATTGAAATCGATTCATTTTCCTCAAATAGTAATAAATTGAAATAAGTTATCGCTTGAAGTCCGTCTTGTTATTCAAATATTACTGCTTTAATAAAAGGGGAGTCCCTTCTGAGTAGGTAAAGATAAAAGGTCAACATGGTCTTCTTCATAAGTGTCGCCCCGCTTAAAGCCCGGTCAGGATCAATCAAAATGAAAAATATGGTATCATCTTACTTGTGACTATTTGATTGGTTCTGCCGTAAAATATTTTTTCCCAAGTACATAAGGGAAGCGTACCAAATACTGGATACTTTTTGAAAACTAGAAAAAAATACCAAAATAATTAATAAACCATTCATTTTACAAGTATCTTATTGGCTAAACATAACAAAAGAAATATTTTTTTAACTAAGTACTTATTTCTTTTTGTTTTTAACATAATCGGTAAATATATTGTTTTTTCTTAGAAATTGCAAAAATCGACAATGTAATCTTATGTACCCCTATATTGGGATAGTTGGCATCCTTAATATTGCATATTATATAACTCAATATTGGATGTCCAATACTGGGTATAATTCAATTTAATATAAGTTATATATAAATTAGGTCGTGAGACACAGTTCACAAACATAGTCTATTGCTTCTGGGTCTAACCTAGCACAAACCTTATGAGCCAATCGATAAGAGTAAATAAGTAAAGGTTATTAAATACAAGTACATAGTAATCGACATGTATCTCAATACTGGATATCCAATATTAGGGATAGGAAAGTATCCATATTTACGAAAATTGTTCACGAACTCTTTACTTACCAAAATTATCAATAAAATGCGTTAAATACGTCTAAATAACTATGTCCCTAGATAGTACGTATCCCTATAACGACAAATAAATGCGCCTACCGTTCCTCGTAAAAAACGTTCCTTGAATTGATGTGGCGCTGTTGTCGTAAAAAGCGTTGAATTTAAACACTAACGAAGTAGTTTAGGAACGATACAATAGATGGCATTGGTTAAATATTTAGAAACTGGGCTATCCAGTATTGCGCACGTATCCAATATTCGGTTCGCTTCCCTCAATGATGTGTTTGTTTAGTACCCAGGTGAGTATCTGAGTACCAATGTACGAAGCAGTAGGTAATTAATACATTAAAATGCTTCAGTAGAATTAGTAACTTAAACATGCAACATTTTGATATTATTTCCTAAAAAAAGTCTTACTATGACTATACAGGGTGTAAGGTAAATATGGCATAGTAAGCCATAACCAGCCTATGTTAACATTGGCATATAAATACTATGGTGAACTCAGAAATTTGATATCATCAATTTAATTTTTATTATTTTCATACAAAAACTAAAATTTTGAGATTCGGATTTGTTGTTTGAGCTGAAAATATTTTTTTCGAAAATGTTGATATGAAATTTCTGACTTCACCATCGTATTTATATGCACATCTTAACATAGGCTGGTTACCTTCAGTGTGTACTGAGACAAACGACGAGAGGTCTTGACTTGACTGATCATTTATGGACGTACAAAAACCTTCCAAGTGCGTGTCGGGCTAAGCGCAGAGTAGGGTTCCCTTTTGAATTACGTACATTATGTACATGACACACAAACAAACTTTTTCAATTACACCTAGTTAGTATGGATGGGTATATATGGTGAAATTTTAACCACTTTCCAAAATGTTTATAAGTGTTCGGTATCGTATTTAGAGCCCATTTATAAAGTTAAAAAAAATGTAAATCAAGCTTTCACCCGAAAATATTTTTCGCAATATGGTTTTACATTTTTATGGTCCTAGGCCTGATAAGGTATAAAGGGAAAATCAAAAACGTATGAATAGTATCGTAATGAATAAATGAGATGCGAATCGCGTAAAAAAATTTTTTTCGGACATTTTCTAATTGCTTTATCTTAACATTTTTTTACACTGCTATACCAAAAGAAAAAATACGTCATTTGTTTTTTGTCTCGTAGATTGATAATAATATATTCAAAGAAAGGTGGTTAAAATTTCATCCTGTATAAGTGTTAATTGTTTTGGGGTTTCTACAATGTTTCTTGTTTTTTCTTGGAACTCATGGCGCTTGAACAGTGCCGATATAACAGAAACTACTAACAAATACAACAAACTTTTACGAAATTCACCATGGAATTATAAATAAGTAGGTATATTGTGTGTGTACCTATATCTTATAATTGGTTTTATATTACTGAGAATATTGAGGTAATCCATTTTAAACGGAAAGATAGATAAATGGTCTTGGCGTTTTTTTCTTACAAAACTTTTTAACTTTAACATTTACTTAGATGATGAGTTGATAGAAGTATTTGTAATCTACTAACTACACAAACAATTATAATGTCTGACTGACCTGACTGTCTATTAGGTAGGTACCTATCTACTACTTAGTAGAACATCATTGTATCATTTTAGGCTAAGTGAAGAACTGAAACCATTCAACTTGCGACGAAAACTGGAAAATACTAGTCATCGTACAACAACGGCTGAATGGCAGACAGACCCCATGCACTATGGTGCCTAATTGAATAAACGTACCTACCTACTCTTTGATGTTAAAGATCATGATTATCATCAAGTCAAATAAAATACGTACACAACATCATTCTTAATCATTTTGTCATTGCCCCTTACACACACAACAGTTCAGGGATGTACTTTAAAATAATCGCCCGGGCTTTAAGATTTACCTCCCCATGAATAAATAGAAAAGTACCTACATCCTGAGGTCTGTCTATTCCTGTATTTACTGAGTTTCTGCGAGTCCTGCGGGTTGCGACCGTCACCTTAATGTCTATAAAACGTTCTTAGATAACTGGCTTCTTTAAAATTATTTAGTCGGCTAAAATGAACCCATGTTAAACTACAGCTTTCTAGTACTGACACCCTCTCAGATTAACCACTTCGTCCACGAAGAGACAGACGAACATGGCGAAACAGTTCCCAAGTATTCTTTGCTTTAATTTCGGAACTCTAAAAAGTAGCTAAGCGCAAGGTGCTGCCTTCGTTGCCCCTAGTAGCCAATCGCCCCGGGGCCATGGCCCTGGAGTACCTAAATACGCCCCTGCTACAGTTGATATTCCATTTCCTAATGGATCCTGTTCCTTAGCTATGCACTCGAACTGTTCGATAGACGTCTCTACAAATGACGTCATTGTTGTATGAATGAACGGGGACACTGATGGATGAATGACAAATCAATGTTTATTTTTCCTTCAGTTAGTTCCGCGGCCCTGAAACTGTTGTTGCAGTTAAGCCCATTTGCAATTTCAATTTACAATATTCCGCTGTAAGTATTATTACGAAGCAATGGCGCATGTATGTAATCGAGCGTGTGCATCACCTTTTGAGTCACACTTGTTTTGTATGCTGCATTGTGTATACGAAACAAGCTTATCGATCAATGAATAAGGTTAGGTACTAACTTGTATTGATACAGGCTTATAGGTTGTGCATGCAATACTAAGTCCACTTGAACGAATGTTTCCATAACTCATTTCTCGAATTTTTTAAAGTGTGTTTTAACCGCACTACCTACCTACCAAGTTTCTACATACGAGGAATAATTTTAAAAACCCGTATAAAAACGTACAGTTTAGTACAATTGAGGTAGCTATGGGAAATGTATGATATATATGAAAGATTGCTTTACGCATTTTACAGTAAATGTTATTCATTCCGTTGTACCTAGGTAGGTACTTGTTATTTGATCAATTCGCTACATTGGCGGAATCGTATGGTTATAATCGTAATAATCGTAGGTAAAAGAAGAAGAAAAAAGTAGTCTGTTTGGATCAAGTTTGGATAGTGGTAGGTACCTACTTACATTTTCCCTATCAAATAAAATAATTTAATCAAATTATAAATTGTATAAAAGTTATGATGAATGTTTGTTACTCAATCACGCCAAAACGGCTGAACAGATCTGTATGAAATTTGGAGTGGAGATGGAATATAGGCTGGAATAGCACATAGCCAACTTTCTATCCTGGTAAATAGCATGGTTTCCGTGGGATAGTTCTAATGTAAGTACCTACGCGTACGGGCATCTAGAATTGAATTAATAACCGCTAAACGGGAGCTAAATAGGTACATAAATGTCTGTCTTTCATTTTAATGTAGGTAAGTACCTATAGTGTTTGCGTTAATTGCAGAAACCTATAATTTGATCTTATAAACTTTTTTAGTTCAACTTTTTAGCGAATCCAGTTAAATCTCTTCAAGGCTTCTTCAAAGAAATCTATCACTCTATGTTAAACTTAATTCGCACTAAATAATGAGGTACTTAAAACTGTTATTATTCTAAGGTAAAACTACTGTTAATGTTTTCTCTATTCTTAGTAATTAAATTAGGTACCTAGTCAATTATTAGGTAAATAAATAAACGTGGACATCATTACATGACTGAATCACAAATCAAATCAGGGAAAATATTAATAAATAAAAGACCTACCTACAGAAAAGTGGTTATCTAAACTAACCTAGAACCTTCAGTTAACGAGCGACAGCAGCTCCTTTCTTGGATGTTTACAGCGTGTTACGTAACGGCCGGTCCCAATAATCTATCTTTCGCCAGTTTTGACATATCGGAGATAGGAAATAGTTTCTATCTCTGATTTTTCCGTCCAGAGAAACAAAGACAGAATTTGTTTTCTATCTCTCTTCTGATAGGAAACAGTTTCTATCTCTGATTTTGGGTTACTTACTTCAGTGCGAAAGCCGTATCATCGAATTTTGTTTCTTCGAGAACCTTTCATCGACATCACCATACTGCGACGCCCTGTTAAATCGATGTCTTGTTACTGCGATGTTTCGTTACATCGAAAAACTGTACTGCGAAGCCTTTTTCCTTCGACGTCGAAGAACAAGACATCGATTTAACAAGGCGTCGCAGTATGGTGATGTCGATGAAAGGTTTTCGAAGAAACAAAATTCGATGATACGGCTTTCGCACTGAAGTAGGTAACCCCTGATTTTTCCGTCCAGAGAAACAAAGACAGAAGTTGTTGTCTATCTTCGATATGCCAAAACTGAAGATAGATAGGTTATTACCTAGGACCAGCCGTAAATGGTACTTCCGTACTTACCTATAACAATCCGAAACAAGGCTACTTGTGTTGCAAAATGAAACACAAAATTTCAGACTTTACCATAGTATTTATTTTAACATAGGCTTGTTTCGGCTTTAACCTTGTAAGTATACCTAACCAAGAATATTCAACAAACCGCGTTGGTTTGGAGCACTTAAAAATAGTCTACCTACACAAATAATTTGTAGACAGCTCAATTAAAAAGAAAAGTTGCCAAGTGTAAGTGTAAGGTTGTAGGTTTCAAGTAGCTATACATGACCTTAAGACTTCATCTCTAGATGTTTTGCCCTTTTGCCCTACTTGTAAGAACCCGGACCATAATGATGGGATGTCAAGTGATCGCTATATTTTTAGCAGTTGATCTTTTTAATTTGAATATGGAAACACAAATGCCGTGAATGTTCTATAACGATAAAGTTTTCATGTAAAATTGACAACTAAAAGCTAGAAGATTCAATTAAGACTAACTTCAACTTCGATAGAAACTTTTAGACGACAATTGCTATACTGGGAAACATTTGAGAAATTTCGCAGTCTTTTCACCTTTTGTGCCCCAAAATTTGAATGATGTACCTAATACCTCAACTAGTGAGGTGGTAATACTTTGCCATCCACAATAACAATACCTACCTATATTATTACTAATAGTGAAAGATAAGTTTTGTGTTATGGTACTTATGTGTTTACGTATACGATAAAAGATAAGTAAACGACTGATTCTGGGATGACTAGGAATTTGGGATAATGGAAGGAAGAGAAAATCCATACATACCTACCTACGTACACAGCAGCTCACTGACATAACAACAACAAATTATTCAATTATTTACAATAGACATACTAAAAAAAGACAATAAAGTTATAAAAAAGCATAAAATAATACAAAACGAGGTTCACCCAGGAACAGTACCTATGTTTAACGAATAAACTCAATAAGGATGGGCCAAGTCGGCCAACATAGATGAAATTTAGTATTAATTCTTACTTTACTTCTACACATGTCTACAAACTTTCCATGAGCTTAGTCTTTAAAAAAAATGTTTTATTTTCATACATTTATCCAACATTTTCATCCATACAAACCTTCTCCTGACCATTACAAACATAACAAAAAAACTATTCAATTTGGTGCACTCGATCGAAAATTATGCGCGTAGGTACATACTTACATACAGGTCATTTTTTCTTGTTTATAAATGAAAATAAATAAATGAATAAATATAGACAACATCACATCTTTGATCCCAAAGTAATTAACTATTTAAAGCACCTGTTTTTGTGGACATAGAAAACAACGGTGGTACCTACCACAAAAACTTAGAGTCTTAGACCCAAGAATATATAGACATATACATTTTCTCATCATTGCCCATCCGGAAATCGAACCCGAGACCTCGGAGCAAGTGACACCTTGAAAACTGGTGCATACGCCACACAGCGTATAATTTATGTATTTATAATTCTGTGGCTGAAAAGCCACCGAGGTCTACTATCAAGATATAGACAAATAGACGGATGTAATGACGCTTTAGAAGCATCACCCTTTCTCTTCCTATGGGTGTCTTAAGAGGCGATTAAAAGAGAACTGCAAGATGGAGACGTGCATCAGCGTCTTCGACCATTGACCAAACTGCGATTGACACTCTGCCTGGAGAAGCCTACGTTTTAAGAACCCTGTGTCCAGCAGTGGACTATAATAATAGGCCGGCGATGATGAAGATTACCCTATTTGCCTGTAATCAAGTCCTATCAACAGCAGAATTTTCTAATCGAATTTAAAAAGTGAATCGCAAAGAACTACATTTAATATGAGTGATAAGGGAAGTTAGGTAACTGTAATATAATAAAAAATAATAACATCAACAAGTTCCATTATATTGCTAAGGAAAAAAATAATAATATGTTGCTCCTTAAAAACTATAGCAAAATAGTTGTATTGTTACAATACAATAAAAAATATTTATTTGACTAATCTGGGTAGTTAGTGTAGGTACGTTTATCTTGTGATAAGCTGGAAAGATCAAGAGGTCATCGAGTCGAAAGGAATTCTCAATTACTGTATTAACAAAGTGGTTAAAAAAATAATATTTGATCGGCTAACAGAAATACCTATTCTTTGAAAGCACGTTTCGCCAAAACCTCTTTCCATATATAGCATGGTCTGCCGCCGAAGAACTGTTTGCAGAAAGCATCAAGCGACTTAAATTGTTTATTATTTAGATTAAACTGCGAGTTCGTGGTATACAAAATTTTAAATGACTGTCAGGTTCTTAAAAACAACATAATGTCAATGTTTGAGGGAAAAAGCTCACGAACCTTCGCGAATGATGTCATGTTGTAAGCAAGGTCGTTCTTGTGTTCATAAGGTTCATATGAGTTATCCAGAATTTGCATAACAAGTTATCAAATTTCTATGAAAGTTTACATTTTATAACCATACAAAATACTTTTAATGAAAATTATTGCTTAAAAAATGGTAGGTAAGTAAGTGCTGAAAAAAAAACTTACCTACTAACGGTAAAGCTAATTTATTTAAATGTAGGTACTTGTATACATAAATATCTGTCTGTCAGTCCGAAACACTAAACCTAACCTAACCTAACCTAACTAGGTATGTTGTTACTAAATATTATTAGGTAAGTGGTGTGACTTGAGTGTGTTTTAAATTTAATATTATTTCACAATTCTATACATAGTTGCTGCTTTTTTTCTGGTTTCGCCCAATCGTGTGAGTGAATTATCTCTTTGATAAATCTCCAGTTGTAGGTACTTTAAGTACAATAAATCGGCAATGTTGCTGCCTGCTAAGTGCCTGAAAATTACATCACCATGTTAGAGAGAAAGATCAAAGATTAACAAGGTACGTAAAATCAGCTTAGGCAAAAACTCAACGTGACTGATAATAATAATTTCATGGTCCCTAAGTTTTGGGTGATTCTTATAGAAACACTAGCTGTGATTTTTATAAAAATACGGACAGAGAGCATGGAGGTCCCAAACAACGATGTGCGAAGTTAGTAGTAAGACGTTCTTTCGTACGACTAGGAGTCAGTTATTTCACACCTTTTTCAACCCCTTCAAGTGTTGACTTCAAGGTAAAGTTAGGTAAACTAACAGCTCGAAAATTCGAATCTCTTGTTGCCCGACCCGGGAGTACTCCAAGATCTTGGCTTGGTTCGTAAACCACAAGATCATATTATCTACGTTGAATACAACGACCGCAACTAGACTATACATAATGTAATTTTCAGGGTATCGAATTATAAAAACTATCCTATACCGGATCTTTAGATTCATAGATTTAAAAATAATTTTAAGTTTTAATATTTAGATATAAAAACTTACAGGTTGAAGTGATCTAAGACTACTAAAGATTCGTAAGTAAGTATTAACACATCCTTTTAAAATAATAGTAATAAATAAGCCCAAAGCACATCCAACCCATGAATACACCTATGCGCCGCACTGAGCTAGGTCGTTTCTCTCCTGTTCCCAGAATTGCTAGACTCTATAATGAATGCGGCGCGTCATTGGATCTTAATTCTGATTTTCCGTTTCGCTTTCGCAGCCTGATCAAGGACATTTTCTCCAAAAAATATTTGTAAATTAAAATAAATAGGACTTGTTCACAAAATAACCTACTTTTATACATAAACATTAATGGCTGTCTCATTAGGATCGGATACCTGTAACCTATTTTAAGTATTTCTTTATTTTGCATGATGTGTTTTCCTATAAGAGGTTATGTACTTAGTTCTTAAATATTGAATGTATTTACCATAATTGTTTTAGTGTTATAACTGTTGGAGAACCTAATAAATTAAAAATATAATACTAATGAATTCGGACAAGATCACGTAAATTTTTCCTCCTACTCCTTGGACACCTTGAAAACCGGTGTGTACGCCTCTCGACCATAGAGGCAAGTCTTTATTGTTTTGGTTTTTATGACTCAGGGCCGTTTGAACCATACTGTACGCTGGGGTGAAAAATAAACAAATAAAACTTAACTTAATTTTGTGTAAAGACATTTGTAAATTTCCTACCTTATTGATGTTAAACATGCAAAAGTTTCGAAACATTTTGGATGTATGATTATTACAATGACGCTAAAATGACTGTTCAGATCTGGATAGTACAGAGATAGAACTATTATAAGCTGATTGATTACGTCTAATTAGGGTAGGTATCTGTATGTTTGCTCGATGCCCCTTATAATTATATATACACAAACTTATAAATTAATCTTTAAACTGTTACTAAGATGAATACGTGACCTCGACCTAACAGATAGGATCGGCTGATTTCGTTTTGGTCATCGTTAGTCTTTGACCTGTCTGGCTCAACATTCGTTAATGCGCTGAGCTCGATTCTCATTCACCACACACGCTTCGTGGTGATCAGTCACCTCTAAGATCAACCGAGCATGAAGCTGCTGTTTGCCTTCGCCGGGCTACTAGCCTTGGCCGCCGCTAACCAACCAATCTCAACCAGCAAAGTAATCTGCTACTATGACAGCAAGAGCTATGTTAGAGACGGTATGTTATTTTTTTATTTTTTAGCTGTGCGTATTTCGTCGTTGAATGTCGTTAAATATTATTTTCTAATAATAAAAATACATGATTTTACTCGTAGCAAGTAGGTACCTACTTGGATTTATTTATTGTGCGATGAAGAAGTAGGTCTGTATTAAATGTTTCTCATCGACATGTTAGTTAGTTTTAATGTGTTATTCTCTTCCTGTACTTAGGTACTTACTTCGTTTTTTTGGTTGCCTATTTAACGTGTTACGTGACCATGATGCACAAAGCCACGGCCAAAGTCTGCCTATTTACCTACTAACTTACCTCCATAATGTCTCTGAAAGTGGGTAGATGTTATAAATAACAATAAGCTTTCACTTTTGATTATCATATCATAAAGACATCTATTATAAAAAGTAAGTTTTGTTTGTGGGTATTTAATGATGAACTTGAAATTGTAAGAATACCTAATCGAAATCATAGGTCGCTATGATCTATACACAAAAATAAAATACAGGTATTAATAAGGAGTTAGGTAAAGATAATTCAATTAAATAATCATTTTTCATTTTAATTATACCTAGGTATTTAAGCAATAAAGCTCTTCCCTTTATTTTTCGTGTCCCCAAAACCGACACATGTTGTGTAAAAATTACAAATGAATAAGCATTTAATGTTTTAATTATCTTTTTTAATTTATTTATTAAGAATTCTTTTATATGTGCAAAATTTATCATGTAGTCTGTGAAATTTTGTAGTCCTCGTAAGTCAAATCACTGTATTGCTTTTTAAAACCACCTACCCACTAGTTTACATTGCGTTATTTTTTTGCCATTATGGCGTGCCCATTACAAATCAACAATACCGGCTTATCGGTAATCTAACGGACTCTTAACCGGTTTAAGAGACGTTTCTCGATATTATTTCGCAAGGAGATCTTGGTGACAAAACGCACATCTAGCTCAAAACTAATGTAAATGGGTATTTATAACACTTTAAAGCCCGTACGGCAGCCGGTTGCCACGATGAAAATTGATTTCAACGGTGTCTAGAATCGCTTGTGTTGGAGGTTTTTTTAAACTATTTACTAAACAAGCAAAAAAAAACTATTCAGAAAATAATTAAATTATTTATGGTTTTTAACGTAAATATCAATGGTGCGTAACATCTCAATAATATTAACAAAATAAAAACAAAAATAAGTTGACACCTGTTCTGCACAAAATATGCCAAAAGGCGTTTGGGCATTTCTATTCGATTCGTGTTCTACGTTAGATATCGAATGTGAATTAAAAAATTGACAAATAACTCAATGTTTAAATGTCTCAATCAAAGGAAATGGTTTTGTTATTTAAATTGCATTCTGATTCAAAATTTCACCCTTGACCGTGATATCAATGATAAAGTTTTAAGTTCAACGAGAATTGTATTATTTATTTAACACTTGGCATTTTGGTTAAATGACACTATGAACAATCGGAATCAAATAGGTACATTTAAAAAAAATGCTCAACCATAATAATATCTACGCGAACATTAAAATCAAAACGACTTCAGGCCACGGGTCGGGACATAATAATATAAGGCTCAGAAATAATTGCCATTTCTGGCAGTCGTGTTGGTTATCATTTATCAAATCACAGTTAGGCCAACGCAGGAGGAAAGACGATGCTGCTCTTCTTCTGGGTGTACTTCTTTAGTCGCCTCTTATGACACCTATAAAACGAGGGTGTTTGGCGCAATTCTACTAGGGTAGGTCATAATCGTTAAATATCTAGGCAGGTATTCATACGAAGGCACGTATGAACATAAATTTTATTATTGCATTGCTCGTACGCAGCAAAGATCAACAAACAGGATGTTTTAATCTAGCTCATAAAGGCTTTACTAGTTTAGCTAAGATACCAAAATGAGGAAATTATCTACTTCAGTACACTAGGTGTAAATAACCCCATTAATCCCTCGATCGTGAGTTATTCCAGACACAATTGAAATCAATTGTTATCGCGGCACGCGCATGCCTCCTGGGGGTTGAGGGATTAATTTGAAACATTATTTGTTTTAAACATGGTCAATATTATTTACTTTATCACGCCAGAATAGCTGAACGCATATGACTGAAATTTGGCAAAGGTAGTGATAGGTGATAGACTGGCTACCACAGAACATGGAAAAAGGTTAGAAAGGCGAAGTAGGCGGGGCAGGCACGCCACAGAGGTTATGAGCATTATGCCTGTAAGTGAGCACTGTGATTGAGTTCTTTCGACGTCGCGCGACTTCATAAGAATTCGCTTGCTTTGCGTTCTTTGAACTCGTTTATGTGTAGTGGGGTGAAAGCGGCGACATTGGTTTTTATACAAATGGCGCCATACAGCCTTTTTAACCTTTTGTCCATGTTCTGTGCTGGCTACTTTTATCTTGGAAAACCGTATGATCCTCTGATCGACATGATATTTTATTTTATTTCTTAGGTCGCATATATCTACATCTACATCTACACTTCTAAACTAATATTATAAAGAAGAAAGGGGCCTAAGTCGCGTAACCGAATCGCAGTTCGATCGTGATTGAATTGAACGATTTTGACATTTAGCCCATATAAGAACTGTCAAAAACCTGTCGTTCAATTACGATTGTTATACGATTCGGTTACGCGAATTAGGGGCCATATTTGTATAATGAATAAACTCAAAAACCACTGAACCGATTTTGGTAAAATTTTGTACGATGGTCGATTAGAAGTAGCCTATAGTAGCCCCAAGCTACTATAGGCTACTTCTTTACAGGATCCTCGAAAAATTACCAAAAATAACTACTTCACGCCGTCGAGTGGATTGTGAGTAGGTACCTACCTATTGTCTTAGATCTACGTAAAAATTGCCTTACTCGCATATTATTTGCCGAAATTAAATAAATATATCCAAAGCCTCAAATACCTTTTATTTGCACTTGTTAAAAAGGTCAACCATCGAAAATTGTTACTAATATGATAATTTATTTTAATCAAAAAATACCTGAGTCAAAATAAATACAGAACAAGAATGGCTATAATTATTGTATATTTAAAAAAATATATAAAAATATATAATGTTTATGTCTATGTTTATAATAGCAACGTCTGTACACCAAATCTAATAAACTTGTAAGATTCTCGGACATAGTAAGATTACGCCAACCATGAGGTCACCGCGAAGTGCGAGGTCAATATTTCCTGTTCATTCTGAAGGTAAATTCGGTTAAACTTTGAAAACGTAACATAACGTAACAGTTCATAAGTGAGTCTTTATAATGGGACTCTAAAAATGGAAAACAGGATGCATTCCTTGTATGCTTCGTTTAGAAAGTTAAAAAATGAAAAGTAACGGTCTATAAACATTGCACTTCAGGACAAAGGCTTCCATCATCGAATTCAAGTTAGACAGCAGAGAGGCATGTTAAGTACAGGCATAAATACCATCCTTGCCCAATAATGTGGGTTGGTCTTGGTGATCACAAACCGTAATGTTCGAAAATTCGGGGCAGGCAACATGGAGTTCCTAATTTTAATACCGGTTTAAATCGGAAGAAGATCCCCATCTTGTCCCGGTATTCAAACCACTAGGCAAGCTAAAAATCAGTTAAAATCAGTTTTATCTCTGCAAATAGGCCCCTGGAGGCGCTTTTACACGTCCCAATATTTAACCTACCACTGCTTCGGGACAAATGTGGGCTAGTGCCGAGAAGAAGCAGCGCAAGAAACTCGGTCACTATTGTCAGCCACTCGGTCACTATTGTCAGCCGGGGCGTAGAACTGACGTACCATTAACAAAAAACCGGCCAAGTGCGAGTCGGACTCGCGCACTGGGTTCCGTACCAACTTTTACTAAAATACCACAATATTTTGTTGACTGCAAAAATAACTTTGTTGTTCATAGTGTTTGTATGAAGGACAAAGTTATATTTGCGGTTGTTGAAAATTTGTTGGATCTCCAAAACTACCAGTTTGATCTCGTTCAAACCAGTTTTCTTTGAAAGTATTTGTTAAGTTTTACATTATGTATTTTTTTCAAAATTTTCACTTTCTTAGTTCAAAAGTTATTTTACCACTTTGGAAGCGTCTATCTTCCAAATGTCAGACTTTTGGAAAAAATGGTACTAGGAACCTCAATGTCATTTTAAAAGACCTATCCATAGATACCCCAAACGCATAGGTAGAAGTAAAAAAAATTTTTACTTCTACCTATGCGTTCTAGGCCCCCCTTAAATATCATTATTTTTAATTTTTTGTATGAGAATCGTAAGGCGGTTAACAGGATACACCTACCTACCAAGTTTCAACTATGAGAATAAAGTGGCTGTGACATGTCCGGACGGACAGACAGACAGACAGACAGACTTGACGAAACTATACTCTACTAACTCCGTTTTTTGCCATTTGGCTATGGAACCCTAAAAAGTTAAATCAAGAAACTATTTCTCTTGGCAGATTCGCTTGAATTTTTCAGGTTTATATAACTGATGAGTCATTCACGGGTTGGGGTTAACAGTTTGGCCAGTTGGAAATTTTATCTATGACTTACAAAATAAAGATAAGTAAGCTACTTGTACTTTTACTCTCTGTATACGGATTCCGAACTGATAAATCATAATTGCTGGTTTCATTAACAATATAGATAAGTGTTAATTATTACCGTCACACAAGTAATACTGTTTAGACCTATGACCTTATATCGCCCAGTCAACAAACGTACAAGATAATGCAATTAACAAACATTTATTATGAAACTTCTTGGAAGTGTAGAGAGCAAACATTAAGAAGTAGGTAATACCTACTTAAATATCGCCTGACATGTGACTATCGGTTTGGACCTGTTTGTCGTTAGACAACTATTGATACAAAAACAAGTTAGATTTTGTAATGGAATTGATTAGTATAAATTTTATCATCATATGTATATTCGGATGAACTAGGTAGGTATACTGAAAAAACCCCAAGTTTATCTTGAATACATTACTTATGAAAAAATAGCAGTGATTTTTTGTTTTACAACATTTATATCAGTTTGTTTATCACTCAATTTTAATCGGTTATTGTCTTATATTAAACATGAAGTAGTTTTATGTTTTTTTGTAGTAACGAATTTCATGTTTTAATTAACCGTTAAATATTATTAAAATATGAAATTAACATGTAAATATTCACTCACACGTTCAGATTAAATAGCAAAACATTCGTCCAACCCTTTATATTGTAAAATTAGTAAGTTGTTAAAAAAAAAGGTTAATGTGTATGAAACAATACAATAACGTAGTTTATTTTCTAATATATCGGACATTTGGCGATTCGTTTAGCTTGGTTAAAGTCTTTCTTTAATGTCCCGAACATGCTTTTGCCTCATCATTTTGATTTTGGTACACAGGTATTTGTTTTTTGCATCTCGGAAACGGAATTCTAATGGATCTCAATTTTGTATTTAGATAAGTAATGTCTCTATTTTGAATCTGCTGCATGGTTATAGGAACACAATATACAAAGAGCGAAGCTCGGTTGTGCGAATTTATTATAAAACGAACATTGCCGTCTATCTGCTTAAACCGGTATTAACCCAACAAATCTTGTGTTTTCTTATTTTTTTATATATGCATATGTACCATCACAGAATCAACGATTTGAGATTAGAAATTTGTATTGTTTTGCCTTTGAAATCAGTTGGGAAAAATCTTTTATTACGTGTGTAGGTACTAATTATTTCCTTGTTAGTTTGTTTTAGTTACACAAGGCACTTAACATTTTTACCCGAGGAATTGTAGCTACTCACTTACATCCTTGTGATTTAATTTACAATACGTAGACTCTCTTTTATCTTCAATAATGGCAATTAAACCTTTATGCGAGCCTTGGTTTATTAATGCCAATCTTAACTCTCGAATTTATAGGAGAGGAAATCACCACTATATAAATTAAAAAAAACTCATGGGTAGATGTCGATTTTTGTGTTGTTTTAGGGCATTAACCGTGATATGCACTTCAATTCCTAGGTTAATTATTAATTATTTATCAAGAATGTACTGAAAAACTGTACAATACCTACTACAGTTTATATGGTGTAGTTTAGACTTGCGTTCATTCATTTCATAGTTTCTACGACACTAAGTGGTTAATGTAACGGAAACAATAGGGCTCTTGTTAGTTTACACACTTTGAACATGTTCATTTAATCCTCCTACGTTTCTGTAGATACGTACATACGTAGGCAGTTAATCTTATGATCTCAAGGGCAATTTATAACATACGTGTAAGCACTAGCTGCTTCCCGCGACTTCGTTCACGGATAGAACAGCCTATGTTTTTCTACCCGTGATTACCGCTGCGCAAAAATCATGTCGATCCCTTTCAATATGAAAAACAAACGTGGTTTTTCCTCAGGAACTATATGCTATTGCATTCGTTTATAATATTAATAAGATTAGTATGGTGAAATGAACAGTAGAATTTTTATATAAAACTGGTCAAGTGTGAGTCTGACTCGCCGAAAAATTGAGAATCAAATGAAGAAAGATCTGGAATCCATTGTGATCGACATTATGATAGTAATATTCTCGGAATCCGTGATGGTAACTAATGCAATTAGTTATTTACTAGTAGGTATCGATAGAAGGTTTGAAGGCCATTATAGTTTTTACTGTTAGGTAGCAATAGCTTAGGTACTAAAATGTTGAACATAATATTTATACCTAACTGTCCACAAAATAAAAATAATATGTTTATAACTCGGGCATAACTAAACCAACATCAAACAATGCTAAGCAAAGAAAAAACATAGCAAGGTTGTCGTTTGTCTTATGAGATCATGGTTGGCTCCCAGTTCTAAGGAACATCTAATAAAATACAATCGATTCTATACAATTGGATAAGTGTCATCCATGTTGGCATGACATCAGCGCCGCAAAGATTTACAAAATTGGTCTAAACTGCGTTCACAACAGGGACTTCAAGCACCTTCAAGTATGTTTTGAGGTTACTAACATATTTATTTGATCTTGTTTGTAAAGTCATTAACACTTTAAGATGTTTTGAATTTTGTAATTAACATTTTAGAGTACATTTTAAGACCTAATTCTATAAATGAAATGAATAACCGAGGATTAATGGAAAACTGGGATAAATAACTTACTTTACTTTTATTTATGTGGCTTAAGTTTAATTTGAAAAAAAACTCTAAACTATTAAGACAAATGAAATTTTATTAATACAATAAATAAGATATGTATATAATTTCATATATGTTATTTTGTTGTATGTATATAATTTATCATACAACAAAATAACAAAAAAGATATAAATTCAAACATTAATTAATTAATTTAAATGTATACCTTTTTTGTTATAAAAAACATATTATAATGGAATTTTGATGATTTTTGCATTTGCATTTTTTATCAATAATGTGCTGTTTTTTTCTCTCAAAAATGAGTCTCAAAATCTCAACAAGTATTATTTCAGATTTACAAACATTAATGTTCGAATTTATATCTTTTTTGTTATTTTGTTGTATGATTTTTCATTCAAATAAAACATGTAAATGAGTATTTAATTTTTTGTTAATTTATTGCCCGTCTTCCTAATTTTAGACGTGAAGATATGTAGTTATGATATTTTATTAGTGTTTATATTACAAATTATGGTTTTTAGTTTAATGTCAGGAGGAGAATTTAATAGTAGGCGTTTCGAACCGACATACTATCGAACGAATAAATTACCGAAGTAATGAGAAATCGCTGTTGGGTTTTTCGCTACAGGATTTTTCGCACAAACGTTACATCGCACCAATAAAGCATCGTTGGTATAAAATATCGCACAACTGAATTACCGACACAACGTGTTCGATATAATAAAAATCGAATCATCAACTTTCGAAATCAAGTAGGGAACCCGAAAATTTGTGTTGCCTTCCCAGGATTGCGACAGGTCATTAAAAATAACTACTTCTTAAATTTCCTACCTGTAGCACTAACTTCTACTCACAGTCGTTGTCGTTTAACTAGTGATAAGTAGATGTGTAATCTGCAGACATACGCTAATCACAAAAGAACCTAAAGAGTTTTATGAAGCCCAAGAATTTAATTGTGTAGCAGATTCATGAACTTTTAATTTAGTCAGATTTACGAGATAATACTGCAAATAAAACAAATGACTCATATTCCAATAACCTAGGAAAATGAAAGCGACTTTAATCTACCAAACATTTTATTTATTTTATTGTACATGCTTCTATAACGGGTGTAAAAAAACCAAACGCAGATCCGAAAACCACATATTGTCCACATCATTAGGATCATTTTTCTCTTTAGGACCATAACTGGGAAACAGCTGGTTCCAAAGATATTGAGGGTCAAAGTCACAATTTTGTTTTCCATTTAATTACAAAAACTGTTGCCAAAGGATACTTAAAAACTTTTTTTCATACAAACATAGTGGTTCTTTTTATTATTTCGTTCATAATAAGGCATTATTAATTACAATATGCAATGTACGGCTCAGCGCGGACGACTTTTGAACTTAGCAGCCATCTCCAGTGCAGCGGCCTACGCTACGGCTGCTATACATTGCGCGCTACGAATTATAATATTTTTTTGAGTCCCATAAATAAAAATCATTTCCCAGCTATAATATTTTTTAATATGGCTTGGTTTGCTTTTCAGATTGCGTAACTTCAGGGTCTGCGTTTAGTTTTTTTACACCCTGTATATATTGATATAGGACTATACTCATCCTACTGCAGAGAAAAAGGCCTCATCATTGAATGCAAGTTACCACAGCAATGATGGGCACAGGCATAATCACCACGCTTCATCCAAATTTGGATTCGGGTTGATAATCACAAACCTGAGCAATGTTAAAAAATTCGAAACTGGTTGCCCAATCTATAAATCGAACTTAGGACCTTACTCTTAGCTCAGTAGTTAAACCATTGACTAACTGTACGTACATGCTTATTTTTAAATTATTCCTTTCACCAGCTCAACAAGCACGCATGCTGCCGATGGACTTGGATCCAGCGCTGTCCTTCTGCACCCACTTGGTTTACGGGTATGCCGGAATACAACCTGACACCTACAAGATGGTACCTCTCAATGAGAACCTGGACGTAGACCGCACTCACGCCAACTACAGAGCCATCACCAACTTCAAAACTAAGTACCCTGGTTTGAAGGTACTCTTGTCTGTCGGTGGCGACGCGGATCTTGAAGATGTACAAAAATACAATCTTCTGGTGAGTTACAAACTAAGTTAAGATATTTTCAAGCAAACAGTTTAAAGGCGCCGCCTTTTTCTCATTCTGTTAAATCGCACCCCACGTAGGTACTCTTTCGAAGAAAAAGTTTCTTGTCGGTACCTAAATATAGGTTATACCAAAACATGGAGACAGTATAGGCTAATAACCTGTAAATAAAAAAAAAATTTTAGGAAAATACTACTCCGTTGCCAAGTTATTAAAGGTCAAAGATTCGAAAAAAGCATTCATAAACTACGTCACTTTTAATTATTCAGATATTAAAATAGGTAAAGGGCACGCGGACGAAACGAAGTAATTACCTGAACGACTTTAATGCAAGTTAAAACGATATCATGAATATGGTACATTTTCGACGTAGGTAATAAGACCTGTCAAGCAACAGTTTAATGTTCTTGTACACCCTGCAGAATACAGTATTCGTTGGGAATTCTTTAATGGGATTTCAAAAGAATACACATTGCAACGTTCTGGCCCCTAATTCAGCTAACCAAATCGTATCACAATCGTAATTGAATTGCAGGTTTTTGACAGTTCTAGTATGGGCTAAATGTCAAAATCGCCCAATTCAATCACGATCGAACAGCAATTGAAATAGCTGAATAAGGCCCCTAGTTCAGGTTTACGATCGGTACCAGTAATCTATCCAAAAAACACTCCCACGCTTGATATTTTTTTTTATCACGTATATTAACTAATTTTATAAGTGTGTCAACTGAAGCTTCTTGTTTAAGTTGGAGTCACCGCAAGCGCGTACGGCGTTCGTCAACTCTGGCGTTCTCCTCGCTGACCAGCACGGATTCGATGGCATTGATTTAGCATGGCAATTCGCCAAGTTCAAGCCAAAAAAGATTCGTTCCACTTGGGGTAAGATCAACTCATATGCATCTCAAAACAACTGACGTTTTACGCGTAAAAAGTTTGTAAATTTATAGTTGGGAATTCATTAAATTGGTGAAAAACAGCTGATGATATAAAAAGCTGTTAATTTTTAACCGATGCTAAATATTTGTTACGGATTTGGAGGTACATATCCGAAACAATATCTTGTTATCTCACTTGATAGAGTAGTCGTCCGATAAGCGGATAGTTTTGGGTCCGAGTCCCACCTAAAACATTACAAATTTTTATTCAATGTTTGTGTCATAATAAATTAATTGGTTTTAAATTTAATGTTATCACTTCTTTTGGGCAAAGTTGCCTTTATGAGAAAAGAACCAGTTTTGTTACTTAAATACTTTTAGGGTCCATTTGGCATGGTATCAAGAAGACTTTCGGCACCACCCTCGTCGATGAGAAAGAGGCTGAGCACCGTGAAGGATTCACAGCACTGGTCCGAGAAATGAAACAAGCTCTCAGTGTGAAACCCAACATGCAGCTCGCTGTGACTGTTCTGCCTAATGTCAACGCTTCAAGTAAGTTATCATTACATTTGTATGTTGTAAAAAAACAAAAAGTATTCTATCATCATAGTCAAACGTGGACTATCTATAGGGCATAGGCCTCTCCTAACGATCTCAAGAACGACCCGTTCAGAGCTACCGGTATTCAGCGGGTTCTCGAGACCTTTAATAATTTGTCGTCCATTTGGTGGTGGTGTGGGTAGGTCCCACAGATTGTCGTCCGGTGCGCGGTCGCCATTACCAACGTGCAAATTTTGAAGCAATAAAGATCAAAAGAGACTTAATATCTTAATCATTACACTCTTAATCATACTATCGTAAATGGCTGGCACTCAGATCATGAAATAACATTAATTATCGAAATAACATTAATTATCTTGTTATTTGCTCACTTGAGAATATTTCTATTGTAGATAGTTGAAATAGTATGTAACTTTGACAATTCATGATAAACAGACCCTTTGAGTTACGCCCCGCTTACATTTTGATCAAGGTGTGCAAAATGTAAATTGAATCATAATATTTCAGTCTATTACGACGTACCGGCCATCATCAACCTGGTAGATATAGTAAATATCGGTGCCTACGACTACTACACACCCGAGAGGAACCCAAAAGAGGCTGACTACGCATCTCCTATCTACACACCCCAAAACCGCAACCCTCTTCTCAATGCTGATGCTGCCATTACTTACTGGTATGTTTGCACTTTGTTACATAAATTGCGCTGGCAGCATCCAAACATTGTCAAAAGAAAATTGTATTTTATGCAATATAACATTCAAGCTAAAATTGTGCAGCAATAGATAACACTAAAACACTGTAATATAAAATTATACCTACCTTGTAAGTATGTATGAACGTTGAATAAAAATTCAAATTTAAATTCATCAAAACTTTACATATTTGTAAACTTAAAACAGTTTGAACTATGAAATGAGTTTGATGCAACTGGTAGGAAAATATTTAGAGATTTAAAGAAAAAAATTAACTTGACTACTTACCGACTTTTTGAATCGATTGCACGAATCATGGTCGCGAGCAGACTTTAATGTATATTTTTTTAAATAATTAATACAGTTTGATTATGTGTACTAAAAACGTGTATTAAGTTCTATGTAACAATGCAACAACACAATTAAAAATACTATGCAATTTGTCGAATGTCATTCAGTGATTATATTATTTTTTTATTAGAGCTGTATACAGGGATGAAATTTTAACCACTTTCCAAAATTTTTATAGGCGTTCAGTATCCTAATTAGAGCCCATTTATGAAGTAAAAAATGTAAATGAAGTTTTCACCCGAAAATAATTTTCGCATTATAGTTTTAAATTTTTACAGTTTTAGACCTGTTCAGGTATAAAGGGAAATTCAAAAACTTATGATTAGTATCGAAATTAATGAATGTGATGTGCATTGCGTAAAAAAAGTGTTGCTAGGCGGCCGTATAAAAAATTTTTAGATTTTTGGCAGACATTTTCTAAGTACTTTATCTTGACATTTTTGTACTGGACTATACCATAAGAAAAAATACGTCATTTATTTTTTGTCTTGTAGATTGATATATTAAAATTGGAAGGTGGTTAAAATTTCACCCTGTATGCTGGAAGATGAATTATTCTTCCTAATGGGATATTATGTAAAGATTTCGATAAAGGAGATTTTTTGGACGTCCAAATCAGCATATTGTTTGGACAAGGACTTTTCTGAAATGTAATTTATTCGTTCCACTGTTATTCTAATTTTAATAAAACAAAAAATTTAACATACAATAGAGTTTAAGTTGAAAATTTTAATCCAATTCCAAATATTTTTATTGAGACGGTTATAACTATTTGCTAGCCTATTCGAGGCATATTAATGTAATAGCAGTTTTTGTAAGTTGATTTATTTCGCAATCATTACTAATAGGTACTTAGTTTTTTCGCTTCCGACTCGAATTTTCTTGTCCAAAACGGTCATAATAAATAGTTTTTTATGCTGTTTCAATTCCTGTATTGTAGATTTAATTGCTAGTTCAACAAATTATCACGTTAATCATTATTTTAAGGCTCCAACACGGCACCCCTAGCAACAAAATAGTTCTGGGTATCGCCACCTACGCACGCACGTGGAAGTTGGACGGAGACAGCGAGATCTCAGGAGTGCCTCCTATCCACACCGACGGCCCTGGTGAAGCTGGTAGGTTCCGTTACATAGTTCAGGCAACGTCGTAAGTCCTTGAACATTTTAGTACCATGACACTTGTCACAATTAAATTATTGCTAGAGATTTCAAAGGGGAATGGACATGTTTGTTACTTTGATATGGCAGGCACCTCTTTGCATTACCGTATCATCATAACATGATAGTACGTAGTTCACCTGATACGAGTATATCTATTTAATTATTAGTGCAAATGCCAAATATTACCATCTGATATTGTATTTATTTTGTTGAATGCAATAAATGACAGGGAAATGTTTAATTTATTCCTATTTAGGACAGTAATACCCAATTCTTTTTTTTTAAACTTTTTAATAAGATCATTTTACTATATTGTAAGTTCCATCTACCACATGAGCCACGGGACTTTACCCTGATTTCTTTTCATACCTACATAGATCTTACTAGTGACGAAAAATCTGTGGGATATGGTATCATTCGACTCTTTAATTTGTGTTTTTTTAAATCAACCCCTTAATTTGTGTTTTTTAAAATAGGTTTTGTTTATAATATAAGTTATGGTATAAGTTGTCATATAAATTGAAAATTGCATCTTTAGGCTGTATCCCGAAAAGTTTAGCTTTGAAACTATTTTATTTGGTTTTCAGGTCCTTACACTAAGACTGAAGGTTTATTGAGTTACCCAGAAGTCTGCGCCAAGCTTATAAATCCAAACCACCAAAAAGGCATGCGTCCTCATTTGAGGAAAGTGACCGACCCAAGCAAGCGATTCGGTAAGTGTTACTAACATTATTTATGTAGTTGGCCTAATTTCTGATGGGTTGAAAGAAAACTTCTTTCAGCTTGCTACAAACTTTTGCTCTGAAATTAGCGCCTCATTTAACTTTTCAGACGTGGGACTAACTAAGGACGAAGATTTATCTCATTTGTTTGGTTGGTACTCATTTTTAACATGCTCTACATTATTGTCCTAACACTTGTGGAAGTCTGCACTGATATAGGGACAGGTTAAACGAGGGAATTATTTTAGGAGGTAATAGACTAACTAATCCATATCTAGCACCGTAAAATGTTTATATTTTTAGTATTTATATTGCGTTTTTCTAAAAAAAACGTTAGTGCATGCATGCACGCAATACGCAAAGTCCATGGGCGCATAAGAGTGAAGATGGTGATGAACCATTTTGGACAAAATAGGTTGTTTTTGTGGCAATACGTTACAGTTTCATATTCACCTCCTTACAGAATTCCTGCGTTTAACTAGTTAGCCTGGTACATAGGTATTATATTTGTAAATAGATTTATTCATTTTAAAAACCTATTACCTACAAAGTTTAACACAATGTTCAACTGTATTCCTACATACAATATGTAAGTTAAAATTTACGTGAAAATTTGCCGAATTTTATAAGGTTGAGAAGCTTTTGACTACGTGAATTACGTAATTAATAAACTACTACACTAGATACTACATAAATGAAGTATCAAGTGACAATCCGTTATGTTTGTTCTCAAAATGTTAATTTTTTCATGCACCTCCTAGTCAATCATAACGTGCCTTGACATAGATACTCAATTATTTAGAGCACACGCATTAAATTTTTCATATTAGTTAAATGATGAGGTTTTATCTATTGTAGTCCTGAACCTAACCTAACCTAAACCTTCGCTCGACACTACATTCACCTTTTTTACTAAATCCAAATCTAACAATTATTTTGTTCTTGAATTATAATTGTTACTTCGTACTATTTTACTAATTTAACTCACGGTCAATGGTTTTGGCATAAAAAATATATCTGTGAAGTTGGTCACTACCGCTTAATTATTACACCTAACTGTAGTCATTCAAAAAATAAGGATTCATTCATTCAGGAGTTCATGATTTTACAGGTACATACGGCTTCCGTCTTCCCGACGATGGTGAAGGAGGTATCTGGGTTAGCTACGAAGACCCCGACACGGCTGGGCAGAAGGCTTCCTTTGTAAAGTAAGTACTGAATCACAATTAATACGTACAGCAAAAACTATGTACCCCTATTTGCGAAGATCGCACGGACGGAGGAGTAGGTAGGTACATATAAAAACATTATAGTTTATTTAGTAAAACAGTGTAGAATGTAAATTATTTAAAAATCGACCACTAGTAATAATGTAAATAACAAGCTGTTAAGATTTATTTATAGACTGGTTCAGTGTTGGAAGTAGCGTCTACTACGCTACTACTGAGCCATGTGTCTCGGGTTCGATCCTTGAACACCACAAATATGTGTGCATGAGCATATATGTATATCTGTTTGTTCTAGTCTGTGGTGTTTTGTAGTGGGGCATGTATTGAAATAATAATTATTATATTAATGAGGTTATGCGCTCAATCTTATTAGGGCCCAAAATCAAGTTTAAACAACTACGCATTGAGACTAAAACATCAGTTTAGATTAATATTTAACTGTGGAGTATGTAATAATAATTGTACATTGCAGATCCAAGAATCTGGGAGGCATCTCAATCGTGGATCTCTCCTTGGACGACTTCCGTGGTCTTTGTTCTGGCGACAAGTACCCGATTCTTCGAGCTGCTAAATACCGTCTTTAATTTCCATATTTATACATAAGCATTTAATGTCTCAAGTTATTAGAATAGAAGAGAAGATATCTTTGTAAACAAGGTAACATTTTTAAACTATGGTCTACTCGATGCTCTGGCAACATCGGAGACGTATCTGAAAAAAAAAAGTATCTTCTAAAGAAAAACGCGTTGTAGGTACGGTCTAAAAAAAGTAACTGTATAACTGTTGTCAGAATTTGAGATAATTTTGAATGTTATTATTTACTGACATTATACAATTTATAATTTTAGTTTCAAAGTTTTTGTCTATCTAAAAACATCTTTTGAGTTCAAGCTTTTTAGTTTCCATCCTTCACAATGTACCTATTTATTTTTTCCCTCATACAATACCCACAGATGGGATAACTAAATGACAAGAATCGTAATGGATGACACATAATTTTGTATTTAATAAATAATGTATGCATAAAATAAACTTTTAATAAATGATGTATGTTTTAATCAATAATTTTAATACGGTCAAAAATAAGATCTATTGCGCTATAGGATATTTTTCACAACTGAAAAGTTTTCATGCAACTACCAGGCAGATGCTTTTTACTCTGCGGTTAGTATGAACTTGGGAAATAATTCTTATAAAAAATATTATCTTCAACATTTAGCGTTTGGCGTTAAAACAGCAGTGCTCAGGTAAGCGTTGAAGAGTAATTAGTATCACATTTGGTTGTTTTTTTCCGGTTATTACCTACCTACATACTTAGAAAAACGAAACATTTGAAAAATTATTTTAAATACTTTCGTCATTGTCGTCGTCTGGTTGTCTGTCTGTTACCTCTTCATGATAAAAACCAGACCCCCATACGATAAAATGTGGTATAAGAAGATATAGTTTGAGTCCTAATTTTTTATTCCAGATTTATGGAGATGAAAAGAAAAAAATAAGTTTATATTGGTCACCAATAATCTGAAAATTACTAATTATAATATTTTTAGTTAAAATTATCCTTTAAAAGGGTTAAAGGTATTCTTAGTGGCGAATTTTTGAAATGTCTTAAATTAGTAAAGAGAAATATAGAATTTAAAAAATGTTAAGTGATCTCTAATTAGAGCTCGATAATCAGGATCGCAATATGAACGGTACTGCGATGTACCCAATGTACCCAACCATCCAACTGCCTTGCCAGTTAATAAAAATAATAACAATACAGAGACTTCAAAATCAAACATACCATACCTAATAAAGACATAAATAATCAAATTTATTCTTTATATATTTTTGGAGAGTGCAATAAATCAACAAATAATTATGACGATATGTATTATATGGATAGCAGACTTTTTATGTAACAAATGCGTGACAGTTTGACAGTTTACTGATTTGGACACTAAAATCATGTTAAATGTCAAAATAGTCAAAATTATTTTGATTCTTCAAAGTACATTTAAATTCACTACAAGTTATGCTTTCGTATCGCTACACTCGTTTAGCAGTCCATCCCCGTTTGCTATTACCTAAAGCAATATTTGCAACACACTCACCCCTGTGTCCGACTAAAAAAAGCAAGGCTCCTGCAGCTAAAGGAGGCGTGTGCCCGGGATCTGGCGCCAAAGGTGGGGCAGTAAGTGGCGGCATCAAAGGTTCTGTCTTAAAGCGGGGGGAACCTGGTAAGGTGAGATTAGGCTTCATTCCCGAAGAATGGTTCCTGTTTTTTTATCCAAAGACAGGTGTATCTGGCCCGTATGTGTTTGGCATAGTGCTAGCTAACTATTTAATGAGCAAGGAGATTTTTGTAATGGAGCATGAATACTACAGTGGTTTATCGTGGGCCGTAGTCGTATACCTCGTCACTACTAAGTTAGGTCCTGGCATTGGTGTAAGCTTAGATAAAGATGTTGATGCAATAGTTGCCGAATTTGAAAGCGGTAGAATAGCTGAAACTAAGGCTTACGAGACAATCATTAAAGACGCTAAAGATGCTCAATGGAGAGCGGAAGGACAAAAAGCACTGATGGATGCTAAGAAAGAAAACGTAGCTATGCAACTTGAAGCAGCTTATCGTGAACGGTTTATGCTCGTATACAAATCTGTCAAAGGTCGTATGGACTACCACGTAAAACGGTACCAATCCGAGGCTCGAATACATCAAAGATGGATGATTGGTTGGATATTGGAGAACGTAAGGAAATCTATAACACCGGATTTCGAAAAACAAGCATTAGATAGCGCTATTCAGGACTTAGCTGCTGCTGCAGGCCGAGCAAGATAAGAAGATAAACTTTTTATAATGAATTCAGAAGCACATTTTATGCGATACGTTGTCTAAAAAATTATAGAGTAGATGATTTTTTTATCTCCAACTACAAACTACGTGGTGGTTTTATTACACGAATAAAATGCTGTAGTAAGTTTATAGGCTCTTATTTATTTTATGACACTTGCGGCCTAAAGATAACATTGAATAAAAATCTCTATGTATGTGAAAAGTATTTTAATATTTTTGTAAATATGACACGTGCTTTGCTTGGATTTATATACGTATATTTTGTTTTATTAAGTATTACCTTGTCTGAACAGGATTCAAACGTTACTACACAGGGTAATGTGGTACTTATTTGTGTTTTTAAAGCTTTTTTTTATATTGCTTGTTTCACACATATTTTATTGTAATAAGGTGTGACGGATTTAGTAAATCGTATCATTCGAAGAAAGTCTCTATCAACACTCAGGAAATGAACAAACTACCGCGTTTCAGCGACAGTACAATGTATTATTTGTAGTACTATTACTAATAGTACCTACATTGTAGTGACTGTAATACTGGTCCAGATTATTTAGTACTGACTTATTTGCAAATAGTGCTTCAAATTCTGAATATGATACGCTCGGAATATAGTTCAAAGTTTTGGTTTTCTTATTATGTTAGAGAATCATTTATCCACAAATAGATTTCAAGTTGTGGCGGTCTGTGCCTATATCTGTAGCTAAGTTTTTTCTTGAATTTATGCGAACACTATACATTGAAATGAAAGATATGTTTACTTCGGATTTAACTGACGTTTATTAGAGGTTTACATTATATTTAGGCTAGTGAAATATTTAATGTAAAACCTTAATAGTACCTATATATCTATCATTTCTGAAACTTAGAGCGAAATGTTGTGGTACTGTATGATTTTTTGGTTTTCTTTTATTAACAATTATTAAGAACAGATCCACGAGACCTGATTCCATTGGATTGGGATGTTTGGTGTAAGTATCAACCAAATGCATATGATTGCGATGGAAGAGGAGTATCTTTACCGAGGTATGCATGATTTAATATTTTTTTATATTTTTACACTCTGACCTCTGAAATTGCTTGAAATTACCGTAAAGAAGTTCAGATGGGCGTGGAAGTATGTATGTGCAATCCATATTTTTTGAACTTGGATTAGAATAACTCATATTTTGTGTGATCACTGGGCAGGGTGATATGATCGGAAATACTAAATGCTTGAACTCTCATAATAAAGGACAAGGTAGGTACATCTGGTTCATCGTGTTTTCACTAGTCAAAATACACAGTATTTAGACATGAGCCTTGCTTTTGTATAGCATAAAGTTATTTACTTTAAACAAGGGAATAATGGAATAGTCATAAACTGACCGCAGTATTATTCAAAACTTCCCGAAATTATTCTGCAGCTTTGTCTATATTCACTTGCAACTGTGCTAAATTCATAGAGCCAAGCGACTATACCTACAAGTATAAGATAGTTTATTAATTTGAATTCTGCAGAATTTTTAATGATTTCACCCAGACCCATGCTAGTGTATTTAAAGATAATTTATACTTAAAAACTGACTGCCTCAAATGGGAATTTACACCACTGTCACTTGTTAAACCATGATGTACGAGTTACTACTCAATGGGTTATTTGATGATGATTTTGATATTATAATAGTATATTTCATCTGTAATACAGGTAGTGTCTTCAAACACTCTGACTAAAGCTTGGTTAAAAGAGCAGCCGTTCAGATTTCGAGGTTGTCTGTTGAAGCCCAGCCGTGGCAGTCAATTGTTTTTTCTCAAAAAATTTCGGACCCTAATATTATTTCTATAGCTGCCATTTTTATGCGTTAATTAGATGTATTACGTTCATCATGTAAAAGCTTATAAATAATTACAAGTTTTACTTTTCTTCAGATTTTACTATGACATCAAAATGCAAGACTGCAAAACAGCTACATTTGGGAAGTGCCGTCATAACGTTAACCAATTTAGCTCATTAACTGCTTGTCACGAGTATTGTAGAGGCAAGTGTTTCTTATTAAGTTTTTTACTAGGCTTATTTATAAGCCATCAGCGATTTCTTATCCCAATTTTGGGATCAAAATTGTGATAGGAAGGGGTGGGAGAATATAGCCATACTTTAGACGGCATTTTTATTGATTGGTTCCAGAGTCTGTCGCAACTGTTAATAGTACACTGTTCCGTTAACTGTACACTGTCCAGGATGAAAAGCTGTTCCTGATTATGATCTACTCGTATCTTCGTGCCAAATTCATCAAATCTATCCAGCCATTCTGGCGAGTAGTAAACATCCGTCCAAAGATTCGCATCTATAAAATGTATAAGATTGTTGGAAATTGCAGCCCAACATGGTTGATAATGATCCGTGTATTTTTTTTATTTTATTTTAGAAAGCAATAAATATCTAGGTTTGAATAGAATTGAAAATAGAAAGATCCTATTCAATTGTGCATTAATGCACACTTTTAGTTACATTAATTTTATTCTATTTGTGCTATATGACATCCGAGCGGATCCACATCCAGTGCGATCAGGTTGTCATTAGTACGGAAAGGAAACACATTTCCTCGTTTCCTCGCGCAGCTCTGGTGAACATCCTGCGTTCTATTATTGCAAATAACTTATTGTACAGGTATAAACCTATAGGTAAAATAATGAACGTACTTGATTGTTGTCTTCTGAGAATATAATATTCAGCGACGATCTGAATCTACCAAATTAGGAATGTCTTCTCAGTTCAATTATTAATCAACACTAAATATCAGCCAGTGGTTAGTATTATAACTGCCAATAATCATGCCGCTGCAAGGCAAAGGCCTCCATAATAGAATTCTAGTTACTAAGTATATAGCAATGATGTGTATAAGCATGCTCACCACGCTTGCCAAATGCGGGTTGGTGATCACAAAGCCAAGTAATGTTCGTAAAATTCGAAACTCGGTACTAAACCCAGGATTTGAGATCTTGGCCTGGTATTTAAACCACCAGACCATTGCTAGTATTGATAATCTTATACGACTTAAATCGATTACATCGATTGAAATTTTAACCACCTTTCAAATTTTTTTTAGGCTTTCAGTAGCGTAGGTAGAACCCATTTATGAAGTAAAAAATGTAAACCAAGTTTTTACCCGAAAATATTTTTCGTAAATAGTTTTTAATTTTTACGGTCCTAGGCCTGTTAAGGTATAAAAGGAAAATCAAAAACTTATGAATGGTATCGTAATGAATAAATGAGATGCGCATCGCGTTAAAAAGTGTACATAGGCGGCCGTATCAAAAAATTTAGATTTTTGGCGGACATTTTCTAAGTGCTTTATCTTGACATTTTTGTACTGGGCTATACCAAAAGAAAAAATACGTCATCTGGTTTTTGTCTCGTAGATTGCGTTATTGTAAACTCTATTTATGAACATAGATGAAAGCCGATTGTTAAAATGACGTTTTGTGCCGTGTTTTAACGTCAGAGTCATCGACATCATCACCCCCATAGATTTAATATAAAATCTATGATCACCCCAGTCCACTGCAAGCACAGGCATAGGCCATAGTGATTACTTGCTCAGTGGCATAGGCCTTGAATAAGGATGTTTGTGTCGGGTGAAATTGTAAAACCAGGTTTAATATTTTCATCTAGATGCCGGTCTTCATGCAATAACAGCAAATTTGTCCGAAAGAGTTTATTGCCGGCTCCAACCTGATTTCGGTGAATGCAATGAGTACCATCCCATGTAAGTATCATTCGATTGCTCCGTAAGTGTGTGATGCTGATAAATGCAAACGCAGGCAGTTTTTTAAGTTCCATAGTCATCAAATAACACTTAAGGTTTCGCCACGTCCGTCTACAGTTATATGAAATCTGTACTCATAGAACTAGAAAACTCTTAATTCGGCTCGAAGTCACAAAGTTAAAGTCGACATTACCTAAATGTTTTAATACAAAACGGTTCCTGAGTAGGTATGAAAAATATATATATAATTATTAGTAAACATAGCCTGGTGTCAGCTTATAACACCATTAATATCTAATACCGTGAATAACAACACAGTTTAAACTTAAAAAGTTAAACATTTAACGCATCCAAAATCAACAAATCACTCAATTGTAGCAATCACTGATACTGTGTATCAAACATAGAAGAGCAGTCACCTGGTTACCGATAAGAAAGTTCGTAAGCTAAATCTCAAATAAAACAGAAGTAAAATATAAGCAACTTGATGCAAAATTTTAGGGAGGTTACTAGGCGATACCTAGGCCAAACTGCTTTTTTAGATAATTTAGTAACCGCTTGGCTAAAAGTGACGAAAAGATGGCGGTGCTCCACTAGTTGCCTCTTACAACACAAAGGACAAAAAACATACATAGCAAGTAAAACTTTTTGTAAAAGTGCTATTCGTTAAGTCCACAGTGACTGAAACTGCGGGCATAGGTACTTAAATAAAATATCGTTACCTAGTTTCCGCCTGCGCCCGCGGAAGCTTAAGTCATAAGTGCAAGAGCAACGAACACAGAGCCTGAAGCCTGCTTCCCTCTGCGGCAGGCAGGATCTTAAATATTCAACATCCTCCGCAGTGTCTTAAAAAGCCATTACAATTTTTTTTACCTTCTCCGTATTTTAGCTTAATTGTAGTCATGTTCTTATAATAATATGTTTTACAGCGACAAATATTTTTTCAGAAAGTCTAAACTCGCCTTAGTTGGGAATAGAACTGACATATTTGAATTTGGGTGTACGAGGGGAGACATTTTTAATATCCACTCTATATCATGTTCATGACCAATTAAATGTCTTGGTAGCCTAGCTCACTTGGTTAGAGTAGAGCAGTCGCCCGGGAAGTTAAAGATTTTTGGTTTACGAAAATCCTTTACTTAGGGCGCTTTTAGTGTCACGCGGGTCCGCATGCGGGTGGCGCGCATTTAGAGTACATTGCTAGCTTTATTTGATAGATCGCTCGTGCCCAGTATCATCTATCAAATATAGCCTGCAATGTAGGTGAAATGCGTGCCACCCGCATGCGGACCCGTGTGACACTAAAAGCGCCCTTACTGGTATAGGAAATTTGACTGAGTTTGGGTGCTTATTACTGTTATCTTTGGTTAGGTGTGATTGAGTGGGATCCCTGAGACGGTCGAAATTCTTATTCAAGGGATTCTATACAATTGTGTCAATATTTTCAGGTGGTACTTCGACATGACAATTAGAACATGCAAGGGTTTCTCATACAGCGGCTGCGGAGGCAACCACAACAGGTTCCCATCTGCGCAGATATGTGCTGCCGTGTGCGGTGGTGTCATTGAATATCAAAGTTGGTAGAGCTACCAAGGAGTTTCTAATTATATGATATTTTACATATGAAATTTCATTTCACTGAAAACTATTTAACGTTTGTTTATTATCTATGTTTTTTGATTCGCTGAATTGCACAATACCGGTTCATGCAATCGAATAAACTTTTAAAACGAAACGTTTGTTCATGTTTTTTAAATTTATTATTTAAGTAAACTTACAACTGCGAAATTAAACTGATCATACATCTTTAGACAAAATGCACAGTAACTAATGATAAACAAAATACCGATTACGATAGCTAAAATAAAATGTTAAAAGAAAATAGAAAAAAAAATCAGCATAAACACTAACTGTGTTCTAAATTTATTAAATAACCGTTAAAGTGCCCTAAAAAAGCCCCGTTAAAGTAACCCTTCGTGCGCGAGTTCGACTCGTCGAATTCGCGCACGAAGGGTTCCGTACCAAAAAGCCCATAAAAACGGGTTTGTTGTATGGGAGCCCCCCTTATAAATAAATAAATAAATGTGGACAACATCACATACATTGTTCTGATCCCAATTTGAATAACTGTTTAAAGCATTCGTATTTTGGAAACCAGAAACAACGAAGGTACCACATACACCCAGACCCGAGAAAATGTAGAAAAACACATCTTTTCTACATTGACCCGTCCGGAAATCGAACCCGGGACCTCGGAGCAGGCAACACCTTGAAAACCGGTGTGTACGCCACTCCGCCACGGAGGTCGTCAAAAATATTAATTTTAAATATTAATTTTATTTTGTTTTTAGTATTTGTTGTTATTGCGGCAATAGAAATACACAATTTGTGAAAATTTCAACTCTCTAGCTATCGCGGCTCGTGAGATACAGCCTGGTGACAGAGCGACGGACAGACGGACAGACGGACAGACGGACAGACGGACAGACGGACAGACGGACAGACGGACAGACGGACAGACGGACAGACGGCCAGACGGACAGACAGCGAAGTCTCAGTAATAGGGTCCCGTTTTTACCCTTTGGGTACGGAACCCTAAAAACTAGCGGACCCGACAGATGTTGGCCTGTCCTTAACTATTAATATTGATAACGAAATGGTAAAATAAAAAATATGCTAACAATAGTTTTTTATTACTATATTCTTTGTTTTTTTGCTTGTGGGTAGGTATATAAATCATAAACGTAGTACATAATAGACGAACAAAGCCTGCGAGATAGAAGAAAACCTCTTTGTTTTTTTTTTCCTTTATTGGTTTATCAACTGTGGTTACAATAATTCTTATCTAGCAGTACATAATATTATAGGGTTTGAATAATTGTACTACAGGTTTACAGATAAACACAGCTTGCGTTGAAATACACACAAGTTAACAGATTTAAACTAGAATCACACATAAAATGAAAATTTGAACTGTAACCTAGGTAAAATTAGAAATTGCTTATATATTTAATTATCAGAAACACTTTTACGAAATTGGCGGATGGAGTCAAAGTGAGCATCCAAGTGGCCACTAAGTCTGTTATACAGTTTACAGAGACGCGGAACGGGTGACGAGGCACCCAAGACCGTTCTGCGTTGAGGAGCATTCAGTATTTTTTTTTTACGGGGTAGTGGATCGGTATTCTGAAGCCGAACCTACTGAGAAGCTGGGGACAGTCGATAGAGTTAGTTATTTTTTTTTTTTATGTTGTTAATATATGTTTATGTCAATCCGTTCGTTCACTTTAATATTTTATAATATATATCTATATATTGATAATTTATATTATTTTGGTGGATAATTCCATATAATATAGATAAAGTTCTATTTATTGATAATTTACATTATTTTGGTGGATAATTCATTTATCGAAATATTTTACATTTACGCTAGAGCTTGACTCAAATTTATCGATACTTTTATCGATATTTATATTGAATGTTAACTGATAAATTACATGCTATTTTACGTTAAATAGTATATTAAAATGTGATAAGTATTATCAAACATAGTAAATACAAAATAAAAAAACATTTGTACATTATTATACATGGTATTTGCATGAAAAAAACATTTGAATTATTTTTTCTCAATCATTATACCAGTTACTGACTAAATTTCGACTGCGTGGACTGGAACCCGCAATATTCCGCTTATCGGGCGCTTGCTTCAAATTTTCCAATCAATGAGATATGGAGACATTTATTTATGTCGACGATTTCATTCCATGCTGTAAAACATTTTAAAACATTAAGAGGAGTTTTTGCATACGCTATAACTACAACGCATTGGCGTACTGAGAGGCATAATGGGAAACGTGGAGGACGTTGTAATACTCTGAATTTAATCTGCTCTAAAAAGAGTTTGGTGGAATCAACATTTCATAATATTTTCATGCTATCAATTTAATATTTAACGGTAGGCATTGTAAATATTTTTCTATCCTTGGTTTTTTAAGAGTCTACATAAAAATAGTATTGCGCACGGCGGCCGCTGCTGCGACACGTTTGCTATGGCTACGCAAAGCGCTCGCTTTGCTTACTCGCCATCGAGTAACTATCACTGTTTTTAAAATTCAAACATCGCTGCTCGCTGGAATATTCACTTCACTATTTTCCCAGTGAGCAATCACTGTTATTATACTTGTTGTTATTACCCTGTACTATCCCTAATAATACTCAAAGCCTAAACATTACAGTCCGCTTTTTAACCCATCTCATCTTCTACCGAAGGCACCAACTTTCTTATTTTTATTTAATCAGCACTTTAAGCTGATATATCGACTATTTTGTAAAATTAAACTTACTTGGAAACAAAGCTATGGTAAAAAACATAGAACTAAAATTATTTCTACGGTATACGTAAAATATCAAAAGATGTGTTTTTAGAAGTTTCTTAAAATATATTTATTTCAAAAACTCTGCGAATAGTAGTTTCATAATAAGTCAAAATCGTTGTATTAAATGGCGACAAAATAAAAAGATTCTCATAGTCAAATAATAAATGAATAAATTCGTCCAACAATCACACAAAACAAACTCTAAACGAGTAGAGAGTAGGTATCCTAAGACGATTAACGTAAAGTGCCTCAAGTACAGTACGCTTATTAATTTTGCCAAGAGACACCACTTTCTAGACAATTATAAGTTCAGCAGAAAAGTGACTGAATAGATTATTAAATACTACCATGTGTAAATAACTAGTCTTATTGTCAGGCATAGAACATGATATGGTACTAAATTTAAGTTATTTCCAGTCTTGACCGTACCTACTACGTACGGTAAGAAAAGTTCGGAAGGTTTTCCGAATTAACGAGCAAAACACAACCTTTTGTACTTCTTGGGATATTGTTATAATTCAGTGCGAAAGATCCTTTGTCTAAGGGTTTGAGTGAGGCAGCAATGTCGTTAACATGCTAATTGGTGTTTATGTTAAAACAGGCTATTGTACCCCACGCTGCAACTATTAACCAGCACCCTCCACGAATTTATTATTACTAAATTAAACAAAGAAAAGCCTTAGCTAAAAGGGTAATTAATTTCAGTGACAAATTAAAATTGGGCCAGACTATTTGACACAACAGTATCGCCTTATATACAAATATGTAAATTTGTGAAGGAAAATTAAAAAGTTGACGTACTACGTATTTTTTCTGGTTTCTAAGTATTATCTTATTCAGTATTAATATTCGTATTTTTTCTTTTATCAAGCTCCGTAGGAAACTTTTGACGGTATTATCAGTTTAATTCGTTCGTACCACTATTTATTATTCTAACTTCAAAATGTTTATCTGTCTCTCTGTCACCTTTTCACGCTTAAACCGTTGAACCGATTTAGGTAAAATTTGAGTTTGAGTCCCGGGAAAGGAAAAATAATAGTTTTTATCCCACAAATTTCAATAATGCTTTAAAGAGAACATAATTACATTAGGTGAAAAAGAAACTTCTTTAACTGATTTGGATAAAAATTGGATTATTGATAGTTTCAGACTCTGGGCAGGAGAGTACAGTTTCTATCTAGGATATAATTCCATAAAGGGATGAGTTTTGGGTAGGGATATAAGTTCTCAGTTTTGTACGGTCAGCGGTTGCGACAAAACGATCTCAGCAAGCGCGAATAACAGGTAATGATATATAACCAGGAACGCAATATAATCAAGAACGCGAAATAACGAGGAAAGCGATATAATCGATTTCAGGAAGAAGTTATCATCAGAATTTATATCTCTCAATTATGTCTATATTTTAATAAAACGGAACTGCTACAGAATCTGAAAGTATAACCTCTCTATAATTTTCAAAACGTCAGGCAACCGAAAACGTAAGATGATCTCGCTTAATTTCAATTAAATATGTTTAAATATTCCAAAAGGAAAGCTGGTAATAGAAAAAAGAACTTTGGTAAGTCTATTTCCTTACTTACGTCATCAGTCTTTAGAAGATTCCCGTGGAACGCCACGACGAGTGACTAGGCCGTTTGCAACTAACGGCTTTCCAGAATTCAGGAGAGGAGACCTACCCATTCTGCCTCATCCAGTTGTTCAAGCAGATATAGGATTCTAGAATTCCAATTCAAATCTTGAAACAATGCTGAAGTTACAATTGGTTTAGCAAAAAGTTGTATGCTGAAATAAATTAGTGCAAGTTGTCTGCCGTAGCGAGGGCTAAGCTGCATTGCACATTTGCATACTAATGACACAAGAGCAGACGGTCCCTGCCCATAATTCTCCTGCTTTAATTTGACTAGTAACGTGACGAAAGTGTTTGTATTTATAACATTTTCTGGAGAACTGCGTTGAGAAGAGAGGACCCTGAATTGACTAATTGATTTTGAGCACTACGATTGGTCATTTTTAATATTTAAATCCACGTTTTTGTTACTTAGATTATACAAATTACAATTTAAACTTATTATTTTTGATAATAATAGAAAAATTTCAGTATATAAACTTGAAAAATTATGTCTCAGGCGGGACTCGAATCCGCATCTCCTCGCATGCCGGGCGGGCGCACCATATACCATTAAGCCACCGAGACATTGCGACTCAGCGCGAATTTTTCAAGCATATTCTTAACGCTGTAAGCCAGCGTTGCTTCATCAAATGTTAGGAGTTTGCACCCTTAACACCCGAAAGAAACATCTTTGCAGATGTTTGACAGTAAGTTAAGATGAAACAGCTATTTATATACTTTATTTGATATTTTAGCAATTAAATTGCAATTATAATATCAGTATATAAACTTGAAAAATTACTGATATTATAATTGCAATTTAATTGCTAAAATATCAAATAAAGTAATTAAAATTTCATTCATGAAAACTGTGTGGGGTGGTTTAGTAGATTTCATTAACCTGGTCTGACTTACTTTACTAGCTTCTTCGGTACGATACTTTAAAGTTTTAACTTGACTTGATATTTTAAGTATTTCACTTTGTTTTTTTGCTATTTATAGTAAAATTTGTAACAAAGTAAGTGACATAAAAGAGTATAAAGATAATGTCGCCTGCTCTCTGTTTACAAACCAATGACGGAACGGACTTCGTGCTCGGCAAGCGAATTAAGTTCGAGCTATACGAACGTGACCAGCACATCACATTTTAGATTTTTAGTGGTCGATTTGTGAAATCAGCCGCTTTCGTGTTCGATTTTTAAATGCTCACGCATCAAATAATTTAAGGTTATTCCGCGCCTTTTGTCAGCTACGCATTTTTTTTTCTTTTTTGTAATCTTTATATATATAATTCTTCTGTGAGTGTGTATGTCACTGAACTTCTCTCAAACTACTGGACCGATTTTGATGATTTTTTTTGTGTGTGTTCAAGGGGATCTGGGAATGGTTTAGATTCACAATTTTGTCGGGGATAATGTTAGGGTAGGGGTAGGGGTGGGGTAGGGGTAGGGTAGGGGTAGGGGTAGGGTAGGGGTAGGGTAGGGGTAGGGTAGGGGTAGGGTAGGGGTAGGGTAGGGGTAGGGTAGGGGTAGGGTAGGGGTAGGGTAGAGGTAGGGTAGGGGTAGGGTAGAGGTAGGGTAGGGGTAGGGTAGTAAAATATTAAAATTTTATAAAATATATACATCCCTAAATTTTTACCCTTTTACCACCAACCCCTATTTTTTGTTAGCCATTTTAGTAATTTAATCATTTTTATGGCAAAACAACGTTTGCCGGGTCAGCTAGTAGATTCATAAACATTTCGAGTTGCGTAAAACATAGAATAAAAAACTAGGTACGCAATAGTGACGGAAAAACGTCCTCATCGAAAGAGCATCCACTAAACGTTTGAATGCTCTTTGGACATAATTTCATCCTATGGTTTCATCAAACTCTAACACCCGTATTTATAAAGGAGTAGGTAATTACTTATTGTTAAGAAAGCTATACATTTAGATGTTACTACCTAGTGCTAAGTGAAGGGGTTACAATTAATAGACATATCATTTGGCTGAGATCTAACTTCTAGTAATTACTAGATTATGGAATACAAAATTCCACCAAAGTAATTACTTTAAGTCAAGTAATTACTTTTACTTGTTTATAAATACGGGTGTAAGTCATGTTCATAAGTAACGCCGAATTTTCATTACGGTAGGTACGGTTGACACATGAGATTAGCAACCTGAATTTAAACTTGGATAGGTAGTTTGAAGTGTTATTTTGCATGGGACTATAACGGGTGTAAAAAACCAAATCTGAAAACCACATATTGTCCCCATCACTAGGATCATTTTTTTCTTTGGAACCACACCTGGGCAACAGCTGGTTCCGAAGATACTCGTATCGAGGGTCAAAGTCGCAATTTTGTTTTCCATTTTATTACAAAAACTGTTGCCAAAGGTTCCTTTTTAACTTTTCTTTATACAAATACAGTGCTTTTTTTTTATTTCGTTCATAATAAGGCTTTTTTAATTACGATACGCAATGTACGGCTCAGCGCGGACGAATTTTGAGAAGAGAGGAGATTAGCTAGCAGCCATCTGCAGCGCAGCGGCCCACGCTCCGGCTGCTATACATTGCGGGCTATGAATTATAATATTTTTTTAAGTCCCAAAAATAAAAATCATTTCCCAGTTAAAATATTTTGTGAAATGACTTTGTTTGCTTTTCAGATTGCGTAGCTTCAGGGTCTGCGTTTAGTTTTTTTACAACCTTTATATCTTGTTCTTATATTTTATCAATGGAAATACCCGTTGTGTAGGTAATTACAATTGATGAAGTTTTGCAAGCACCACCATCATCAGTCCACATCAGTCCACCGCAGGACATAAACTTCTCCAAAAGATTTATAGAGATTATATTCGCCACGCTTAGGCAGCGATCCTGTTTGACTAATGATGGATAGAAGACGCTGGTTCCCGTTTTATAGATGGCTATATATTATAAATAGACAACCATACGACGAGAAGGGGAAGACTATTATAGATATAGAGGAAATTGTTCCATGTATAGTTTTTTATTAGCTCTGTCTTATTCCAATAATATTGTTTCATTTTGAGGACTGTAAACATGTTGATGTTAAGCAATATTATTAAGTGGTTTTCCCATTAATAAATATGTCTTTAAGTGTAGAGATACTTTTCAATGCATTCTAGTCTTAGTGTTCAAAGTATCGCAGATAATTATTGACGAAATATCTCCAAGTTTATCACTATTAAAGACTACTTCCTTGGGCATTCTGTTAGTGCTACTCGATATCCTCTGTTAATAGAATATTCTGTTATTGAATTACAGATTGGTGGAATCTCATTCAAGCTGTCGAGAACACGTTAAGTGTAAATTGAGTTCATGAAACACTAGTTAATTACCTGAAAGTTAAGCAAATATCTGGTGTTAAATATTTAGTACAATTACACTGTGCCCTTTGTTTGAATAAATTTTATGGGTAGTAACTACAAAGTTAGAGAATTTTTATGAGAATTTAGCCAATATCAAACAAAAAAAAACTATTGTGGAATTCTTCATATCACTGTGGAGAATTTAAAAACAAAAAAAAAAACAGTTTTTTACATGGTAAAACTTTAAATGACATAAAAGGATTTCATGTAAAAAAAGATGTTCGCAAAGTGTGCAGCAACTACTACATACATACCAGATATTCAATTCTGAACTTTTAAAGACCATAAATTTTTGCGCTGCAATGCACAGTGAAATAACTTGTGCAACCACGCTGTCAATACAATTGAGGATAATGTGAAAGTGAGTAATTTCTTATTACCCATTTTAGTAATAAAATAAGTCTAGTCTTCAAAAATAACGCCTTTATAATATTATTGGAGAAGTGCGACGCTCAAACGATTATCTCACGTAGCACATTATCCTGATAAAACTTTAAAAACTGCTATAAATACCGGTGAATCAAATGTGACAATATTCTCAACTGGTCTGTGTCATCTGTCTACTCGAACTCGTGTCACGAGCAAATGTCCGCAGTTTGTACCGCCTGCAGTTTATTTAACGGTTAAACAAACGTCCCATTTTCGTGCAAAGGTAAGGCTCAGGGTCGCTCAGCGGGCAGCTGTAGGCAGCATTCCTGTTAGCCATAGCAAGAAGAACTAGATGGATTGCGGCAAAAAAAAAAAGTTCTTCAAAGGCGATGGCGCACCGTACGACGATAGGTGAGGCAAAGATGTGGTGAAGGTCGCGAGAAGGCGCTTATTGCGGGTAGTGCGGAACTGAATCTGATCGTCTTGGAGATCATGGGCGGTCTATGCCCAGCTGTAATCATATTTGGCTGTAAAGATGACTATGATACAATGGAGGCTTTCGCTAGTGAATTTGCCACTAGAGGCGCTTGTGTCGCGTGAGGTCCAATATCATTCACTTTTCACTGGTTTTAGCGGAATTTATTGCATAAATTATATTTTTTTTAATTTACCTGCTGGAAAGTGATCCCCTTCGTAAGATATCGCAAATATGGATTATTTGGCGATTAATGTGAATGCTTCAAAAGCGGAATTAAGAAAAAGCGCAAAAATAGGCGGCCTCAAGAGCAACTATCACAGAAGTTAGTTTGTTGATATCATTATAAACAATATAACCTTAATTAGATTCAAGATTTATAACACTTTGTTTCGGCGCCAATCGCCTTTGACATCTATACCTCCGGACCTCAGTCTACAGTGGCGCCAACTGGTGAGCAAAGAAACGGTAGTCCCCATTGTAGTAGTCTGCCTATTATAATAAGTTGGGTTATGTATAACTTATTCACATATTATAGCAAAATTACCCGATATCCTTTAGTGAATACCAACCTTTAAAAAGTTTTATGTCATTGACACCCCCACTGACGGGTTTCCGAAACGAGAAAAGCTTTGAGCTTTTGCAACAGCGTGTTGGGCGAACTCTTTGACATGAAAAAGAGGTAGGTATTTGCAGATTAGTGTTCCTGAAGGCTCCATTCATTTAAGTCATTTTCAAAGTTTTTTTGCCTTACTAATATGACGTGACCTACATTGGCTCTGGATGGTTTGGTTCCTATATTGTTTTGATTGTTTTTATAATAAATGAATTTATTCAGAAAAAAATTCTATGATGTAACATCAAGATCTTTGATGGCTAAATATTTTCATACACAATGGTTACTCAGTAATTTAGTTTAGAAATGAAGATTTTCTAAATGACAATATTCTTGACGTATAAAAAGTAAAGCACGGTTCCCGTGGGATTATTATGTATTCAAGAATACAGGCGTACAAAGTTCGAGCAACAGCTAGCAATTTATATTTAAATATATAAATGTGGACAATATCACTTTTTTTGCCATTCCTAATGTTAAATTAAATATAATGTTATCAATAGGTAACATCGGTTTTTTTATCGTCATCGTGGGTAACACTGAAAATGTTTAGAACTGGCCAGTTAGAAACATTGCTAATAAAAACTTTTTTGAATTTCAATTTAAGAACTCTTTGGTAACCTAATGGAGTATATTGCATTCATTTGTCATTTGTTTTTGTGAATTGGCGGCAAATATAAAACTCTTGTTACACGTGAAAATGAACCTTACGCGAGAAAATTTTCGGTCAATGATTTATTATGACTATGGGCTTACTCGACAATAAGCTATGATAGGCTGCGATTAGCATTTCTTAATGAAGCCCCACTATTTACAATTGGTTTAACGAAATTAAGCGTGGACGTAGCAATCTCAATGATGATCCGCGTGAAGGACGTCCTTTAACAGCGACTACTGAAGATAAAATCAGTGCTGTGTGACGCATGATAGAGGAAGATAAGAGAGTGACCTATCAGCAGATACGGGCAAGCCTAGGCATTGGTATGAGTCAAGTTCGAAAAATATTACACGAACTTTTAGGCGTCAGGAAGCTTTGTACCAGATGGATTCCCCATACTTTAACCGAGGACCAGAAACACCTTCGCATAGACTGGTGTCGCCAAATGTTAGATAAGTTCAACGGCGGTGATTCAAATGCTGTATTTGACATCGTCACAGGTGATGAAAGCTGGATATATTGCTACGAACCCGAAAAGTCAATCAGCTCAGTGGGTGTTTCCTATCGAGGATCGGCCAACTAAGGTAAAGAAAGGAAGAAGTCAAGGAAAAAAGATGATTGCCTCATTTTCTGGTCGGAAAGGTCATTTCGCGACAGTTATGCCCGAAGATGGAAGGACAGTTACTGCAGACTGGTATGTCAATCGGTGTTTGCCTGTTGTCTTGGAAAAAATTCGACAGCAGCGCCCTCGAAGCAGGATCCTCCTTCACCACGACAATGCTTCAGTGCACTCCGCAAAACGGACTGTTGAATATTTGGCTATGGCAGGTGTCGAGATAATAAGTCCTCCGCCATACAGTCCTGACCTGGCGCCCTGCGACTTCCATTTATTCCCAAGGAAGACCTCTAAGGAAGAATGGGGTCACAGCTTTTCTCAGTGGTTCCATCGAATGCGACGATGTGTAGAGAGAGAGAGAGAGAGAGAGAGAACGGAGATTACTTTGAAAAACAAAAAAGTATTGGCAACTTTCTACATTAAGCCGTTTTTCATTTATTTACTAAAAAAAATCTATGTTACTTAGGGATTAGCACCGAATAAACTCAAAACCTACCTGGCTGATTAAGATTAAAGGTAATGAAAGAAATAAAAACCTACGTTTGAATCCCGGGAATGGCTACAGAATCGAAAACTACGTAGCTGTTGCAACTTCATTCGAGTTCTTGTTTTGATTTGAGTGAAAAGCAGGGAAGATAAAAGAAATAGATTTTCGATGTCTGTGTTGAAGTGGCGTTTACACCAGTTTTAAAGGTTTCGCCAGCTCCAAGGTCCCGATTCTCGGGTTTGGGTGTTTGTAATATCTTTTTTTAATGTTGTCCATATTTATTTACATAAATATTATGTTAGTTATTAGTTTTGCGCATAGGCAATTCATTTTTATTAAAAACGATCAATGTTAGGTCCAATTTTGCAATGGATTATCCGATAGATAAGTATACTTCTGTATTATCTTATCAGTGGTATTACGTATTTTACAGCACTCAAATTTCAAATATTAATTTACCGTACATTGATTGATACATCCATCCATCTTTTACAGCCATGGACGTCGTGTGTATCTATCTAGGTATATGTATCTGGGCACATGATACGACCAATTTATCTACGTCAGTGGAAATCTATAGACTTTTATTATCGTCCCAAAAATTAAGCATTTTATTACCAAATGGAGCCAACGGTTGGATAGCTATCCCCAATATTACATTGTTTTGGTATCATAGTCCTTAATAATCTACACTTATATTACTTCCTATTAAGGTTACAAAAAAAAAAAGAAATATATAACTTATTAATCAATGTAATTTTTACATTCTTGTGATATAATATTAGAGGATTTATCCGTATCTAAATAAAACTTTAATATGTTGTCGTCAGTGGAAGTCTGTATGTTATTTAATGCTGATATTCAATGTCTAACTAAGAATAGGGGTTAAAGTATGAAATTGCCGATTTGTACTGAAAATCAAAAATGTTTACTTTTTAATTTTTAACAAATTTATTTAATAAAAATAGTTACCATTATTATCTATACATTGCTGCCATCTAATAGGAAGGTCATTTATGCCTTTGTGATAGAACTCTGAGGATCTAGACTGCACAAACTGTGTGAAAGCATTTTATACTGCCTCCTGGGAAGAAAACTTCTTGTCACGTAGATAATTGTCCAAATCACGAAAAAAATGGTAGTCCGTTGGAGCAAGGTCTAGCGAATACGGAGGATGTCGAATGGTTTCTAATTGCAGTTCCTGAAGGGTCAAAACGGTTTCTCGTGCTGTATGAGGTCTCGCGTTGTCATGGAGTAATAATGGTGAAGATCGATTCATGAGTCGGGGCTGTTTTACTGCTAGTTTTACCAACATTGTTCGGAGTTCGGCACAATAGACATCTGCCGTTATTGATTGACCAGATCGGAGAAAACTATAGTGAATAACACCATGCTGAGACCACCAAACAGTTACCAGTACCATTACCTTTTTATTGGTAAGTTTTGCTTTAGGACACTGTTGTGTTGTTTGACCTGGGGTCAGCCATTGCATTTTTCTTTTACGGTTATCATAAAGAATCCACTTTTCATCACATGACACAATTCGATTTAATATTCCTTTATTTCTGTACCGATTCAACAAGGTAACACAAGTTTTAACACGCGTTTCTTTCTGCACATCAGGCAAATCATGATTTTATTGATTTGACGCAAATGAGTCAATATTGTGGGTAAGGTTACGTTAAACCATGCCGTTAATTCCTGGGTAGTTTGACTAGGATCGGCTTCCACCATCTCTCTTAATTTATCGTTAATCACCTGTGTGGGCGGTCTTCCTCGTGGCTCATTCTTCAAGTCGAAGTTTCCATCACGAAACCGTTCAAACCAAAATCGCACGGTGCGTTCATTAGCAGATCCCTCTCCAAACGCAACATTGATATTGCGGGCTGTTTCTGCCGCGTTACTTCTGCGCGGCTGCGTCGGAACTCGTATTCAAAAATCACTCGAATTTTCGCAGTATCCATCTTTCTTGTCTAAGTTAAATAACAAAAACAATTGAAAGTCGATATTCAAATGTTTCACATTTTTTAAAAGAAGAACATTATAGAAACCATGTGAAAAAAGTTTCATTCGAAAACCTCAAATCATGAAGATTCTATGTCAATTCAAAGAACCTATTACAATAAAACGGCAATTTCATATTTTAACCCCTAATATTATAAATGCGAAAGTACAGAAGGATGTTTGTTAGGTACCAAATCACGCCTGAACGGCTGAACAAATATGGATGGATTTTGGAACGCAGATAGATTAAGAGGAAACACTACGGGCGAGAGAATTGAAAAATAGGTATTTGTAAATCTATTGCTGTCAAGCAGTGCCAAACGCCTTCACCGCAGAGTGTGATAGAGACAACTGCTTTTTGGACCGAAAATACGAGGGCGGGTCAATAAGTCCGTGACTTTTTGAATTTCTGACCTCTTTACTGAAAAAGCAACACTACTCCTGTCAACAGGTATCTGTCAGTTGATTACTATCAAAATTTGAACTTGCTGCGTCAGTTAGTTTGTGTTTGACAGCTATTTTTATCAGACTACTCAGTAATTTGAGGAAAAAATGGAAAAAGGTGAATTTCATGTGCTTATTCAGCATTATTTTTTGCGAAAAAAAACCATTACCGAGACCAAGGCTAAGCTTGATAAATACTATGGGGACTCTGCACCATCGATTTCAATGGTAAAAAAGTGGTTTACTGAATTTCGTTGTGGCCGTAAAAGCATTGAAGATGCCGAACGTCCTGGACGCCCAGTTGAGGTCTCTACACCCGAAACAATCGAAAAAATTCACGATATGGTGTTGGCCGACCGAAGATTGAAAGTGCAAGAGATTGTGGAAGCCGTAGGGATCTCGCATGGCTCAGTGGTTTCAATTTTAAAAGATCAATTGGGCATGAGAAAGCTTTCCGCAAGATGGGTGCCGCGTTTGCTCACAGTCGACCACAAACGCAATCGTGTAACAACTTCACAGGAAGGTTTGGCGTTGTTTAATCGCAATATGGAGGAGTTTTTGCGCCGTTTTGTAACCGTGGACGAAACATGGATCCATCACAACACACCAGAGACCAAACAACAGTCAAAACAGTGGGTTTCTAAGGGTGAATCGGCGCCAAAGAAGGCCAAGGTGGGTTTGTCAGCCAATAAAGTTATGGCGACTGTTTTTTGGGATGCACGTGGGATAATCCACATTGACTACCTTCAAAAGGGAAGAACAATCAATGGGGAATATTATGCCAACTTATTGGACCGCTTCAATGACGATTTGAATAAAAACCGACCTCATTTGGCCAAGAAAAAAGTTCTTTTCCACCAAAACAATGCAAGGGTGCACACATGTGCAGTTGCCATGGCAAAAATCCTTGAATTGGGCTATGAATTGCTCCCTCATCCACCCTATTCTCCAGATTTGGCTCCGAGTGACTACTTTTTGTTCCCAAACGTGAAGAAATGGCTTGGTGGAAAAAGATTTGACTCCAATGATGAAGTCATCTCGCAAAAAAAGGCCAATTTTGAGGACCTCGACAAATCATATTTTTTGGAAGGGATAAAAAAATTGGAGAAGCGTTGGACAAAGTGTATAGAGCTCAAGGGAGACTACGTTAAAAAATAAAATGATTTGTTTATCGAAAAATCTGTGTTTTATTCCAAAAGTCACGGACTTATTGACCCGCCCTCGTACCAACTAAAAGCACACCAAATCAACGTTTCGTAGTCCCCCGATTACTTTTCCAAAACTAGACCGATTTAAATACTTTTTTCATTTAAAATTAATGAAAGGCTTTGGCCGTGATCGTATGATTTTTTTTTTTCTAAAATTTAGCCAAATTTGTTTTCTGGATGTTTCAAACAGCGGAAATTCTACCTTGCGTAAATGATTGAAAGTCGAATGCCACTAAATTTAATGGGCACCTAAATGTTATCTGGGTGCTAATTTAGTAAGGACGATTTCCTGTCACTGATTGTGTATCTAGCTTTTTATTTCAAACTAGCTCTTCGCCCGCGGCTCTATCCACGTGAACTCCACGTCATATCGCGCGGTCGAAAACCTGTGCCTGGCGGTGGCATATAGAAAGAGATGGCATAGAGAATTAGATAGGCTTAATAAATTCGTGTCTGTGAAACCGCGGAAATAAACATACAAAATTTCAACCCAATCGGTCAAGCCGTTTAGTAGTTTACAAACCGATAGCAGCGCCACCTACCGGGTCCCGCAGTAAAAAGTTGCCTATGTTCATCAGGGATACTGTCGGCATGTAATAGTAAAATATTTTTTCAAATCAGTCCAGTAGTTTAAGAGCCTATTCAATACAAACAAACAATCAAATCTTTCCTCTTTTTAATATAAAAAGTGTAGATCTGTTTAAAATGGCATAACTTCACGTTCCTAGTACTAACAGTTTTACCTGTCAGTCAATCAGATTCTTCTCGTGCACCCAAGTCCAGGACGAGATACTCGACTGTAATCAAATGTCATTGGTCCGCTTCAATGACGAGTTGTGGTACATTTACTCAGTTAAGATGAGTGATAAATTGCGGAATATTAGCCACTTGTTGCTTTGCGTGCTGTTCCAGCTGGAACAGCTATAATTCATGGTTGCCGATGAATTTTCCAAATTGAAACTTTCCCTCGATAAATTAGTTCGCTTCTAAATTTATTATACCAGTCGTCACGGTAACTTACTGAGCAATTGAATAATATTTTTATTGAAATCTAAAAGGTACTGTACACTTTTTTAGAAGACCTCAATGGTAAAGTGGAGGACACACTGGACTGGACCAGTTTTCAAGGTGTCGCCTGCTCCGAGGTTCCAGGTTCGACCCCGGGTCAACGTGTAGAAAAATAATGGTTTTCTACATTGTTCTGATTGCGACAAAACCAGTGCTTTAAATATTTATTAAGTAGTTTAGGTTTAGCACAATGTAGGATACGATGTTATATACATTTATTCATTTAGGTATTTATGTACTACAAGCTCTCCGTCCCGGCTTTGCACGGGTTTACCAATTAAAACAAAGCAATGCAAGCAAATGGTATGTTTATGATCATTACACAGTTTTCATATGGGTATCGCGGAAACATTTTTTACAAATCCCTATTAATGCCTAATATATTACTTTTACCATCTCTTGTAAGTAAATGTTTGTACCATTCTATTTATGTTATGAGTGAATAAATGAATATGAATAAATGAATATGAATATGAATATATCTATCAAACATAGAAGTAACGCACAGTCAACTTTATGGTTGGACATTAGCAGTATGACCGGAATTTCCAAAGGTATAGGTGCTACTTTCCAAAATTTTATTTTTTATAATATTTCAAGACATGCCACGTGGGCCACATAGAATCATCTAGTCCCAAATTAAGCTACTTCTAAATACATAATAGAAATATGAGAATCATCTAGTCCCAAATTAAGCTACTTCTAAATACATAATAGAAATATGGGTACTCGATAACCGATAAAATTACTTTTAATATTTTTTATAAGTATACACTTATTATGCATATAAAATACCCAGACCCTACAAACAGACTATGTTAAGGCACAGAAATATTTGCGGGGATCGAACCCGCGCTCAGAAGCAGCGTTTATCACTGAACCAACAAATCTATATTAATATTATAAAGCTGAAGAATTGTTTGTTTGTTTGAACGCGCTAATCTCAGGAAGTACTGGTTCGAATTTAAAAATTATTTTTGTGTTGGATACAACATTTATCGAGGAAAGCTTTAGGAACATCACGCTGCGACCAATAGGAGCGAAGCATCAGGGAAAAATGTTGCAAAAATAAACGCAATCATAAGAACAGAAATTGACGCGGACGAAGTCGCGGGCAACAGCTAGTTATCTAATAAACTTTATTAGTAGGTAAATAGCAAAGTAAAGGTTGTATTCTACTACATTAATACATAATTATTTAAATACTACTTACACTTTTTAAATATGTTAGTTAGGTGCGATTATGCGTAGCGTACCGGGTGTCTGAAGTTTGCGCATAAATTGTACTCCCGAGACGTTTTTGTCGTTACGATGGAACTTTACGAAGAAAAGGTAAGATTTCAAGTAGATTTTGGGTCCTTTCATGATAGTGAACAATAGAGTAACGAAGGGAAAATAGTATGGGACTGGGTTTTTACTGAATTAAAAAAGGGAGTTTTTCAAAAGTTAAACCTAGTCCTTGATACCATACCTATGAAAGACAGTATCGTGTATGATATATCGTTTCGTTATAGCCAAAGGATGACACATGTATATCGATTTTAGTGGTAAAAATCTATCCAATCACAACCGATCCAAATTCAGCCTGAACAAACCTTGAAACAAATTCAACTGAAATAATCTAAATAAAACGGAGTTCAAACGGACCAAAAACAACAAACTCGATTTGAACTTAACCGAATCTAAGTTCTACACGTATACGATAATTTAACTTGTTGTCTTGGTATATCAAGTCAACAAATATGTATGACGTAATCTTTAAAAATACATGAACACAATTAAATTGAATTCAACCACATCAAACCGAATCTAACTTCACCAAGCCCGACTGAAGACAGGTCTTACTTCGCAACACAATAATTGAAGGCATCCGGATAATAGGTATAATCGACTCCATCTGTCTCTCTTACTCAATGTTTCATGCTATTTAAATGAGACAGGTAGAGCCCTTTCGAGTTGCCCAGTAGGGCCTTAGCAATAAATCTGAACTAATCGAAACAACTAAGGCCTTACTTCGCAACATAATGTGGATATATTTGAATCCATCTGTCTCTATCACTTATACCGATTTCTTAAAGTATCTGAAAGGGACAGACATAATACCGTATAGATGAACTTCGTGGTGCGCAGTAAGGCCTCTGAACCGATTGAAACCTAACCAGATCGGAACGAAACCTACTACGAACTATCGCAAAGCTTCAGAGTTTGGCTATAACGGGAATATTCTGATTTTTCATTGTTATATTGTTATTGATGCTTGTTCCCCTATTACCATAAGACTTAATAAGCGTGATGTACTAAGCAACGGAATTGCATAGAACCTGACTTTGAGTTTTACAACATCAGAGTTAACCCCATGACACCATAAACACACAGCAGCAGAATTCGCGGGCTAGTGAAGTTGCTAGTTAAAATTAAAGTATCATTAATTCCCAGCCTTAATCAATCCACAACTGGACACAGGCCTCCCTAAAGGAGATTTTTGTTATAATCGCCATCCTTGGCAGGCGGTTTGGCGATCGCAGTTTGGCCAATGGTTAAGAGAGGGCTCTACTGCCAGTTCTTTGGATGGCATACAAGAACCAAAACCGTGTTGCTTCAAGATTGACAAATGTTTTCAAGGTTTATCTCAGGAGGCATGAGTTTTCATGTAATATAGTTATAAGTAAACTGCTGGCCACTTGCCTCGTTACAAAGAGGATTTGTCATAACCTGCGCTTGGCACGCGGTTGGCAATCGCAGATTGGCTTACGATGGGGGAGAAGATGCTGCCCTTTTTCTGAAAGGAGTTCTAACTCCTTAAGTCGCCTCTTACGACACCCATAGGAAGGGAAGGGCCGGTGATATTATTTTAATGTAGGGGTACCACACGACACAATGATACGTGTAACAGTGCACTTTTAATTTAAGTAAGGTACTACTGTTCACCGGACACTTCATTATAATAACTTATAATCGTTAGATAAAACAGAAATCTCTAAAAATAGAAATAGATTTCTCACTTAGTCGCTTAAGCTCTTTTAAAATATTCATGCTAGGAACTTTTATACGACGAAACTTTTTTCAGGACGTTTTATTTTGTTCGAGCAAGAAGGGTCGAGGGGGAAAAAGCGAAAACGTGTACACTTCAGTCGATTTCACTTGAGCTGAAATTAAAGCCCGACTGGGATCAGCGGTTTTAAGATTGCGGACGCTCTTTTGTTGGTGACGCCACATAATAATGGCGGTGGAACATACAGAATGCCGAAGGGACAACCAAAAAGTCCGTTGTCATTAGACCCCATTTGCTTATTCTTTACATTTGGTTTATAGGTATAAAAACCTTAACAATTTGCATTATATTTTGAAAATATGTATACAATTGTTGGTATGTAGGTACAGACACGGCAGATCAAGCTACCCAAAAAGTTTAAAGGCATAGAATTGATTTTCAACTTTAAGTCCAACAAGTAGAGATCAATATCAATTAAGAAAATTTGACGTTTTGTGGTAGGTTGACGTGCTGTTGTCTGTACAACAAGCATAGTTCGATAGAAATTCATTACAATTTTGAACCAAAAATCGGACGCGTGATGAGTATAAGCCACTCATAATGTAACGTTCCACACGAGTAGTTGCACATTTTAAATTATTTTTTCAATTAATGATCAAAATGTTTCGCAAACTTATATTTAGTTACTACTTGTCTTAACGGTGAAGTCTGGTGCCAACCTAGAATTTCTCTAACCTAGACCTAGAAAGGCTAATGAAGACAGGTGGCACCGCCTTCACCTTTTGGCCAAACTGTCGCGTGGCCTGTTCACCAAACCTCCTGCCAAAATAATCCTTTTAGAGTACGTCCAGCAGTGGACTTAAGTAACCGTTTTACGAGATTCACGAGTTCATATATCAAAGTTTAACTTTATTTTTTACAAAGCATTTCTTCACCGAGTACATTTTCTATGTCAGTACAACTCTGTAACTTTGGGAAATTCTGTTCAGTAGTTATATTTTTCATTTATGTTCGCCATATAAAAGTACTACGAGCAACTATTTTTTTTTGTAATCCATCGATTAACAACCGTTTGGCTGACTGACGGGTTTACTTTAACAGAAATGTAAATCCCTGAATGCAAAATGGCGGATATGCACCCCAGTGGCGTAGCGTGCCTTAGCGGGGCCCTATAGTATAAAAATTTGTTTGGGGTATCTTATAAAGGGTAAAGATTTCTAACAAAAGAAAAAAAAGTATACATACAATTAAAATAAATATGTATTCATCATAACTATCTATATGTCACTTTTTCCAAAATTTTTACACATAATAGACAATCAATAGTGAAAGGTCTGACAGGCGTTCATGTCCCATCGAAGTTGAGAAGCTTTTATTAATTTTTGCACGTTAGGGGCCTCGCAGCCTGGGGGCCCCGTATAATTGATACGCCAGATACGTTGGTAGCTACGCCCTTGATACACCCACATTTTGGTATGACCTAAATGGTTAGGTCATAACAAAATGTCCATGGGGCCATGCCACGAGATTATAAGATAAAGAATTACAACTTTTATTAGGTACTAATAGTTTTTGAGCTTAACTGAAGACATACTCGTACAAATAAATAGACAGACGGACATAGCAAAAGTCTAAGAGTTCCTTCTAGGCTAGGGAATCCTAAAAAGGTCCAAAGATCAATTCGATAACCTAAGGTTACCTTTGTCTTACAGATAATACTTTTCTGAACCTACAACATAGGTACTCATTTCTTTTGTTTAGGTCGAAACTTTAAAGATTTTTTTGACAACTGTCAATATATTTATCAAAATTAGTCGTACGGTAGGTACACCAAAGCCCTTAACAAATCAAAATTCTTTCAAATATTTTATTTTGTTATTGGACAGGCCTTTTACTGTGTACGAGTAGCTTTAGCTAGAAAAAAAAAGCCACACTTTGGAATTTCTTCTCGAACGTAGAAATTATGGTTTTGTATCAGGAAAGGTATCAAAAATACTTTTAAAATGTTTGCTTTGATAAAAATAAGTTTAAAATACTGCGTAAGTCCATTTTAAAGGATTTATTTTAACGCCTTTAGACTCATTTGTTGCAATCTGTTAATCTCAGAATTATTGCGCTGGCATTTTGAACAGACGAGATGTATTGCCCATCGGGTTACTTCCTCACTTTTTGCAAGTATGCAAAAAATACTTAAGTAAGATAAATATTTTATTCAGTTAAGTTACCTAAAGGAACGCCCTATTGGTTTAGTGGTTTGAATACCGGCGGGGCAGGATCTCGGGGTCCCGAATATGATCCCCAATCTGGCAACAAAAATTTTAGATTTTCGAACATTGCTCAGGTTTGTCATTACCAACCCGCATTTGGCATAAAGCATTAGAATATAAAACAAATCGTTTCTGAAGTATGTGTTTTTTTTATTAATTATACCACCATTAATGGCCACTTATACCTAGTCAGGTCATAAGTTCTGTCACATGTGTAATATGAAATAATTTAGACATGTTTATTATTTATGTAACCATTCATATAGCAAAATAAAACTTAATAAAACTTAATAAAACATAGATTCATATGGTAATAAAGTTTATTCAAAATGACCCCCGCGATTTTGAATACAGGCCATCAATCTGCGCGGCCAGTCGTCTATCGCAGCACGAACGAGGTCCATGTCAATATAGGCAGCTGCCTTAATCAAGGATGCCTTGAGTGACTCCAAATCAGGATGAGGCTTTGAGCAGGCCTTTTCCTCCAAGTGTTGCCATATCTTGTAATCTAACGGGCTCAAATCTTGACTGGAGGAGGGCCAGTCTTCGTGCCAGATGAAGTCGATTTCACGCGCCGCCAGCCAGTCTTGTGTGCTTTTCGCTCTGTGAGCTGGCGCAGAATCTTGTTGGAATACCCAGTGCCTGTTATTAAACATGGTATGAGAAACAGGTTCCACAAGGTTCTTGAGGACTGTATTTGATACACAACTGCATTAGTTTTTACGCCTGTCTCACAAAAATGTATCTTAGTTAAGCCCCAATAAGAGACTCCCATCCAAACCATGAGCGAGGATGGAAAATGACCTCGCTGGACCCGCGGAATACGGTTGCTCCCTTCTTCACTGCTGTGTGCCTACACCTTATCATTTTGTTTGTTGTAGCTCTCTTCCACGGTGAAAATTTTTTCATCCGAAAAATGAATTTCCCGATGCTTTTTTCCCGCGTACCGCTTCAACAAAGCGCGGCATCTCTTCAGTCTCAGGTCCATTAAACGAGCGTCCAAACGATGTCCTGTTTTTCTTCGATATGCCCTAAGCCCTCTTCATTTAACACCCTTTTCACCGTGGTCCTGCTTAACCCCATAAACGGCCAACAGTTTCTGCTTACGTATGGGATTTCTTTGAATACGCGCCTTCACAGCTTTTATCACTGCTGGAGTCCTAACAGAGCGAGGGCGACAACTGCTTGACCTGTCATCTACACTAGAGTCTTCATTGTATCGTTTTATAGTAACGAAAAAACGTAAACGAATCTTTTGGTTATATTCAAATTTTTCAGTACGTCGAAAATCTGGATTGGCGCGTAACCGCAACGATGCAACGCAATAACCGCGACACGGTCTTCTTTAAGTGTCCACTCCATATTTTAAAATCAGGAAAGTTCTAAAAAGTACACATATTTATTTTCATGAAAAATTCGAAATTCGAATTCAACTTTCTTGTGGCCAGCATTCTAAATTCAAAAGTTTTTTTTGTGTGACAGAACTTATGACCTGACTATGTATAGTCTAAGGCATGCTGCACTAAATAATTGGGCCCATCTTTCTCATCTTATTTATTTTCATGCTAACTAAGATTACTTATTATGGTAAAAGGTTCTGCAAGTCGCCGGGCGTGAAATTGACACGGTTTAGGCAAATCTTTCGGTGAGGGATTCTGTCTTTTGATCTTTCTGTCAACTGATGACTTAATTAAGCGAATTCGTGTCCTTCGAACAGACGGAAACTTGGGAATGTCACCATGTAATTGACAAAGTTTGCTTATGTGCAAATCAGCAAAATCAAGAATAGTAATGGAATTTATATATATTGATAACCAGATTTTGACGAAGCCTGGATATGAATAACCTTATTTTACTACGATTTATATTTGTTTTACTAGTTTCAAATAATAACTTTCATTTTACCATCCTTGTCACTTCAGATGTAGGATTAACATCCTACATCATTAAATCAGTTCATTTTAATTCAGTACAGTATATTTTGATACACATTTTCAACTCAAATTAAAAGATATAAACTTGAAAAAATATGTCTCAGGCGGGACTCGAACCCGCATCTCCTCCGAGGAGATGCGGGTTCGAGTCGGAATTTTTCAAATATACTAATATTATAATTGCAATTTAATTGCTAAAATATCAAATAAAGTATATTAAAAGATACACATTTGAGCTGAAAACTCAGACCTATTTCAACTATGTTAAAATGCCAGTAAAGCCTGATGTGTGATGTCGTTTGTACAAGATTATCTGGGCTTGAAGTGTTTTTAAAGTATCTAAGTGGACACTTTTGATAAGTATCAATCAAATCAAAACAGTGTTTTTTCAAGTCCAATGTTGTTTCAGGGAATTTCGAAACATTATCTGACGTATAGCAGATCTACGAGTCTACAAACAATAATGTAAGATTAATAAGGTAAGATTCCTTGATTATCATTTTTTTCTTCGGCCTTAGGTAGGACTTAAATGTGCATACAAACTTTCGCTTACTGGCGACAGATGGATCTTAGTTTTTACGTTTACTTTCAAAACTTTATAATACCTTACTAAGGAATACTAATATTTTCACTGAAAACTATCAATAGATCAAAAACATAATACATTCTAACTAAAAATACCTCCTAGAAAATTTTGATTATAATTACGTGCAGTGTTATGGCGTCAATATGGAAATCGTGAAACGTGAAACAACAAACAGTTCATCAATCATACATTCAATTAAAAAAAGTTTCGGGAATGGATCTGCTGTTTATATGGATCTGCGGTTACAAATTCTTTTTTTTTTGTTGTTGTTAGATTGGCACAATTGTTTTCCATTTTGGCGCGGAGTTCGAGTTGCATCTGTTTTACATCTGCGGACAAAAACATCTAACAAAGAGTTTGTCTCAAATTTTGCATCGCCAATGGAGTTTCGTGTTCGGAGTCACTGAAAATGTTACAGAAGCCTTACGGTGAATCGATTTTATCAAAAACACGTGCTTATGAGTGGTACAAAGCGGTCGAGATGTGATGGAAGATTTGCCTCGCTCTGGTAGGCCATCAACGTCTGCAACTGAAGTTAACATCGCAAAAGTGAAAGAAGTAGTGACTGAAAATCCTCATTCAACTTTGAGGGAGATAGCCGCCGAACTTTCTGTATCTCACGAGTCGTACCACTTTAACTAATCATTTGTTTGGGTATGAAATATGTTGCCGCTCGGCTTGTCCCAAAAGACCTGAATTTTCTCCAAAAACTTAATTGAGAGTCGCTGAGGACATGCTAGAACGATCAATTCCGACCCAACATTCATGAAACGCATTGTTACTGGTGACGAGACGTGGGTTTACGAGTTTGACATGCAAAATAGTCAACAAGCTTCGGAGTGGCACCTTCCGACTGAACCGAAACCGAAAAAACCACGCCAAAGTCGATCAAAAGTCAAAGTCATGTTGACTGTTTTCTTTGCCTATCGCGGTGCTGTGCACTCGGAATTCTTGCCGGAAGGTCAAACGGTAAATAAAGAATATTATCTGAGCGTTATGCGGCATTTAAGATAGAAATTCGACGAAAAAGGTCCGATTTGTTGAAAGAAAATTCTTAGATTTTGCACCACGATAATGGGCCTTTGCACAAGGCCATCATTTTGTACTAAGTTTTGACCATAACTCAACAAATACCATCGAGCAACCACCATATTCAACTGATATGGCTCTAGCCAACTTCTTTCTTTTTCCTAAACTCAAATTACCACTTTGTGGCACCCGTTTTCAATCGGTAGAAGACCTAAAGGAGAATTCGCGGCGAGAACTGAAATCAATTCCCGAAACAGCGTTTAAAAAATGTTTTTTTTGATTGGATTATTCGTTGGCGTTCGTGTATTGTTTCTGAAGGAGCATACTTTGAAGGTGATAAAACAAATTTGGATGAATAACAAACATTTTGTGTATTATTGAACTTTTCCCGGTAGTTTCTTGACACAGTAGTACAACCTTGATGATCAAATTAAATAGCATCAAAATTTTTATTTGTTTGATATAATTTACGTTATCGTTGAACTAATTTGTAAAAATTAATAAATTCTTGCTTGCTTTCAATTATCCTCGATATTACTAAGGAAAAAAAACCTAGAGTATTAGAATATTAGTAAGAACAATAGATATTTGCTGCAAATATACTATTATATTTATTTTAAAATAAATAAGTACCTACTTCCAAGTTACAACTTCTATTAAGTGCTAAGAAATTTACAAATTATAAGGTTAAATAACCCGACTAATGCCTTTAATTTGAGGTGGAGTGACTTGCTGCTTTAATTTTAAACTGAGTGCTTTCGGGGGATGTGGCTAAGTGCCATATTAAAAGGAATCAAAAATTCTCTTATTGCCTTAGAAATAGAGAACAAAATTACGGGAGCACTCGCTAAAGCTATTTCAGAAGATTGACCCTAGAGTTTGTTTCGTTGAAGTTATTGTAAGGTTTATTTGGTGCTAATAATATCTTTGCGAAAGCTTTTCGCAAAATTTAAATAGGACGTTTCTTTTTATAACACATTTCGTGAAAACCAAATTAAGATGATTTCATTTGCACTCGTAATAAATATTAAATAAGTATCTATTGGCTCTTGCTCAAACAAAGTGTAATTTTGCAAATAAACGGTAAGTACGAGTCGGAGTCGTTCCTTGTAACCGTAGTTTCGTCTACGGAGCGCAAATTAAATCGTCGATTTTCTTACTAAATGGCGTAACGTAACTGACATGAAGTAAATTATTGGAAGCAGTTTTGCTTTATGAAATTATATCATTATTAATGATCGATTCATTGTTCAAATTATAGGAACGCATAGCTTTAAATTGTCTTAGCTCGCGCTGGCATAGGTATATCTTTTGTAAACACATTTATTTAGGCTGAATATAGTGCCTGAGTTTCTTGCAATGCGCCTTCTCGGCACTAGCCCACACTTGTCCTGAAGCAGTGGTAGGTTTTAATATTGGGATGTGTAAAAGCGCCTCCTGTAGTCTATTTAGAAATAAAATAGATTTTTCTCATTTTACTGAAAAAAAAAGCGAAAAAATATTTGTTTCGTTGTACCTACTTATTTTAAATTACCTAACGCCTTGCAGATGTCTGCATATAATTATTTAAATTTACATAATGTTTATATGTATGAATAAAGGCTGATAGGTAAATTGTATTACAAGTGGAAACCAGTCTAAGGTGAAGTCAAACATTTTACATAAGTAATCATTTAACTTCTGCCTCAGCTGAATTTCTAAAACAGGAAGAAAATAAGACGAATTAATACAGGAGAGTATGTCTCATCGTCTTGCTATAACTTTAAAGCAAGCTCTACAATGGTTTTTGTTATATTAATATTTTGTCCACCATTAATATATCAGCCAGATGGATGACTCCTGTGTACGGACCTTCCCTGAGGATCTACACGAAGATAGTTCACAAATTATTTTTAAATGAATGCTATTACATGGTATAAACTTTGTATGCTTACGTGGATAGACTGGTACTTCCGGAAGTTTAAATCATTAATGCATACTCCTGGTGACTTCAAACATAGGCACTGAGGGTATTTTCAATGCATAAGCTGTTCTAAAGCCGACAGAGTTTACCCATAATAAATTAATGGCCTATCAATCTTTATTTAGTGGCACTGTTGTCTAAGTGGGTATAAAATAGGTAAAAGCTTAGAATCTTAAACGTAATACGATCAAGTTTTCGGAACTAGTTTTACGCTAAGAAGCATGTAAAGTATTCAGAATGCCTTGTTAGCAGTTAATATTATTTGATAGCAAATAATATTTGATATATTTATAGATTCAACAGATTTTCTGCAAAGCACATATAAAACCTTATGTATGTGATTGGAAAAACTTACTTCTTATGATTGCTTAGCATCAATCAATCTGGCACCGGTGACCTAATAACATACATACTATTATTAGTCACAAAAGTAAGTCAACTTGCACATTTGTTGTAACCAGTCAATTACTTTGTAGATTAACTTTACAACACCTTTTTAATATAAAAAAAAATATGAGGGTACAACCACGGTACAACAAGTGTCGCGAGACAGACGACAGAGCAATCTTGGAAACAAAAAGTCGCTCAAAGATGGAGTTTATGCTTACTTAGTAGCGAAGTTTTTAATTCATTGTTTTTGTTTCGTTGAATTGAGATAGTCTCTATAATAATATTTTTTCTAATTATTATACTTTTGTAGATTCATACTGAATGCGATAGGTCATTGCGTGCTAGTGGGAGAACGAGATAGACGATATGGTTATAGCTTTTATCACCTGTTGAGTTTCGTGTTGGTTGCATGCGTGTGACTCACCGGAACTTCGATATGTTCAAATGACCATTCCTTATTTGCATTCAAACGCTTGCCAGAGAATCGATCCTGAACCTGATAATACTTGTTGGAATTTCGTTATCTTTAAGCATTGTTATTGGTTTTATTTTAAATGATTTTAAGCTTTCGCGATTTGAACACATAATATTTAATAAAGTACACTAACGGGTCGTTATCGCGTTAAATATTATAAAGGTATAAATACCTATTTATTTACCCGACGTTTCGACTGGATTGCACCAAGTCACGGGCCGACTCAATGAAGTTATTTGATAAGCCCTTATTAATAATTATTTTAATAATTAAATAATTTAGTGTCCTTTTTATGGTGTATTTTATTAAGTGGTTTTATACGTATTAGAATATTATAGGTGAGTTGGTACCTACTTCAAATATTTCATGTGTTGCTTAACAAAATTTTATCGAAACCAATTTGGTTCTAGCAGTTCTACGGAAATGCAGCAGCTGTTGAAGTGAGCATCGATGCTTACAAAGACTTTTCTTTCCGAGTGCTGGTATGAGATAACAAATGACGAAACAATGACGCCCATCATGTGAGATGGGCTAGGAAGGAGGCATTCGAACCCCCCGCGCGGGGTAGCGCGCGGCGTTGCCGTTCCGCGCCTGTGTCGCTCGCTGCAGCGACTCGCGATCGCGAGCGGTCTAAGTCCAGCCCGTCATTCCGCGCCGTACCTTACACAGAGCGTTCGCGTATCAGAACGCCGCCCGAACGCGCGCCGTCTCAAACAAACTTACAAATTCACTTTCCGCCGACACAAACCTGTTCCATTCAAACAATCTTACACCAATACCAGATTCTACAACCACTAATGTAACACCCCCAGTAACTTAAATGCTCGTTCCCGACGTGTAATAACTTTGAAAAACTTTATAAAGTTTGTTGTTAAACTGTACGTGTGCATGTGTGAGCTTAAAGTCATGGCTGGACGAAGTCCCCACTAAACCGGTAAGTAAAACGGACTTTACTGGATAATAATACATATTTGAATTCGAATGGATTTTATAACCGCGTGGGTTCAGACCTATGCATAAACAATAAATATTCTATAATTTATGATTTTCGTAGTCGTTGAATTAAGACAAAGTAGGTAGTGCTATTTATGTTTATGATCGAAATGCATCCTCTATGTGTCGGCAGCTCCGTCACCACACAGACAACGATAATGATCAACAAAGGCGTTGTTTATTAACGTTTTATTTCTAGGAACTGCAGCGCGGTTTGAAAACTTAACACAAAGTTATTGTCTCGTGTTGCCATGTTATTCGTATCATATTGCTTACGATTGTGTTGAAAGGATGCTTAGTAGAACATCATCAAGTTACACTTTTATTTGAAAATTCTATTGACTCTTGACGAATTATGACATGTACTGAGTATGTAGGTCATACAGTATGAAAAATCCAAAAGTATTAAAATTATATTGCCATAAATGAGTAAATAACCTAACTCCAAATAGTTTAAATTAAACATGCTTAAAATATCATGCTGATTTGTTAGAACGATAGTACTTATATCAGACTAATATTTCCTGTTAAAATATTTTAATTATTACTAAAATAATAGTAATAATCAAGATAGTCCCTTTAGTATTAAAGGGACTTAAAACAATAAAAAAAAATATATTACCTGTGAAATATAAAAAGGTCCTAATTATTGTACAAACCTGGCAACTAACAGCTAAGAATAGAGTTATCGTAAGTTTAAGCTACATAGATAAACAACATTGGAGCCAAATTTCTGGGTATTATTTTGGATTCAAAACTCACTGGTCTTTCTCATTGTTATTATATCAGTTCTAAGTGCGAGCGAGCTTTAATTATTCTTAGATGTCTATCAGGTGTGTGATAGGGAGCTCATCCTTATTCCTTAAAGCTATTGTAGGTACATAACGCTTTAATTCGCAGTTATCTAGACTATGGTACCTACTTCCTCGAACCATGCAGCGCAGCAGGTTTGGGTAAACTGGACAGTTTTCAATATAAAAAGCACTCAGAATTGTACTAGGAGCTATGAAGTCCCATTAACGCCATGCAAGTTGAATGTGGAGAGCCGCCATTAGCATTGCGACGTCAAGTTTTATGTGATAAATTTATATTCCGATCTATGCAATTCCTCTGTCATCCCCTTTGTTCTAAACTAAGAACCCTAGCCAATTTTATATAAAGTTCCCCTTATTGGTCTTATAAAAAGATACCATGTTTGATTGTCAGCTACCGGAAGTTTGTACCATTACAAGCCCCTTTACATAGAACTCAATATCTACCTATATTTTGTACAGATTATAATTCGCTAATTTTTTCTCCCGTAATACACTTTACTCTAGGTACTTCTAGAAACGACAGTAACGCTAATACAACTCTAAACTACATTCTCGATCAGGATTGGCAAGATTGGCATCACATTTATAGTGATGCTTCTAAGCAAGGCGATACGGGTTTAGTTGGAACTGGTGTATATCACTACCAGTATGGAATTATCCAAAAGATTAAACTCCCTCCTGAAACGTCAGTTAGGAGATTACTTTACAAGGCCTCTTCGAATGGCCAAACTATTTACTTTGGATGGATCCCTGGTCATCAAAGTATTCTTGGTAATGAACGAGCCAACAGACTAGCGAGTGACGCTGTTGTGGATGGAGATATGTTTCCCTATAAAAACTACTGTTTTGATCTCCTCGCTCTTTCTAGACTTCATTTTCATAGCCGATGGAGTAAAGATTGGGATGTTAGCGGTCAAATGAAAGGTAAACATTATAAAAGTATTCAGCCTGACATTCCTTTAAAGCCATATTTTCACATCATGAAGCTTGGTAAAATCGCTACAACATGTATTATCCGTATGATGCTGGGACACGCTTGTACACCTAGTCACCTTGATCGGTTGCGAATTAATCCCTCAACCCGCAGGAGGCACTCGGGTGCCACGATAACAATTGATTTCAATTGTGTCTGGAATAACTCACGATCGAGGGACTAAAGACACTGAAATGTGCGAGTGTGGTGCTGACATAGGTGACCTGAACCACATTTTCTTTTCGTATCGTTTATATGATAATTCTTTTTTTTTTTCTCTCTGGTATCCCTCCGTATTCCTCTTCCTACTTCAGTTGTTTCATTATTATATATGAACTCATATGACATTTATAATATGTTATCTATATTTATTTCCAGTAATAATATAAAATTATAAGTTTATGTATTAAATATTACACCATTATTCCTACTAACCTGATCCTATACTGTTTTTGTTTTCCTTCGATTTCCTATCTTTTTACCATAATCGTTTCCCTAACTTTAAACTTCGTCGTGGCAAATGCACAAAAGGTGAAAGTAAAAAAACAAAGATAAACAACATACTTTCATAAGTAGTGTTAGATTATTAAACCATCACTGTCAATTTAAGTCACAACAAAAATGATAGTTAAAAATCAATTTCTTATTGTATTAAAGTTTTAAATCTGTTCATGTTTAAACTTTAAAGATGAACAGCTTTAAGATTGTAGCTGTAAGAACCTATTATAACCCAGGATACATACTCAATGTGTGATCATTAATGATAACAATCAATGACCTATCAATGAGCAAATTCAGTTGGAAGAGTAAAAATGGAGATGAGAGAAAACCGCACAATCAGATAATTCGGAGTGTACTGAGAATACATGGTCAAAGAGAAATTAACTGCCATGCAAGAGTAGGAAGGGAAGAGATTTGATAATAATAACTCTAAACATTAAGATGGTGGCCAGCACAATATACAGAGAGCACCCTTCGGATTGTAAAAGCGATCAAACGAGTAAAAATCTGCGATCCTTATCCAGGAGGATGGTGAATGCAGAAACAAACTCCTCCTTCTAAAGAGGCATATCTAGTGTAGCAGAGCGAACTGAAAATGATGAAGAATATTATTGCAATTGTAATCATAATCAAGCATTGCCGACTAAATAGGAGTAAGACCTGAGAGGAGATGCAAGACGCTTTTTTTAAATAAAATATCGAATGTCTAATTAATGACTAGTAGAAGTTAAGTTAAGAGGGATAAGAAGCACAACTTCAATAGTATAGTAAGAAAGCCCTAGCTGGTATGTTCTAATTTTTAGACTTTTCATAAAGTAGCTCTGCTGCTGGCATTCAATGGATTTAGTATAGCCGCGATGTGGAAATCGAGAAAAAATATTTTTATGCATCTAGGTTTCCAATTTTAAATGTTTTTGTAACAAAAAATGATTTGGGAGCGTCCACCTTTTGCACCCTTTTTGAATTTCTAACTTTGTTTAATTTACTTTATTTGATATTTTAGCAACTTAATTGCACTTATAATATCAGTATATAAACTTGAAAAATTTTTTGTCTCAGGCGGGACTCGAACCCGCATCTCCTCGCATGCCGGGCGGGCGCCATAATTTGTTTAATTTATTATTCATTTTCCAAAAAGCTTCTATTATGCGTTTATATTTTCATCAAATATAGGATAATGCTTAAAAAATTTCTTTCTGGAAAACATGCCGCCGAATAGTATTAAATTCCTTGAGGATTGGAGAATTGAAATTCTTGCTATTGTCTTTAGGATGCTGTTGTATTAAAACTGGTATAGAAGATTTAGGTAATAGTAATATTTGAGAGTTCATAATAGAAACGCACTGATCATATTATTAGAGTGTTGCTTCTTCGAGTTGCAGTTTTCAATACGTTCCCAAAACCGTGCAGCTTAGAAGCTTATTTTGCACATAATATTTGTTTTTGGATGATAAATTTTGAGTATAATTTCAATACACTGTTGTTATTTCGGATGTCCAGCTGTGAGTGAGTAGTCGTATCAGAAAGGCTAAACATTTTTACAATAGTACTCAAACTGGGTACCTGCCTACCAAAGAAATTTGAAAAATTATTGTGATAACAAAAATAATTCAGCTTACCGTGACTTTTTTAATTTGTGCGTCATTCCTAACTACCCTTTTCTATAAAAGTTGTCTTTTGTCGTCTGTGAACACAAGAAAAAGCAGATTCAAAAGTTAAAAGAAAGTATTAAAAAAGTAGAAAGGAATTGTTGTGATAAATAAATAATATAGTTCTTGAGACTCTTTTATTTAGGACACCACTTTGCATTTTTCTGTTACTTTGGCTGGCCTACTCAGAAACATTTCTAGAATGTTAACTTGGAGACATATTTTATCGATGATACGTTTGCTAAATAAATATTTGTAACATTAAAATAAAGACTTAATCATAAATGTTAAGTCTAGGAGATAATTATATAAAACGTAAAGTAAAACAGCCGCAAATGTGCAGCGGTAATTTTTTTACTGAGACATATTGTTTCATGTAATTTACGGATTCTTTATGTCAAACAAAAGAGTCTTTCTAGGGATGAATTAGGAATAGGAAATTTCTAAATAATCCTAAAGTCATGATAATCACTTTATTTTAATTACAGCAACGCAATCGTTATATTTATTAATCATTGATAATTTTGTATAGCCACAACATCAGTCAGTGCTTAGACAACCCTTTAATTAACACAAAAGCTACGGTCATTGTGGACGAGATGGACTAATCCAGTATTTCCCAAACATTGTTCTGCCATGGCCCGGTAATTTTGATACTGCCCCTTTGTTTCTTTAGATAAAATAATACACATTTATTAATAGTAAAAATGTTTTGTTATTACTACATATTTTGATGCGAAATTTGGTGCGAAGTATGGAGCTGCTGCTTACTCTTTTCATTAAAGAATCCAAGTTCATCGAAAATGAAGTAAGTTTAAGACGAATATTTAGTCGATTGATAGCAGATATTATTTTTAAAACTAGGTGGGAATGTTGCTACACGGAATTTTATTTTGATGGCCCGGTACCGGGTCGCGACCCGGCAAATGGGAAACGCTGGACTAATCATTTTACATTATGAAGATTTGACGGCTGATTTCAGCAAGTACCAGTTCAATCTAATTTATTAGTTATTGTTATTACTACCCAATCAAGTTACTTTTGAAACTAACAAAACAAAGTTATAATCTTGATTAATCACTACGAGTATTACGAAATAATGAGTGAGAGTTTATCTTCTTCCGTAGACCCAACAAGTTGATCCGAATTCGAACGAAGAACATTAGTTTCATATTATAACGGTATAATGGCAAATTTTGTGTAGTGTGTTAATGAAAGCCATTAAATTAATAGCATAGCCGTCTAAAGATTTATTAGCAATTGGGTCCACCGAGAAAGGAGTAAATGTAATTAATAGGCTTTTATTGGGTAAACTTATAAATTATTGTGGACACGGACTCATACAGTAAAGGGACGGACTAACCTATTGCTTTCATTTGGAGAGATTACTTCTGATAGTGTTTAGTAAGTAAGTTACTCACTCGTATAATGTGGAATATATAATATTTAAAATCATCACTCAACACCTCTTGGAGCCACACTGAAATAATCATTAGGTTGTGCGATAGTCATATTATGCGAACGATACGTGTGTATAATTGAAAAAAACAAGTAAAATATTTTTTTTTCCTAACATTCATTAATAATAATTTGATTAAAAATAATAGCGGCCACATTTTGATATGCTACCTAGTAGATTGTATAATCTCCTAATAATAAATACCTATGTGTCAAAATTTGGATCTCGATGAGTGCACTAATTTAAAGTTTTATTTTAGAGATATTATGGGAGCTTATTATAACAATTTATAATGATTATAATGATCTGCCTGAAATTATGAATTATGATGATTTTAAATTATGTTTATGATCTTATACAATTTTATCTTATAATAGCACCATTCCTTCAGAACTGTCCGTTTTTTTCTGGGAACAGTTTTACTTAAAAACAATGTTGTTTACTGTATCACGTTCATGATTGTGCCCGGGGGGTTTATGTTTGAACTTATAAAACTCGCGTTACCTTAACCATGTTTTGTTTTTTTAAGTCTAAACTTTGATTAACATCAATAACTTTCATACAGCCAAAATATATTCTTAGCTGCTAATTAAAAGAAGTATACTAGTAGTACCCAACACTTGTACCTACCTACTCCCCATATAGAAAATACAAAACAAAGATGAAGTAATATTGTTTTAGGATATTCTTAGAAAATCCTTGGTAATTATGTTTAAAAACTGACCTCTCGAAGAGTTCTGGCCGCCATAACTGAAATTCTTCTGCTTCATTAATTATTTATCAAAGCAATTGTAATTTCTAATTAGGGAATTAATAACATCTTTTGTTAACAATTTACGTTTAAGCTAAAATATTCCAGTTACTAATTGTACGCTGAGTTTGACTTTGATGAAATATTGCAAGTTAAAAGATTTCAGTTAATAATAATCCGTTGTTTGTCAAGCACACTTTACAATTTTCGGGCCACTGTCACCCCTTATCACCACTGAGGCGTCAAATTCACTCAGATGTGAACGGCTAAGCTATTTTGAACCGACGAGAAAAGGGAATGTATTTGAAATCAGCGTTTATAAGATACCACTTAGATGTGCTTTATCGAGTTTTTTTAGTAGGTAATTTTTTTTCTAGTGAAATTGAACTTAGTTGATTGAACATTCAATTATAAAATTTGATCAAAATCCTTAGTGCTGTTTCCGACTTAAGTATAGTATATACAGGATGAAATTTTAACCATCTTCCAAATTTTAATATATCAATCTACGAGACAAAAAACCAATGACGTAATTTTTCTTTTGGTGTAGCCCAGTACAAAAATGTCAAGATAAAGCACTTCGAAAATAACCGCCAAAAATCAAAAAAATTTGATACGGCCGCCTAGCAATACTTTTTTTACGCGTTGCGCATCTCATTAATTCATTACGATACTATTGATATGTTTTTGATTTTCCCTTTATACCTTATCAGTTCTAGGACCGTAAAAATTGAAAACTATATCGCGAAAAATATTTTTGGGTGACAACTTGATTTACATTTTATCCTTCATTAATAGGCTCTAAATACGATACCGAAAGCCTATAAAAATTTTTGAAAGTGGTTAAAATTTCATCTTGTATATATATATATAAAAATGAATCCCTATTTCCCTTGGTCATCGCATCACGCGTGAACGGCTGGACCGATTTCGATAATTCTTTCGAATACCATTTCGAAATCAATATTCATAGATAAGAGAGGACAAGGTCTGTCGGGTCCGCTAGTTAATAATAATTTTAATAATATTTTAAGACATGCCACGCTGGGCCACACAGAGCCATCAGTCCCAACTCCCAAATTAAGCTACGAGTACTAGTAGTAGCTGGCGTATTACCATACAACCTATTAACTTACTAATATACTTTCTTTGTAAATACATATATACTTATTCTACCTACATAGAAAAACACCCAAACCAGTGCACGACATGCACACAAATATTTGTAGGTACTGTGCGGGGATCGACCCTGGCTCAAGAGCAGCGTTTACTACCGCTGATCTACTCGTAAATGATCGTCAAATACACAGTAACTTACAAGAATATTTTATTACTTAAAAAAAAACATCAAATTATAACTCTGTTATCTAGCTTCACTTTAGTAAAGCTGAAAGTTAGTAACAAGATTGACAGCTAAAATAAAAAATACTATGATATTTTTCTAAAAGCTGATCCTTTTCTTTGTCTATTTGTAAAGGATGGTCTGCGGCCTTAGACAAGTTGCTTTCTAAAATCGTTTACGCCAGACGAAATGATAACAAATGTATGAAAACAATCGAACGATCGTAAGCTTATATCATTTTCGTACATTTGACATATATTCGTCTAGCGTAAACAATATTACAAAGCCACTTGTCTAAGGCCGCTGGTGTGAGAGTTTTAGAATCAGGTGATAGTTTGTTACAGGATTTATATGCTTCTGAAGTAACTTCTTGTTAAACTTCCATAACCCACCGCGGACAGACAAAAATCAATCTAATCTCATAATGTATGTGCAAAACACCATTTCTTTTTTTATCCTATCTATCCAAAGATATAATAGAAAAAATGAAGAATACACAAAAACACACAAATATTTCGTAGCATAGAATGAATATGGAATATTTTATTTTACAAATGATATTCCTTAGATGTGGAAAATGTTTTTTTTGGCAGTCTTAATTTATTTAAGAAAATTTTACAAAGAATCGAGTAATAATAATAACAATAAAAATATTTACAGAACAAAGCCTATACTACTTAAATATAATTAAACAGATAATCTATTTATAAGTAATAACCTATAAATAGAATATCAAAAATGTTCTATATAAACAAAGCATACAATGTGTTTCACAGTTTTTAAAATTCAACCCTCTAAAGAAGTTAAAAGCGGTGAAAATGTTTTTATGAGCAGTGTTATTTTTGTTATAATAATATAATCTCTTATAGGAATATACCTTAATGTATATGTATATAAGGAGCAATTATTTAGTATTATGAAGGTATATCACCAGATAATAATTAAAAGTATTCCCAATCAATGTGTTAAAATGGGGGATAAAGTTAGCACGGGATTTCTCAATCGCACGGACCAAGCAACGAGGAATTGCTAGCTAATGTTCTAGTATAAAACTTATTAACACGCATCTTCGTAATGGTCACTTTCTGAATCATCATTAACGACTTGCGAAGTCTTCGCAAGGTACTTATGAAGCAATTTATTAATATTCTCGAAATCGGTGAGCAACCAGACTAAATGCAAACACAGTCCCGTTACTGACTTTTTAATGGACAGACTTCATGAATGCTTGTCAATTTCGCGATGAGGCGATGACTCATCTTGCTGAGATTTTATTGAGTGATTTTGAGGACTCGAGGTCATATCTTAATATATGAAAAACACAATTTGGATAAAGTTTTTTTTTCGATAAAACGATTTTTAAGTCAAGCCTGATTAAAACCTTTGATTCTTATTAACTATAAATGAAAAATAAAGCGAATTGAGAACGAACTTTTTTTTAAAGTTGATTGCGACGTGACATATTGGTGTAGAAAACGTAATGCATAGGAATCGTCAGAAATCGAAGCCTGCCTGCCAATCGCTAGTGACTTATGTAGGTACGCTTATGGCAAAATGCTCGTTTTTATGCTTATGTCTAGCAATGGGATGACGATGATGATGATAAAGAATTTATGTTTATGTAAGCAGATATATCGCTTTCAAAGTAGGTATACATAATTTAAACGAACATAATTGATAAAACACCGTATAAAATTTTAATGGGCCTTTCTGAACAACTCGAGCTTTTAAAGTTTCACGAATCTGTTAATTGATGACGAAGCTATGCATGCACATGTATGCAGAATTATCACTTTTACTGTGCGGTGGATAGGCCAATGGCTTGAACACACTTTTGAGGTCACTGTTTATTTTTCAATTCAAGGTATTGGTGTTAGTGTGATGGTTTATTAGTAGAAGGTCCGGCAGCATAGGTACTTACTTTTTGTTCTATTTTAGTAAATAAACACTTGTGGTAAAACATTTGATATGCTAAAATCTGTATTTTTAATAGTTTTAGGTTCTGGGTTTTTAATTTGACGCATATACTTGTTTTTAGGGTTCCGTACCCAAAGGGTAAAAACGGGACCCTATTACTAAGACTTCGCTGTCTGTCCGTCTGTCCGTCGCTCTGTCACCAACCTGTATCTCAAGAGCCGCGATAGCTAGACAGTTGAAATTTTCACAAATTATGTTTTTCAGTTACCGCAATAACAACAAATACTAAAAACAAAATAAAATAAATATTTAACGGGGGCTCTCATACAAGAAACCCGTTTTTTTGCCGTAAAAATAAAACCGGTCAAGTGCGAGTCGGTTTTTTAGTTGCATGATCAAGCATTACTTTTACTTATTAAAAAAACATCAAATAATAACTAGTCTATGTGCTATAGTAACAGTAACGGCCTATAATCATCCCACTGCAGGGTAAAAGCCTCTTTCATTAATTTTCCACAGCAATGATGGGCTTGGTCTATGTGCTAAGCCTATGAGTAATCAGCGAAGTACCCAATTTCATCCAGATCAGTAAAGCTATTTTGACGTGATTGACTACCAAACATGCATCTAAATTAACATATATATGATATTACTGAGATTAGTAAGATATTAAGGATTTGAGGAAATTTGCTAGTAGTCAATGAAGTAAATCATGAGGACTGATAGGTAAATATACCAAAATAATAAGCATATATCTACTTGACTGTGGAACTTTCCAGCGTCGTAGAATATTGAACAACAGTCTTGAACATATAATGAAATGGTTTCTTTTGTTGACTTTACAGACAATGCTCTTAGGTTAACGTTTTTATTCAAATACTTTTGTTGAAATAGAAGCTGGAGATGGTCGGATGCTGAATTTCTTATCGTCTCGAGTACTCTCACTGGAAAATTGGTCGGATTGTTATGATAAGTGTATTAAATATGTATTTATAATACAAGATCAATCAATACTTTAATGTTTTATTTACATTGAAGAGTGAAAATCTTGAAGAGGTTTTTTCTAACTGATTTTTAACTAATTTTATGCAGTTCTGATTGATTGACTTACCGGTAAATAAAGTACTGCAACGAATTGTTTACTTACTACACATAGTTATTTTATATTTTAATAGAATTTCAACATTTTTCTTAATTAAAGATGGTTTTCATCAAAAGTGTTATAATTTTAATGCATATTTTATATATATAATAGGCCTTTGCATACAAAGTAGTTTCAATTAAGGATCAAATTGACTATGTTAAAGGTACTCGTATAATATTAACATTTTAAGTGTACACTTTGAATACAATCGAATGTTTGACTAAATTAGGTATTAGAATTTTTTATAAAATTTCGTTAAGTTATTGAAATTAAACAATACATTTAAAATATTTTTTTAGATAAAGTCAATATGGAAGTATGTATGGAATTGCTGACGTATTCAACTTAGAGCACCCGCCCGAATAGCACCTGGCCTAGTCCACGAAGAGCACCTATCGATATATTGGGTTGGTGCTCTTCGTGGATTCAAATTTCTTTTTACATTTTTGTCCACAAACAGCATCTACAACACAGCAGCCCAGTGCTGATTGTTAAAATGTATTTGATTTGATAGACAGGAACGTTATTAAATGAAACATTCGTATGTAGGCAAGTATTTGTATTACGAGTAATATACGTTCAAGTGATTTTTATCGATATCTTTACGTACGTTCGTATACGTGCACGTACATACGTGTACGTATATGTATTTTATAGACAGAAAGTTTGGCCAAAATTGCGAAGATATAACTTAAATATCAATGAATTTTTAAATTGGTAAGAAACAACCGCTACCTATATTATATTTAGGTACTATGTATGTACATAAGATAAAACCATTTGAAATATTGATCTCTTATAACTACACTCATAACGACAAAATTCAAGTAATTCTGGATATGCTGAGACAAAAGTCTTAGCGTGTGAGTATTTTTAAACACGCAAATGTCAGACACGATATAGTTAAAACGAAGGTACTCTACATTCGAACAATTATTTATTTAACTGCTTATAAACTAGTTTTTTTTGGGAAACAGTTACTTATGGTAGTGTTAAAATATTGTTAATTTTTTTGACGGTGAACCTCTGTTTGAATTATTTTTTATTTATTTATTTTATAAATATTACTTTATGAAAGAAATTATTTTCTCTCTACTTATAAAGTAAGGACAAAAATATCTTATCTCATTATAAGAACTTATATATTTTATATGTATCTAACAGGGCGTTCAGAAGCCAATGGATGGTCCAATAATACAGTCACATTATTTAAAATCGTGAACATAATTTGTAGCGATTGAACCAAATTTTACATTTCAAAAGCGTGCCGTTGAATGTGTATTTGCGGTCAAATAAAACATTCAGATTCGATGTATCTGAATGCCGGGTGTGAACAAAATGACTGCTCGCTATTCCCTAGCTCTTCATATAACCATATTCATTACACGTATTTTGCATTAAAAGAGTAGGATCTTGTACACCTGCTTGTATACGTTTAGGCTTTGGTGTTGAAGTATAAAAAAAGGGATTCCGTACCTTAATTGACTAACTATTTATTTAAAGTAAAAATGTGAGCGTCTAACTGTTGTCATTAATAATATTGCACAAAATTACAAACACGTATGTAGGTATGGCTGTATGGGAGCCCAACTTAATTATTTTTTCTGTTATTATTTGTTGCTAAAGCAGCAATCACCTTTGCGTACCGAAACCAAAAACACAGCACAGTGTACTAGTATGATTACGCAGGATTTCATTGAAAAAGCAATTCCATCGCAATTATACAAGTTTCCATGACTCAGGAGTGCTAAGTAATCGGGTTAGTGGTAATCTGGGATGAGAAAAAAGCCCTGACACTGCGACCGCCCCGGAATAAATTATATTAATCCAGAAGCCCTCCTGTAGCGAAAATAGTCGTACTAGTAACCTTCAGCCGAAATAGGTTACGAGTTATTCGCTAATAGGTCTCTCAAACTCCATATTACCCATTCTCACTAAATATTGTATTATCAACGCTATAAAGTTTTCATAAGTGACGCTGCGAGATGATTACAGTCGTACACCAACGGAAGTTATACATAACATTACTTAAGGCGACTACTAGAGCTAAGTGCTGACCGCCATTGATTTAATTTTATTACTTCTAAACAAAATCAATTCTCTAAAAACAAGAACAGTATCATTTTTAGAAAATTACCTCTAGTATTTATTGAAGTAGTAGTCCCCTTAATTAGAGTAATACTAAGCGAGTATTGGATAAAATGTCAGCACTGCTCAATTTGTCATGGATATAGAATTTTTCAGGGATACGAGTAGTTTCCTATTTTGTTCAAATCTAGGTACTTGTTTTTTCAACTTTGTCTTTTAAGAATATCTTATTCAAAACTAAACCGACATTTTATTTAAAAGTAATAATTAAGTCAAAGCAACAAAGTGGACTTAACCAACAAAATTGGGTACTGTTCATCAGCGGGAGTACCTACTTCGTCATGTCGGTTAGTTGCCGACATTTCGCAAGGAGTTTTGATGAATCTACTGAATTGTTGACACAGTAAAGGAGTTAAATGAAGAATATATAAATGTTTTGTTATTTTAGAACTCTACATATCTACATATAATCAATAATTAAATTCTTAATCATAAAACCACAGGCGGTTAACTTTGAATTCCAGTCTGTTTAATGGATGAATTTTTTGTAAGGTATTTATTGCACTATGCACGTAAACTTAGCAACAATGAGCGTCCTCATTTGTTAGCTAAACTTGATGTTCAATTTGTTTTTAATGATATGAATGAAAGTCAGGAACCGACTTGTCGAGTTCAAAATTAGTAGGAGTGCCAATCTATCGCATTATCACAAAAATACCTACTGATCATATCATAAATGGTTTTATTTAGAATTGCGTTTTTGAAAGTAATACTACAGGTAGATTATAGTTCAACAGTACAAGTGATTAAAAAAATAAAAATAAAATATTTAAGACATGCCTCACTGGGCCACATAGAGCCATCTAGTCCCAAATTAAGCTACTATTAAGTACCCTGTTGTATGGGGTACTAGACAACCGATAAACATACAAAAATACTTTTTTTTTTAAATACATACTTATAATACATAGAAAACACCCAGACCAGTACAAACAGACATGTTCATGCACACAAATATTTGTACTGTGCGGGGATCGAACCCGCGACCCATGGCTCAGAAGCAGCGTTTACTACCGCTGATTCAAATGGTCGTCAAGTCGTCAAGATTAAAACGGTATTAAAGTAAAATCAAAAACATGTTAGTCTTTCAAAATGTGTAAAATTTAGATATTGTACGAAAGGACTATTTATTTGTTAAGGTATACAATATCCATGCTGAAGTGAGAAGCGGAGGTATTCGAAGTTGCCAGCAGATTGCGCAACTAATTTGCGTTTTTGATCGATGAGAATAATTCAACTTTGCACTTAACGTGACTCAATAAAATGTATAACATACTAAAAACCAAACAAACATAAATGTAGCTAAGTTAACCATTCTTAAAATAAAGTCAGCAATAAAGCACATCCGCAGTGTCTAAGACGACGGAAAATGAGGAGGAGAACGGAGGTATTAACACAATAAACACTATTAATATTTAAAAACGAGTAAATGAAAAACGATTCATCTTACTTACTTGATAATCTATATACTTGACCAGTGTTTCCTAAGTATGCTGGATGAAGTTAAATGCTATTCGCTGAACAATAAAAGTTTTATTCGTACAGACGAAATTTTGCCATCACCCTTAGTAATAATTAAAAAGTATTATCATTAGTAGTTTACAGAGCTATAATGCAAATATATGAAAATGTACCTGCAACGATACTTATTGCGTGAGCAAACGCAAGCATATAATATGTACGTACACCGCTCGACCTCTCACAAAACGCATACAGCCAAAGATAATGCAATTATTAGTACCCAATAAACCGCCTTTCGCCACTTCACAAGGCATCTTCATGAGATGTGGTCGTATTTGCTGCGCTTCGGCATTCGTATTTATTTTATGCTAACTGCCGGTTGCTGTTCTGTTGTTACAACCAGCCAGCACCAGATATGTAACAAAATAGATTTAAACGGACCTTGAATATCAACTATAAAGGTGGCAGTTATCACACATTAGTACTTTGGTAAGAATAGGACGAATTAATTACCAGTCGATAAACTTTTATTTCTCTGTGAGAGGAGCAAAATTTTTTCTGAGTCAAATTAACTTTAAGTACGTTTTCTACATAGTAACATCTTACCTTTAAATATAAAAAAAACAGTGTTTATTCTGCAAACTAGCCTCAAGAGCTGCTGTTACACATCCCGATATTTTAACCTACCATAGCACTGATTTGGGACATGATGCCGAAAAGGAGCAGTGCACTCGTTCACTATTGTCAGACTTTATTAAATATTTATTTTCACAAAAATATATTTGTCCGGGCGGACTAGGACAATTTTATTCCATAAATTTCTATCATTTGTATAAATAATAATATAGTAGCCCTTTTCATTAACTTCCTTTTATCTATCTTCACACTTTTGTATGGTAAAGACATAAAAGTCTTTATTTTCACAATATCTATGTTTCTCTCGTTATTAAAGTTATATCAGCTGGTAACCTGATATTAACGATGTCCTGTTTGTTCACCCTGTATAAGTTTTAAATATTGTGCTACAATTAATCTCGCAAAAGTTAAGTTACTTATAACTTGTTTTGATAATAAGGGAGTTTCAAGTTTCATAGACTTTGACTTTGAATATGCTTGTCTATGGTTAGTTCACTGGAAGTTGCTGATGAATTTCAATAATGTTATTCCTTCGCTTAGTCATCAAGCGGGTCCCCACGTCTTGTAAGACTGGCCCAACATCCCGAGATTCCGAACTGCTCCCGCTCGCCCGACCGGTTCCTAGCCTCCACGTGTTCACTACACCTTAAGTTAAGAACTTAAAGCGTGTCATTTTAAAATATTGTTACATTATGTATTTTTTTAATTTTGACTTTCGTAATTACGTAGATTAGTAAATTTTTATACTTTATCTTTAGAATCAAATAAATCCCAAATGCAATCATTATAAATGGAGTTGACTACAACTGACATGTTAAAATGACTTGCGTACTGAATAACGTAGGAGAAAAATATGTTAAGATGAGTTTTGTTATACGTATAAAATCTGAAAATCATCTTTTCGCGGACCCTCAATGTTCTAATTACTTTTATTAAAAAAGGTAGCTTATGTTATGATGTTGTCTTGTTTTCCTATTCGTCTTTTTTTTTATTACATTAGTATGCTACCTAGCTGTTTATAGACAGCATTAACTCTTAAGAACTTACTCCAATAAAACAGGAATAAGAGAAAGTAGATAATATTCTTATATAAAAATTACTATAAAACTTAGAATGATGTACATTAAAAATCAATCCTCAATACAAGTGATTGAGACGTGAGCGTCACTAATTGAGGGCGATAGCCCGTCTTAATTACCAGTTAAGCCCTCGGCGATCGTCGCTTGCGCCTGAGTTACAACGACCTTGTAAGAACCGACTCGCACTGCACTGCAGCTTGGATCAAGCCGAGCTTCCATGTAACGCGATAACGTTACGACTGTTGTATTATTTATAACTCTTTGTACGGTAATACATAAATTGTATAATAATATAACTTCTGTATGTCAGTATTAATTTAACATTGGATGTGGATTAGAACTTAAATTGACACTAAAACCAAATTTTAGTGCATGTTAAAAACCATTAAGTACTATACTATGGCTTCCTTAATTTTTAAGCGACGAAAAAAAATAAGACACTTAAATTCGGCACATATATTTTTTTTACGTCCACGCTTAACTTTTCACCATGTTGACCTATTTCGATGTTTGATTGAGAAAGTATAGCTCGACATAGCTCGACCTCCACTCAAAAGGGTAGAAAAATAGTGATCAAATTATATAAAATAACAAATTTTACCAACAAAAAAAACAAAAATTGATATCCGACAATAATTATAATCATCATGCACAGGCTTAGAATTTGTGGCTTATTTAAACTGAATAAAGTTTTTGTTGCAACTGGACGGATATATGATGATGACCAGTAGGTATTCTTAAATGCCAAACCATAGTAAAGCAGTTTTTTTATTACGTCAACCTCATAAAATAAACAAAATGAGGTCATCAATTACCAACAATATTTTTTTATGGGTTATTAATCTGATACTTTTTTAAGTTTTATCCTTTTTATCTGCATAGAATTTGACATAAAAATAACACTGATTTGGCGTTTTATTATCGATAATGTGGTTAAATAATTTAAGCCACATGCACTGCACTCAACAACGCGCTCTACGACGCTATGGTTCATCGACGAAATCAGTAATGTCAAATAACGAATACGTGTCTAGATATTTGTATTAAATGGTCACACCGCAAGTATTTTTAAAACAAAATCTTAATTAAAATATTTGACTTTTGAATTGAATTTTAAGCCTAAATAAGGCTAAACTAGTCGTTTCAGTTTTCAGACAGCGTTTTTAAAAAAATATCACAATCATCACTCGTAAATTAATTTTGGAAAGGGCTACTACAGTAAGAGTTATTATTAAGGATATTAAAACGTGCAAAATGTAACGTAATTGTATAAAAAGAGACTGACTATATTGGCCAAGTATCTTCTCGGCTTAACCCGTATTGTCCCGACGCAGTGTAGTAGTGGTATAGTAAAATCAGTTTTATTTCTGCAAGTAGGCCCCAAGTGGCGCTTTTACACGTTCCACGTAAAATATCCAGAAATAAAAACTATGATTTCAGACCTATTGCAGCTAAGCGAATCTATAAATCCTATAAGACCATTGCTGTAAAATAATAAAAAAAGCTAGAAACACAATCATTAACAAAAAAACATCCTCACCAAATAAGCACCCATTGAAAGTATGCTGAGCTCTGTTACTTTATTTACATTAATACTTAAGTCGTGTACGTAAGACTGAAATTGCATTACGGCATTACGGTGGTAGTAGTACGACACATGGCATTGGTTGCTTATTTTTAAACCTTTACAGTTCGATTCGAAGTGACATTTTTGTACAGTAGTATATATAGATAGGTATTTTCGACGTAAATACAAAAAAAAACTCGCTTCAAGTCTGCAGACTCAAAAATATTAAAATACCTCGGATGAATTCGTTTTGGATGCACTCCAGGCTGCGTACACGGTGCGTCGGCCCCCGCCCTCTGAGTAACGGGACAACTTAATGACATGCGCGGAGGAAGCTGATGCTGGCGATAAACTTTTAGTAGGTTTCGAACATAAACACGTCAAGGCATAAAAATCAAAACGAAGTTAGTGGTTAATAGGTCATAGATAGAAAAGTCGAAAATTGAAACATTTTTACAAATAACAATTACTATAAGTGTGCCATAATCATTAATATTAAATGTAAAATGTCTATGGTATAAATCACCAATATTGAGTCTATTTGTATGCTTATTTCACGCTTTTCGTGGTGTAATGCTTGTGATAAGAGTTTTGGGTTTTTAGCAATTATAAAGACCCTTTTTTTTACTATTCAAGGTGGTCCTTTTCCAAATTGATATACTCTATCGAATAACAAGTATTCATAGAAACCTGGTAAAAATGCGCTTGATAATCCTCTGTTCTGAAAATAGTCTGTTCATTACCTATTAAACAGACTGTCATTTAAATCGTAAACATTGACTTCAAAATAAATGAAGTAGGTAGAAAAAGTTAGTACAGTAGATAGACAAATTGAGGTTATGTTAGATTTGTACGGGTTCTATAAAGGATAAAATTTTAACCACTTTCCAAAATGTTTATAGGCGTTCAGTATAGTATTTAGAGCCTATTTATGAAGTAAAGAATGTAAATCAAGTTGTCACCCGAAAATATTTTTCGCGATATAGTTGTATACATGTATATTTCTTATTTTTTTTTTTGGCTAAATGGTAAGTTAACAAAGTCTAAAATATTGTAGCAACATATTTTACACAACCCTTTTCAGGGTTAATCACTAGAAAAGTAAATTGAAACTTCAATCTACAACTTACATGTTCGTAAAAATAGTGATTTTTGTGTTCCATTGTTATTGAGCCAAGATGGCTACCTGTGTCCTGAGGAAATGACCGGTTTTATTTCGAGTCCGAGTAAATAAAGCAGAAACTTCAAAAGTATCGGATCGTCAATAAAGGTAGTGTGGGATTCTTTGAGGACTTTCGTAGATTCGTTTTCGTGGCCGCTCACTGGTTCAATAAATTGTAGAGCACGTCGATTGATATATTTTTTTAATGATTTATTCAATTGTTTTCCGCTTCCTTCAGAAGAAACAAAGAAAACTTTTAACGCTCAGTTTTGATTAAGAATACAGTAGTCAGAAATTGGATGATATACGTGTAGAGTACACGACGACCTTTTTGAACAAGATGTAATGTACAAACCACCTTTAAGGGGCGATGAATTATTCAAATTATTTACGATTTATTTAAACACATTTTCATATTAACGTTCTTCATAGTAAATAAAAGAACTTCTTTTACGGTTTAATTAATAGAGTAGTAAATATAAAATTCAGTTTCGATAGATGTCTATCAAAAAATTGTTGTGTTTGGGGACTCTTCTAAGTATACTTAACGCTAAACCACTTAGGGAGTCTCTCTAAGAGGTTTTGCGTTATTTTAATTACATCTTATATCTGTAGGCTACTTATGGCCCTGATAGATGTCGATAGTACCTACTAGTGTTGATAAAAACAGGCCTTCTCACCACCATTGCCCAAACTGCGATTCAACTCAACTGCCCAAGCGTGGAGATAACCTCTTCTTCCTCCTCCTACTGTTTTTGAGGCCTGTGTCAAGTGTAGGACTGAGCTGATGATATTATGTGATAGGTGGATGTATTCAGCGACAATTATAAAAAAAACGGAACTTAATAAATATAGAAAAAATGTATTTAATGAGATTATTTGTATTTTCATGCCTAACACAATTGAGTTGAATATTTAGTATTTATATTTTAATTTACTTTTTCGTATTTTCTATAGTTATGGACTATCACCTTTCTTTTACAAGGTAAAAGAATATAATTCAAAACTATGGTAAGATGACTTGGAAAATAACAATTATAGTATGAAATCCGATGAAATAAAAACACGTAGTTTTAACTAAAATGAAAACTAATAAAACGGGGGTACCCGCTGCAAAGCATTAAATTATCGTCGTAGCTGACATCCAATAGCCCAAGCAATTGAGTCTGCAATGAAATGATTATTGGTATGGTATTTCTACAGACAAAGTCTTTCTAAATTGACGTTAAGATTTTATTTCCTAATAAAGCAGTCGATTCGAGGATGGCGGTAATTACAATTTTATGATACTATTATTCCTGGCGTAGCGATTCCCTTTTGTTACTTGTCAATCTAAGATAATTTTGACGTTTCGTTTGTTTTAGTGGTACACCGGTACGCCTATTATACAAGGGTCCCAAGGTTCGATTCAGGTTGGGATACTTTAGAAAATATATTTTTGATTGGTTAGGGTTTGGAAAGGGAAGGAGGTTAGGTTATAGACGTGCTTCAGAAGGCAGGTAGGTAGTTAAGCTGTTGGTATAGTCTTCTATAGAAAAAAAAACAGTCAAGCCAGAGGCCTCTAATAGGCGGCTTGATATGACTCCAAATTCTGACACTAGATCCTTGAATGATACGTGCGATAAGAACAAGAAAAAGAAAATATTCCATTGACGATATAAATAAAAGACGAATAGAAGGCGATATTTTGAAAAGATGTTATTTAGTTTATTAGTTTTAAGTCATTTTAAGTTAAAAAAAGGTCAATTGCTACAAAACAAAAACTTCTTACTGCAAAATTATTAACAAATAAGTAAAAACCACTAGCTCGTAAAAAGGGTAAAAAATCCGAATTTTGCAATTCAAAATAGTCTTTTTAAAATCTTTTTATCATTTGATTACGAAATATATCATGTAAATTACAATTACTGAACTGACTTCCTTTTGTAACAATGACTACTTACTTTCGTGTATCTCATCCCTTAACGGCGTGGTAATTAGTGATGACAGTTTGTATGGAGAATAAATTATTAAGCATCACCTCTCTCAACATAAAGAACGATGTGCAATTTTGTTAATATTACATACACAATTTAAATTAATTGCTGCATTTTTTAAACAAATGAAGCTCTTCTTTTCTCTCCTTCCCCAGTTGGCAATTGTCTTAGCCAATTTGCATATGTCTTTAGCCTTTTTTTTTAATGAATTTTATGAATACGTCTTCTGATTATTCTGTATTATTATATTATCCTTATAGTCTGTTTAAAATTAATTAGGTTCTTAATTCATCTTATCAGGCAAGTTTTTAAAAACATCGTTTATAACCTATGTGCTACATTGTGTTTACTTAATATTCCTGGATGATTGCGAGACAAGAGGATTTAATAGGAAACGTGTTACGAGCGTGGAGGCCTGATTTGAAACATTCGTTCATTCGCGCAACCTCCTAGATACAAATTCGCATTGTATAAAGATGTTTTTACACTGATATTATCATTTTAATATTGCATTGAAATAATTCAATAATATTTTATTTATCGCGCATCGTATACCGCGTACCCAAGCGCATTTATTAAATGCCATAAAACACCAACCATTACCACTCGATGTAATAGGACGCGGAGAGGTTTGGCCATTAACAAAACAAGCACTTAGGTACTCCATTTCACTAACATTATTTTAATTCTCGTCTCGATAATAACAATTAGGTTGAACAAAATTACTTACTGTAAACTTACTACTAAATATTTAACATTTGAATAGATCAAAAAATTTGTGTCATTAAAATATATAACTATATTCTTAATAATTTATTTTCACGACTTCGTAGGCGTGTTATTTGGATTGAAATGTAATATGTATTAAAAGTTCTGCAATAAACATGACGGACAGGAACTAAGAAATCTAAAATTGTTGCATTAGTCTTTTGTTTTCTTCGATATCCATTATGTACTTGCATAAAATTGACCCGTTACAGTATTATGTTACATTAGTACCTATTTATTGACTTCAGAGCTTTTGCGAAATTCAACTACTTTTTCGTCTGAAGTAGAACTATTTTTTGCCATGTTTAATTTATAAAAGAAAAACTAATTGAACCATAAATGTACAGAAAAATATAACGTGTGCAATGAAAAGGTTCCTTTTCGTTAGCAACTTAGGTTCCAATCTTATTTGATACGTGACGCTATTTCATACTTCACTCAATGGATCTACGTCTCGTAATTGGAAAACAACCATTTTCCTCTACATACACCTATTACAGAACGAAATTTTCACTTTTGGATCGAACGAGTCTATCCAATACGCTACCATGTCTCTCAAGACAATTTTTTTTAGCGACATTGTGTTGCAATAAAGAACTGTTTTGTTGCCGCCTTTGTTATGACAGTATAAAGACTTGAAAAGCCACCTTTTCAGATTACAAGCATTTTGATAGCATGATCTTCTTCTATTTTCATCCTATTTATTCAACGCGTCTCGGTACATTGAGGGCTCTAAAAGATTGATTGCCAAGCGTGCCGTAATTTGAAAAGGAATCCAATTTCTTACTAGAAAACAAATCAAACAATCGTAAGGAAATGAGGTATTGTGAGTTCCTGCGTAGTTCGTATACGTATTAAGCATGTTGTTTATGTGAATGTCACGTACTAACTAGGAAATTGTTGGAATGTAAGCCTATGTCCATAACGTTAGCACAGAGCTGTATATTGAATTACTCGTCAGTCCGTTCTACTTTGTAAAGATTTAATTATATAATACTAGTAGTTTTAATGGAGATACTTGATATACTAAGCACCTATATAATTGTTATCCTTTTGTTATCTGTTTAAAGCGACTTCGTACGCATGGAATTTTGAATTTGAAACTATAACTTTTTGCTATTTCAACTAGGTATATCCGTGCAAAATTTCATCCTGTACCATACAATCGCTATGGTGTGCATGAATAAAGACACCCATCCAAACTTTGTTATTAATTACTAGCGGACCAGACAGACGTTGTCCTGTCTTCTATGAATATTGATTCTGTCAATGTTCCGTCAAACGCCATACATTAAAAAAGTTTAAATTGTCAAAAGAGATAAGGTTACATTACAAATAATTTAGTATGATGATTGTTATCTTAAATTTTCTAATTTTCTGCGCAATTTTCTTAATTTTTCTTTCATAAGAACATTTCCTGACAATAACAACCAAAACAAAAAAAGATTCGGAAACCTGACACTAACAAATAAAACACAATGACTTTTTCATCATCTTCAAAATTTTTTATAGGCATTCAGTATAGTATTTAGAGCCCATCTAGTAAGTAAAAAATGTAAATCAAGTTTTCACCTAAAAATATTTTTTGCAACATAGTTTCCAATTTTTACCGTCCTGAGCCTGTTAAGGTATGAAGAGAAAATCAAAAACTTATGAATAGTATCGTAATGAATGAATGAGATGCGCATCGCGTAAAATAAGTGTTGCTAGGAGGCCGTAGGTATCATTTTCTAAGTGCTTTATCTTGACATTTCTGTACTGGGCCATACCTAAATAAAAAAGACGTGTGACACTCGAAGACTGGCGCGGTAAAGCTATTGCATAGCATTTTTTATCAACTTAAGCAATTATAAAACTAAAAAGTATCACCGCTGTGCCGGTCGGAGTGGCGGGTGTTAGGTTATTTTCGTTACGGAATTTCTGGATTCGGTCTCCACGCTCAAGGCCCGCGATAGAAGCTATGCAATAGCTTAATTTTATAATTTTATTTATTTTCTAATTTTGACTTTTGTAATTAAATTTTTCTGTTATTTTGGCAGATATGGTTACCATAGGCAACCATACTGCCAAAATCCTTATTTTCTTCTAAATTCTTTTAAATTTCGGAAATTCAAAATTATTCGATCGTGCCTCGCCCCGAGTTGGCTGTTAGGATTATTTTCGTTACGGAATTTCTGGATTCGGTAACGAAAATAACGCTCAAGGCCCGCGATAGAAGCTATGCAATAGCTTAAAATACATCATTTGTTTTTTATCTCGTAGATTGCTATATTAAAATTTGGAAATGGTTAAATTTTCATTCTGCATATGATAATTTATTAGTTTATATAATATAACTAATGCACGATGTTGAGTTCATTCTGGCAATTCAATGAAAATTTAAAGCTAATACCAAAATTAAATATTGTTACGACTTGCGTACTCTTTTCTTACATATTCCTTAATATGTAATGTTGTGACTATTGTCATATAAAGTTATTGAATATGAGCTCCAGAATCAGACCGTAAGAGGAACGTGTCGCTGGCTCAAAAACGGACTACCAGTTATGAAAGGCCAGCTCAGTGATTTTCCACGAGAATTGTATTGTCTGGTAATCATAAGCCGCTGGTGTTAGGGCACGATGCTCAAGATGAGAGATAGGTCATGATTTGTGCAGCGTTTCCTCATTTCCACATTCGTATGTCATCTGTCCATATGTATAACCTCATCGACGCCATTTAGGGTTGGTAAAAATACAGTTGAAAATCAGATTTATTACATGGGCATAGAAGTGCTTTTATATATCATAATTTGTTAACATAACGCTGCTTCAAGATAATTGTATGCTAGGATAAGAAGCGCTTTTCAAGTCAGCAGTTTTTTTAGACATCGTCACAAATACAATGTTTGTAAGCTGTGTTATTATTTGTAATCTGTTTTTTTTCAACAATTGAATGCTGTTACATATAAAAAACTACAAGGATTTGAATTTACAAACTTTCACATTTCTAATGAACTTAGGTATACTCTAGGTATACTAAAATTTTGTCAAAATGAATAGTTTCAAGCGTAGTTTCTCCAAAATTTTTTCTGTATCTTTAACTTCCGTTTGAATAATTTAAAACTTTCAGTTAAAATATTATGATAATAATGAAAAAAAAAACTATATTCATATTATAAAGATGAAGACTTTGTTTTTTTGTTTGTTTGAACGCGCGAATCTCAGGAAGTACTGGTTAGAATTGAAAAATTCTTTTTGTGTTGGATAGTCCATATATCGAGGAAGGCTTTAGACTATATAACATCACGATGTGACCAATAGGAGCGAAGCGTCGGTAAAAATGTTGCAAAAACGGGGAAAATTATTCATATTTGAATGCTTCCGTTGCTTGCGCTGCGTAAACGGTTCAAGTTATCTAAAAAATAAATACCCAAGTAATAACAGGAATTGACGCGAACGAAGTCGTGGGCAACAGCTAGTATTATAATACAAGCGTTGTATCAAATCCTGCTTTGCCTAATATGGGTAAAAACAATTGTTAAAACTGTTTACATATAATATGTGTGACTCTTGAATGTACGAGCTTCGTTAGTTTCGCGCTGCATATTAAGCACTATAATTACCACCAATTGACAACTTTACTACGATATTATCTCTACTCGGTAGCAATACCCTAGCCCAAACTATCTAATCCATCGAGAACCGTAAAAGCTGCTGATTAACTTTCGTCGAATGTTGGCGCATTTGTGTTGTCACTCTGTTTGTATTGAATCAATTAAAATTTTGATTAAGCCTGATAATGACTCTCGTACACTACATCATCCTAGTTAGAGTAATCGGGTTAGTATGATCTCACCCATAGAAACGCTAATGTAGTTTCACTGGTAATAACTGGTACCAATAACTAAACGTCCCGTTTTTGTAAGTCTTTGTGTCAGTTTTCATGTTGCTTGTTGTATGTTCTAAGTTTTTCAGTAATACAGGACGCATTTTTTTCCATAATGGAATCCTCACCTTAGAAACATTAGATTAGGTTGATTGCTACTAAGCTGACATAGTGCCAAATGAACGCCACTAGAATAGTGGCGTTCATTTGTTGAGGATTTTAAACGAGTGTTGCATTCCTATTTTTTTTTTGTAAGTATAATCATTTTGAATGATCTTTCAAGGCTATTTTTACACATAAAATTGTTATTATTCCATTCAATAGTCAACTCAAACTTTATGCGTGGAAGCTCCACTCCAACGTATTGTATATAAAACCGCAAAACTTTGACCTGAATATGCACAGTAATTACATTGATAAAACTACGCTGACCTACAGCCTAATGCCTTGAATAAATTTGTAAACACAAACAAAGTCTTGGTAGGTCAAATAGATAAAGCGGTCGAACAGTAAACAAAAGGTTGTTGGATAAATCCCACATAAAGCAGCAGAAAATTGTATTAAAGAAAAAAAAAACATTTTGCACTTTATCCACAAATCAGTATTGAAACATTTTTCTTTATGACAGTTACGCCCATAATAAGAAAACCGGTAATATGTTCTCTCTGGAGGACATTGGGATTTACGTGTACGAGCAGTATGTCAGGAAATTTGGGAACCACTCACCTGCCTGAGCTGCGTTTATGTTCAATGCGAATCGCTGATTGGAGTGTAATCACTTTTGGCACATTGAATCGTGCGACTGCGACGCTGATTCAAGAGGAGCCCAAATGCACTAAAACACAAACATTGACAATTCCTTTAAGCTCATTCAATGTTTTCCTTCACGCTCACACATAGATACTTTACCCTCAAATTAATAAAGCCCTCAATATGGATAAACCTCCATAAAACCCTGATGTAAAAAGGTTTAATTCTGTCGATTAATATATTTAACGGACTGTATGGACTGGCATTAATGTGAAAAATACAGTCCTTTTAATAAATTGTACGATTGATTCAGGATTCACAGTGAATTATTGAACAGCCCTGTATGAATTTGTGCTTCATAATAAGAGAGAAAATAATTTTCCACGATTTCGTCTGCGAGCAATTCGGTAAAATCTCGCTTCCGGTTATGTTATCTTATGTCTTTTCTAGGGTCTCAAATCGTTTCCATACCAAAGTTTATGCTAAATGTTATTGAAACTGTAACATTTTAATACACGAAATCAACGACATAACTCGCATTCACTAATAATAATTGCAAATCACCAAAACAATGAACATCGCATACTGAACTATAAAAGCACTGAACAAAACTGATGAAAAGAAAATGAGGACAAACATTACATTTCAAATTGGTGTTATCGTCTCTTTTCAAATATTATGATAAAAGATAAACGGGAAGAACCTATAGGTTTTGATTCTCTTGCGAGTTATGCGGAGGATATGTGGCATGAACAGCCGCACGAGTACATTGTGTTGACTTAGAAGTTTGAGTTTAGGTATGACCTCCATCTATAGACTAATACTAGCTTTTTCCCGCGACTACGTACGCGTCAATTTCTGTTTTTATGATATGTGTTGGATAGTCCATTTATCGAGAAAGGCTTTAGGTTATAAAACATCACGCTGCGACCAATAGGAGCCAAGCATCAGTGAAAAATATTGCAACAATAATCGCGATTATAATAACAGAAATTGGCGCGGAAGAAGTCGTAGGCAACAGCTAGTATAATTATAACAGCCATAAGTAGATATTTTTGATAAATAAAATTCATAACTCTTTAAATTGTTCTATTTAAATGTGATCAGTTTTGCGTTTAAATATATCTTTAAACAACCGTTTAGTTGGCAGAGCGGTAGACACTAGTATTTGACTTTATCAAACATAAGCATTTTTGATGTTAATACTAAACAGATGAATCAAAAATACCTTAATCTAAAAATGTTATTCTCACGTCCACGGTGAAAGACCTAACTACGTTCATGAATGCTGTTTTTTTAGTGAAATCTTCATTAGTGGCATAGTAGTTAAAATTCTTCGTAGGTACGACAGAGATACAGACAGAGACATATATATATATATATATATATATATATATATATATATATACAGCATAATATGATACTAAATTTTGGAGCTACATTAAAAAAAAAACTTTAAGTATCATGATATTGTGACTGCTCTCCAAGGATTAGTCTCGGCAGGTTCCCAAAGCTTTGTTGACAGCGAGAGATGCATAAGGAAATTGCAAACTCAGCGATAAGCACAACCCGGCAAGTAAACAATAAAGTTGCGCGAGCGATTGACCTTAGCCTCGGCCGTATAGTTAGGAAACACACTTCCCGATGTGAACGAACGCGCGTTATGTAATACCGAGTTAGCGCCGCGGTGCGACGTCTGATAAAGCACGTGTAGTCTCTTTATAGGGCAGCCACACAATAGCCCGCCATCACTACGGCGGATTAATCACCACTTTGAACTTGTAATAGCGAACATATTAGTATTACTACATTTTGCTCGCGACTTCGTCTGCATGGATTCAGTGATTTGAGTAGCTTATTTTTTATCTAAATTGCTTTTGGCTCAGTCCTCAGTATTAATCCTTTCATTAAACTTTTCATTTATTTCCTAAAAATTTTCCTTAAGTTATGATTTTGGGCATAGGAACTTACCCCCGTATTTATATACAAGTAAAAGTAATTACTTGACTGCAAGTAATTACTTGAGAGACAATTTGTATGCCTTAATCAAGAAATTACTAGAGGTTTTATTACCAAAAGTTAGCATTTTCAGCCAAATAATATGTCTATTAATGGTGACCAATTTCGTTCACTTAAGCACTAGGTATGAACACTTTAAGTTATGACTTTCTTAAGCAATAAGTAATTACTTCTTTATAAATACGGGGGTGTTATTAGTACCTATATTCTCCTTAAGAAGTAGAAGAAAACTATATCCATACCAAAAGTTGTCGAAGTTGGTTAAGAAGTTATTGATTCACTAACAAACTTCAACTTTCCTTTTCATGAATACTTTTGGGATAATAACTATCTCATGATCTTTTCCGGTACTCCTACTGTTTCTGTATCAAAATCAGTTCCTAATATTAAAGAGGTAAAAACCAGACAGACAGACACACCGTCGAATTTATATTAAGATGGACTGCCACCTGATTTGGACTGTAATAGTTCACGTTTGAAATGTCCACTACATTGTTGTTCACATTGCTTATTAGGCAGCGAACAGTAATTAATTATCTTTTCATTACTATTGAACAGCCACAGTTGTTGAACTTTGAGTGCACATTTAAAATATTTTGCTTTGTATTCTAATTTGAATCGGCACTAAAATATTTTGTACGTATTATGTACGTAATTAGCATAATGTAACCAAAAGTCCGATTGGACAGAAAGAAAATGAGGTCTGGACTCGTAAGGTCAAATAGCTTAATTGGTGTTTCCTAAATAATATTTTACCGTTTGAATAATATTTTACCGTATAACTTTAATTTACACGAAATCCCGTAATTACGCTGTCTTGTCATGTCTGTTTAAATATAGACTACGATTTCAGAAATATAATAATGTTGCTTCGATACCTTTTGAGTGACATATTGGTTTCGCATGGTTGAGGATGATACGATATTTTGTTTGTGCATCAATCGCAATGATTGATGGTAAGAACAAAATAAGTTAATAAAATATATCCAAAATCAGACTTACTACTGGGGCCGTTGTTCCCGGTCAGGATGTCAGTAAAACATCCTAATAGCCCAAATACAAATGCGAGGCCGTATTAATATTACCAGAAAAATTTTACGTAAAAAACGATTAAATGGCACGCATTTATCATACTGCGGGTTGCTTTCTACATAATGGAATAAAATCCTGTAGTCCTATTCACCTGTCCGGTTTAACACAATGACCCTTTTTCAAATATCGAGGTCAGAAGCTTTCCGCTCATTACGACGAAGACACATAACAGCATCAGCATATTTTGAGCAGAAAAGTTTATATGCCTGAATTCCGGGAACTAGTTAGTCGTAATCTGCCATCTGTCCGAATTGGCATTATTATTTCAGAGCGAATATCAAAATAAAAAAAATGGATCAAATTCGCGTTGAATTTATTAAGTTATGTTTAAGCACGTACAACATTCAACAATCGTGAATTAATGTTGTCGTTAAATGATACTGTACTTTAATCAAAATTGTAGTGAAAAATTGGAAATACAATTCTTGAATAAATTTCCTATTGTTTTTCGAATGACTTATGGTGCTTCTATAATTATGTGTTTTGACTTCGCCCAATTGCTTAACTTCACCAATGTATTCGTATTTCTGTTTCACTCTTTTGTCTCGAGGTAATGCACTCTTTAGTTAATCATTAGAGACAACTTACAGCTATCAAACTAAAAGTATCACTATAATTTCAGAGAATTTAAAAACCACCAGGATAATATTACGTAGTCTCTTAGTCAGTTTTAATTAGACACTGTACAATACTGTACATCGTCCTCACACTGGCTCTTTTGAAAAAGATTTAATTAACATAACCCAATAGGCGCTTGTTAGTTATTGGAATTTTCTACGCGTAGAATATGACAGACAATCTTACAAATCTTACCAATATTTTAAATGCAAAAGTTTGGATGGACGTTTGGTACTTAATCACACACCAATGGCTGAAAGGACCTAAATGAAGGCTGAAATAGCCCACATGTTGTTTTTCATATCGGAAAAACATATGATTCCCGTGAGCTAGTCAAGTTTCTGAAATTATAGGTAGTCGGAGTTAACAGTTAACAGTTAAAATGGACATAATTTCATGTCATCTTCAATTGCGTGCTTATTCTTTTTCTCCAACGTTAGCATTTATCGTAAGCGCGTGGAATACCTAGGTGTTCTATTTTAACAACTAAATAGTTAGGCCAATAATTTGGTTAATAGTAATTTAAAGCAGAATCAGAAACGAAAACTATACTTGTATCAAATTAATAAGGAGTCCCTAGACACATAACTTAGATAAGATTTAAATAGGTTCACATAAGTAACATCCAAATGTAATTTACTCGTACCGAAGAGGGAAGGTTTATTTATACTACCGTTACCGTTAAATGTTAAGTTGAACTAACTTTTGCTGAGTTATAGTAAACAAGGGGACGGAGATAAACAAAATGAGTAAGTTTTATACTTAAATTGTCTCTTTAGGCGAAATAGTGGGACAATCCTGAAAGTTAAGGGTTTGTTGTTCAGGTTGTCATCGTAATGTTACCTCAACTTGGCTGTAGAGTAGGTTTTGTATAGTAAGTAGGTATACATCATCAAACAACCCAAAATCATCAAACTTTAGAAGTTGTGGTGTTCTAAGCGTGTATCCACTTTGCTTATAACTTTTTAAAGATTACCCAAGCAAAATGACCATCGATTATAGATAGATAGATAGATAGAATATTCTTTATTGCACACCATTATGTTCATGATATTTGAAATTTATCTTAAATGCATCAGGTATCTAATAAGTCATACTGGCAAGTATCATTTTTAGCTCATACTTACATGTATAAGTCCACGCGAGCTAAGAGAAAAATCGTTTCTACCTTCGACCGGATTTATTTTAATCGGCATGCAGTATTGGAAAAGTGTTCTTTTATATGTATAGGTTGATCTTATTACTCACTTAAGTCACATGTTTTGGTACATTATCTGGAAGAGATCGCTTATAGCGAAAAGACCGCCTAAATTGTACAGATTAAAATGTATTACATGTTAAAAATGCATCCTGTATGGTGTGCAATAAAGAGTATTTATGTTATGTTATTATTTGATAAGTATAAAGTGAGGAAATTAGAAAATTATATTTTTTAAGATTCATAGATTTAATACAGCAGTATATTAAATCTATGGCCCCATTAATAAAGTATAAAAAATATCGATGTATTCCTAGTGACATTTATCTACTGCAGTAGTGCATCGAGGACCTTATTCAAACATTTGTTTGACGCATTTCCAATTCAATGCCGATCCACCAAAATCGGGTCCAGGAATAGAGTAAAGGGCGAGGACGGATTATTCGCGTTTTTTTTGTATGTTTTTTTAAACACACCCAGCGGGTCGTGGCAGTGGGCTTCCATCTATATAGCTAGTTACTATTTTGTTTACTGTTTTTGTTCGGATCTCTTTGATCGTGTCACACAAAGAAACACTCAATTGCATAATTCAACTCCAAAATCAACCTCAGTTGGTCTGTGACCGTGATATAATATTATAGTAACATATTATGTTGGATGCCTATGGTGTTTTCCTTTGACTAACGTAGACTATCAAAGGTAATCGATATTGAACTATCAAGTGACAACACACTGATCAAAATGCTACGAAATTCGTTTCAGTCTTTCCGACGATATTTCGGGAAATGGCAATTGAAACTTGAGAAGTTAGTTTAAGACAAATCTATGGTTTAAGATACGAGAATTCTGGAAGAACCACAGGCCTATTATATATAAATAGACACATGGTAATTTCTGAATTGCTTGCTTATGGCGTTTTCAAAGTTTATTCTTTTTCATCACAATATAAGTTACTTTGATAAATTGTTTGCACGGAGTGACCATTTTGATGGGTTTTTTTCGTTCATACTTGAAATCAATCTATTATTATATTTCTTCTTTTCATTTAAATGACTATCCTTAAAAAGTATGCTTTTGATATCTGCTAGTAATTAAGGGTAGAAATTTCCCACGAAAGTTTGTAAAAAAAAGACGAATTAAAAATTTGTCACCAAGTCAGAGTTTCCTATTTTCGCCTGTTTTAATTATTATAAAACAATTCAGTACACGGTTTTTCTATACAGGGACAATTACCTCGTTTGAAATATTCTGCTTTTGTAGTACATACCTAAGTATTGAGAACCTAAACAAATTGGGTTCATTTTAAATATTCATACATTTTTGCTTGCTTGAGTGTGCGACCACATATATACTATATAAACAAACGAGAGTGGTTGCTTTCATTCATGATATGCTAGCAAAATCACTTTGTGTTCAGATGTATCACATATAAAAAGTTGTGTTTAAAACTAGCGTTGCCCGCGGGGACATTAGATAAATACATAGAACTTCTTTTTTGTTTGGAAAAATTTCTAGATAATTAGCTTCGACAAATATTCAATGAATTGTATATATTAGCCAAATCCCAAAGTAATTTGAGTAAAATATAGCTAACACAAAAGTAATATTGTAGTTAAAGGTAACTTACAAAAATTGTACATTTTATTGCCTGTAAGTATTTTTCAGCCTTACTGTTTAAATATTTTAATTGGGCTTATAGTTGGTCCCAATTTCAAGATACTACATTTTTGTACCTATACTCGTAGAAAAATAGTACTGGCAGGTCATAAGATACAAGAAACAAATGATCAATTTTGAGTCGGTGCTAAACAAACTATTAATAACAATTGGCATGCTTTGTTGCCCCTGCCCTTGAAGTTTTTTTTTTTAATTATAATTTGACATAATAACAATATAATTTGGGTTTCCTTAGAAAGGATCCTATATGTATACATATACATAACGTAATGTACAAAGATTCAGACATACTCGTTTGTCTTTTTAGGGTTCCGTACCTAAAGGGTAAAAACGGGACCCTATTACTAAGACTACGCTGTCTGTCCGTCTGTCCGTCGCTCTGTCACCAGGCTGTATCTCAAGAGCCGCGATAGCTAGACAGCTGAAAATTTCACAAATTGTGTATTTCTGTTACCGCAATAACAACAAATACTAAAAACAAAATAAAAAAATATTTAAGGGGGGCTCCCATACAATAAAAGCATTTTTTTTTCCTATTTTTGCCTGATATCAATACATGGTAACTGGTCAATGGTACGGAACCCTTCGTGCGCGAGTCCGACTCGCACTTGGCCGGTTTTTAGGGTTCCGTAGCCGAATGAAAAAAAACGGAACCCTTATAGATTCGTCAAGTCTGTCTGTCTGTACGTCCGTATGTCACAGCTACTTTATTCTGAAAGAATTAGCATTACACAGTTGAAACTTAGTAGATAGGTGTATCCTGTTGACCGCTTTACGATTTTCATACAAAAAATAAAAAAATATGATATTTAAGGGGGGCTTCCCATACATAGAGCTAAAACAAAAAAACATTTTTAATTAACCTACGCGTATGGGGTATCTATGGATAGGTCTTTTAAAATGACATAGAGGTTTCTATAACCATTTTTTCAAAAAGTCTAACGTTTGGAAGATAAAAGCTTTCAAAGTGGTAAAATGGGTGTCCCCCCCCTCTAACTTTTAAACTAAGCAAGTGAAAATTTTGAAAAAAATAATAATGTCGATCTGAAAAAAAACTTACAACGAAATTTGGTTTGAACGAGATCAAACCGGTAGTTTTGGAGACCTAGCACATTTTCAACAACCGCAAATATAACTTTGTCTTTCATACAAACACTATAAAAAACAAAATATTATATATATATTTTTTTGCAGTCAACAAAATATTGTGGTGTTTTAGTTAAAGTTAAGAGAGAAGAGCACGGAACCCTCAGTGCGGGAGTCCGACTCGCACTAGGCCGGTTTTTTTCATTTTGCAAAGCGAAACCACGACTTCAATGCGACATGTTCTGATCAAAGGATGCTTCTCGCCTAGGTATGAGAAATGTCATCACATCACATAGCGATATAGAAACTTTGTTTATATTCACTCAAATTATTTTTATAAACATTTCACAATAGGGACTGACAAAACTTAAACTACGTGTTGTTATTTCATTTGCTAAAAGCTTCACAATGTACTCATATAGAAAGGAAAACTCATTACTTTACATGAAATTAACAGACTTTTTTTTATGAAAAATGGGCTTGCTCTTGACTACATACTTAACTCTACGGTTAAGAAGAAGCCTAAGATGGATCGAGCTTACTCAGAGGCTCTTTTTCTCTCCCAAGCGGAACACAGAAAAACTGTTTGGCGTTGGACTCCGGCAGGAGGGGTGGTAGCATCCAGGCAGCCTCTTACGAAGCCTAATACTACTACCACCGCAGAGGGATCTGTTAGCCGTCATCATTGGTCAGAAAACCAAAGATGCCGTTGCCCAGGGTGGACCACTAGGATGTAGATCCCACCACCCCATAGACCAAGATGAACATCAACAGTTTTGAGATCGCGATTTGATTGATTCATAATCATTATCAGTTTTCAGTCAGAAACCAATCAGCTTCATCAGACTTTTGGTATCGGCCTAAAACAGAATGGCATCACCTCTTCTCATTCTGCGGGTGTTGTGAGGGCCCTTCCTTGAAAAAGTATACCTACTTATTGTAAAAAATAGTTTTTACACTCCAACTTCGTTTTTAGTTCCCTCCAAACATACTCGTATTTCAAAGACTTGATTGAAAACATAATTCATGAATGAATTTTTTTTTAATGACGTGTATGAAAGTATTTATTACATGTTTCTACTTACTTACTAGAGGGATTTAGCTTATTAAGCTTTTCATAAATATATAGTTCATAGGGATTATTAGTACCTAAATGCATATAAGACATTAAACATAAGTTTTGAGACACCTTTCATTCTAGTCAAAAATGAGCTGATACGCGATGTGATATTGAACTCTGTTACTGCCGAAAAATACTTTTTTTAAATTAACGCAACACAAGCACTTTTCGGAGGAGTTCGATAATAAATAAACATAGTGAAACAAGATTTTTATATTGATACGAACGTGGGGTTCGGGATTTGGTTAAAAACACCGTCGACTGCTTAGAAGAATTTATCAGGCGATCACTATCACACAAGCCAAATCACAAGAATCGTAGTCCGGTTGCTCGCTGAGGTCGTTGGTTCCAATAGACTATTAGCCAATCCGCAGAGTAGTACTTTTATCCGTTGGTATCGCTCAGGTCGTCGTTACTTCGCACTTGATCACTTTTCGCAGGTATCGCACCGAAAGCTCATAATGAACTGACTGCGGCGTCTCAAGTCCTGTTATTTATATTTCTCGACATCGACGCCGGTCGTATATACTAGAACTTTCGTTTTCCAGAAGAATAAACAAGGACGTTAAGAGGAAACACTACGGGCGAGAGAATTAAAAAATAGGTAATTGTAAAATCTATTTCTGTCGCGAAGTGCCAAACGCCTTCACCGCAGAGTGTGATAGAGACATTGCTTCTTGGACCGAAAATACCTACTAAAAGCACACCAAATCAACGTTTCGTAGTCCCCCGATTACTTTGCCAAAACCAGGACCCTAATTCGCGTGACCGAATCGTATCACAATCGTAATTGAACGACAGGTTTTTGACAGTTCTAGTATGGGCTAAATGTCAAAATCGTCCAATTCAATCACGATCGAACTGCGAAAACGAAAACTCCAGTTACGCGAATTAGGCCCCAGACCGATTTAAATACTTTTTTCTCGTATCTACTTTTTTTCTAAAATTTTGCCTGTTTTCTGGATTTTTTTGAACACAGCTTAAAATCTGGCGAATTTTTTCGATTTTTGAGGGCTCATATCTTTTTCACCACGCTTTTATTAGCTTGGGTTGTATGTATTTATGTATGTATGTAATGGAATCTTTGAGCATAGTTTTCACCTATTTCCAGAAATTTGATTAATTTGAAACTTTGCACAAGTATCAGGACCGATGACAATGCAATAATTTAATAACAGTTTCCCAATATCCTTATTAGGACCGCCAGGATTAATCTTACTCTTTCGCTCGGGCACTCGGCATTTAACACAACGGAGGCAGATACTTTTTAAGGCATTTCAATACTATCACATGTCCGCAAATAATTCATTGAAATATCGAACTAAAAAATGAAAAATAAAATATAGTTTAAAAAAACTAAAAAATCACGCTTTTATAGCGAATCGAACTAAAAAGTAGAAAATAATTTTTAATTAGAAATATTTTCTATTTCAATATATTTCAGAAGATCGAACAATCAATCATAACTAATTACTTCAAAATAAAATTATTATGAAATTTTAATTATTAGGAGAATAATTCAATTCAGAGTAAAAAGCGTGGGGTGCTTGATATATAAAATGTAACAATTATTCTACTTGCAACTAACAATCTATGTGCTGTTATGAAAACATAGTAAAAAGTTAAGTTTTTACTCTGAATTGAATTATTCTCCTAATAATTTTTATGATTTTATTTTGAAGTAATTAATTATGATTGATTGTTCGATCTTCTACTACTGAAATATAAACTCTTTGTAATTAAAAATTATTTTCTACTTTTTAGTTAGATTCGCTATAAAAGCGTGGTTTTTTAGTTTTTTTAAACTATTTTATTATTATTAATTAATTTATGAAAAAACAGAAAACATAGAAACATGCTAATGTGTGGCCATAGATTTTTGTAATAAAAATTATTGCTCTACTGGCTTTATCCATGGAGAAAACAGGGGACTACGGTTGTATGGAAAAACGGCCCTTGTATTTCCTCTTAAACGTAAAAAACACTAGTGAGTTATGCCATTTTGCGCCTTAATCTGTGTTTTAAAGTTCAATGTCGCTTGCACTAAGATCTTGTTATTACTTTGTGGTCGAACCAAAATATTTATGTACCTACATTCCTCTAGCGATATCTCGAACCTTCTAGGATGTCCGCGACAATATATTACATACATACATACATATTATCACGCCTCCTTCCCAACGGGGTAGGCAGAGACCAAGGTCTTCCACTTACTACGATCCTGGCATACATCTTTCGCTTCTTCCACATTCATCAATCTTTTCATGCATGCTCGTCGGTTCAGAGTACTCTTGACCTGACCTTTCTTCAGAACATCCCCGATTTGATCGTGATAGGTTCGTCTAGGCCTTCCTCTTCCAACGTTCCCTTTCACACTCGTCTTGTAGATCTGTCTAGTCATTCTTCTCTCATTCATCCTCTCTACATGCCCAAACCATCTAAGCATCCCTTACTCAATCGTTGTGACAATATCTTCTTTCACACCACAACGTTCTCTTATCACACTATTTCTTATCCAGTCACAGATTTATTAAAAAAGCTATTCTATTCCTTAATTGAGTCTTACTTAATAGCATAACTGAAATTTGAATAACTTGTTTCTTAGTTTGCATTGTTATAGATTAATCAATGTTCATCCCTTTTGCACATCTTTGATCAGTTAATTTCCGCGACAATAATTCCCATTTGGCAGCCTAATCGACCTCTGAATGTCCGAACTTTACGATAACCGTCTAGTCCCTTCACTGCCACAGAATAGATATTATGATTTCGTCCCTTTCCTTAACATGTCACGGATGTGACTTTCGCCCAAATTTGTCACAATCTGTGTATATAAATTCGGTTAAAAAAACCATAAACAACAATGTATATTGTATAAACCCGATGTATATTTTGTAAACCCAGAATCAATTTACTAATACTCCTTAAATAAAGAAAAAAAAATACTAATAATATAAATAAAAAATAATATGAATGATAAACAAGCTTCCTCTGTATAATTAAATAGTTCGTTATTTCAATAAAGCGGTTATCTAATAAATGGCTACCATAATCGAACCAAGGATAAATGTAACCTACTCCTTGTTAAAGTTCTGACAATTCAGTTGACAAATTGAATAATAAGTAATAGCATATGAGTGCTGGTCATGGCCCGCCATGTTAATGCATATTCGATTGATTTAGCACGATACGGGAAGTCGTTAAAAGTTTAGAAGCGGCGTGAAGCCCACTCTTTGTTTTAGCTTCACGTCCAACGAATGTTGTTTAACTTTTAAGAAGTAATCTAACTTATTTATTCAAGAATCAGGAGCCGAGTGTTTTTTTGAGGGACTTAGTTCAATTTCCTTTAAATATCGTTGCAGTCATTTATCACCTGTAAAAGGTAGCACAGACATTTTATTGTATCTAAAAATTGGACACTTATTCATAATGTACACTTATTATATATTATTTAGTGAATTACAGATATATACAATAGTTGACACACTGCCCAGTTGACTTATTATTTCTATTATATGTGAAGGACAGTATTACAATCTTAGATTTTGATCTAAGAATTAAGGTAGATCATCAAAATGTATTCTGTGGGTTCATTGTCAAAGATAAAAAAATCGTAAATTAGTTTTATCTATACAGTATCAACGCTCCAGGAAATTTTATAACGTTCAATGAGAAAAAATCTTGATTAAAAGATGACAGCAGGTGCCTTCGTGCCTGCTCTTAAAAGTTCAGTGGCCTTACCGTCGGAAGGTCATGTCTCTCCTGTCATTAAGAAAGGGTAGCGCTGATGTAGTTACTCTTATTTTAAGTATAGAGCTAGCCAAATCTCATTGATCTGATTACGTAAGTAAGATTGTAAGCATATCTGAAAAATTAAAATGTTTGTGCATTAAATTTGTGTGGCTGAAAAAATCTTCAGATTAAGTGCGCACTTATTAATCGAGGAAAGCTTTCATAGCACAGAAACAAATGCATCAGCTCAATCTGTGGGATCCCGCCAGATGTATCGTTTAAACCTATTTAAAGTAAATCTAGTTCCGCTATTATGTACAAATAATCAAGAATTTATTAAATGGGCTAGTTGCTGCAAACTATTTTTAAGATAACAGGTGGCATTATAAAAAATAAAGATCATAATATTGAAATTTAGCATTAGTTGCGCTGCCCGGTAATGATTTTGATAGTCGTAACGACATTCGTAACGAATTCATTTAGAATTAAACAATAAAATGTTAAAAAATAGGTCCTTAGTGATAGTTAAGTATCAAAGGTTTCCTAAAATAAGTTGATTTGACATAAGTTAATATTAAAACCTGTTACATTTGTAAACAACATAAAATTATGTGAACATCTAAGACATTTTAATACTGTGTAAAATTGAAGAAAATAAATATTGAAACTTAAACGAATATTCAATAATTATTGACACTTGATTTTATGTGACCTTAGGTTTCATTACACCATTAAAGTCTCATTTCCAAGGATATTAAAATCAGTTTATCCTTCGAATAACTATGGAGATGTGGGGACATAATAAGTGCTCTGTGTCGGTAACAAAATAACAGGCTAGGAGTATGGTGAAAGTGAGTACTTAGCGTAATTCTCCTCAAGAACCGTGCATGAGTGCCGGTGGCCAATCCAGTGGTGCAATATCACTCACGAGCTGCATAATGTCTATGCATAGCCACAGAATAGAGAATAGTGCTGGCATAGCTACATATAATGTAAGTTAACTGCTAATTACACCGTACAAAGGCCTACTTCTTAGAGCACAAGAAAAGAACTAATTGGACCAAAACACATAAAGCAATGGTATTGCGTAAAAGCGCATCCGTTTAGCGAAATAGCGGTCTTCTTTGTAAGTCACTTTACTGCCTCATTAAACAAACATAAAACGGAACAGTACGTCACACAACTTCCGTGTTTCCTTGCTAGATCATAATTTTAATAATCTTGTGTATAACTTGCTTTGTTTGTTCGTTTTTACATTGTTTTAATTTAAAAAAAGAATATTTACGACATATTTGCGGAGAGTCCTTTAGATGACTCAATCATATAATGCAAGATCTTTAAGTCGTGAAAGTACAACATATTTTTTTTTATTTTTATTTGTTAAATTTTGTTTTCATGTTTTGAGTGACATCATATTATTATGCATTTTAAGTAAAATGAATGGCGACTCACACCACTCGGCAGAGACAGAGCAAGAAAAATATGGACCGATGATTTACTCGTATTCTATCACAAATGTCTACTTGTAGAGGTTTTGAAGTTTAATAATTTTTATTCAGCAGTGGGATTGTGTATTAGAGATGCACTTTTGTATTTACCTATTTTTAAAAGATAACAATTGTTATCTGCTTTTTTTACAAATCATCGCTAGTTTTTAACCGAGTTCCAAAATAAAAGAAGGAGGTTCTCAATTCGACTGTTTTATTTTTATGTTTGTTACCTCAGAACTTTCGCCTGGTTGAACGGATTTTGTAAATTCTTTATTTGTTTGAAAGCTCGTGCTTCCCATATGGTCCCATTTTAACGAAGTCATGATCTGATGGTGGAATCCTAGGAAATAGAGGGAATCCCTCAAATTTTATAGGCACGTATTACATTTTTGCATTTCTATCTTGAGGTTTTTTAGTATTTGCGTTACTACTCATCATTCCATATTGATGAGCTGATGATGGAAGGTACAACTCCTTAACGGTTAGGAGTAGGAGGATTATTCTTTTAATATCATAGGCGCGTATAGTCAGATAGTTGTCTTCTTTCAGGTTATTCACGTGAGCTGATGATGGAAGGTCAAACTCCTAAGCAGTTAGGAGTTGGAGGATGATTGTTAAGATTCTATAGCGATGAGGGGTTAAGCTTCACAAATATTTCATACATTTTCATCTAGATGTCGTCATCACTATTTTTATGTAGGTAACGTTACCGGTCAACAGAGGATTAATAACTGTGTATTAAAATAAATAGTAAAATAAATTATATAAAAAAATACCGAATCCAAAAAAACTCACTAAAAGTACAAAATAACACAAGAAAAACGTTTTATTTTAATGCTTATTTACCTACTTACAATATTATTTTAACTACTAAACAACTAAACAGATTGAAGTCGGTGCCGAGCCCAAACAATACAAAAATAATTCTACAAATGAAAAAAATCAGATATGGAATTTAAAAAATGCCTATGTTGGAGAGCGGCAATCAACTCAGTAGATGATTATACACCTATTCTATTTGGCTCGGAATCGACTTCGAACTGTTTACTTGTTAGTAGTTAAAATAATATTGTAAGTAGGTAGATAAGTGTTAAAATAAAATGTTTTTCTTTTGTTATTTTGTACTTTTTAGTGAGTTTTTTTGAAGTCGGTTAATTTTTTTTTTAATAGTTATTAAATGTATTCTAGTTCATTGCAGCATGTTAAACGTGCGTCAAATAAAGTCTCGTCAACTGTGTTCACAAATGATTCGTATCCAAACTCAATTAGTATTTCATTTTAAGCATCTCACCTTCAACCGTATTCGTATCACAAAGCCCGTCCCCTTTTTCATTGTTCTGATAATACAATTTTCTCGTCATATCGTTTTACAGGAATTTAGCCTTCATTTGTTTTCGAATCATCCATAGGTATAACGATTTCAAGGTTCTTTCCCCCTTACTTGGGTATACATTTATTTAATAATTTTATGTTCGAACAAAAATGTGAATAATTGCGAAAGCACTCAGATTTGTTTCTTTTAATTGCTTAATTAATAAGTAATTACTTACTTAATGTTTTTGTTTCAAAATTTGAAAGTTAACTCCGATTTCAACTTTGTTCTATTATTAGACATAGGTAAAAAAAATATTTGTAAAAGATGATCTCCTGGCGTTGCGCAGTTGGGTAAATAAGCTCTCTTCGGAGCCAATTTTTTCTCGTAAACAACCCGTGTTCTTGAAGCAAATGTCAATATGGATTTAATTTGAAAATGGTATACTTACGCTGTAATCTAACAACCGAAGAGCAAAAAGCCAGTTACCAAGTATAGAAAAAAAAAAAAAAAACTCAAGATAAAAAAAGGGCTGACAGTTATAATAATGAACTTTGCAACGATGCATTCAACCGTCGAATAAGGAATAATTAAGAGACCTAATATGAGACGGTGCTTTACGAACAGTCATCAATGTGGTCAATACTTCCCTCATTGTCCAAACCGGCCAAGTGCCAGCCGGATCTCGAAGGTTCCGTACCATAATTAAATGTTTTTATTTATTTGAATTGTATATTTCAAGCGTCTACCTGTTGCTGTCAACAATGGCCAACAACACAATTATTATATGGAAGCCCTTTTATAATATTATATTTATTTATTTTATTCTGTTTTTAGTAGGTATCATAGCTGCAGCAACAGCAATGCATCATTTGCGAAAAATTCAACTGTCCAGCTATCACAGTTCACAAATAGCTTAGTGACAGACAGAGAGATGAGCAAAAGAGTCTTAGTAATGGGTGCCGTTTTTACCCTTGGGGTACGGAACCTTAAAAATTCAACCTTAATGTAAGTAGATAAGGTTGATGCAGACAGATAAAACAATTCGTCTGGCGCGCCGTTGTCTATTTTGGAGGCTGGCACTACCTATGACTAAAATAGTCAAGTTGAAGGTCAACCGGCCGGCGCCGTAGCAATAAACTCGGTTATGCATAAGTACAGACCACAACACGTCAGACCAAACACTCGAGGCATCTTATCTCTTTGAAATAGGTGTTATATTGCAACAACAGTTTATAGCACATGCAGGCCACTGTACATCGACCCGGTTGGCTTACTTATGTATGACATAACTTGAATACTTACCCCAAGAATGCTTACAATATCTTTTTGGTTTATTAACTACTACTACTTATTACTCGTTCTAGTGGCCAAGTTTGCGCGGTTCAAACAAAACCTTTAATTTAATTTTATAAACTGCTTTCTTACTCAGCTTGTTCGAAAGAAAGTTGATCATAATAGTTAATTGAGAGCCATTTTCGTAGCATTAATTTGGAATTTCTGGTCCTGCGTAGAAATTATTCTTGCATTTAGAAAAAAATATGACTGCGTGGATGTCAAGCATCAATTCCTGCCGGTATGTATTGAAGTTGAAAATAATTTAATGTTGTAACGATGCAATACCACTATGATGACGCAACTACAACATCACACCATTCATTGCATCCGAGCGCCTACGAGTTCCTACGGAAACAACCGAATACCCCGCGCATCACCCCGCACGGGCTTATAAGCAGCATCGCCGCCGGCCTGCAGTCAGTAGATCCAATCCATTGCCCTCTATATGAAAGAAGCCTCTCAACGCTTTTTCGATAAGGCAGTGAATCACCCCAATCCGCTCATAGCGGTAGCCGCCACGTACACCCCCCAGAGGGATGTCGCCTTCCGACGCCGTCGGCCCAGGCACGTGCTGAACGACCCCGACGATCCGATCACTGCGTATGTCACAACAGCCAACACCGCCTTAAGCACTTCAATTACTGCACAACACAGTAGTTCTCCACACCGCACCCGTCGGAGGCGGGTGCGTGGTCCCGCCTTTCATTTCGGCCGACACAATCATGTGCCTGGCCGCTTCTCACCTGCCCCCCCCTCGGAGTCGACCCAAGCCGAGGTCCGAGCCTACAGAGGCGCCCTTGAGGTCGCTGTCCGATCCCCCCTCCCAGATCGGGCCCGCCAGAATGGAGCCCGACCGTGATCCGGCTTGCCACGGCATCTCCGGTCCGGCGGCGCCACCACTGGTGGGTTCGCGATTTGGTAGGGTGCCCTTAGCACCCCACACTGGCCCGATCACGCCCGCTAGTATGGGCCCCGGTGCGAGCGAGCCTGAGGCTTCGCTTGGCGAAGCCTCACCCTCGGCCGCACCGGAGTACCGCTAGCGTGGCGGACCTAGGCTGAGCGCCTTCAGCGCTCGCCACACCCTGCCCGGTTTAACTGATTAAAGCCTCCCATATGGGGTTTCAGTGATAGGTCCGTCCACAAAAAAAAAAAAAACCTGCAGTCAGTCGTTCGCTAGACGGCTCCGAGTACGATTGCTCCCATAGTCTGCTCAGAGTCCAGTGCTTGGCTTGGTCGATGCCCCGCGTCATCAAGTTAAAGCTAGCTAGGAGGATATAGGGTTGCGATGCTCCGCGTCCTTCCCACGATCCTATGTTAGGATACCATATGAAATACATGTATGTCACATAGATACGTTTGTTATAATTTACATCTTGGACTTTGCTGTATAAAGATATCAATAAACGAACTACTACTAAACATCGTGGGTATTATTTCATATGCAAACCTTACAATGTTTTTTTTATTTTTTTATTTAAGACTGAAATGATGTGTTCCTTTGTTCTTTTAGTTACAAATTTATTATAAAATAAAAACAAAACTGCTAATATGAGTAAGTAACTAACAATGTGTGAAAAAGTACCTTAAATTTCATGTTTCCTAAATTAAATGGTCAAATGAAACATTTCGAAGTTAGATTAATATTGTTTAACAGGCGGTCGAAAAGAGCTTTCTGTTTATTATCCAACGGTGACTTAAGTAACCAATTACAGTCTTTTATGTGGTCGCACTACGCTCGTTAAAAGTTTGGCTACAATAACGAGATTTCTTATTCTCGCAGCCTAAACAATATTCTGATAAACCGTTGCTGGTTACACTTTTTGTTGTTGTTTTTTCTCTCCAGATTGGTTAATTTTAAATATGGCAATTTGTAAATTCGCCAACAGGGGGCTAACCATCAGCTTATAGCAAGCCACTCAATTTCCAGGCAGCTCAAAAGTAGGTCTGCTTTTGCGCTGCTAAAAATCATTCCATAATCGCTGAAAAGCTGAACGACTTTAGCATCGCTAAACCAAAAGGTGAACAGCTGAGCTTGTCTATGGTCTGTTTGTCTGCAGATTGCTTCGAGCATACGGGACGGAAGGCCGCGTTGCTTGAAGGCAGATTGCATGAACGAGATAGAGCTATACTGGTTCAGATAATTTTATTTGAGCACGTTCAAATACCAAATACATGGTTTATTCTAAATTACCGGTTTTTGAAAAACTTTCTACTTAGTGGATTTTAAATAGTAAAAGTCGATCTAAATGTTGCTATTTTGCAGGAGATTAGTTAAAATACTAAATCGTATTGAAATGACCTTCTTGGTGATAGTACCTAATGTACAGTGTTGGGTTATTAAAATGTGTATAATCATTTTAACGTGACCATGATTGGAACGGTTCTGTCTGCATTTTTGGCGGTAACATTCAAAAATTTAAGAAATTTATAGTTTTTTTCCATTTTCCCGGAGTAGTAAAAAAACACGTGTTTTTTTTAATTCATACTTAATTACAACACTGTTTATAGCAAGTACATTTCATTCGGATGTTGGTATAGACAACGGCAGGTCAACCTACCCAAAAAGTTAAAGGTCATTGAATTGATTTTGAACTGTAAGTCCAACAAGTAGAGCTCAACATCAAATGAGATAATTTGACGTTTTGTGGTGGGTTGACGTGCTATTGTCTGTACATAATCTAAAACATTTATGAGACCACTAGTTTACAGCGTAAAGCCTTGAATAACAAAGTCAACACAAACAATATTTTGGTAGCTCAATTGGGGTTATCCACCAATTACCATTAGCTCTTATAGCAGGACCGTTATTGGACTGCATTGCTCTTTTGTACTATGACATCGTTTTTAGCAGTTAGCATTGGCCTGTGGCAGGCCAATTTACGTCGACGTTTCAAAACCGTCCACCATTTTTTTTTTCTATGAACCTTTCGTACCAGAAACTTGATTTGACAGCAGGTAAACGTCCTTTTGACCGTAGCTGATGTCATCCTAGCTATCTTGAAAAAGTTACTAGGAGACTAACTTCTTCAACATCATTTTATGTGTTTCTCAGACTTTTGACGTGATAACGTCTTTAAAATCGTTTTAGTCGGGTGACATGTTCAGAAACTTGTGTCACACCAAAACCTCACGAGCGCGATCGCAGGTATAACGAGAGAGAGAGACGGACCGATCTCCCGTCTCATCTCGAGCGCTGCCAGTCATTCCGTGAAACTTGTCACGCGGAATCCTCACGAGCGGAGGCTGGCATAGCGTTCGAGTGAGTGGACCGATCTTCCGTCTCTCTCACTCTAGCGGCATACAAACGAATGGAGATTTTCTCGTGCGGTTAAGTTTTCGTTGAATGTTTAAGATGTAATTTAAAATTTGAAAAAATTGTTATCTTCATTAATTCCGTACTTCCCAAAAACTTATATCACCAATAAGACGTTATCACGTAAACATCTCGATCGTAAACCTACTTTACAAACAACCAATTTTTTTTCAACAGTTTTGTGAAAATTTGCATGTTTCATTACATTATATAATACGGTACCATATTACAAGTGTGAATAAACCTGTAAGGTCTTTGAATTACTATTTTGTATAAAATGTTTATATCCTTATAATTACCAAAATAAAAATACAATTTTGACAAAATGATTTTGTGATGGTGTAATATACAGGGTGAAATTTTAACCACTTTCCAAAAATTTTATAGGCGTTCGGTATCGTATTTAGAGCCCATTATTGAAGTAAAAAATGTAAATCAAGCTTTCACCCGAAAATATTTTTCGCAATATAGTTTTCAATTTTTACGGTCTTAGGCCTGATAAGGTATAAAGGGAAAAGCAAAAACTTATGAATATTATCGTAATAAATGAATAAGATGCTAATCGCGTAAAAAAAGTGTTGCTAGGCAGCCGTATTAAAAATTTTAGATTTTTTGCGGACATTTTCTAGATGCTTTATCTTGACATTTTTGTACTAGGCTATACAAAAAGAAAAAATACGTCATTTGTTTTTTGCCTCGTAGATTGATATATTAAAATTTGGAAAGTGGTTAAAATTTCACCCTGTTTTTATAACTCTTCTTTCTTACTAATATTTATGAGTAATACTTTTTCAGATTTGTAACAAAAGATAGCTAGGATGACATCAGCTACGGTCAAAAGGACGTTTACCTGCTGTCAAATCAAGTTTCTGGTACGAAAGGTTCATAGAAAAAAAAAATGGTGGACGGTTTTGAAACGTCGACGTAAATTGGCCTGCCACAGGCCAATGCTAACTGCTAAAAACGATGTCATAGTACAAAAGAGCAATGCAGTCCAATAACGGTCCTGCTATAAGAGCTAATGGTAATTGGTGGATAACCCCAATTGAGCTACCAAAATATTGTTTGTGTTGACTTTGTTATTCAAGGCTTTACGCTGTAAACTAGTGGTCTCATAAATGTTTTAGATTATGTACAGACAATAGCACGTCAACCCACCACAAAACGTCAAATTATCTCATTTGATGTTGAGCTCTACTTGTTGGACTTACAGTTCAAAATCAATTCAATGACCTTTAACTTTTTGGGTAGGTTGACCTGCCGTTGTCTATACCAACATCCGAATGAAATGTACTTGCTATAAACAGTGTTGTAATTAAGTATGAATTAAAAAAAACACGTGTTTTTTTTTTAATTTGAATTAAAGCACAAAACCAATACCTATATTGCGCACAGCCTTGAATGAATTCGTAGATAGATACAATATCTTGATAGCTCAATAGTTATAGCAGTCACCTGGTAGGCGAAAGGTTGTAGGTTCTAGTCAGTTGAATTTAAAAACGGATAGAAATAGGAAAACGCGCTAAATTAACAATAACACAAACTTCCATTAGCCGTCTACGAGTGTCGGTAAATGCTTAGGAATAATTAGAATTCTTTAGCAACGTTCAGTTTAGAGTACCGTGTAATAACGACATAAAAGTTTGAGAACCGCTGCCTAAACCATTTTGTTTTACTTTTTAGTTGCACATACTTTTGTTTAACTGCTGAAGTTTATAACAGTAAATGAGAAAAGTTTTGCAATGTACGCAGAATGATTTACTTAGGAAGTATATTACACTTACTCGTAGGTACGTTCAAGAAGAAGGTGTTTGTCGAAATATTTCGTGTTCAAAATAAGTTAAACATTGTCTAGACCAAGCGACGTTCTCTAGGATCAGGATACGCCCGAGGATCTCGCGCCTATGGGTCGTAATGCCTACTAGCAGTTTCTTGCGTTCTTTACCAGATCGATAGCCATCGGATCTTTTAAGTATGTGTACCGCTAACTGCCAATTTAGCTTTACGAATCTGCAAATGTTGGTTATTTTAGTTGTTAGTCTCCCTGGTTTTATTTCTGATTTTATTGGGCAAGGCATTTAAAACACAGCTCTCTTCAATTTTGCTATCCCTTTTTATGAGATCTAAACTAAGCTGCTACGTTTTAGAAAATGATAGTCAATCTGCCTGTGCAGAGTTAATTTACAATAAATCTAACAAAACATTTTGCGTCTTCATCATTTTGCACAACGTTTTCATTTCTCCATAACGTATACATTTTTTTTTTCTGTTTTCCGTTTAAAAACATCCATTAAAAATTCTGGATTTACGATATTGATAGGGTAAGATAACCTTGACGCGTATAACAATTTAGCCATTTAAATTCATGCTCATAAAAATTACAGCAAAAAATTAGAGTAAGTTAAATTTATGCCCATAAAATCAATCAACCACAATTAGAAGATATTGCTAATCATAATTTAAGCGACAAATATTTATGTTGTACAGTTACGCATAGTCAATCGTTAAATAATAACGTAGTTTCAAATAACGTTTTTTTACTACATTGTTTTATAACTTAGATGTATAAATGAATAAACGAATCCGAAGAACAACAAAAAGAATATGAACTGTGATTATATGAAGTTTTGCTGTAATCCGATGCGCTATATGACTTTACAAGCTGCGCCTTAATTAGTGCGATAGTTAGAATAATAATATTTGGTCACTATTAAAACGATCAAAACGCTTCAAGCACGAAGCCACGAAAAGTAATTAAAGTTACATTTAAAAGCAACTGTGACTAGTGTCTAGTGTTGAAACAGACAAATGGCTCTGCCATCTAAATGCAGTCTAACTTTACCACTGTGAGATTAAGCGGTTTTCTGATAGATTCAGGCTTTAATAGTAGTTAGGAAACAAGGTGTATTTATATGATAACAGTGACAAAAAAGCAGAAAATTTTGTTTAAATTTTAACTTATTTTGTTAAAATATTAATGGATCTTCTTCAGTACAATGCATTTATAAAAACAAGTGACAACTTAATTGTCATTCTTAACAAAATAACAAAAAAAATGAGTTCCGAAAATGACGCGTATGTATATTAGGTATTATTTATGTTATGACCACGGATAACTTTTTACGAGGTTTCGATATTTTATTTTACTCTATAGGGTTTAGGTCAAAGTTGATCCCATTCAAATGAAAAAAGGAAATTAGAAAAAGAATAATATCACCAATTTTAAGTCGTTACCAAACAAAAATCACCGAGTAGTGGAATACTAGCGATACCGGTGGTATACCGATATAAAATTGCACTTAACGAAATTAAATTGCTTACTAGATTACCTAGTAATGTTTCTCTCAAGTTTATTATCAACACTTTAAAAGTTTTGTTTGTTAAACAAATTACTTACTCGTCTACTAGCAAGTTTGTGTTTTTAATAATTTTCGCTTTCGATCAAAGCAATCAGAACAAACTTAATAATTACAAAGAAGCTTTGTTTGCGTCTGCTTATCGAACTAAGTAGGTACCTAAAAAGTTTTAATCATAACATCTAAGGTTCTATTTTTATTTACACCAAATTTTATGATAGAAAACATATTGAGATGCAGCCGTATAAATGGCAAATTATTAAGAAGATTGGCTTATTGTTTTGTCTTTCTCTTGCTCAATTTCAGCAAGATTGAGAGGGATGGAAAAAATCGAATATCTTCTTGTCTTATGGGTGTCGTACAAAGTAACTAATTGAGTACTGCTATAAGAAGACATGCAGTAGTGTGTCTAGCCACAATTTTATTGGCTATATTCCAATCGCCAACCAACCCAGCAAAGAGTAGCATTAGCCTGTTCATAACTTAAATTAAAACGCCTTTTATCCTTCCATCAATGACATGCATCAATCTTAAAGAAAATAATGAATATCATTGAAGTCTGTGAGGTGTTTTGGGGTTATGTGCGAAGTTTTCTTTAATCAGTAATTCTAACCCCGGTATAACTGAGTTTCGAAGTTTTAGAATAAATGTCGAAAGGCATCCTTGTGAAGTTGTCTCATCTGAACGCCTTAACTAGGACGCCGATTGAGAAGTTACGTGAAGCTTCTTAATCGTGGTCCGGGAATATTAATTAGTTGTTTGAGGTTCGATCGGGGCGAATAGGAGCTTGCATTGGCTTTTATGCAAATCACAAATGCACAAGCTAGATAATTTTGTATGTATACAAATGGTGACTGTATCTGTGATGATTGGAAGTGTACTTTAGGCACATATTTGTAGTTTTGTTAGATTGAGGGCTAAAAATTGCTGGAAATATTTTATGATAATCTCATTTACCGAAATTATATATGTATTTTTACAGAATTTTAATCTTTGTGTCTAGTTTCATTCATCATCATCACCATTACTTATAAGTCCACAGTTGGACTTAGGCAACTCTAAAAGGACGATTTTCCATAATACCATGCTCGGCTTTCGGGTTACCGAATGCAGTTTGGCCAACGTAGAAGACAAAATGCTGCATGTCGCCGCCTGACATTAAATAGTCGCTTCTAACGACACCCACGTAAGGGGCCGTCCACAAATTCGTCTTACTTTTGGTGACATTGGGCAAAATAGTAGTGCCCAATGTCACCAAAAGTATGACCCCCCCTCCCTTAATGTGTGAGGTAATTTGTGGACGGTCCCTTATTGAAAAGTTTTTGAAACGTTAATTTGATAGCAGCCCGCAGCTGTTACATAGGACTCCCACCGCATTGAGATTACAAAGCGACATATAACTGAATTGAAGTGGTCGCTCTCGTCTGCCGTCAGTTAGCATTGATTGGCTTTCTAGTCCTGTACTTGTCGACCCTAATAGAGGCCATTAGGGGTGGTTGTATCTCATTGAAAACAACACGGTCCTTACATTTTGGACAGTTTGCCTGTTTTAAGCACACTCTTAATTTTTTTTGTATACTGATTTCACATCGTCAATTTGGAAGAACATATACCGTACAAGTACGTAGGTTTTATTGTTTTTAAATTTTCCTAAATTTTTGCCGTGAATATAAGTTATGTTTATTGATGACTAAAATTTTAAAGTACGAGTATCCCACTTTATTCAAAATATACTTTATTCAAAGAACTTACACAAAAATTACGCCTCACATAAGGACTCAAAATTTAAATTAATCTCGACTACCTAGGTAATGATTATGTAATATTTTTGTTTGTTTTAAAATTAATAACAATCAACTCAGTCAAAACAAAAATTGAGTATCAACCTCACAATATTACGTTTTGTCTGAAGTTAAAAATTATGCCAATTAAAAAGTTTCAATCACAATTTTGAAAAAAGTACTAAATTTTTAAATATTAGTAGTTAGGTACGTAAAACAACTTTGATCATTTGAATCATGATACAGTAAAGTGTAGTAAGTGGTCGGGTCGTAAGCTGTTCATACTAATATTTAAAATCTTTTTATTACAAGTCTCATAGAAATGGGAAAACCAAAAGTATAAAAAACATGTAGGTAGTATATATCAAATAACACTCAAAATGCTTAGCAGGCTTATCATCAGCTTTATGCATGTCACGATTTATTACTAAGTACCACACAGGCAACACGACCTTCTGTGACTACAGATATAAGCAGTTCAGTATTCTCCATTCGAGATTGAAATAAAGCACATATGGCAATAAAAAAGGCATTTATTCAATATACAGAAGTCATATTTCGGGAAATGCAGTAATCGGAAAAATACTACTGGTATGTCTAAGTAAACAACCGAATTAATAAGTAGTAAACGTGGGAATAATGCATGATTCGTGCAATGGGGACTACCGTTTCTTTGCTCACCAGTTGGCGCCACTGTAGACTGAGGTCCGGAGTTATAGCTGTCAAAGGCGATTGGCACCGAAACAAAGTGTTATATCTTGAATCTAATTAAGGTTATATTGTTTATAAATAACTATCTTGATATCAACAAACTAACTTCTGAAATAGTTGCTCTTGAAGCCGCCTATTTTAGCGCCTTTTTTTAATTCAGCTTTTAAAGCGTTCACATTAATCGCCAAATAATCAATATTTGCGATATTTTACGAAGGAGATCAGTTTCCAGCAGGTAAATTAAAGAAATTATAATTTATGCAACAAATTCCGCTAAAACCAGTACAAAGTGAATGATATCGGACCTCACGCGACACTAGCGCCTCTAGTGGCAAATTCACTAGCGATAGCCCCCATTGAATCAAATGTCAGAAAAAGTATACTGTGTATTTTGGCTGCAGTACCTAAGTCCCGACTTTGAACGAGTTCAAAGGAGGAGCTGGATGCGAGAAGCCGAAGTTCGACCTAAGTGATGTGCAATTGGAGAAGCATATGTCTAGCAGTGGACTGCGATAGGCTGATGATGATGACCTAAGTCTCGTGAAAAGCTAAAGTTTTAAGTGTTACAATAAAATACTATTTAGCTTTAAATAATCAATTCGGTTGCAGTCAATCCAGCTAAGTGTCAAGTTTTAAGTGTAAAAAAAATGCAAAAAGATAGTAAAAATCCATAACTCAAACCAATTCATTCATTCTTAAACAATATTTTTTGTTTCTTTTCAGATCAAATACCAGCTCATTGAAGACTTAGGGTTGCTGATACGAGAATGTGTACAAATGTTTAGGCGGGGGTACAAAGCTCGGTGCGTGCGCGCTCTGGGAGCTAGGTCCTGGAAAAGAGTTCCCATGAAGCTTTTAAAGTGGGGCAGAAAAATGCCATCGACGAAGCAGTACAATCTGGTCCCCAACGACGAGTATGATACAAGAATACCATTACACCCCGATGAGGCATTCCACTATGGGATCACTTTCCAGGCTAAGGTAAGTTCATAAACTAATTATCCTCGATTTTATAATCATCTTGAAATATCAAATACGAAAACTTCGAAATTAAAAAAGGCATCATAGAAGATCAAATAATGTCGTAATATTTAACTTTAGAAAGTTCTAATAGAATTTTTATGATAATAATTTGATCGTTTCAACCAAGTAGAAGCTAATTTATTGTAGACTATGAATTATGTAATTTATATTAAGGCTTTTCATTTTGGCAACATAAGATCACGAAAACCATAAAAAAATGCAAAAGTTTGAATAGATAGACTTTGTTAACGTCGTAATAACGTATAAACGGATAAGAATGAAATTTGACACGGAGATAAATCATGAGATAACGGCATATTTAAAGGCTATTTTGAAGAAAAAAAACCGTATCTTCTGCACGCGTATAAAGTCGCGCAAAGAGAAAGGTAACAGCCTATAATCATCCCACTTAGGAGCAAAGGCCTCCATTATTAATGAGTATCTAGTTACCACAGTAATACAGTGGTATTGATTTTGGCCTGCACCATCGCATCACACAGGCATAATCACCACGCTTGCCAAATGCGTGTTTGTGATCACAAACCCGAATAACTTCCTTGTATCCCGACCCGGGGATCGACCCCAGGACACTAATATCTTGGCCCGGTATTTAAACCACTAGATTAACGGGGCGTAAAGGTAGTAGTAGGTAGTAGGTATTCTATAATCCAAGGATGTATTTCAAAAACTGTTTGAGACTCATAAAAGACTAATAATGACTTGTCAATATTATTATAGTTTATGATCCATCTCCGTACCAAATATAAATTCCTGGATGCTATTTAAGTATATTATATAATTATTTCTCTTTGTTTAACTTTATTTCATTTGCAACATTGACCAAAGTATTCTAAAACGTTTACGAGAAGCGTTAAAACAAAGGGGTCCAAGACAAAATCGGAGTATTCCGAGCAGAGTGATTTTAAATTCAATTAGTAATGTTTTCGCTCCGTCGATTCGCAAAATTTTGTTTCACTCTTAGCAATTCTGTAACGGCGACAATAAATTCCCCAGTCGGCCCGACGCCATCGCCATTGTGACAATTGCCAAATTTGGATTAATTCTAGAATTATGATAGAAGTTTTTGCCTAACTTTCGTATTGCTAATTAACGAAATGGTCACTAGCAAAATTTTGAAAATGGGAGTTTCTATGTAACCAAACAATTTACTAAACCTGTGACACGAGTTTTTTTCACATTATTTATTGTTTGTAAGAATTTATCTAGGATATGACTTAATAGTGATATAACGATACATTTATTTTGTGATACGTGATTTAAAATTTCGTTGTATCAATAAATGACAGCTAACAACAGATCAAAAGTGGTGATTTATTGTTTCGTTATGTGATTTTGTTTAGTTTTTTTTTAATATAACCTACGGTTAAGGGTAGCTTTAACAATAACAATTTACAACCTCAAATGGCCAAATTTCTACATTTATATTATCAGGTCCATAACTTACAGAGTAAAATTTACCATTGTTATGAGTTTTTTTTTCTATTCACTTAAATCTCTTCAACGAAACCTGCATAATTAGGATCGAACTTCACTTACAGGTAAGTTCGTTTGATAAGTTAAATATTACAAAAACCATCTTATCTATCGGCATTTTCAATTTAGCTTAACTTCCGTTGTATCTTAATTTTTTTTGTCAATTTTTCTGCCAATTTGTCGCTTACCATAGTACCTAAATTTGATGCGTCTGATGAACATGTTTCCTCACCGCAAACTTGCCCACTTGAGCGGTTGGTGCGTTAGCAGGGGGTGTCCATGAGACATACATAAGAGATTTAAGCTTTTATAAATCTAAGTGTTTACGCTTCTTACAATTATGTGACCGAAACAATACTAGGAGATTGCCGCGAATGCCATATTAGGTATTTCACTAACCTATTTTACCTACCCGCAACTGCCACCAAACCGGCAAATTGACCGCGTGGTCGTCTCCAAAGCTGTAGAATGATATTTTTATGATTACCAACAATATGGATAAGTTTTTGAAACTGAAATCGATTTTTATGTCCTAGGATTTGTAGACCTACAGTCAATTCATGTAATTTTGGTAACTCGCTATTTACAGTAGCGTCGGATTGTACCGGCTAATTGAATCTAGGGCAGAACGAAGTTTACTATCATCATCATCATCATCAGCCTACGGTAGTCCACTGCTGGACATAGGCCTCTCCCAAGGCTAGCCACTTTTATCGATCTTGAGCTTTGAGCATCCAGTTGCTTCCAGCCACCTTGCGCAGATCGTCGCTCTATCTAGCAGGGGGGCGTCCAACACTACGTTTGCCCATGCGCGGTCTACACTGCAGAACTCGATCATCATCGTTCATCAGTTCTGCGACAAATGTGACCAGCCCACTGCCACTTCAGCTTGCTTATCCGAGTAGCTATGTCGGTAACTTTGGTTCTCCGTCGAATTACTTCATTTCGGATTCTATCCCTTAGGGATACTCCAAGCATAGCTCTCTCCATAGTTCGCTGAGCAACTTTTAGCTTGCAAACCAGTCCCACCGTTAGTGTCCACGTTTCGGCTCCGTATGTCACGACAGGTAAGACGCACTGGTCAAAAAACTTTTGTTTTTAGGCTTTGGGATATGAGCGACGAGAAAACATGACGTAGCTTCCGGAATGCCGCCCAGCCCAACTGAATCCTCCGATCGGCTTCCTTCTCGAAATTGTTTCTGCCTAATTGCAGGTTTTGTCCAAGGTGGATGTAATTGTTGACGATTTCGAGAAGTACTCCATCGACAGTTATCGGCCCGGGAATGACATGCATGTTGAACATGACTTTTGTATTGTCCATGTTCATACATAGGCCGATGCGTCGGGAGGATTCATTTAGGCTACTCAACAATACCTGGAGTTCCTGCAGCGATTTCGCAATAACAACAATGTCGTCTACAAATCGTAGGTGTGAGATGTATTGGCCGTTGACATTGATGCCTAACCCAGTCCAGTCAAGTGTCTTGAAAACGTCCTCCAGTGCGTTGGTGAACAGTTTTGGAGATATGACGTCACCCTGTCTCCCACCCCTCTGAAACTGGATTGGTTTTGTTTGACTGCCCTAGATCTGAACAGACATTGTGGCTACCTTGTACAAACATCTCAGCACTTCGATATACCGGCAGTCGACTTAAGATCGCTGAAGGGATTCCATAACAGACCAGGTTTCAATAGGGTCATATGCCTTTTCGTAGTCCACAAATGCTATGCACAGGGACTGATTATACTCCTCCGTCTTCTGTATAATCTGCCTTACTGTGTGGATATGGTCTACGGTACTGAATCCACCTCGAAACCCGGCCTGCCCTGGAGGTTGAAACTCGTCAAGTCTTCGCGCAAGCCGATTCGTTATGACCCTCGAAAACAACTTGTAGACGTGACTCAGCAACGAAATGGGTCTATAGTTTTTCAGAAGTGTTTTGTCACCCTTCTTGAAAAACAAAACCACAATGCTTCTGTGCCACGCCCCTGGGGTTCTCCCGGATGACAACACCGAGTTGAAAACACGCTGAAGCTCTATTAAGACAGGACGTCCCCCTGAGTTTAGAAGCTCAGTCGTGATTCCATCTTCACCCGGGGTTCTCCCATTTTTAAGTGGTCTAAGGGCCAGCTCGATCTCTTCCGGGCTAATTTCTGGCAGCACGTCGGTGTAGTGGCGGGTCGGTGCTGGTGCTCGTGGGTCATTGAGTGTGGGTGCAGGTTGTGGGGCGTGTATTCGTATAGTTTACCGTAGAAGTCTTCGGTCTCAGCAAGAATTTCGGACTTGGATGTGAAGGCCTAATCTTCACGTGTTTTGAGTTTTGTCAGGTGGCTCCTTCCAAGCTGCTGCGAAAATACCTTGGAGCCTCGATTACCTTCTATCGCCGCATTCGCCGCCTGAATAAGAAGCGTATTGGAGCTTCTGAGGTCTTTCTTTATCGATTTCCGCACCAGCCTGGTAAGAACCACCTGCTCTTCGGCATTTGTCGTGTCACGTCTTTGTGCCATTAAAAGTTTCGTCTCTATTGAGAAACGAGACTCCCGGCCTGTACGTTATAATAATAATAATAATTTATTCACATAAAAGACTTGTACAGCGCTTGCACTTAATTAACATAGCAGATTAAGTAGGTATCAAGTGAAATTGTAAATATATAGCACAAAAATATAAATCCCAGATTTCCAAACTAGGCTAAGCCTGTGTTTCGAAAGTCAGTGTTCGACTGTATTTGTAAAGAAGGAACAAGAGTGATAGACTTTAGTGGAGATTAAGTGAAAAGCCGAGTTAGTTACCTCTCACATAACCTGTTACCCTCTTCCCTTATGATATTAACTACGCCTGTAAGGTCCCAATTAATATCTGCCGTAGGCAAAAGGGTTTCAAAACGGTTTTTAAGCTCTAGCTGAAAGCGTTCGGAGCCAGCCATCGACTGGAACGGTGTCGGCCGGAGCGTAAACTTCATCAGATGGGATCTTTCTAGGTTATAATCGATATCCAGAGTGCCTCGTACAAGTCGGTGATCACTTCCAGTATTAAACCTATTGATCACTGAGACATCTCTGAATATATGCCTTTTATCCGACATGATGAAGTCGATCTCAATTTTTGCGACTTTGTCGGGGCTGATCCAAGTCCACTTCCTTTGGGGCTTCTTTTTAAAGAACGAGTTCATAACAAACAGCCCCTTGCTCTCCAGGAAGTTTACAAGCATCTGCCCCCTATTGATCCTGTCTCCAAAACCGTGTGGCCCTACAACCGTGTCGACGTCCGTGTGTTTACCCACCTTTGCGTTGAAGTCCCCCATAACAATATTGAGGTGTTTGTGCTTAGTGGTGTTGTGCAAGGACCTTATGGACGAAAAACCCTACTCCGCCTTGGGAGGGACTATCCCCTTCTCGATAGTAGAATAGATAGTAGGGTCATTGTGTCCTCGCCCTCTCATTGGACCTCGCTGAGCCCCACAATGTGCCATCGTATACGCTCCAATTCTACCTCGAGTTCGTGGACATATTCATCCAGCCGCAGGCTGCGCCCATTATACGTAGCCAGGTCCAGTTTTTATATGGTAGCCGTTCCTCGCCCGGGGATTCTTCGCACCCCCTACCCCATCGTTACCGTGGCCGCTACCGTGGCCAGGAATAATAGGGTGGCCGGGCACTGGGGGCCGTGGCTTTAGTGTACTGCTCATTGGGTGGAATTGCCCTTAATCGCCACGCGGGGCAAGCGGATTGGCGATCGCAGTGGGACAGAGGTTCAACACCAGGATGCTGCTGCCCATCCCGTGCCAGGTATTTTTCTCTGCCGCGATTGAATGGTTTGACCGCCATTTATCGGTTGACTGACTGCGCCGGAGTGGGCGGTGGGGTCGTCACTTCGACGCCAATACGAATACCAGATGTTTGCTAGCTGATTTTAAAATAAAATTAACAAGTCATAGATAAGACAACAAACTTATTTAAAATTCTATTCCATAAATCAGTAATATCACAACAATGCAAAATACGTGTCGTATTGTTATGCCAACGCTGCAAAAGAATAGGATCGTTATCTAGGTATTCCGATTTATGCTCATTATTATCCTGTTAAGTTTCAAAGAGATAGGATTATTTTTCGAACAAATATGATATGATTTTTATTTACGCTACCTTTTGTTGTGGAGTGGGAGTTGATGTATTGCTCGTGGGTTCAAAGAGACGAAGACTTTTATAAGACGTCGCATACGTCCCTACGTATTAGTTAGTTGGTGCGCGAAGAGGTAACCTATCCGCGCTCGATCGACCGAGCGGCTTCCTAAGCCAGGATTACGTTGACTTTCTGAGTTGTTTCCCGGCCTTTATGCCTTATTTCACCGGCATACACAAAAGGTTATCTAAACAGAATCTTGCCTCACAATTTTTGTACTAAAGTCTACGAATACCAAAAGCGTTGTCGGGAACGTTATTATAGTTTTCTATGGCGAACCGATATGACCGTATTATCTGCGGAACCTTAATAAAATAAAAATTGGCTCCGAGTTCCGACCAAAGACGTTCGCGGGTCCGTAGAGCCTCTTCATTCAAGTTGGGGTATACAATAAGGCGATCACAAAGAGCCTATTCATAGAATTCCGTCTACAACAGCAGCGGCGCAAGGATGTGTTAGTACCTACTTTCCACCGCTTCGGGTTCTTGCGCACATGAATGTTTTACAAGAAGAATCCCTCCAACTGGTGGTATACCATTTTTTAAGCAAAATTCTCCTAAACTTTTATAGATCAGGCTATGGAAAGATTACGTAATAGATAGATTTTCGGCGTTTGTTGGGTCTTGTATTGAATTTAACTTTGAATTTAAGTAATTTGTTTTAATTTTGTTTACACAAACTCGTAGGTAATTTATCAAAGAAAAGACTTTTTAAAGTATTATATCATTAATATTTTTCAAAGTACGAGGTTCTGCTAAATATTGAATTGAACTGACCCATTCGAAAATAAAACTAACATGAACAAGTTGTTGTAGGATGCTATGAGAATCTCAGCAAATCTAATCTATCAAAGGATAGGAACTTTGAAGTTTTATTCGAATATGGAAAAGTCTGTAGAAATTTATAGCTTGACACATATTGTCAAGATGATAGGAATTTCTCAATAGTCGTAGATGCTATGATGCTACCCTATTTAGAGTTTTGTGAACAAATCAATAATGTAGAATTTTCCAAGATGCTTACTTACAGATTTAATTTTAACACCCTTTGGACTGTTATGTAGCCAAAAAGTATTAACATTCTAAGTTTTTTCGTAACTTTATTTTACGCATTGGGCTTTGTGATATTCAATTTAGGGTGGTCCAACAGTTTTTTAGTCAACTGCACCTGCTCCATTCATTATGTTTGATTTGATTGATCTTTTGTAGATTCATTAACTCATTTCATTCTTCGTTGACTGTAAAAGCAAACTTTGATATCAATTTAATATGAATGCCAATATAATCCTGAAACATTACTCCAAGTTTTTCTGGCCTGTTAAAACTAACTAGGTACATTTTGTTAAATTTATTACTGATATAAACGAATTTTTTACAATCTCTCTATTTTTTGGAGCTCAGAACTTTTAGTGTAATAGGCAAACTAACCCTATGAACGGGATCCGAAAGCACTTTTCGGTATAATTTCGTTTCCATAAAACGATAAGCCAACACAGGACCTGGCGTATTAGGGAATTCTCTAAACAAGTTTTCCGAATGTTGTGGAAAGCAATTTTTGTTTCCACATTATCATAATACACCCGATGAATCTGTAAATAGGCAAGCAGTAATTGTGGTCTCAAAAGGGAATTACGAGAATTCGATGGAAGTGTAAATATGTATTTTGCGTTTTACCGCAGCATCCTATAATTATGTTAAAGGAATTTTGGATGGGTTTGTGTGCGGTCGACATCGATCGAGCTCAATGCGGACGCGTGACAGATGAGGTAATTTGTCCACACGAACGACGTTGATCACTTGCGAATCTCGATGTGTACGAAACCCACCTAACGTGTAATAAGTAAATCCAATTCACAACTATAAAAACAGTATTGGAAAACGATTGCCCTCTGATATTTCGGAATAGCCAACTTGTTTCATTTCTCTCTATAGGCGCTTTGTAACAGCCGACTTATATGAAATTCCATTGTAGTGCTATGCGGTTTTTGTATTTGATGGAACAGTGAGTTGTGAGCGGTTTGCGTATGTTTTCACAAGTTTGGGGTATCAATGAGATCACTCGAATTATTTTTCAATAAACTATAGCGGTTGCCAGTCATTTTATACACCGAGAAGAGATTTAAGAAAGGCCCCTTTTTTTAAATCTTTTACACCTGAATTTCAAACGCCCTTACTCATGATATTAGAAATAAAAACTTAAGACAACATCATAATGTTCTACTCCTAATTTTATTTTGATCCCATTAAAAAAAATAGATACTACTATATAAAAAAAAATACCAAAACTACAAAAAAACTAAAAAACAAGTCACCTCAGAGGCCTGTATAGTCTAAGATCCCACCATACAACGACCTTCACCGAGCTGTTTATTGAATGAAAAGTATTTTATATACAATTAAATATGCCAAAAAATATATTGCAAATGGGTTGCCTAAAAAATTTTAGAGGAGAATTTTTAAAATTTGACAACCGAATTTCAGGACTTTTTTTTGCATTCAACCCTATACCACCGTGTTCATAATTAAATAATATTTATTTGTATTTAACTTTATTTAATTAACCAGACCGGCGCAAGTTACTAGTATCGATTTACCTGATTATATCGGTCTACTCAAGAGTTGTGACGGGAAAAAAATAGTCAACCTAACGTTTGCATATTCTATGGGCTTCATATTTTCGATTGGTTTGAAATTTGTCTATTAACCAAACCAATAAAAAAATTAATCTATATTAAAAAAAAAATATTAATTAATCATACTCTGGGCTGAATTTTTTAGTCAACCCATTTGCAATATATTTTTTGGCATATTTAATTTAATATAAAATACTTTTCATTCACTAAACAGCTCGGTGAAGGTCGTTGTATGGTGGGATCTTAGAATAGTAGCCTTTCTTAAGAAAAGTCATAAAAAAAGAAAAAAATGTAATGCAAGCAAAGTATGACGTCTTTATTATACTTATATATTTACCAAGCCGTTAATTTTTTTTTCATATGGGCTGTGTAAATAAGTAGCTGTTTAAATCTTTGCAACTACCCTTCCTCTCATGACCCGTGTGCTCGGAGTGCATGATAACTCAATTACAGTTCGTACTAACTTTATGCTGGAAAACATTAGTTGCCATAATTACCAAGAATAAGCTTTGTATAAAGTTATAAATGGTACCTTACGCTTAATTTACTTAATATAAACAAAATAACGGTCAGATTATGTAATTGAAATTACAAATTTTGTTATTTAACGGTCCTAAATGGAATAGCATTCTCTCTCAGGATGAGACGGTGTCGTAAGAGTCTAGCTGAGCTGTGCAGCCAGAAGAAGACAGCAAAGGTTCCATATGTCTCGAGGATGTGATTAACTCTTGTTAAACTAAATAATTGTGTTACTTCCAAAAAACTTACTAAAGGAAATCAAATAGTTCAAAATAGTTCAAAAACTGTAATCAGACTACGAAAATGCCAATGATTTCAAAGTCAACCTCTGTATTTGCTATAATTATTGTTTAAACAATTTTGTACTCAGAATTTTTTATTCTTACATTTGGTATCCCACTCGTTATGATTACAAACTTTTTATTTTACCCCAGTACCCCAGTATATTGCTGTAGCATTCGCCATGTATCTTTTTTATAACAAAAAGTATGTCACCCGGACTATAATAAGGAATAATTAATTAGTACCTCAGTCACCAAAATCGCCACAGTAGTTTAACCGCAAATGTGTATCCACACCCACTTACATACATACATAGACTGCTAAAATCAAAACCCTTCCTGTTGACTTTGTCGTAGTCGGGTAGTAATTAAGTAACTAGTTCAGTGTGCAGCAAATTTGATCCAATTGGAAAGATATTTGATTACAATGACATTTAAGAGGTTATAACGTAGCAGAATATCTGGGGTACCCTTGAAGAGGAATACCCTTAGAAACCTAGGTTCTGCTAAGCTACAAAAGAAAATTTAGAAAGAGGGAAGTTAATGGGAACCTACCTCCCGATAATTTTTCCCTAAAAAAGAAATAAAACAAAATATAAGATTATATGAGTACAGTTAATATATTGAAAAAAGAAACTAAAATTAAAAGAAATAAAAATACGTAACTTAAAATTTATGTAAGGAGAGCCAAATTGGGGAGAGATGGCCCGGCGGTCTGCCTGACCAAGCCGGAGCCCAACTGCGCGGGATGGAGGTGGCCCGGCGGTCTACGTGTCCGCCAGGATCCAGCAGCACTAAGTGGAGAAGACCCGGCGGTCTACGTGACCGTACCAGGGTCCAGAAGTGTCGAATAGATTTGCGAGGAGTTCACTTTTATGGAGTTTCCCAATTCGAGAATAATAACATTTCAAGCCAAGAATAGAAGAAGTGATGGCTCCTTGACAAGTACGTCTACTTATAACCACGCTTATAACAAAACTGATGGAACCATAATTTCTTTTTAAATATTTCATAAGCATATTTACATTATTATAACTATATTTACATAAGCAGTTATAAAAATTACATAAAAAAGGTAAGTTTAATAAAATTGGCCAAAATACAGTATCCTAACCGAAATTTAGATGAATTTACATAATTAAAAAAAAAATATAACGTTTGACAAGGTGGTTGCCAGCGGTAACGATGTCTGCCAAAATAACAAGAAAATTTTAATATTAGTTGATATTAGTGTCAAATTTAGTAAAAAAATAAAATTACAAGAAATTATAAGTTATATGATGATAATAAGAGAATTTATATAATGAGATGAACCAGAAACAAAAGGTAAGGTATTTACATATGTCAAAAGGTATCTACATACCACAAGGTCAAATTCAAATTACAACTTATAAGTACCTATTATTCTGAGGCGAAATATTATTCTATACAAATATTATAAAGCTGAAGAGTTTGTTTGTTGGGTTGTTTGAACGCGTTAACCTCGGGAAGTACTGGTTCGAAGATAACATCACGCTGCAACTAATAGGAGCGAAGCATCAGTGTAAAATGTTGCAAAGATAGTCGCGATCATAATAACAGAAATTGACGCGGACGAAGTCACGGGCAACAGTTAGTTTTATATAAAATTGGGTCAACATAAAAATGTTACATAGACTCAATCAAAAGAACTTCACAATTCTTCATTTAGAACTTCTAAAGGAAAACAACCCCGTTAAATATGATTTTTGCGTAACAAGCGTTTACGCAGCGCACGTAACGGAAGCTCTTAAAAGCTTTTTTTTCTTTTTATGTCAGTTTTTCATTGATGCTTGTTATGGTTTTAGCCCTATATTATAATATATGTATAGCTCATAGCTTCATTTGATAAATTGACTATCAAACACCTGAGATCTAAATCCTGAGATCACAGCTTTCAACTAGGTAGGTTGAAAGCTCTGATCTCAGTATTTATCAAACGAACAAACACTCTTCAGCTTTATAATATTAGTATAGACTAGTTTTTGGCTGTGACTTCGTATGCGTAGGTTTCGAGATAAGGTTCAGAGAGAAAAGTATAATGCGTGCTTCAGAAATAAAAAAATAATCAACCGACAGCGCCATCTCTCGTCTCTGTCACGTAACTTCATACAAAAGGTATAAAGGGAAAATCAAACACTTCTGAATAATATCGTAATGAATGGATGAGATGTGCAACGCGTAAAAAAAGATTTTAGATTTTTGGCGGACATTTTTTAAGTGCTTTATCTTGACATTTTGTACTGGGCTATAGCAAAAGAAAAAATACGTCATTAGTTTTTTGTCTCGTAAGACTGATATATTAAAATTTTGAAGATGGTAAAAATTTCATCCTGTATACTTATACGAACAAACTTTCGCATATATACCTAATACTAGATTTACGCCCGATCTCTGCCTACGTGCTCTACACGTTATAACTCTCACTCAATGATGAGTAGATATGCTCAATTATATTTTAATTTCTAAGTTTTATTTCAACGAAAAATAACTAAGTCCGTACTAGAATAGCTGTGTAATTTGATCGCAGATAACTGTGTGAATTCGATCACTGTTTCAAGTATTTAGAAGTAATCTTCGTGCTGATTCAGATAGCAATCTTCCAACTTATTTTACTTGGCCAAGAAGAAACGATGTTGGTAGAGATCCACGAGGCTGTGGTAGTTTTTCACTTAGCCTGGTCCGAACTTTTATATTAGATGACGAGGAAAGTTCGGAGCTAGTATTACTTGCACTCTTTTTGTCTGTCGTTTTATTCTCAATCACGAAAAGAACCAAATCATTATATAAAACTTTCAATACCTGATAAAATAACAAAATTTGTTTTGAGACTGTTTTTCAAGCAAATATATCGCTGGTGAAAATAGTGATTATGCCTGTGGTAACCTAAATTCAATGGTGGAAACCTTTGCAGTTTTGTCGTTGTTGGAACAGTTGAGTCTTTGATCGAAAAGGCAAAAAAAGTTGATAATCCTATTTTCTAAGATCCTGCCTTTGGATCTAAATTACATAAGTAGGGGAGAACAAACCAGTGAAATAGAAAAGTTAGTATTATCTTGGTGTGAGTTTTAGGCGCGCAGGATGTGATTCATTGGGCAAATTAGAGTAAGCGCGGTCGCGTTCACGGTAGAATGGAACGTTAACGGTAGGGCGGGTAGCGTGGTCGCGCCGGACGTCAATATGGAGTCGTGGTCGACGAGCCGTAAACTATGCAACCCTAGAAACAGTTCGTACGTTGGGCGGTCAAAATTACAAAGCTTGTTATCTCTGCAAGGGAAAAGCATTATAAATAAACTGGTTTTTTTTATAGTTCTTTTGGTTTTAAGGACCCGTTAAGTGCGAGTTGATGTTGCCCATTGAGGTTTCCGTGCATAATTGTAGCTACAGTAAAAATTAAGCGTTCTATTTTATTTGAGTTAAAAGTTTTATTTTTAAAGATTGATAATCACAAATGTATATTTTTCAGATCTTTCCAATTCTCATAATTCTAGATCAACGGACAAATGATACAATATGTCGAAAAAACTTTTTATGGCATAAACGAGGCGGTCACATTTATTTCACGTGAAAAGTACCTAATATTTTTCACAGAAAAGACTGTAGGCCTTAGTTATACTTAGTTTTGATTTCAACTTACATCCTTTACGCTTCCGTGACATTAGTTTTTATTTCTGTGAGGTAAGGAATCCTATAACAGAAGAATTGCTTATGCCTTTAACTGCCGAAGTACTAGACACAATTAAAATTTTATTGTTTGGAGGTCACCGGTGACCCCCATGGCGCTCAATGTGTTATTATTGCTTGTATTATATAATATTATGAAAATCCAAATTTTGACTGCCAACTTTGACTTAGCACTACGGCCATAAGTATAGGACGATTGGCGCTTATTAGCAGTTAATTACAATAAATTTTATCTGCCCTCTTTAACGAAAAACAATTTGTCAATCTTTTACTCGCAATGCCACACACCGTTGAACATCATCTACACCAAATGTGTTATTACATCTGAAAAGAAAATTTGAAAAGTTTCGTTGTCACTTTATAGACAGACAGGAACCTGCGCGTCCAGATAGCGCTGAATGTATCACTGAGATCAAAAATTGTCTGGATTCCTATTTAAGGCTCTGACGGCCACCACACGTAATTTTGTAACAAGACTTCACGCATCTAATATATTAATAAAACGTACCAGGACTGGTAACAGAATGATTGCGTTAGATAAAATTGTGAGATCAGTGTGGAAGCAGCTATTTGATTAAAAAATGTATAATGCAATATTATTTTTTTGAATAAATATTCTTTAGCCACTGTATCTCCGTCCATCTTTTCATGATTTGTTTCAAAGAGTCTTAGTTAGCCTAGTACTAGCAAGCTGTATTCTACTCGTTGCATTAAATGTAACCTGAAGTGGTTAATGCGAAATGAAAATTGAAACCATTGTTTGAATGTTTTTTTTTCTATTCTTATTCATAATTTTGTGAAATCGAAAAAAGATACCTTAACTTGAAAAAAATGCCTGGCTCAAGCTGACTTTAACTGTAGGCCCCTACGGAATATCATTCCCAGGCATTATGTTTCGGTAGTTGTTCGATTAATAACGTACAAACATGTACGTCCATGCAACCTAATATTTTTTTTTTAACTAAAGAATAAAAGATCAAACAGTTTAATGGATAACAATTATTCACAATATCAATAATAAATGGTTACAAAAATATAAAAAGCCTTGTTATTAGCCGAATATTGCGGCGGGCTACGGATCCCTTATGCACGTCGACCGACAGATAGCCAGTTTTTAGGGTTCCGTATCCGAATGGCAAAAAACGGAACCCTTATAGTTTCGTCAAGTCTGTCTGTCTGTCTGACCGTCCGTATGTCACAGCCACTTTATTCTGAAAGTATTAGCATTACACAGTTAAAACTTGGTAGGTTGGTGTATCCTGTTGACAGCTTTACGATTCACATTCAATAAATAAAAAATAATGATATTTAAGGGGGGCTTAATTTTTTTTACTTGGACTTTCTATCTGTGGATAGGTCTTTTAAAATGACATGGACGTTCCTAGAATCATTTTCCAAAAGTCTAACATTTGGAATATAGACGCTTCCAAAGTGGTAAAATAGGTGTAACTTTTAAACTGAGCAAGTGAAAATTTAAAAAATACGTGATGTAGATCTTAACAAATACTTTCAACGAAAATTAGTTTGAACGAGATCAAAACGGTAGTTTTTGTAAAATAGCACATTTTTAGCAACCGCAAATATAACTTTGACCTTCATACAATTACACTATGAAAAACAAAGTTATTTTTGCAGTCAATTAAACATTGTGGTATTTTGGCTAAGTGGAAGTAAGTGGTAATTCAGTTAAAGTTGATACGGAACCCTCAGTGCGCGAGTTCGACTCGCACTTGGCCGGTTTTTTATTCACTTCATAGGTCAAAGGTGAAATCCGACGAAGACTTCAGTCCTGTGTCCACGGACGTGCTTGTGATCAGCGGAATGGTCGGCATCCTTATTTGAACTTATGAATTAACTCGATCAAACCTTCTTTGATTGTCTTGGAAACTACTCGGCCATAATCCTGCTCAAATGAAAAACTCAAACACAGAATTTACCTCTGGAAACTCTTAAGGTTGAGCTAATATAGTAGTCTGGTGACAGATCTTTCGATTTTCGATCACACATTATACAATATTGATACCAAATACACCGACAAATTATTTTGTTTAAGCTTTATTAATTTAAATTTTGATATTTTGTTTCAACACTAAACAACTTGATAAGTTATAATTTTTTTTTATATATCCTAATTTGTATTGGACGGATATTTTCAGATCTATTTCCCGCAAATTAATAAATTGTAAATCATAACACAATTAATTTTATTAAGGTTTGCATAAAATGTCTTTCCTTAAAAAAAATGCATTTAAGGAAACTTGACGTTTGACGGCATTAAGTAGTTAGGATAAAACTTTATTTACATTGTTAAAAGGACAAACGTGTAACTATAGTTCTGGGCCCAGGATACGCTAGTATAATCTGAATAGTTACGTATAGACAATGTCATGTGCGAGCATGGAGCTGATTTGAAGTGAGCTAAACCACATTTTTGATAGCTCAATGGAAAGATAATCGACCGGTGAACGATTGGTTGTAGGATCAAATCGTTTTTTTTTATTGATGAATTAGTGTTTTCATTTACATCAACAATCGATTTCCTTTAAAACACAGTTATCTGGTGATAAAATATAATATTTATTATTACAAAATATATTAAACCTAAAATAATGCCCCAAGTTCAGAAGTGCCATCATCTGAACTTCTTGGCCCCGTAACACAACTGTTCTTAAAGTTATAATTATAATCGCATAAAATTTACAAAAAAGTTACCAATTTTCGCCTACCTGTCTCCTTTACTTTTGCTATGACCTTGTTTCTTGTCTTTCATGAAACTTAGATGTAAGTAATTATATAATGTACGTTGTCGACTTTTTAGGTATTACTGAAGTATGAGAAAACAAGAATGTTAAAAGAGCTGTCACCGATCGCTACTACTTACAGCTAGATGCTCAACTTTAAGAATTATCAAAGATTTGTGTTTTATTTTAATAAAAAAATCGAAATGAAAATACTATCCTTGTATTAAAAATAGACTTTATCATCCGACTGCTCTTTCCCCTGCGCGACCGACACAAAATTATGTCCCGTTTATGTTATTTCAAAGGAGCTATAACGGCTAGTGTGCCTACATGGTGGTCTTATAAAATCTGTCTTGAGCCAGTCGATTTGTCTTAATTTAAGAATAATGTTTACGAGTCTTTACCAAATTTTTTAAGTAAATATTTTCTTTTATAATTTTAAACGTACTCAATCAGAATAAATGACATACTTATGGGATCAAATCGAAATGTATCCATATACAAAAAACAATCTCGGTGTAATCGGTGAACATACATTTAAAAAAATAAACGAATTAAATAATGAACCTACTCGTTTTTAAAGTCTGTACAATATTATATATATCGTTACTTAATTTTCTCATAATCCGTAAATGCTTATTACGAAGTCAAACTACTCTCTAATTATTCTGCATAACCTGTTGCATGTTTTCGTCTGAAATCAGCTTTTTCACTGCAAATTTTTCTCAACTTTAAAATCTAAACGAGATAAGATCTATGATGAATTTCAACAAGACCCTGAAAGTTTAAGTCAAACGTTCTTTGATAGTTGAGTAAGAACCTTTTTAAAGTTAAAAATGAAAATGCGCTGTTATTACTAGCAACGAGTACAAGCCTGTAAGAACCATGTAAGTACAAAAAATAAGGGTTTGTAGCTTGTATTTCAAATTATGAGAATCTTAGAATTTTTATCATAATTAATTATAGCCTAAGTATTTTCTTCCAATTTTAATTCTAGAAGTAAACATTATTACTTCTAGAACCATATCTTTTAGGTAAAGATACCTTATGACAGGATCTGGTGAGTCGTAAACCAGACAAATTGGTCGGAACATCACATCAATCACTGTTCTTCGATAAAAAATCAATCTGGACTTCTCGACTCATGCAGCCTGTCCAGGTTGGGTCCGATCGAAATTTATTATAACCCCTATTATCCCGGCCTACTCAGACCTTATTGAAACATTACCACTATTTACGAGTCCAAAGGCATTTTACGAATTAACGTTCAGCGACCCGAAAAGCTTTATCGTTGATGTCTTAGCAATACTTCCATCTTCATGACCAATATTCAAAGAAACGACGCTTCCAGAGACACTTACTTCTTTGATGACAATGTAATTAAAATGTTATTACATTGCACATAAGATATAAAATTATTTTTGTCACGTTACTAAGTACTCAAGATATGACATTTCGTTGTGACGATTTGCATCGGCTTAATTGCCTTTAAGGATGTGTGATCATAAAGGCCAAGGACTTCGATCCAATACTGTGATTAAATAATATTAAATTATTCTAAGTATTGATTATCGAAGTCCTTTAAAACAGACTAATCGATTAAATATACACAAAAAATTTATGAAAACAGTCTGAGTGTAGGGTGGTCGCCTATTTTTAATTGCAAAAAATAGTTCGCTTTTAAATTTCAAATTTTTTTTAAGTCCGTTAAGTTAGTTTTTAAAATCAACACAGAAATACTCTGTCAGATTAATGATTTATACACTGGCGTTTTCTGTATGTATGAAATCATAGTGTTATGGCTTGGGAAAAGCTTTTATTAATAAATTTGGGGCTATATTGCAACTCCTGGATTGTGACGAAATTTTGTAACAGAACCCGGTATTTACCCGGAATTTACTATAAGAAATAGCAGCAATCGAAATCTTAACTATGGTCTTTTCAATAAAATCTTACATCAGTAATTCCTAAGATACCTTTCACAGGGTAATATGGCTCTAGTTTATCAATAAGTGGCTCTGGTTCCGTGGGTTCATATAATTCGAGGCCTAGTTCAGATTTAAGTTTACCTCAATCTCGATACAGTGTAGATTTAAACTAGAGGTATTACAAATAGTTACATTAAATTGAGATTTTCTATACACTCATTTCTGTTACTGACAGCGGACTATGCATCAAATCTAACTAAGTATACTGAAAGAAAACGCTTCCAGGGATAATAAGACCACCTGAATTGTACGGCTCTAAATGTAACTCCTATGTTTTATTAGGGTTCCGTACCCAAAGAGAGACTTTACTGTCTGTCCGTCTGCCTGTCACCAGGCTGCCTCTCAAGTGTCGCGATAGCTAGACAGTTGAAAATTTCACAAATTATGTGTTATATCTGTTGCCGCAATAACAACAAATACAAAAAAAAATTATGTATTTAAGGTCTCATACAACAAACCCGTTTTTTGGTCTTTTTGGTACGGAACCCTTCGTGCGCGAATCCGACTCGCACTTAACCGATTTTTAATTTGTCTGCTGTGCAACAAAGAGTATCTATGCATATATTTTTATTTTTACCTTTTTGTAGCAATCATTTTGAATATTTTTCACATGGTCTGGTTTTTCTTCTTTATTTTTAAAGTTTTATTTTCTCTACGTTCCTTTCACCTGTAACATTTATTTTCATTATTACATCGCTATAGTTTGGGCGTCTTCTTCATAACAATATAGGGTCTTCTTCATAACAATGTCTGACGTCTGTCAAGAATATGAACGAAATTATATTTCTTCTCTGATAAAGCTGGAAAGATAGTAAAATGCTATCTATAAAATTTTCTAAAGACTACGCATGAATAGACAATGAAAAATGTAACTTCAACTAAGTACATAAATGCAATGCCTTTATCTCTCCCTAGCAAGTAATTCAGTGTAATATTGAGCGTTGAGTAATTTTAGTGTTGCAACTGCAGAAATGTGCTGATTCATTCTTAGATTTACAAAAGGCAAATACCATGCCTAGTTCTAAAACCTAAGACTTCACGTTATTACTCAATCCCATTGTACGTCTGTTTCCGTTTTTGTATGTTTGAAATAATTATAGACAGCTATGTCATATAATGTGCATAACACCTGTATATGTGACACATCATTAGTCGATACCAATCCTTTGGCGACATCCGTGAACTGACACAACCCAATTTAGGAAATGCTACATTCTTTTGATATATTCCCTTATTTGCGTATTGCGTATCAACACACAATCAAGTACCAAATTCCATCTTAAATAGGTACATCATGGTGACAAAGAAAAGAACTATTTGATACTTGTTGTAACTATTTGAATCATTTTGTCTCAACGTATGAGACTAGGTTATAATAATGATATGGGATCAAGATAAGTCAATTTTTTTATTAAGAGACGCTATGAAATCCTGAAATTTTATTTGGAATTTTAACACCATTGTCAGAGAGCTAGAGCATAATGATATTATAATGAAAAAAATGATTAAATATAAAGCTGAATAACTCATATGAAAGGGAAACTTTAAAGCAAATCATATCGTGTTACGTTAATCTGCTAAGGGAACTAATGGCTCACTGGAAGCTTTATTAGGTCAGTCTCACAAGAACCTCTTTGGCTCGGCATTCGTTAGTAAAGCTTAAAGCTATGCGACCTGTCCGTTCGACACAGTTCATCTTGCTAAACCTGGCTTAGAAGATAAAGTAAAATTGGCTGATTATGCAATATCATCCATGATGTCGCTTGATACCTTCTGCCTTTCGTCAACATGATTTCAATGCCGGATTACGTGTGGCCGAGACACGACTGGCATAATATAATCGCACTTCGTTTGTAGGTGTAGGAAAACACTATAGTGCGGTCATATAGAAAAATCGCTTTTTGAGTAGGTATCTAGTTTGGTATTAAAATATTAGGTGTTAAAATATGAAATTGCCGTTTTGTATGGACGAAATCGAGAAAAGTAATTTTTCCACACTAACAATTTTTTATTTTTTTAAAAAACGCCTGAACCGTTTTCGATGCAATTAAAGGTGAAAGTTAGATGGTTATAAAGCTACGTATTATAGTATTTAAATTTCTGAAAATCAAAGTATATAATACAAATATACTTAATTGAAGCAAGAAGGCCAGCTGACGACACATTGTAAGGGGTGTTTTCAACGACTTCCTTTAAAGTAATAGGCACTAGTATTGCATTTTTTTTAGTCAAAAGTTACTTTATTTAGTTTTGATACAATACAAAAAGAATTACGCAATAATATGACTATACTTAAGAGCTATAAACAAAATAAAAAGTGGGAAAATAATCGGCAATTTCATATTTTAACCCCTATTATTAATGCCAGCATAGCACGATTCCCTGCCTACCTACCAATATATTATATAGGTATAGTTTTACAAACATAGCCGTTATTGCAGCAAATATATTCTTTCATCTTTATCGTGTGATTCTTCATGGATGTCATGATTCATCACTTCTGTCATCCTATCCTACCTGTATTAGGCCGTTTCTGTACACGGCCTCTATAAAACATGTGTTTTGTCATAATCGCCACGCTTGGCAGACGCGTCGGCCATCGCAGTTTGGCAAATAGTGGACAAATGTGCTGCTTCCCGTCTTTTACTGGCAACACCTATAAGCTTCTTACGACACCCATAGGAAGAAAACAGGTGGTGGTATACATCTGATATGCCGACATCACACGACCACATCTATTCTATAGTATACCTTTTCTTAATGTGATCATTTATTTCACTTGTAAAATGCTGTACTTCACTATCTGCTCATTTAGCAACTAAAACCACATAGCCATATTAGTCAAACTATCGATTTTTTAAGTTTATATTTATGGGTCGCTGTTCGAATCTTGCTTTGGCTATGAAAGTTTCTGCATACTATCAGCAAAAGATTTTTCAAGTGTAAAATTATCATAAAATTTATCAAAAGTATAACTATATGACGGTTAAATTGTTTTGTGATTTGTACCATGTACCTTTTTATAGTTTCTGATATAGTACGCGCCATATGACGAAAAAACAACAACTAACTCTTGTAATCACAATATATATTTTTTGTTTGAAAGATTTTAACTTCTATTGAACAATTCAATCTATAAAAACTGATACGATGGATGAGTCGTGTGATAGATGATCTGGCTGAGAGGAAATGGATATCGATAACGATTGTCCAGGTTGCATTAATTATAACTCTGCGCCATATGACCTTAATAGTCTAAATAAAAAAAATATAAGTGAAATATGGGAACGTAAATAATAAAACCTAACCAGCTACCCCTCTTGTGTACTGTTTCAAGTCCTAGACATTGTTATTAATCGGCTTGAAGCGCAAACAATCGATAGCTGTGGGGTTATTTGTTTCCCGTCACTATAATAGCTGTTCGGTAGGAAGGACATTGGAATGCCTCGATCGCGTCGTATTTAAATGCCGAGGCGTTGTTGCGAGCGTGCGGCATGGCAATATCTCCTTGCTACACTCACAAAAAGTCTATTTCCGATTTTGAAGAAGCACGTCCTGTCGTCGCGTCTGATTTTGTCGAGAACAAAGCTGAAGACAGAATAAATACCTACCGGTATAGTCGGTAAGCTTTTGGTTCGTGTCTTGGTCAATTAAGATAGCGGACTTAATTGTCTGGTCTGTGTAGTCGATCGGAGGCTGTTAATGTTACTTTTGTCTAGTGTAAGATAAAATCATTGTCCTGTATTAAGTAATTAACTACCAAATTGTTCAGTCAAATGTCATTTACAGTAGTTTTTACCGCCATAGATTTTACTTATATGAATTCCTTGTTTTTCTCAGTTGATAAAGGTCGATCTTAAGCTTAAAAGAACAATGTATTATTACAATTATTATTTATAATAAAACCCAAAGTTTCAAACTAACAAAAAGAGTAGATAAGATACTATACAGGGTGAAATTTTAACCACATTCCAAAATTTTTATAGGCGTTTGGTATCGTATTTAGAGCCCATTTATGAAGTAAAAAATGTAAATCAAGCTTTCACCCGAAAATATTTTTCGCAATATAGGTAGTTTTCAATTTTTACGGTCCTAGGCCTGATAAGGTATAAAGGGAAAATCAAAACCGTATGAATAGTATCGTAATGAATGAATGAGATGTGAATCGCGTAAAAAAAGTGTTGCTAGGCGGCCGTATCAAAAATTTTGGATTTTTTGCGGAAATTTTCTAAGTGCTTTATCTTGACATTTTTGTACCTACTGGGCTATACCAAAAGAAAAAATACATCATTTGTTTTTTGTCTCGTAGATTGATATATTAAAATTGGGAAGGTTAAAATTTTAATCCTTTATGTATACAACAAATTTTTTTATCGGAGCATGATGAATGTCGGCGTATTTTTTTTTGTTGAAAGTTAGTGACCTTTTTCACAATATAAGTAGGAAAGTATTTTTTTATGAATAAAGTTTTCAACCTAATTTTTATATCGTTCAGGTGTTGAGATCATTGAGCTGTATTCTTTATAGGATAGAGTTGTTATAAATAAAAAATATATGTAGAACCTACTCTTTTTTGTCCATTGTTAAAGGTTCAGAAAAAGAAAATAGGTACCTGATAATTTTTTTCTAATCATGCAATTGTTTTTAGTTATTATTTGCTCAACAACCGATTCGATAAAATGAAATGAAAACTACGAAGTTGTGAACTAAAACCTTTTGCGCTATTTGTAATATATTTTGTAGAAATTCTTTAGCCACCTCTTTTATATGCTTTTCTTATGTGAAAAATAGTTTTTCCATCAGTTTGCCATAATCTTAGCGTCTTGTCTTTAGGAAACATATTAGCAGAAGAATCGGAGCCATTGTCTTTAACATTGGTTCGAATGTCTAAAATCAAGCTATTCATTCATTCAATGATAATTTTCCACAAATTTATACGCTTTAGTTAGGTTTTGATTAGCTTGGTCATCTTTTTGAATAAAGTTGTAGTTCAACTAATTAAAAGTATTTTTTTTTTTACACTGGGCCGCACAGAGCCATCTAGTCCTAAATTAGGCTACTATTATGTACCCTGTCGTATGGGTACTAGACAACCGATAAACTTACTAATATACTTTTTTTTTGTAAATACATACTTATAATACATAGAAAACACCCAGACCAGTACAAACAGACATGTTCATGCACACAAATATTTGTACTGTGCGGGGATCGAACCCGCGACCCATGGCTCACGAGCAGCGTTTACTACCGCTGATCCAAATGGTCGTCAATTTATCTAGGCATTTTAAAAAAATATTTTATTATTAGACTAGCTTGCCCGCGACATATCACTGATGCTTCCCTCCTATTGGTCACAGCGTGATGTTATATAGCCCAGAGCCTTCCTCGATAAATGGACTAATCCAACACAAAAATAATTTTTCAATTCAAACCAGTACTTCCTGAGATTAGCGCGTTCAAACAAACAAACAGAAACCTTTCAACAAAAAATGAAAACTGATGTAACTCAAAAAAATGATAACTTGAGTTAAATGTTATAGTCATGTTTCATGCAGTAAATGGTGAAAATGTTCCTAAATACATCAATTTGTAGTTGTTTGTGAAATTATACTGTTTTTGTTTTTATTAGATTGTTGGAAAAATTATATAATTTTTAAAGACTCTAGAAGTTAAAATTTTTAGTGATTTATGTGCCCTTTTTTTGAAATACATTCTTAACTAACAAATCATCAAACGAAATAATACTCTATTACTGTAATTACAAAAACACGAAACAGGTTCTTGTGCTTGAACAAGTATGGCTAAAGAAAGTGTAACGCGCCATTTCCATTTTTAAATAAAGAACTGTCTGAAAAGTGGTATGATTACCTACACCGATTTTTTGGGTCAGTTTACCTTCGTCTGTCACCGGTTATTTGGCTTCAGTTCTTTTTAATGTAAATATTGGATAATTGTTGAAACACACGTACCCTTTACATTACATAAGACCCTTGATCTTCGTCAAACCAAAAATGATTTTATTTTCTTTTCAATTGTTCCAATTATCTTCATTGTCGAATTATTAATATAACATTATTTAACCGTTCGACTTATCTAGCTCCATAACTAAACTATCTTTACTTTATCTCTTTCCTATGTTCTGACCTATTCGCACAGCTACAACGCTATATCTTGAAAATTTAATGGAGATAGTTTAAAGTCGATTATTAAATTTGTACCAGACAAGAAGGACTATTTTAATAAGTTAAATTCTTTCCTCGATTATGAAGCTCTACGGAATTTACAGTTTTATAGATAGGGTATTAATATTCTTAGCATAAACGGGGTCTAAAAAATAATAGCTTAGAGAAATTACAGGTTTTTTCTTAAAGATAAAAAATGTCGGCCTTTAGAAAATATATTAGAGAGAACTTGATTAAACTAAAATCTTAGATTAGGGTTCCTTAGGTTCCTTAGGGAATTTTTAAACTGCAAAAAGGTGTAATGTTTTAAACTTAACTTTAGTGGGATTTTCAACATTCATTATGAGAGTCTAACCCTGCGTTCATGAAGTTGGGAGCGTCCTCTAGTCTATCTACGAGTATCTATCTATATAAAAATGAATCGCTGTTCGTTAGTCTCGCTAAAACTCAAAAACGGCTGGACCGATTCAAGTATTGAAATATTTGTGGTACGATGAAAGAATATGGAAAAATTGCGAGGAAGATAGTAAAAACGTTACTTTCATATTCCCATATAAAATGTTCTACATCAAAATTTTCAGCCATTTTAGCGAAGCATCAGTTTTAATGTTGTTAGGATAGGTGATACGAAGTACACCGGGTCATCTAGTCATAAATATTACTGAAACTTTTCTTTGCGGGGTGACATTGTCCTTATCTTTTAAGCGTTTGAGTTCGTTTATGTCCTGGTGCGATATTCTTATAGGATTTCATAGTAAAATTGAAAGTACCTAAATAAAAAAAAACATTTTATGAAAAGAAAAACATTAAAATTAATAATTTAATACATTAAATTAAAATATTATACCAATGTAATGTGGGTGTCGATATGAGTAAGTACCTCCTTTTTGTTCATCAGTTGTAAACTGACGCATTTGAAAGCTTGTCAATATTGGAAAAATACTAGATAGAAAATTCACAAACGACTTGGGTCGACAGATTCTGATAACACTCTCGGGGATATATTTTTGCCATTAACATATTCTGCGCCTTTTTTTGAAGGCGGTAAGAAGAAACAACGATCTTAAAATAACATGACTTAGGTTCGCGGTTAAAAGACACTTGAAAACGTAAATCGTTTTGTGTTCCTGTATAAGGATGTGAAAAAGCTTTTTTCGACGGATTTTCTTTTTATTTACTTTTAAGGGAACGTATTGAAAATATTTAAAATATTCCCGATTCGTAAAAAACCATTGAAACGATTTTGTTAGCTTTTTCTTTGTGTGCAAAAGGTTTTCTTGTTGGAAAAATTTTCATCTAATCAGTATCCGGTTAAGCGATCCTGCAGATATTTAGGGAATTTTCCGAATACTCGGCGCTATTTCTGTTTGGAATTTATTAACTATGCCTTCTTTTTTTTCCTTGGTATTATTAATAATTTGCTTATCGTAGGATCCATTAATTGAATTTTATACAGTTATTTTATAAAAATAATTTTCTGCTAATCTTCTCTTCTTAATATATATAAATTACGTGTCACGTTGTATGTCCGCGATGGACTCCTAAACTACTTAACCGATTTTAATCAAATTCGCACACTATATGCACTTTAAACCAACTTAAAAGATAGGATAGTTTATAACTTAAATTACATCCGCATTATTTTTTTTACTTATATTATTTGTCTCTAAAAAACTGTGAGTTCCATACGATTGTAACAGAAGACGGTGTAAGGTGATTTGGTAAGATAACGTCATATTTGATAAAGATGACTTAAGACGTCAAAATTTAATTAGGTACATTATCCTGAGGCGATACGAAGTTCGCGGGGTCAGCTAGTGATCATATAAGGTTAAAGCAGTTTAAAGCCATGAAAGACAAAATAATTATACAGGGTGAAATTTTAACCACTTTCCAAATTTTAATATAGCAATCTACGAGGCAAAAAACAAATGACGTATTTTTTCTTTAAAAGAGCACTTAGAAAATGTCCGTAAAAAATCTAAAATTATTGATACGGCATCCTAGTAACACTTTTTTTACGCGATGTGCATCTCATTCATTTATTACAATACTATTCATAAGTTTTTGAATTTCCCTTTATACCTTAACAGGTCTAGGACCGTAAAAATTGAAAACTATATCACGAAAAATATTTTCGGGTTACAACTTGGTTTACATTTTTTACTTCATAAATAGGCTCTAAATACGATACTGAACGCATATAAAAATTTTGGAAAGTGGTTAAAATTTCACCCTGTATAAGTATTGTGGCTCTTATTTTCACTTTAAAAAAGATGCATTTGATTTTCAAAGAAATAGCTTTAAAGCTTTGATTTGAGTAACTTATGTAAAGACTGTGAATCTTTTATGTATTCTATAGTAATTCAATTCCATACATAACTATGTGTAATATTATATTACTTTCATTTGAAATGGGGTAGATTTATTAATCAATATTAATGACTTTGACCGCATAAAGCTTTTAGAAGCCCCCTTAGAGGATCTGGTTCCTAAATCCGTATTATCTGAACAAGGGACCAGAATGCAATAACAGGAATTTTAGTTATAGTATTCCTGATACGGTTTTATATCTGAAATTGGATTTTCCTTAACAGTTCTATTCGGATTTTTTTACTATCTAGTCTGATTGTCTATAGAATTCATATTAATGCTGCATAACTGATGCACGTAAGTAAGTGTATATATTTTTATAGAAATGCGATATTACTTACGCCCCTTGGTCTAGTGGTTTAAATACCGGGCTAAGATCTCGGGGTCCTAGGTTCGATCCCCGGGTCGGGCAACAAAATGTTTCGAATTTTCGAACGTTGTTCGGGTTTGTGATCACCAACCCGCATTTGGCAAGCGTGGTGATTATGCCAGTTCCAATCATTGCAGTGGTAACTTGAATTCAATGATGGAGGCCTTTTCCCTGCAGTGGGGTTTTCCCGTTACTAGTCTAGCGATATTACTTGTGTAAGTATAATAAATTATGTTAAAAATAAGTTCATTACCTAGACGTTTTAAATCTTTTTGTTTTAACTATATTGACATTAAGTAACATTCCATAAAATGTATTTTGCGCTCAATTTGTATTGTAACCAGTTTATTATTTGATGTGTTGTTTTATGAAAATAGTACCAATAGTATCTTGGATGTTGCATTTCCTATCACCATCGTTGCTAGTCCATACCTGCCCACAATTTAGTATAAAACTCATCGAAAGGCGGATTTTGCCAGAATTGCCACACTCGTCTACTGAAGCTTTTAATAGCAGACTGAATTGGCGCTCATAGGGAGAAGAGGCTGCTGCCAGTCTTCTTTTGGCCGTTCTTATAATATGGTAGCGTCTCACGGCACCTAAAAGACGAAAAGGGGCGGTGCTATTAAACATATTTTATTTTCTATAAATACTTGTCAGACAATATTATAGTCATAATACGCTGGTTTACCAAGTCCTTCCAAACCATAATAAAAGCAGAAACACAAACATTTATTGTATTTCTTACTTTACAGCTATACGAATACGTATCTTAAAAGTAGTCAGTGGCAACTCAATTATTCCCAAAGTAAAGAAAGTCAATATCACCAGGTGGTCTATCACTCAATTCGGCGACAGTATCATTTCGTACTAAACTTTTTAAAAGTGTATAAAAAGTAATAAGAAGGTTTTCGTGAATTGTAAGTGAGTTATTGCAGAGTTTTCAATACTAGGTAATTTACCTACTGCAGCGGCGCAAATCTATGTATTATACTATATAAGTATCATTGTAAGATAATATGTTTATCTTGTTTGAATCCCAAGATAGGTTTACACTGTCTGACTGTCTGTCTACACTGTTATCATCAAAGTGGCCGAATCTTAGAACTCAGTTTTATAGAATAAAACAATTTTGTGACGTGTGATGACGGAGCGAACGGCGTCGGCCGACTTTGACAGCCATTAGGTTCGTAGTCAACACTTTGATTTTAACAAGGGGCTGTGAACCTTTGTAATCCGTTTACGCATCACAAGAGCCTCTTGCGGGCCGAATGGCGACGTTTTGTCAAACGTCTCACAAACTTAGCTTTATCCTTGTCTAAATATTTGACTTTCATAATATATTAACGACCCTACTTTTGTAGTTTTAAAGTCTTACAAAGTTCAGATTCTCAATTAATTCGAAATTTAAAAAGGGTGATTGTAGTTATTACGTGGACTTCATAAAAGAACTTCGTTTTCCAGAATTTTTGTTTTTCCCAACGCAATGGGGACTACCGTTTCTTTGCTCACCAGTTGGCGCCACTGTAGACTGAGGTCCGGAGGTATAGCTATCAAAGGCGATTGGCGCCGAAACAAAGTGTTATATCTTGAATCTAATTAAGGTTATATTGTTTATAAATAACTATCTTGATATCAACAAACTAACTTCTGAAATAGTTACTCTTGAGGCCGCCTATTTTTGCGCTTTTTCTTAATTCCGCTTTTAAAGCGTTCACATTAATCGCCAAATAATCCATATTTGCGATATTTCACGAAGGAGATCACTTTTCAGCAGGTAAATTTAAGAAATTATAATTTATGCAACAAATTCCGCTAAAACCAGTACAAAGTGAATGATATTGGACCTCACGCTACACTAGCGCCTCTAGTGGCAAATTCACTAGCGATAGCCCCCATTGTAGGCGTATTTTAATACTGCAAAGTTTATTGCAAACACCGCAAGAAAAGGGCTTCGCCCGAAATAAATTATACGTGATGAGTCAGAAAGTGCTTTGAGTGAGAGTGCCGGGCAAATAGAACCACCTCCTAGTTAAGATTTCACTTTGATTAGCAATCGTATAACGAACGACTTTTTTTGTCTATTTAATAACTACGTATATTTATTCTTTCAGGTAAATATTATATAACGAAAGCTGCTATTTCAAGGTAATGTATTTATTTGCTGGCGATTGATCATAAAATAGTCACCTTTTAATAATATTGCTGTGCGATCAATAACCCCGCGAAATGGTTGTATTATTATTGTTTCCAAGTCTCCAAGCGATTTTTTGCTTAGCCCTTGTTTAATTTGTTGCCAAGGCTTTGTTGCGGCAGGACATTTGTGGGCAGATTAGTTGTTCTCTAGAGAAACGTTTTCGGATAAGACCGTAGAAAGCTTTTTATTTTCTTTTGTTTTCGCTTTCAGTCGCATAATTATGGATTTAATTGTTGATATTCTTTGTTTAAATTCAATGTATTGCATGTGTTATTGAAACTCCTAACGTAAGAAATGACAAAAAGTGCTAGTCAGAATGGTTCCGTACCATTGACTAGGTAAACTACAGTTAAAAATCAGTTGAAATCAATTTTATTTCTGCAAATAGGCCCCATGAGGCGCTTTTACACGTCCCAATATATAAACCTACCACTGTTTCGGGACAAGTCTGGGCTAGTGCCGAGGAGAAGCAGCGCAAGAAACTCGGTCACTATTGTCAGCCTCTATTTAAATATTTTTTTACAAAAGTTTTAAGTGAGTACGAGCTGAGACAATTTAATGCCATACATTTCTATCGTTTTAATAATCATTAACAGTGTAATAGCCCTTTTTCATTAAAATTACTTTGACATTCGATTTAAGTTTCATTACAGGGAGTTCAGCAATACCCTGTGGTAATTTGTTGAAAATACGAATACAATTTCCCATAAACAATCTTCCTACTTTTCGCAGTCTGAAGCCTGGAACGGCAAGTTTATCTTTATGTCTGGTATTGAAATTGTGTACGTTACTTTTCTTAAGAAATAAATGTATGTTCTTACGAACGTAAATAATATTCTCGAGAATGTATTGAGAAGAAACTGTAAGTATATCAATCTCTTTGAAGAGCTCTTTCAGCGAGTCACGGGGTCGAAGGCCGTAAATAGCCCATACAGCACGTTAGTTAGTTTTAATAATCATTGATGTATCATCTGCAAACAGTACCATCTCACAAAGATTATGTAAATAACAGGGAAGGTCATTTATATATAAGTGTTCTATGTTATTGTTAACTGTTTGATACCTAAAAAAGTGACACACTTGTCAAAGTAAATGACAAATCAACGGAACGTCTTTAATCTATACATCGTGTTCCTTTTGATATCCCATAACTCTAGGGTAGGTATTGCACAGACCATAGTAAAGAATCAAATGGCATATGAATTATTTTTAAATTATAATTTTTTTAAGCTATTGCATAGCTTCTATCGCGGGCCTTGAGCGTGGAGACCGAATCCAGAAATTCCGTAACGAAAATAACCTAACCTAACACTCGGGGCGAGGTACGATCGAACAATTTTAAATTTCAGAAATTTAAAAGAAATTAGAAGAAAATAAGAATTTTGACAGTATGGTTGCCTATGGTAACCATATCTGCCAAAATAACAGAAAAAATTAATCACAAAAGTCTAAATTAAAAAAATACATAATATTATAAAATTAAGCTATTGCATAGCTTCTATCGCGGGCCTTGAGCGTGGAGACCGAATCCAGAAATTCCGTAACGAAAATAACCTAACACCCCCCACTCCGACTGGCACAGCGGTGATACTTTTTAGTTTTATAATTGCATAAGTTGATAAAAAATGCTATGCAATAGCTTTACCGCGGCAGTCTCCGAGTGCCACACGTCATTTTTTTTTGTTTAATTTTTCCATACAAAGTATTTCTAAAAAGTCACGACTGTTTATGTAAAACACCCTTACCTTGTTATGAATGAACTTTTGAATGAAAACGATTTACTCGTACCTAATTATCAATGAAACACCCACACACGTCAATGTTTTTTACAAGTTACGCTCTCCCGCTACTTTACTACTACACTTTAGTGTATGTTTGCCAACGTCTCGCAAAACTAAGGACTCGCCATAGTGGTTACATTTTTTAACAAATTTAACTAAAATTGATGTTATATTAATTAATCTGTACAAAAAACTTGCTAAGTATATTCTTGGGCTGTTTGGGCCTAATGTTACTCGCTCTAGAGAAATTATGGTCGCTTTATTTTACTAGCGCATGTTTACTTTTAGTAGGTACTTTTTGGTCTTTAGATTTAGTTTTTACGTGTGTGTGTATAGTAGTATTGTGTTTTTTCGACTAGGCCTTAACGTTTTATTAGTTTGGATTTGGCTATCCATATATCTACTCTATCTTGCATGTTCTTAAAATATTGAAAGTTGGTATATGTTTTTTTTTAAACCTCTATTTTAAATAAACCGATGATATAATTACATCACCCAAAGAAAAACTAAATCAACCAATAAAATAAAATAAGAACTCTACAGTAAATAAAAAATGCGTAAAAAGTAATTTTTATCGGTCCTAATTTTCAATAACAAAGCCAGATAGATACACAATCAGTGAGAGAAAAACGTCTTGACGATATGAGCACTCACTAAACATTCGGGTGCTAAAGAGCACAAACACATAGTGGCCAACTAAGTTACGAGTATGTATGTAAAGTTGAATTTGCATTGTGGTAGGAATGACACACATATTTAAGCTGCTTATATCTCAACTTGGACATTCGAAGTGACATACGAGTATTTTTATGTATGTCATCGGTCGATAAAATGCGTATTTAGTGTCAATAAATATTTACGCTTTACAAAGATTTTAGTAAATGACATGCAATTTTTTATACACACATTGTATTTGCAGTTTTTTATTTGTTCTATATTCAAACTAATAATAATAATAATAATAGTAATTTATTCTCTCATCACAAACAATTACATGAATTAGTATATTCATTATACAGGCTAGCTTAAATATAGTTTGTGTGAGACTGACGCCTGTGAGAGATATGAATACACATATCTGATGTACAGGTCATCAGGCTCCCACCCTCCAGATTGAACATTATGTATTATGAATAAGCATTATACCGTTACAAAGCATTTCGGGACTCATGATGCAGAGATATTAAAGTAAAGAAAAACAAAAACTGAGTCTAAAAGGAGACAATATTTATTATATAATTAGGTTTGTGTGAAAGATTAAGTACTTGAGTCTGTGTGTATTTTGGAATTGGTGTTACTAAAACTAACTAAAGCAGATTCAATGAAACGCTATGCGTAGCAATAACTCATAATTTTCTTCTTATAAAGCACAATTACGTAAGCGTACCTTGAGAAAATATGGGCGTAGATATAAGTCATTGCATTAATCGTCTTTCGTCCAAGGTGTTCCAAAGTTAATGAAAATACACAGAGTGAATTTGACAGGGCACCGTGTTTAATTATGTCAAAATTTGGTTATGATTGTCGCTCGATATTAATATTCTGTGCTTGACTTTAAAACTTATTTGTTTTTTTTTTAACTGAAATGGAGGAGGTGTAATATTACATGCTAGTTAAAGTTCAACTAATATACAAAGACTTAAAGTACAATATATGTGTTGGTAAGCACTGCATGTCACTAGATTTTTTTAATGTAAATTTATCTTCGTCATTACTAAAATCTATGCAGAAACGAACGCAGTCAACGCAGTTTTAAGAAGAAAAGATAAGATAAGTTTAGCTGGGTATGTTTTTAATAATATTTATTGTAATATTGTTTTAAGTATTGTTCCAGTTCAAATTTTATTTCCTTTACTCTAACGTGAAGTATGTTATTTGTATTGTTGTCACATGAATGATAGTTGATAACTCGATGCTGATTAGTATATTTTTTAAGACGTAATTACATGATGGTAAGTAGTAGGTACTTATTAAAACTACTATAATTTTTATTCAGGCCAACGTTTGTTGTACTCTTCGAGCTTATCCTGTATCACAAAAAGATCCCTCCCGGCTTTATCGTGTCCGCACAATGGACTGGAAGCGTCTCATTTCTGATGTGTGTATGATACATTGACGCGCCTTTGTCGCTGAGGGAAGAGATCGCATTATTCAGGCACACAGGACTTAAGAATAGGACACTATTTTAAAGCAGGTAAATAACTGCGTGTATTCAAACACTTTTAAAGCGATATCTTATTGCTTCCTAGCCTTTGGCCGCGACTTCGTCCGCGTGAAGTAATTTGTTTTGGTATTTTTTTAAATAAAATAACATCATCCCCCTATTTTGAAGTCGGTTAAAAATCCTAGCTAGCCTTTATCCTTCCCCAAGGTCTGATCGACCATCGTACAAAATTTTATCAAATTCCGTTCCGTGGTTTTTGAGTTTATTCATTTCAAACATAGACACACACAAAAATACAAATCTTTCCTCTTCATAATATTATTTGTGTAGACCACTTTTTCTACAAACAAGTACTGTAAGGTTTTTCCCTACACTAAAAAAGTAAATATTAAAGCTATTTAATGGCTTATTAAAATGTTGAACAATGGAATGTCAATCTGATTTCCTCTAATTCAAACAGGACTCTGCAGTAGAACTAGCAAACAGAACGTACCACGTTATCTAAGTATTTAGCTAAAAATCAATCACCGAAGTGATCCTGTACTCGCTTATCTTTCAATCTGCACCAAATTATATTTTGTTTATTTGTTGTAGGTATTAGGTTTTGTTTAACGGAAAATGTTTGTTAATTGTATATAACAAACCTGTTTAAGTAATAAACGCAAGAAAAGTGTGTAAAGTAAAAATATGGTTATAATAATACAGACCATATTTTGCTTGCCTAATCTTCTTTGGTAAACCCGTACAAAACCGGGACGGAAATTTAGTTTAAAATAAAATCAGAATACCAGAAATATTTCTAGTTTACCTACGAGTAGTTCAGACCGAACATAAAAATATGTTGGATTTTCATTCAAATGTAAGTTGCTGTTAATAATTGTGGAGACGAAGCTTAGAAAATTTCATACGTGTTTTTAGCACCCCGTGCTTTCGTTCACCTTTTCACAGTAGTGCAGCTTTTTTTAATAAAGAGGCGTATACAATGTTGGAGGCACTTAGGGGACATCTGACAACAGTTTAATGTTTAGGATAGCTAGATCAACACCAGCACCACCAGCTATCAGTTAATTGATGGCCACTGGCTTCTTTAAAAGTAGAACATCTTCAACATAGTAATATTATCGTAATCAGCCGCTTGGTCAGTGGTTTGGGGATCGCAATTTGTTTAGTGACGGAGAAATGACGTCGCTGCCCCGTCTTGTGGAAGTACTCCTTCAATGGCCTCCTGTGACACCTGTACCCCTACACGGTTATCATTATGTGCCCCCGCCACACTACGCAAATTCATATATTATGTTGTGCGAACATTATTTATCAAGTTAAGAGAAAGCTTTGGAAAGCTGAAGGGTGTCGTATCGGAAGTTTAAGAGATGATTCAATTTCAGAACACCGAGGCAACTGTCGACTTGCGGATATGTATTAGGGGTTAAAGTATGAAATTGCCGTTTTGTATGGACGAAATCGAGAAAAGTCATTTTTCCATACTAACAATTTTTTAGTTTTTTTAAAAACGCCTGAACCGTTTTCGATGCAATTGAAGGTGAAAGTTAGATGGTTATAAAGCTACGCATTATAGTATTTAAATTTCTCAAAATCAAAGTATATAATACAAATATACTTAATTGAAGCGAGAAGGTCAGCTGACACATTGTAAGGGTCTTTTCAACGACTTCCTTTGAAGTACGAGTAATAGGCACTAGTATTGCATTTTTTTTTAGTCAAAAGTTACTTTGTTAGTTTTTGATACAATACAAAAAGAATTACGCAATAATACGACTTTACTTAAGAGCTATAATAAAAATAAAAAGTGGGTAAATAATCGGCAATTTCATACTTTAACCCTATTATAAAGCATCCGATCAAATTTCTTTAATCTTATACTAATTTCATATCTTTCACAATGGGAACGCACTTGCTAATGCTGGTTACTTATTAGCTAAAGTAATCACGATTCTGTAGGTATGCGTAAGGGGTACCTCGTGAATATTCAACATTTTAATGTGAGTTTAATTCTGTTTAAAAACAGAATTAAACTCATATATTTTTCTATAAATAAATCACAAAAAAAGTAATCAATCAACTATTTTACTCAACCCACAGTTTCTATAAAAATAAAATCGGAATGTGGTTGGTTCCTTTAATAACTTTTTCATTAACTAAACGAAGTTTTGATAGACAAATAAGGTTCCTTATATGGGAAATAATTGTTCTGAACCTATTAAAAATAACCAAACTTATTGACATTCATGGATTCACCCTGCAAGTACCAGGTCGCGCCTGATAGGTTGCTGAAAAAGGTACTCGGGCCTTGGGCTAGGGCAACCGAGCTGTAAGTTTAAGAGGCCTCCTTATGACGCGCTTACCCTTAGTACCTGATTAGCCGTTCATACCGGCATTAGTAGTACCAATTATCCGTTTAAGACAAGTTTAATGGTGTTTTACAAAAACCTTAACTTTTTGATTAGAATTTTTTATTGTCAACACGTTGCTTACAACATTTAGATACTTTTTTATCTACACGGGAAAATCATATCTCCACCCCTTTCCACTCTGGTATGCAGACATACGAAAATGATAGATAACTCGCAAAGCACGAGGTTCGCTTTAAGATTGCCGCGGTATATTTAGGATACCACGACAAAATTGCCTTTAGTTTGCGCTTGATGGGGTTGCTATAAGATCCCTTGATTCCCTTGCGTTTTATCCCACTAGTAGACATCAGACTATAGTACAGTACCTGTAATACTTTTTATAATGTTTTGTACGTGCTTACTCACATTAGGTGTAATGTGAGTTTGTCGCACCATATAAAGTAGGGATGGGATAAATCAACAAGAAAAGTTTAAATTTTGATTCGTTATCAGGAATTTTTAATTGTATTTCTCGTATACTGTGTGTTTTCATAAGCAAACGTACCCTTTTAAGGTCCCATTAGATCTCAGCAGATCCAGCTGGCACCTCCCTCACATAGTTTAATTTCCGCTGAGTTCTTGTCTCCGTGCCCAGAATTAATGACGATGGAGATAGGTACGTACTTAAGGATAACCATGCGTGAAGCCGGAGGCGCTGCGCATTAAATGCTACAGAGTGAGTAAATTAATTAAATGGTACCTTAATTGCTCACCTCCAGCTTTTATTTTAGGTATGCGGTTAACTTTTCACCCTCTGGAGGAATATCCTCACAAAACACTGTTTAATGTTGATTTGAACTGGAAATGGCATGTTTCATTCGTAATCCCGGTTTGTGTAGTTATTTGGTTTAGATCTATTTTAGCATCTCTAATAGTATTGAAATGCGAAAGTGTTGTTGTCTGTTACCTTTAAACCGCGGAACAGATTTTAATGAATTTTGGTATCTTAGAAATAGTGTAATTCCCGGATAAAAAATCATAATAGTTTTTTTTCCCAGAAATCTTGTTTAAAGGAGTGATGATTATTTGGGGAATCAATAATATGAATGAAATTCGGTATGTAAAAAAGTTTTTGTCCTTGAATCATTCCTTCAAGGTGGTAAAGTAAGTCATACTTTGGTATAGAAAATAAGAGACAGCGATTTAAAAATTAAGTGATCTCTAAGAACAGGCAGCGATATAACCATGAGTGCGATTAGACGGTGTCCGAGGACCAAGTAGCGGGTACAGCGAGTTACCTATAAAGATACCAAGTTGTTAAGAGATGTGTACGTACAATCCTTAGGGCCCAGTTCTTAGAACTACTTAGTGTTCAAAAAAGGTACGCGATTCCTGTGAGGCCAGAGTTAAGAGCCCCTAAATTTTGTCTGCAGGGAATATTGTACTATAATTTGATTATTTATATACACTTAGACTAGCTTTTTCCAGTGACTTTGTCCTTTCCGACGTTCTATTCTGTTGCAAATTCAGTTCAGTTTGGCGTGAAAGCGTCTTTAATTTTTCGAGTTAGTGTAACATGACACTTACAAATAAAGTGGCTTTTATTGGTAAAAGATTTTTTAAGATCAATTCAGTAGCTATTACCCTCTGCAACCTCACAAACTCACATGTTGATCTCTTTATGATATTAAGTAGTATAGATATCGAGTGCATGTTACGGTATATATTTTATGTGATTTTAAAAACTTTTTTTTTTTTTAGAACGGGCAAAGCGGTTACGCACTTTCTGTGACGGCGGGGGCCGTTGCAGGGGTGTGTGGGACTCATCCTATGTAACGGATGATACCCACTAAACCTGCCTCCGTGTACCTCGCAACGTATGTTGACAATGTATGGGCTTCCCTTAAGATGCCTTCCATGCACCGACTACGGCCTATGCCGGGCCTCAGGCATAAAATATGGGTGATTCTGTACGCCAGGAATCACCCCCAGTCTGGCAAGCTGTGCAATGCGAGCGTTGAGCCTCCCGGCCCAACGCCCACTAGCCTGCTAGAGGGGGGAAGTTGAGTTCGGCGTATGCCTTCTCGTCCTCCCCCATCTACGACTGCGGGTCGGGTCCGCAAGCAACCGATCGGCGACCCGATCTGTGGCCACCCTTTGCAACGACAGTGCATGTCGTTGCAAGGGGCCGCCAACATCTCACGCCCACTCGCCGCCCAGATTAGATAAAAAAAAACTAGTAATACACTTATTGATATCACTTAATGCTATTCTCCTTATTGACACAATAAGTATAGCAGTATAACTCAAGATATTAATCTTGAGCTTTATGTGGTACATTACATTTGGGTAAGAAAACACCCCGTGAAAACTGAAAGATGAGAATAACAGCATGCATGAAAAGATACAGCTCTGAGTAGGCGTTTTGTAGGGACGGAAATAAGGTGCCAATGAATGAGTAATGAGCAGGTCTGCCCGCAGCGTACGCGCGCTCTAGTTTCTGCTCTAATGCTCATATCATGTTATCAAAGACGGTATTTTGAATAAAAAATACGTTAATGTGGAAACGTCGCCTAAAATTATTTCTTCTAGCTTATTCTCGCGCCTTTTTATTTTGGCTGCACAGAAATTGTTTTACAAATGTAATTCCGTAACTGTCTAAACGTAATCGAAAAAATTACACGGTGTCAAGTATTTTCAAAATCGTTAAAATCTTCACTAAGTACTTTAAGTATACTTATAATCAAAAGTTTTGGTTGTAGGTAAGTACTGTCATAATATCAAACATTAGTTTTAATATTGTAACTTTCGTTAAGTTATTTGGAAAAAGAAAACCATTGTTGATTTTTTATAGTATTTGTTTTCTACCCTTGATGGGTAGTTGATAGATTTCTTCTTCCCTCATGCGATATGTGTCACTGGACCGACAAACGAAACGTATTTGGCAGGTTTATTTTAATATTCACTTTCTTTAACAATATCAAAAAGTAAGTTTTTTATTTAGAAGTGGCCCCATGAGACGCTTTTACACGTCCCTATTTTACCCTACTACTCCTTCGGGACTGCTTGTTACAATGACTAGTCGTTGTCGTATGGATTTAAAAAGTTGTTGATTGGTAATCGTTTAATCGTGTTACGAGTATGTATGCGTCATATTTTGTTTAGGGTGCTATTTGTTTCTCTTTGGACTTTGGTCGTAGAACTGAATAAACAATATATTCAATACATTACAAATAATCATCAATCTGCAAATCATTTTTGTTACGAACAACGGATTTCCTATAAATGAATATTGTAGAGTTATAATTCGCGTAAATTACGATGTAATAATATTTTGCGTAGTATTAAATATTTGTTTATAGGTATTCTTTTACTTCTTTTCGTTTGTACATATTTAAGTAGAAGTTTTTTGTCAATAAAAACTTCCTCAAATCAATGACTTTTAATTAACCCTTCCGGAACTTCTTTAACTGCTTGTAAGTTATGAAACAACAGATAAGGTACCCTTTGGCTTCGAGACATTATGAACGAATGCAAAAAAAAATTACCGAAAGCAAATTATGCTAAAGGTCATTTGTAACATATTGCCATTATTTTTTGCCTCCATAGATTATGGGCACGCTTATAATAATATTTGTAGTACTCTTTTTTTTAAACTTATTCACCAGAACAGTAATAATTATTTGTTTATACCAAGTACCTTATTTATTATGAGATTCCGATATTTCGGCACTGTTGCAAGCGCCATGATCACGGGAGAACTGTTGTATCTGCGGGTAAGTGATCATGCCGCTTGCAACAGTGCTGAAATATCGGAAACTCATAATAAATTAGGTACATGGTATAAATCCCGAATCAAATAACTCTGGTGATAGTGACCATGAAAGTTTAAATCAGTAAATATATTTTTTTTAATTAAACTCCCATTATGAAAGATGTCATAATTAATTAATATTCATCATCATCATCAGCGACATTTTAGCCAAGCATATCCAAAGGAAGTGTGTTGCCATATTCGACGACCTCCGTGGCGAAGTGGCGTTTACACCGGTTTTCAAGGTGTTGCCTGCTACGAGGTCCCGGGTTCCCGGACTGGTTGATCTTGAAAAAAAAAGGGATTTTCTCAGGTCTACCCAGACGATATTCAACAACGAATCAACGAAGGTACCACTAACACCTGTTTGTGGTACCTTCGTTGATTCCCTTTTCCACGAGTGCTTTACTCAAATTGGGATCAGAACAATGTATGTTTTTCACATTTATCATTTATTTCATATTTTTATTCGCCACGCATGGCACGCGGGTTGGCGATCGCATTTTAGGCGTGGTGAAGAGAAGACGCTGCGGCCCGTCTTCTTAAGGAAGCACCTACTCTGTTTTTAGTCGCCTTATGCGACACCCACAGGTAACGAAGGGCTGGTGCTAACTTAATTCAAGTAAATTTTTAAGTATAACGAATTTATATTCAAGCAAATTTATTCATTTCGAAACAAAGTATCTTGCTCATATACAAACCTGCAAAGTGAAAAGAGCCCACATTATATGTCTGATGGCAAGCGGGATGCAATAAATGCGCCACGTCCGGGCTGCAGGCATCCCATTTACATATTATGAAGTGTAATTTAGACCATCAAAAAGAACTGTGGACTCATGAATTCACGTTGCTGAAACGAAATCCTTTGAGGGGTATTTGTAATTTGGCACAAAAAGAAACCGAGGACTACTTGTAGAACGTGAGTACGTGACGTACATGTTTGGCTTAGCTTTAGGATGCGTCTCGCAGTCGCAATGTAGTTTTATATTTCTAATTTAATTTGCTGCTTCCCGCGTCGAACGAACAGAAAATTTGGTATAATATTTGTTCTTGGTTTCTTACTGAAAACTTTATGACACTTATGAATTGTAAACACCTCAAAACACATGATGTAGACAGTTATAAACAATAGCTTTATTTTATCAGTATATAAACTTGAAAAATTTTGTCTCAGGCGGGACAAATTTTTTTTCAAGTTTATATACTGATATTATAAGTGCAATTAAGTTGCTAAAATATCAAATAAAGCTTTTTTTTAAACTGACAATAAATGGATATAACAAAGATAAAACGTAATATCTGTTCTGCTAAATTTCGCATAAAAAAAGAATGTCTAACAAAACTGTTTTCAACTGATTTCATATTTGACTGGTTACACCTGGTTTAGCTTATCTTTACATTCTAAATTTAGGCAGCATGTCAAAGGGAATTCTAAATTTTAAGCTTGAGCCATGCTTAGCGTTCTCTATTGGTTTGGAAAGTCCTTTTTCACTCAGTACGGTAATAAATAATTTCATCACCGTCACCATCATCAGCAGCAGCCTATGGAACTTCTGTGTAAGCCTTTTTTATATTATGCTTCATAATGTTTTGGGAAAATCACAGCTAGTTCATGATTAGTTAACATTAAATTCATGACACAATTTCGGTTTTCAGTAAGCGTTTAAAAAAGATTTTGGTTACACAAAAGTTTACTAAAACAGGGTGTTGAAGGAAATTATCAAATCCTGAAAACATCATTTTACATACATGTGAAATGAATGAAATGAAAATATTTATTTTAGACATTATAGGGAAAATAACAATATTTTTGTTAGTATAAAGTAACAATCGTGATAAATTAATAATAGTCGTTCGGGTAGAACTTATACTTCTCATTGGACATGCATGAACATCCAGTAAGAGAGAATTCTACTATCCAGCCTTTCTGCTTTGTGCTAACTAAATAAACATACGCGCTAGTAAATAAATAAATAAATAAAGTAATGCGTTTTTCGCGTTTATGTATTTTCTTTTTTTAATATGGCTACTGCAAACAAAATACGTTTCCAACAGATTACCTTACGCTTAGATCGTGATTTGCTTTGACGGAATACGGCATAACATATTCATTCACTCAAACAGTTCTAAATATATATTTCAGGATGCTTTAACTTAAAGTGGATGCTAATGATTTTCTAAACTTGATTGAAACAGCAATTTGGCTTCTTGCCAAATAATTTTACACCTTAATCAGTTCAGGCTAAAATGATCGAACGTGTTAATTAGAAGAATTGAGTTTGTAGTCGTCACATCGGTTCTTGAGGCAATTTGTAATTAACGGAATCAAAAAGCTGATACTTACCTTCTAGAGGCGCCCTCAATAATTAAGTAAGATGTTCCCGAAAAAAAATTCATTTATCACACAGAAATACAAACTAAATAAGTGTCTGTAGAGAAGTTTGTCTTATTGCGGTGCCAAAACAATAGTAGGTACGCCAAAATAATAGTACCCCTCCTTTCCTATGGGTGTCGTAAAATGAGAGAAGAGGCTAGAAGAAGAATGGCAGCAATGTTTTCTGTCCACCATTGTCTAAAAATCACCAACCCACCTATCTATGGTAGCGATTATGAAAAATCTTCCTTTTGGAAAGGCATGTGCCCAGCGTCTGCTGTATCAGAGTTATGGGGATGATGATAATGTGAATGACGATGACCGCAAAATTAAAAATAATGGAAATGACTTAGGTAAACTTTTGTAAGGCACTTAATTTTTAGTAACATTAGAAAATGCAATTGTTCAAATTATTAATAAAAAAAGCTTATGTACTTATAGACAGCAGAAGGGTTTTAGTATCCTCAAGGTTTGGCAAAATAAATTTTCCGAGCGAGCGAAGCAAGCGGTGTTGCCATGCTGTAGCTGCAGGTGGTAGTTGACAAAGGGTGTATTTTTAAATGAGAGATATTTGGAAATGAGTGCGGAAGGTACACAGCCTAATGCGGTCTGCTGACGGGTGACATGCACGGAGAAGCTTTAGAATGTGCTATTCAGAATCGGGTTCTCAATCTCCAAATTCATGTAGAGTAAGTTATCTTCAAACATTTCACTAGTGAATTGAAAAATAGTCTAATATTTTTCTAATCAACGGAATGCGAGCTCATTCGAGCGCAGTGTGCCTTCTCACTCGCTGAAACAAATATTATAAACTAGCTTTTGCCCACGGCTTCGCTCGCGTTTAATCGGGGTAACACTAAAATTTCAGCCTCTCTTTTAAGGGGCTGGGGGCAGATTTCCAAAAATGATGCACGATATTTTTGTTAGTCACTATTAGTCCGTATACAAATTTTTAGCTTTCTATACCTTGAAAATTACGGAATGCTCCATTCAAACTTCCACCCCCCATTTTAGGGAAACGGGGGGTTAGAAAGAGACAAAAATAGCCTCCATCCCTT